>CM062604.1:15820654-16420654 GCA_031470985.1 Agastache rugosa
TTTTCTTAAATTCAAGATCCGCCGTTGGGCTATGAATCTCGCACTGCTCTTCATACGTGTCACATCTCAGGTCCCGAAGTCTAGGATTGCCGATTTGGGCAATCCCTCATTGGTCGAGGTAGGTTGACTTCCCTCTGATGCCTAGATCTTCCGCCTTGTAGAAATTTCAAGCTTGGAATTGCAAGAGGCTCTTGATCAGTCTTGAAGTGGTTTCTTTTAGAGATAGTTCCATTTGTTCTCGCATACCTGGACCGGCCGTGTTTTGAACTCGCCCCTCGAATTCTCCAGATCGTTCATTGATCGTGCCCGCCTGGCGACTGCCGCGCTGACGCCCCGCCGTCTTTTGCTAGGCCGACTCAGCCGTAAACACAACTCGGGTCGACCGTTGTCTTCCGATTGCCGACTCCCGCCGTAGACACAACAGCTCGGGTCGACCGTCGTCTTCTCCGCTTCCTTAACTCGTCAGAACCTAGAAAATCTAAAGCTCAACACAAGAAATTGGGACAACACTATTTAGCAGTTGACGCGATCATCTATTCGGTTGGAGAATCCCCGTAATTTTGGTGATCAAATCAAAACCTTATAATTTTCCCAACACGTCATTACGCATCAAATTATTACACGACTAACAAAAATACTCAAAGCAGTCGAGATATTGCATCTCATTAAAATATCGCGTATTCAATGTCTACACTTGTGCATAATCTTTTCGATTTCTATCAATATATGATTCTTTAGTTGTTCTTCGTCAAATGTTGATCCGACACTGAATTGAAATGTATTATAACTATTAAATAATTTTTATATGAAATTTCACTATTTTAAAAAATACTTTGAATTTTGTACGCGATTCTATTGCATATATACACAATATTTTCATAAAGATACTTCCAACACTTTTCCCAAACAATCTCCTATATATTCATTGAATTAGTAAATACAAATAAACATTTATCAAGGAATATTGGGCGATAATCCAATTAATTGCTCTATAATGTCGTTGAATTCAATATCATCGTCCTAACAAACTCAATGCATATTTTTTACTTATTTTCCGTGCGATGCACAGCCAGATTAATAGCTGAATTTTATCATTTTTTTAAAGTTTTTATTAGTATTAATGGGTGTTGTCTTCAATTTATGAAGTTTTTAACAATTAGAAAATAATAATTTCTTGTTGATATAATATATATTATTTGTTTTTATTTGAGTATGTACTCCTCCGTTCCACAAAAATATTCGGCGAAACTTTTGGTTTCGGCACAAATTTTAAGAAATATTAAGTTGAGTGTGTGTTGGGGAATGGAGAAAGAGGTCCCACTTTTTGTGAGTGGAGAATATGAATCCAAAAATGTAAAAGTGAATAATTTCCCATGGGACGACAATATACCAAAATGAAAGGTAAATTGTAAATGTTTTTTATGGAACGGAGGGAATAGTATATAGTAATTTGATAATTTTCAAAATTCTCAGATTTGATACTTTAGTATTATTTTCATAATACTTACCTAAATACAAACTAATTTACTCGTGTAATTTTCCTCATATTTTTTGATATATTGTTAAAAAAAGATAATCATGGATCGGGCAAGAATAAAAATAAAAATTATTAATTCATAAAATTTCATTAAATTTCATTATTAATAATTCCAAAGTCCCTTTTAATGTGGCACAAAAATTCCTTAGTTTAAAGAATTTCTTAATGGTATGAACCTTCAAGATTGTATTTAAAAAACTTTAATGGTATGTGAATATGAATTAGTTGTTATCTTCTCGTGCTTACATAATAATGAGAGGAGATTCTCGATAGAAAAAATCGATCTTGCTACATAATGTTATATGAAACAGGTAAAAATTAATCTCGATGGAATGTATCCAATTTTACATATTTTCTCGTAACTAATATTAGACAATAGTATAAACAAAGTTACTTAATGGGTTAATTTCGTCTAAAAATATAGCCAAATTTCCTAATTTTTTCTCGAACAAATAAAGAATGTGGTATAAATATATAATTTTTGTGCATTTCAAGATTTATCCTCAATTTCAATTTCAACAAAATCGAAGTTGATCCGGCATGAACGTTATGCGACCATTGGCGAGTTGAATGATCACAATGTTGTCGCTTTGATTATTGAAAATTAGGTACTTTATTATAAGCCCACACAATACTATTCCAAAATTCGAATTTTTCTTTTTCCATAATAAATAAAAACAAAAAATATAATACAATTTTTTTTTGTTATGTTGAACTCTGAAGTGACCCCTCCGTTTTCCTTTTTTCCTTATGTTTTGTCATAATTCGGTAAGAACTTCCAAAAATTCTCAATGCATGCTTTTTTCTCCCGTTCTTTAGTGAAAAATCCAAGATCTAATAAAATTTATAAATTTTTTTTAACATTTGACATATATATATATATGTATATATATATTAAATGCTAAATATAAATACCCGGTTTTTATTTAAACGGTTTGTGCTAACTATAAAGAATCACAATACACAAATAATTCCAACATTTCCTCTCATATAATTTTTGGTTTTAGAATTAGAGAATTAAATATGTATAATAATATATACCCTAATTCGGTATAATCAATCCTAATTAATACTAATTAATGAATTAAACATTTGAAAATCAAGAAAAATGAGAAAAAATTGAAAAATTAAAATATGAAACGGATGGAACACCGCAGGACGTAAGAATAAATGATCTATGGTAATGTTAATCATAGTTGATAGCTACCACATGTGGATTGATTGAAATACAATTTTTAGGAAAACTTTATTGACAATAGATTTATTGACATTGCAGTGTACCGCTAACACTGATTTTTATTAAACCGAAATATAATAGTGAAAATGCAGGTTAGCAAATAATAAAAATATAATTAAGGATATATAGTTTTTTTTTTGAGCGAAATTAAGGATATATAGTTGATTATATATATATATAGAGTTTCATGCGTCTAGAACGGTAACTATATTTTTGAACTTCTAAATATGAATTTATATCTCGTAATTATTACTATTGAAAATAATTAAATCTCTAATGTATACATTTTAGATAGAATCAATAATTTAAAGAGTATATCAAATGTTATTTCTAAAAGTCCATAAAATACATAAAGAGACTTCAAATTTATAAGAAATGCTTGTGAGAATTATCAACATTAGCAAATGCAATAAAAAATGTAAAAACTTACTTACCGTGCCACCCTCCCACACCATGCCAATCCGGGATTCGGAGGGAGTACAATTTTTTTATAAATAAAAACTATGTTACAACAATACTACTTAAAAAATCAAATAAGATTGAGTGGTTCAAACCTTTGATGCGCCGTTTGATTTTGAGCTAGCTTTGATGTTGTAGTTATATAAACGATAATCATGATTGATTCCCAATACTCTTTCTATGAAATCATTTTGTTCGTTACTTGTTGATTCCATTTCTCCTCTCCAAGGAAGATCTTGAACAAATTTACGTAGATTGAAAACATGAAAAGAACATTAGTCTTCATGATTATATTTGTTTATAACGTGTATATATTTATAATATGTCCAATAATACATATAGTCCTATAGATAAGAACAAAAATGAAAAGCAAAAGAATGAACAAAAAATATGCCTTGAAGCGTGTAGGGTTGAACTCCACATACATAACACTATATATAGGAAATGAAACTATATAAATATCGAGAGAGAAATGACCAATCAAGTCCATAAATTCCATTATGTTGCCGTTATTTTTACGCTATGCATTAAATTTGTTATCATGATTAATGATGTATCCATTATTATTTTTTTTTGTCGTAATTTATGCTATATCAAAATTTGCTATTAATTGATGGAGAAAACTCATGAAAAGAATGACAATATCCACAAAAATTATACTCCATCCATCCCGTCATAAGTGACCACATTTTCTTATTCGCCGTCCATCATAAGCGGCCACTTTCCTAATACTTTGGAAACACCCTCTCTCACATAAAAAATGTGGGCTCCACCACTTTTTATCTTTTTACACTTTAACACTCTGTCTCCTAAATACCCGTGCCCAAAAGAAAGTGAACCACTTATCATGGGATCGGAGGGAGTAGCATTTATACATTTGATTTCCGTAAAAGTATAGTGATGAAACGGAAAAACAAATGTTATATTTTTGGAAATCCGTAAAGCCGCCGACCCACTCACCAAGCCTATCGTAGAATGTACCCGTCGTGTTTATATGTGTAGTATTAATTAATATATTGTATTCAAGGATTTTAGATCTATCAACCCACTCTTTATATTTGTAGTATAAATATTATTTTTTTTATTATTAAGTAGTTCTCCTATTAAAATGTTTGTATGCTCCTTTAAAAAATATTATGCATGTCGACCTCTAGCAACATTTGATGTAATTTTACAGGTTAAATTAAATCATAGTGAATTATCCACTAATAAATAAATAGCATTTGAAAATATTGAAAAGGCTAATTAATTCATATTAAACCTATATACATATATAATTACAAAATAAAATAACACGTAACAAAATCATGAAATTAGCAAAATGATTTTTACATTGATTTTTTATTACTTGAATCCCGAAGTTATATGCTATAACTATTGAATTTTAACATTGACATGTTAGTACACTTTTTTAGTTGTTGAATCTGATTCAAATATTATACATTTATATATATATATATGTTAAAAGCATAACAATGTATATATATAATTATACACACATACACATTACAATCAATAGGAGAAAATAATAGCTTGTAAAGAGAGATATAATTCAATTCAATCGGGACTCGTTCAACTTTTATATAATTAAGAAAAATATTTTATATATAAATTTTTCTAATTTTCTCATTGGCAAAAATATTTTAAATCTAAAATAAAGTAGTAACAAAAATAATAATCAATGAATAACCTATTACAACTTTAAAAACTATACATTCTTGACCAAATCATAGATCTCTAAACTTTTTTCGTGAGCATGAAATTCGTAAGAAGCACGAAAAGCAATTGCAATGCTCTTGTGTGGTAGCTTGTTTCATATCAATCATGCTTTTTTTGGTCTTGAAAGACGAAATGAAGGCGGACAAAAATGACGAAGAAGTTTCTTTCATATCAATCGCGCTTTATTTCGTCTTGAAAGGCGAAATGAAGGCGGACGAAATCACGAACGTTATTAGAATTACAATAGTTGAGAAGCATGAGCCGACAATTAGAAACTTGTTGAATGTTTGCACAACCTAAATCAATTGCTAGCAAAAAGAACAACTATACAAAGAAGATAAAGTGAGTGAGTATTTTTGCTTGTAGATTTCTAGATTATATAGGCACAAAATCCCAGTAAAATTAGGAAATAAATTAATTTGTACCATTAATTTTGATTTTGTAACGTCTTTTATTAATTGCATGATTGTAAATTATTAATAAATAATTGTATTAATGTATCATTTTTAATTATGATTTTCAGAATCGGAAAATCAAAAATGGAAAAAAAAATGAAAATAAAAGTTTCTAAAAAACGGCAATACGCATTGCTATTATAGTTTATAAAGATTAGTAATAGATAATTATGGGGAAATTGCAAAATAAATAACTAATTGTTACATATTTTGTAATTACAATACTACCTTTAAAAATTTGCAATCAGATACACGAACTATGTTTTTTTGCAAGTAAAGTTCAGTGACGAGCCCGAAATTTGACACGATTGAAATTGATTCAATTGACTATCAATTAGTCCATGAATCTTGAAATTGAAAATTTCATTATAAATATTAAGTTAAACCTAGAGTT
This sequence comes from Agastache rugosa, assembly GCA_031470985.1. Taxonomy (NCBI): domain Eukaryota; kingdom Viridiplantae; phylum Streptophyta; class Magnoliopsida; order Lamiales; family Lamiaceae; genus Agastache; species Agastache rugosa. The sequence continues at coordinate 15,826,456 of CM062604.1, forward strand.
TTTAAGTGGTCATGGTCGCCAAACCGCGATTTAGAGTTGATGAGAATCTACCCTCAATGTTTACGGCGTACACATTTTATCACCCAATTTTCGTGCGATTCAACCTTCGAATCAGCCACCAAACTACTCCCTACTATGTGGTTAATCTTTTCTCTCAATGAGTTGGAGAAAATTAGAATTCAAATGGCCAGAAAACCAACTCTAAAATATAGTTCGTGTATTCAATCACAAATTTTAAAATTCGTGTTGTAATAAAATGAATAATAGTAATTGGTAATTTATTTTGCACTTATCCCCAATTATAAATATATCAAATTATCAATATGTAATTAAAAAATAAATAAATATATCAATATGAATATGAAATTGAATTCGAATATTTGTGCAGCGGTTTCAAACAAAACTCCGCGGTAAATATGAGCGATTTATATATAGTCTTTAATGTATTCATGCTAATATATCCCTCTGTGAAAAAAGTAGTCCATTAAAAACATCGAAAATGGCAATGCCAGCCCATGCTGCATGTTACTCCCATTCTCTCTCACACACCACACACACTGGCCACACTGCACCGCACCTAGTTTCCAAGCCTACACCCATATATGTACTGTACTACCATAGAGAGGAGGAGATGGAAGGGGAGAGAGAGACAGAGAGAGAGATGTATAAATATATATATATACATAAAGACAAATACAGGCCAAAATAACAGACAAAGACAGTACAGAACAAGACATCGCTGTCTTGTTTCCTACCCAACCCCCCACCCCCACCCCCACTCCCGCACCCCACCACCTTTTCTAACTTCAAAAACAAACCACTCCTCCAAAACCACACATAACTGGATTTTCTTTCCCAACCCGTCTCAGCCTGCGGGTCTTCAATATTGCTGACATATTTTCTTGAAACAAAACAATCCTTAATTCTAGAGAGAGAGAGAGGGAGAGAGAATGTATTCGGCTTTGCCAATACACAGTTTGGCAGTGGAGGCGGGAGGGGGAGATTATCCGGGGTCGTTGGACGGCACCAACTTGCCTGGAGATGCGTGCCTCGTCCTCTCCACCGATCCCCGGCCACGCCTGCGCTGGACGGCCGACCTCCATGAGAGATTTGTTGACGCCGTCACGCAGCTCGGCGGCCCTGACAGTGAGTATACTCCTCTATTCTTTCTGCGAATTTTTCAAGATTATAAATTTTGGACTTTGTTGGTGGTCGTCTTCTATCTACTTTTCATTTTGTTGTGAAAATGATTATAGTAGAGTAAAAACAATTAAGGCTGCTGAAATTGTTAGGAAGCTGAAATTCAATTCAGAAATAGCTCTAGGCTTCCAGATTTTGTTGGAAAAAAAGGAATTAAATTTGGCAAAATTTGTTCCTTTTTAAGCTTCAATTTCGTGGAGGATATTAGTTACCGGTACCGGCCATATAATTTCTTATGCTGTCTTTGCGCTCGTCTCTTCCACTTTTGTTGTAGTTTGGTAGAAAAATAAGATAAAGTGGGAATAATCTGGATGGGGAGAAAAGGGATACATACTCGTTCTGTTCTTTTGTTTATGTCCCCTGCCTCTTGCAAAGAGAGCTAAATTGCCTAACTTTTTTCTTCAAAAAATTAAAACAGAAAAAGAAAAGGATCAGAAGCGCCATATAGATATAGCTATAGTTTGTCATCTTTAATAGGATGTTTAATTACAAATTTAGATATGTTTTCTAGTTCTTGTTCCCCGGGTGTCTGGTAGGGGGAAGTGTGAGTTATAACCTCAGAAATTTCGATGGAGCTTCGTTATCTTTTGGTCTTCTTGCATTGGCATCATGAAGCCATCCTTTTGATAAGCTGTGATTGGTCGGGGGAAGCTTCATCGTTTCAATATGTTCATATATTCATTCGGCTCTTCGAATTCACACTTGAAGAATCATTATTGAGGATCCACTGCCTTCGGTTTTATATGGGGTTCTATGTTGTATCCAAGGAACTAAGTGCGACACTTTGGTTGATTTTGTTCTGTTTGAAACAAAGTTGGCTAGGTATTGGATTTATCTAAGAATTATGGTTTTGTTTGACTAATCAGAGTCGATATATCTGTCTTGCTGATGTGTAAGCTTCCATTAAAGAGATTGCAGTTTGCAATTGACCGAGTAAATGTCATTTAGCTTTTTCGTTCTTCCATTTGCAATCAGTACCGTTGGAATTCTTTTCATTCTACTTTAGAAGAAACTTAAACAGATTAAAAGGCTAAGCGTCTCGAGTTATCTTCCTTGCATTGATACATGTAGAGAAAATTTTCTGATTCGAGCTCATGACCAGCATCTATAGCATTACTATAGTAACTCATCCCGACTTTGGCAAATCACAAATAGCTTCATTGAATTGCAGAAGCAACACCGAAAACACTTATGAGAACAATGGGAGTAAAAGGGTTGACTTTGTACCATTTGAAGTCTCATCTTCAGGTATGCTGTTAATGTACCTCCCAAATCAGAGTATTTTTCCTTGATCCAGCTATAATAATTTTCCCGAGATGCAGCACATTTTATGTATGAGCATGCAGTATTGAGTAATCTGATATTGCAGAAATACCGGTTGGGGAAACAAGCAAGCAAGGAGTTAACTGAAGTCTCAAAAGATGGCAAGTCTTTCATGCTAAATTTCTAGTCATTTCCAACATTCCATGTGTATATATATAGCTGTCGCATTTGCATGTTGTAAATAATAATAACTTCGAATGCCAGTGAAGAGATGTCTGGGAATTATATTGACACTAGAGTGCTACCTATCTAAATAGTTATCCGAACATAGATACAGATTACAAACACTGGAATAATTTAACAAGTCATACTAGTGTAGGAGATGAATCAGAATCAATAACAATTAGTATGCAGAAATGAACAACAAGATTAGTCTACATTTATACATATAATCATAATCATTATTTTTATTTGGTAATATAGAGTGGTTTTTTTACAATGCTATTTGGAGACTGGCTTGATGCAGCATTCCGAGTAAAATACCTCTGGAAATTCAAAATTTGCTTGATATTTTCAGCACTCTGTATATGGTTGAGAATTTAAGTGCAGTAAACAAAATTATCATGTTAAGCAAAATTTATTTCATCACATGAAGTGTGAAATTAGATTAAAAGTGGCTGATCATCAGAATAATTTTCCTTTTTAGTTCTTTTTCCATACATAAATATATGCTGCTTTGTATGGTGTACCAGCTACAGCTAATTGAAGTTTTCGGTGTTATTCTGGCTGCAGTATCTTGTATCGCTGAGAGTCAGGATACGGGTTCATCTACATCAGCTTCATCAAAAATGATGGCGCAAGAAATAAACGAGTACTTCATCTATACCTCGAAGCATTTTGTTTGAGTGAATATATTTCTTGTTTATATAGTATGTAGTTATATTTTCACATTTTTAACAGTGGTTACCAGGTAACGGAAGCTTTGCGTGTGCAGATGGAAGTTCAACGAAGATTGCATGACCAGCTAGAGGTTGGATTTCTTTTATCTATCTGCTTACTGATTGATTTTTTTGTGCACGTGGCTGTGGGCTTGCTTTCTTGTTGTTCATTTTACAGAAAGTGTTTGATATGATATCCAAACTAGGTTCAACGGCACCTGCAGATCCGGATAGAAGCACAGAGCAAGTACCTGCAGTCAATCCTCGACAAAGCATGTAAAGCCCTCGATGATGAGGCAGTGGCGTCTGCAGGGCTAGAGGCTGCGAGGAAAGAGCTCTCTGATCTTGCAATCAAGGTTGCAAGTGACTGTAGTGGCATATTGTCTGTGCCTCCTCCCGTATCCCATAATGCCTCAGAAACCGATAGAAACGGTAGTATTCCACATATGCCTGCTCGACTTGGTGACTGCTCGTTGGAGGGTAGCGTGATGTCAAATGGAAGCCCAATTTCTCCCTCAAGTCTCGAGTCACAAGCTGCTGCTGCACTCAAGAAAAGACCGCGCCCTTTATTCGGTGCCGGAGAGTCGATGCCTTTTGACAGCAGTATGAGGCCAGTGGAGTGGATGATGTCAAATTTTGGATGAAGCAAAGAGTTTACCTTATTCTTCCCATGTTTGAACTATCATTTGTCTGTACATTCTTCAGAAAGATCATAGGAAGAACTTTTTAAGTGAAATCGATCCTTTTCTTTACTGATCAGGACAATGACTCGTATATTATAGTGAAATTGCAGAATTCTTTGGACATCTCAATCTACGGTCGACTCGAATGAGGGGTCGCGCATGGGGGTCACCGGACAAGGGTTCGTGCTTAGGGGTTCGAAATAAGAAAGTACGGAGAGGGTTCGATATGTTCCCGATTTAATTCGATTTAACAGACTAGCATCTATAGTTCATTTTACAAATGCTCTTTTAAGTGATAGTGGGGTTGTTTAAAAATAAGTAATTAGGGCTCGTTTGGTATCTATATACATATATCAGGTATGAGTATAGATATGACATGTCCATATATACCTTGTGTTTGGAATATCGGTAGATGAATATCAAATTAATATATTTGATATACTTGGTACCCTAATTTTCAATATTTTGATATACCAATTTTTGTTAGAGTATGACTCATATATCTTCTATCCCTACATGATATGAGTTGATATCTTCAGCATACCAAACACAAATATTAAATATCAATCTCATATCCATAATTAATCTTATCCGTCAGCGATAAGTGACGCATACACATGTAATGCTATAGCGAAGACGGAGTATCTGATATTCATCTTGATACATGATATCTGATATATATCATTTACATTTATGCTTAATATATTTAATAATATTTAATTACAATTAAAATATAATACTGACAATTTAATATTTAAATGGTGATCAAGTATGAATTGGGCCTAATGTAAATCATTTTCAAATTTCGAATCTTTTTAAGTTTTAACCATAGAACTGGAAAATCAAGAACAAATCACACCACCCACAGAAAAAGGACCAAAAAACGAAAGAAAGTAAAGAAAGAAAAGAAAAGAAAATGGAGTGTAAAAGTTAAGACCACATGCAGAAACACTGGAGAGGATCGACCCTTTAGAAGTTAGTGTGTGTTCTATGTGAAAATATACTAACTTCAAGTCAAATCCATCATTACATCTCCACTAACGAATTTCAAACTCAAGTAGAAAAGAGCCTATTCTGATTTCTGAGCCATTAATATTAAAGCATCTCCACTTTGACATTTTCTTGAATCCCATTTCCTCCTTTCATCTTCTTTGTTTAAGGATTTTTTTTTACCCGTTTTTTAGTCAAATTGCAATTTTTGGGAATGTGTTTTACCCTTTTACGTCTTCTACTCTCAGAACCCATAGAAGATTGAAAAAAAAGGTAAGCATTATATGTGTATTTCATTACAATGTTGTTGAAATTATATTTGTTTTTTGTTAGTTGTTACTTTTAAACCCGATTGCTGCACTATTTACATTAAGATCTGTACTGTAATATTGTTGCAAGAATCTGTGAAAAAATATATTAATTGATTTGAATATTAGGAATCTATTAATTATAAAGTGGGGTGTTGAGATTGTGCGTCAAGGATGATTTACCAAAGATTTAATTTTTTATTAATAGATTATTACATTTGTTGTTGAAGCCTAAAGGTTAATTAGTTGAGTGAGAATTGCACTGTCAAATCAGAATGGAGAGTGAAAACTTCTTCAGTTGGAAGCATATACATCTGTTTAATATTGTTGCACTCTGAATTTGATGTGGTTTTATTTTTGAATTTGTATCTCGTTAATTTATATTTTGTCAAGTTACCTATGTTAAAATGAAATATGGCAATAAAAATGTGATCCTACTGCTTTACATGAAAGTCACATTATCTTGGGGCATATAATATTTCAGTAAAAATCAATTTACATGAACTAAAGAGATTGTTTGCAGTTCATAATATAGTTAATGCCGTTCGTTGTTTTTGCTAAGTATATTATGTGGTTCAAGGAGATGGAATATCTGCTCTGATCCTTCTTTAGAAAGAACTTTTACAAATTTTGTCTATTCATTTGCATATTTGAGTGGTGCTCCTTGCTCACATTTGCATCGTTGCAGTGTAGTTCAACCTAATCTTATTGCAACCTGTTTGTTTATCCCGACTATTTTTCTTTTAGTCGTGGTAGATTTAATTTCAGTGAAATATCTCTGATGTATGATTGAATTTCTTGAGATGGGAACTTGTATCAGAAGTGATATAGTTGCTCGTCCTCTTCATCATCCTTTCGTGCTACCTTCATCGTGATGTGACTGGTTGAATGCGTTTAAAGTGAGTTGTATGAGCTTTAATCTAGAGTTAGACAATGGTTGGTGACATTAGTCTCTTCTGCATTTGAAAAATGTTGTAATCTCAACCACTCTCCCCACTCGTTGATCGATCGAAATGACCAAGCGGTCATACATCCAAATAACTGAGAGAAGTGCTTCAGGACATAGTAGTCAATATTGATTATTAACTTAATTCTGAAATTCTCTCAGTTCAGAGGGACTAGAGATGTAATCTGATATTACTGCTAGTCCTGATAGCGGGAGGTGAATTTTCTGTTTATGAGGTGTTTAGAATCTCAACTGAATAGTTCATTGAAAAAAGGCTTATCAACCTTTCTTTTCTGTGAATGTCGGCTCGATATGAAGCATTCTATAGTAAAATTGGTAAAAAACAGGAGAAATTATGATACATGTTATCTTTTGCATTAGTATTAGTATTACATGAGCTAACATAACTGCTAAAGTCTAGGGTTCGGTAGATTTTCTACATCTCATTTATAATCTCAACGATTTTTCATCTGTCCTAGTACATCATTATGCCAGTGTATACTTTTCCTAATTCTGATTTTATGATCCGTTTTCTGAACGTAATTTGTATACACTGGCATCTGCTATGCTTGTTTTGGCAGAGATTTAGATGTCATGCCGCAGATTTGATCCACTGTTACTAAAAACTTCTTCGGAAATTCATTTTGGTGGTAACAACAGATGTGGTGAAGACACTGAATGAGGTCTAGTAAACTTCGACTGCCATGGCTACACCGGAATTTGGAATTTGATTTTATTCTTTAGAAGCTGTATTCTCTGCTGCTACAACTATAGTCTATAGGAGCCATGGCAAGAAATTTTGTGTTTAGCAAGCTTTACTCAGCTATTGACTGTAAAATTGTCGTCTATGCAGAAGAACATTGATCAGTGCAGAGCGGGATGGAAGCAGGAAATGAATTTAAACGAGGTTAGGCCGTTATATAATTTTCTTTACACATGAATGTTGTTTTCTGAAATACTTGTCTTTCATGTATAAAACATCTGAAACATTTCTCAATAAACTTTGATGGATAATACAATACAATACATATGAACTAAATAAAGTCTGTTTTTTTTTATGTACAGAACATCGCACAATCAGACATCCTTCCTTGCTCACTAACACGAATTTCGTAGGGAAACTCATTCCTAAGTATCTCAAACAAAAAACCACATATACCACAGAAATGAAAGAACAAACATATGTTTCTCAGACATAAGTGTAGAAACCTAGATAAAGATCATTGTACTCCAAGAGCTTGAATTCTTCTAATGAGACACATAGAAGGTGCATTTCTCTGTCTCCATTCCTCTCTTCCCTCCTTCCTCGGGCGTGTTTGCACGAGCCAGTGATCATGACCGTCAAGTATACTTACTATCTGCCTCATGCTCGGTCTTCGTTCTGGATCAGATCGTGTGCACGCCAGTCCTAGTTTCACTAGTCTCACCAATTCCATGTCATCGTATTCTCCATCCAGCCTCCGATCCACCAAGTCTTTATACGGCCTTTTCTGTGCCTCGAATTCATGTACTCGTTTAACTAATAACACCTCACGCTGCCTGAAGTCGACTGCCATATGTCCCGTAACGATCTCAAGTAGCACTACCCCAAAGCTATAAACATCGGCCATGGTGGTTGCTTCACCAGAGTCTACATATTCTGGTGACAAGTAACCGAAAATCCCTCGAACTGATTTTTTCTTATCAATCACTACATGCTCGCCGTGTTCGTTTCTTGTCAAGAACTCAGCAAGAGCAAAGGAACCGAGCCTCGGGTTCATATCTTGATCTAGGATTATTGCAGAAGAAGTTATGTTTCTATGAATTACCTGCTCATCCCATTCCTCATGCAGGTAGCAGACAGCAGAAGCAAGTGATCTGATCACGTTGTATCTTTCACGCCAACTCAGAGTCGTCTGCCATTTCTCGTGATCATGATGGAAGAGAACGTGGCTCAGAAGGCGACAGGCCGTGTAGTCATAAAGAACGAGCATCTCGCCTTGTTCTGTGCACCACCCCCGGAGCTGCATCAGGTTCCGGTGGCGGAGCCTTCCCATGTTCTTGAACTCATTAGCAAATCTCATCCGCAATGCAGGGCACGTCTTCATGCCTAGCCTCTTCACTATGACGTGGCGACGCCCCTCAAGAAAGCCATGGTATGCAGTTCCAAAGTCCACCTCTGCCACCCTCCTCGAATCGGAGAAATTGTTCGTAGCAGAAACAATCTCCTCATAGGAGAAGACTCTTGGAGTTTCCACCATAGGGAAACATTTTCCATTACCACCACTCGTCTTACTCGAAGGAATGCTGCAGCTTCTCTCAGACTCAGCTGTTACATATATAGTCTCCGCATTGGCTGAGACAAAGTCCGATGAGTAGAAGGCAGTTGTGGTGGCGCTGGTCGTTCTAGATGACTTTGTGACCCCCGTGTTGCTCATGCTCGTGTTGCTCGAAGATGTTAGGCTGATGTAAAGGGGATGTGTCTGAAATGAGGGAAGATCGGGCAACTTGCCGTATATATTGCCCGAAAGAACTTCCACAACCCATTTCATACTCGGCCTCGATTGAGGATCGTGGAAAGTGCACATAAGCCCGAGTCGAAGCAAGAGCTCGATTTCAGAGAGTTTGGATGACCTATCTCTCAGTCGATTGTCTCCTGCGTGCACGAGTGTTTCCTCATCAGAGAGCCGTCGGATCCAATCGAGAAGAATGATCCGATCATCCGGGTACGTTAGATCAACGGCTCGTCTCCCCGAGACAATTTCTAGCACAACTATACCAAAGCTGAACACATCTGATTTTGCTGTGGCAATGCTTCTCTTCTGAAAGCTCTCAGGTGGTAAGTAGCCTATTGTCCCACCAATTCTTGTGGTCTCAACCAATCGAAACTGTCGATTCTTCACTATTGGCGGCGTCTTGGGCTTGTAGGTTAGGTCGTGTTCGAGCCAACGAGCTAGGCCGAAGTCGCCTAATCGTGCGTTGAAGTTGGAATCGAGCATCACATTGCTTGCCTTGACATCTCTGTGGATTATCTGAGTTTCTAGCTTTTCATGCAGATAATACAGAGCAGCTGCTAATCCATTGATGATCTTCTTCCTCGTCTCCCAATTGAGAAGATCGGAGTCGCCATTCTCGGGCTTCTTGAACAGCACTCTGTCGAGACTCCGGTTAGGCATGTAGTCGTAGACGAGGAGGAGCTGCTCGTCGTGGAAGGACCATCCTCGGAGGCGCACGAGGTTCCGGTGGCGGAGATGAGCCACCGCCACCAGCTCCGCCATGAAGGTCTTCTCGAACCTCTCTCCTCGCTCCGTCAAGCACTTGACGGCCACCACGCTGCCGTCGCTCGGCAGCACGGCTCTGTAAACCCGGCCGAATCCTCCGCTGCCGAGAACCTCATTCTTGTCGAATCCATTTGTGCCTACGTACAGCTCGGAGTAGCTGAAGGTCCTCGGATTCTCACCACCAACCTTCTCTTGAATCTGCACGCCCTCCGCGTCCACGAACGCGCCGCCGGGGAGTTGCTTCCCCGGCGCATCGTGGAGGCAGGAGCTCATCCATTTTGAGTGGAAGAACCGCTGCAACGAGCGGCGGAGGCCGCAGCCGCGATCCGACGAGTCGTTCGCGGCTGCTTTCTCGACTCCCTTGTGATCAGGTTCATCAAATTCTGTTGGTAAAATGAAACAAAGGCTCTTGAGATGCATGGTGAGAAAAGAATCAATTTTTAATTAGTTGATCATATTTTGGGAAAAATGGAAGAGAAATAAATGTGAAGAATTATGCGAAGATATGTTTATAGGTGAGGTGGGCTATAATTCAAAGAGGATTAGGTTGAAGGAGTTGAAATTTATGGCATGAAGAAGAACCGGCCATTCCCAACTAAAACCTAACAGCTTTCGTCATTGAAAGCTGGAAATAAAGGAAAAGGACAAAGAAAAGAAGGTTCTTGGATTCTGGGTTCACACTGGAAAAGTTTTGTTTGGTTCTGATTAATTAATGTACGAAGTTGTTTTTGTCTGAAATTTTATAAGAGTTTGGTTTTTAGAAAGATGGAGATGATGAAGAGTAGAGAAGGAATTGAAGAAGAGTCAAGAAAGTGGAGCTTCAGGGTTCTTATCTCTCTCTCTCTCGCGTCAAGAAACGCGCACAAAAAGGTAACTGTTGACTGCCACGTGATATCTATGTCAATAGAGACTGGGCGATCTACGTGGAATTACTGCTGTCTGCCTAATTTTATGTTTTCTTCATATATATAAAATTTCCACTTATATTTTCCTATTATTATTATCATTATTGTGATCCATATTCTAATATTATAATTGTAGATTGTATTTCATATTTACCATTACGGATTTATACTATTGTATTGAATATTAAAGGGATAATTTATGTAAAATACACGAACTTTGAGTTATTTTTTATCTTGCACATGATTTTGATATTTGGTCACCAAATGCATAAAATTACAACATGATTCGCATTTTTTTTATCTATTGATACTTAATGGTGTCCACGTGGATGTACATGTAGATTTGATCTTCCACCACGTCGATTGTAATTGATCGGGAATGTGAATTGTGTTATAATTGCAAATTAAGTAAAGTTTATGTATATATTTGGTTACCATATTAAATGTCTAGTGTAAAATAAAATCTGGTCTAATATGTATTTAAAAATAATTATCTCAATCGGAACTGACATCCGAGACATTTTTGTTAGTGTTTTGTAGTTCGCATATTTAATTATAACTATTAATTACTTTCTCCGTCCCCCAAAAAATGTGGCCCAATTAATATTTTATACCTCACATATAATCAAATTTGGACCACACTTTTGGGGGACGGAGGGAGTACTTGAAATAAAAATAGTTTGAATTGTAATAATGACTTATATCATATACTCTTTCCATCCACCATATTTGTGCATCAGCTTTAGTTGCACGGGTTTTAATAATTTTAGTTTAATGTATGGGGAGTAGAGTAAGGGTCCTACATATTGTGAGTGGGAGTAATGACTAAAAATGAAAAATACACGTTTTGTATGAACGTTATGCACAAATATAATGGACGGGAGAGTAAATGACATGTTTCAGTAGTAAAATAGATAATGCAATATGAAAATATAAGTCAAGAAATGAGAACACGTTTGCTGGCACATGAGGTTGAAACATGCACTTGAACATCACGTTTCTAGAATTGTACGATAGTAGGTCCGATTGAAATCAACGGTCACTGCATCCCTAATCGAAAATCTAGATCTTAGTTGAATTGGGTATAATTTGTTTGACCATCAATTAAACTTTTTATTCTTCACAAATATTTGAGTGCGATCAGCCTAATCATACAATCGGATTAAAAATTAAATTAATTGTCTAAAATGTCCTAACATTTAAAGAGTTGCATTTTTTATACTCAACATTTGTCTAAAGTATAAAGGAAGTCATGAGTCTGATTTTCTAGGATTGGAAAATCGACGTGGCGAGCCGGCGCTTGACGTGGATTATTTCTTTTGACAACATAGATATTAGACGACGTCATTCCTTGTTAAGAAATTAAAAACAAAAACAATTTTTAATTGCTGAAAAACGGTAACATATACATCTCACCTTGTCACATCCCCCAATCCTTCTTGACATCTTCTTAATTCTAATCACTTTCAAACCCTATATTGATGAAATTTAACATTGAAGAACAATCTCTACATCCCAAAAGATCATAGATTTCCATCTCTAATAGTCTTTGCAGAATAAATAAAAATTCAAATGTGCGATTATCATGCTAAATTTGATTGGAATATTTTAGCTATTCCTTACAACTTCTCAGAACACCAATAATCCACGTCAAATGTGTATAAGGAGAGAAATAACTCTCGTCAAGCTTTGGCTCGTCATGTCAATTATTTTTTATCTTGAAAAATACAACTTTTTAAACGTTGGAACATTTTTTAGACTTCATATAAATGTTAGGACATTTTAGACTATTAACCTTTAAAGTGACAATTATTATGAAAAAAGTAAATATTATCATGAAAAAATAACAATTTCTCTTTTACCTTTTAATAATTAATTAAAATATCAAGTGACAATTATCATAAAGAAAAGTGACAATTATTTTGAAGAAAAGTGACGATTCGAATCTGATCGCACTATAAGGCCGATCACATCCAACTCCACATCTTTATTCTTTTCCATTTTTTCTTTTCTATTTTTTCTCATGTGAAAGATATTGTTATTAACAATGAATCTATTATATAGTCATTTTTCAAAACATGTATAGAATAAACAATTAAAATGAATTCTTTTTTTTCTTTTTTGAGAATCATTAAAATGAATTCTTAATGAAACAAATAATGGGATTAATTTAATTGTCTATATAAAAGAAAAAAATAGTGGCGGGAAACATAGTAGGTGGTAATAAAGTTAAAAATCGCATGCTTTAAATTATTAGGAAATTAAGGGGGAGGGGGAAAAAAAACTGAACTAATGTTCGTGTGGAATCGTCAATTGTTTTTCAGTTAAACTAGTTACAACCCCCACTTTTGTTTTCTCTTTATCATTTTTATTTTTTTAAACACTCACTTTTGAATTCTTATTGTCTCTTGCTGTCGTCCTTATTGAATTATTCCATTTGACTTCTACCGTATTCACAAATCACAAATACTAGTATAATTCTTATCCTTATTTTTTAATTTGGATCAATTATACCCCTAATCACCCCTTAAAAAAATCCATACTATATATATCTATATATATATCCTTTAATTCGGTATTGTGTTATGGACTAAATCTTTTTTTTTTTTTTGAAAGAAGTTGATTGATAAATTACGAACAAACGCATGGAACAAAAAGATGACCCTCCACAACATCCGGTGGTTCATCCCAAACATGCGCCAATGGAAAATCCTTAGAAATTCTAGCTAGTTTATGAGCTGCCATATTGGCCCCCCGACTAACATGTCTAATGCAAAAATCACGACTAGTATCCAAAATATGACGACAAGAAGACACCACACCCCCCAACTCCGAGTTATCATCCACGCGGGCGTTAATGGCATCATAAACAATTTTGCTGTCAATCACAAACTCCACTTTATTCAATCCTCTCTGTTTAATCCAAGACAGAGCTTCACTCAAGCCCATTGCTTCTCCTTCATCCACTCTCATACAGCCTGGAAAACAAATCACCCTTGCCGCAACAAAATTTCCATTAGCATCCCAAACAATCATCCCCACTCCCGTTGCATTCAAACTTGCAAAAAATGCAGCGTCAACACCACACTTAAACCAACCTTCTGGTAAATTATGCCACCCATTACATTTCCTCTGACCTCCACTCCGATTAGAGGGAACCACAGATTTTTGTTGTGCTGACAACCATTCCTTCCTACATAAATCTGCCGCCACATAAGCTTGTTGAGGGGATATAAATCTATTATTCCAAACCACTTCATTCCTGCACTTCCAGACTTGCCAAATAAGCATTCCTACCTTAGCCGAAATCTCTGCGTCATGGTGATCGAAGATGAAGAAAAGAAAATCTTTAAAAGAGTTGCTACTGCCAATTCCACTACGAAGAACTTGACCAAGACTATTAGCATCCCAGCAACCTTCTGCGAACCGACAAGCCACAAACGAGTGCCACACATTCTCAATAGCACCGTTGCAGCAACCGCATTCACCATTTAGTTGTATGCCCTTTCTCAACAGGTTATCTTTTGTAGGCAAACAATTATGAGCAGCTCTCCATAACAAATTCTTAACTTTATGAGGAACCTGAAGTTTCCATATTTTCTTCCAATTCCCTGGAACGGCAAAGTTGTTGTTTATAGTCATGTTACACGCTAGATGATAAGCGGAACGAACAGAATACCCTCCTTTTCGATCATAGTGCCAGATTATCTTGTCCTCAGAGTTGGACAGGATCAACGGAATACACAAAATTTCCTTTGCCTCCTCCTCACTAAAAAGTTCTAAGATAAGCTCTGCATCCCACATCCGAGTTCCCGGAATCATCAACTCATTAACTCTCATATTATGTAGCTCAATAGAATGGTCCGAGGTGATAAAAAAACCTCGCATCCCTCCGCAACCACGGATCTTGGAACACTCGCACCAACTCTCCACCTCCTATTCTCCATCTTAATCCACTTCGCAATATATCTTGAGTCGAACAAATGCTCCTCCAAGTGAAACTTGGATTGTGCCCCACCATGGCATTTAAGAAACCCCCATCTGGGTAATAATGGACTAAATCTTTTATGATGTGAGATTCACAAAATACTTAAAAATACTACTTTTATATTAAAAACATTACTTGAATCTGCAACTACAAGCGAAAATTATAACTTATTGTTATATTTGATTTTAAAAATATTTTTTGATTTAGTTTTTCTGATGTTTGCGATTCACCTGATAATGCTTAATTATTATGCTATTATTCTCCATAATACATACATACATACATAAATATAAATATATATATAGATATATATATAATAAATTAAATGGCATTATCATTACTGGAAATAAGGCTAATTCAATTAAAAACAGTGGCGGAAAGCATCTTATCCTCTACCAGGCTATCACATGTATGTTGTCATAAATAGAATTAATAAATTGGGAAATTAATAAATAAATAAATTGAAGTTCATGGCCCATGAGGTCGTAGCTTTTTGTTATTTTATTGTCTCTCGCTTTTGTCACCTGTTGAAAACTTGAAATATACGACCGTTTGCTTTATCACAAAAACTTGCGGGCGCCTTAATCAACACTTAATCAGGGTTAATTATGATTTATGGATAATTGGATAGTAATTAAGGTTTATTAATATATAATGAGGGTTTATGAATACATAATTTGGATTTATTAATTCACATTTAGGATTTATATATACATAAGCATAATTTATTAATATATAATTAGGATTTTTATTAATTCATAATTAGGATTTATTAATACATAATTAGAGTTTATTAATATATACTTACGCTTTATTAATTCACAATTAGGATTTATTAACACATAAATAGAATTCATTAATCTATAATTAAAATTTAATAAAAAATATTACTTAAACTTAAAAAAAATTTATTGAGGACCTCAGTCGCCCGCACAGCGCACCTTGCTTTATGCATGATTAATAAATTTCTTCAATTTGGTCATAAAATAGTTGAAAGAAAGAAAATAAACTTCACGAGTTCTTAGAAAATTTCTTCAATTTGATTAATGAAATACTTATAGCTAGGTTATAACAATCAACGCAGATGTTATGCCACAATCTCAACATCAATAGAGATATAACGAAGCTTAGTTGGGAAGGTAAGAAAAAATTTTAGCAGGTCTATAATAGGTGTGATATTCTTTTTTTTTTTTTATATATTTTGAGACCAATTTTTTTAAGAGTATAAAAAAAACTTTTATTTAAACTACTCCCTCCGTCCCATTATTCTTGTCTTGTATTCCTTTTTTGGTTGTCCCGTTATTCTTGTCCTGTTTCCATAAAAGGAAATATGCTTCTCTCACAAAAAGTTATGGGCTCCACCACATTCTATCTTTTTACCCTTTAAACACCATTTTCCTTAATATCCGTGCCCAAAAGAAATGAGACAAGAATAATGGAACGGAGGTAGTATAAATCTTAATTACTACTCCTCCGTCCCTCAAAAGTATGGTGTATATTTGATTTTTTGTGAGGTATAAAATATTAGTTGAACCACACTAATCTGAGACGGAGTGAGTCTTTTTAAAATGAAATGATTTATAATTATGATCTCAAAATTTAATGTATTAATGTGCATACGGTTTGCCTCTGACGTGTACAGATATTTGGAAATATTATAAATAATCGTTTCAAACTGCGTTGTTATAATACACAATCACAAGACTTAAAAAGGCTTGAACCTAAAAAAGTTATTCCGATTATCTTTTTTGGTATGCTAAAGATGCCGTCTGCATAGACTTTTTTTCATAAAATTTTTAAAAGAAAAATGTTTCACATATCTTAATTATAACAAATTAAATGAAAAGTCTGTCTTTTAAATAAATAGAAGAAAAGTCTATATTATTTTGTGAATGGGCAATTAAACTAGGGTTAATTGCATTTTAATACACAACCTTTAGTATCTTTTGTAATTTAGACCCAATCTTTACAGTTTTTGTAAATTTGACATACCATGTTTGTCTCAATCTTTGTCAAGCTAATATAACGACGTGGACTAAATTTCCTTTATGTATATACCACGTGGTCATAAATCTTTCAAAATAGTACTAGTTTAGGGGAAGTGGTCGACATATTAAGATTCTTCAATCCTATTTTTCTTTTTTATTTTTTATATTTAAATTACGTACAAAACCGTGTTGTTTTGAAAGATGTGACGAATCAATTTGGTAGAGACTTGAAAAAAAAAAAGAGTACGTAGAATTTGCAAAACTTGTAAATGTGGGGTATTTTATTTGTAACATTTCAAAAATTTAATCTAAACTGCAAAAGACTCTATAGATTGTGTATTTGTGTCTAGTTTATACTAGCTTATGATTGTGATAGTAATGTAGTTTATATTTGTAATATCATATATAAAATTTGTGATTGATAATGTAACTTATAAGTTGTAACCATCAACGAATATTGATTTGAATCATTCACTACTTTGTATTGCGCCTAAAATTATGATTTTTCTGAATTGATATTTCTTTTAATTTGCAAAAGAGGAAAATATTTGTTTTCGTACTCTTATACTCTTCACAAATTTAATGGTTAGAAAATTCTGCAAGAAATTCACGTTCCATGCCTGTCCCAGAAAGTAATCTATAGTAATATATTCTTATATACTTTTCTGTATGAAAACACGCGAAATCAAATAAGTGTGAAAGTGAAAGCGATTAGAGCAATTTCACACGTGAAATGAGTAATAAATTTGAAAATCAAAATAAACCTTTATATTGAAAAAACTAATAATCCAAATGTACCTTAGACTTCAAATAGAGAATAATGAAAAATTCACACGGTGTTTATCTGATTCATTTTACTAATTTTCTTCTGTAGTATTATTAATCTAAGCTTATTACTTTTGTATTAAATATTATATATAATAATTTAGCAACCATTTTTTTTTTTATAATTGGGAGAAGGGGACCGCTAAGGATTGAACTCTAAATCTCTCTTTTACATAAAAAAAAGTCTTCACTGCTAGGATGTCCACACACGGATATCAACCAAAAAAATTGAACATATATTTTTGGGAAAAGGTGCAAATCTGCATGTGTTGGCGAGTCTTAGGCGAATATCATTGAAGCTTTGTTTAGGCTCAAATTCACCATTCCCTAAAGTTTTTAGGTTCAATTAACCCCTTGCCATGACAGAAACGACACTTCCGTTAGCAAAAAAAAATATTTGTGATTTATTTTTATTCTTATGGGACACTCACAATTTCCAATGGTTATATACTACATAATTGGTGCTAAAACCTCAAATTATGAAATAAATTATTTCGAACCCTAACTTACAACTATCAAAATTCAGGTGAGATTCTCCGATAATTTGCACGAAAAGGGATGACGAACCACTTGAAAACATAAGATCATCAATGTCAACAACAAATAGTTGGATTGGATTGCAAATTATTGAAGAACTTCGCCTGAGTTTTGATAGTTGTGAACTAGGGTTCGAAACAAATTTTTTCCTAATTTGAGCTTTTAGCACCAATTAATTCTTGGAAATTGTAAGGGTCTCACAAGAATAAAAATGAATCAAAAATATATTTTTTTCCAACGGAAGTGTTGTTTCCGTCACGGCGAGGGGGTAATTGAACCCGAAAACTTTAGGGAATGATGAATTTGCACCTAAACAAAGTTCAGGGGGTATTTGCCTAGCGCTGCCAACATAAGGGGGGTATTTGCACCTTTTCCCTATATTTTTTTACAGTAGTGAATATATCTTTCTAACCTATTTATCTAATTTATGTTTTAGTGAACAAATATCATAGTTTGATAAATATTAAATATTATGATGTGATTTTTATGGCCACTAGGCTTATGCTCATCAAAATGTGTTCATACTTCATATGGCCAACAACTACATCAAATTAATAGTTGGTTTGATGATTAATACCAACCAAAGAAAATCATAAAAATGTCATACTCATACATCATCTTCTATTTCATTTTAATTTGCCATGTCCTTGTCAATTTTGGTAAGAATTAATTCTAGATACAATTCTTTGATTCAAAATATTTAAATAAAATAAGTACGAAATTAGGAGAGATGAAAGGGTTGTAAAGGTGGATTTGAGTGGGCCATGTCATGTGTATGTTTCTCTATGTATATCAATTACTTTAATGAATGGAAGATTAGTTGGCAATGAAAATGACATTGGTGAAAGATTGAAAGAAGAATACGTAAAAAATTCCTCCAAAATTTGTTTTTATACCTAAAAATTGGTATAAAAATTGGAGAAAGAGATTTCTAAATTTTAGTTGATTAAAATGTTGAAAAATGGTGCTGATATAAAAAGGGATTGGTGGTGTGATATGGGACAGGCACTAATGGCGGTTGCTTAGGCGTAAAATCACTAAAAAACTTTAGATAATTTCTGACGTGATTAAAGGATATAAGAAAGAGATAGATTACAATATGACAAAATTTTAAATGGATTTAGTCGAAAGTTTAGGTGAGTAGACTAGAATATACCGGTGTTTAAATTAATTAAGTTTTGGTAAGTTTTTAATTTTTCTTTTTTATAACAGCTTAATTTTAAGCTTAGTTTTATTGTTAGACAATTAAATTAATTAATTAAGCTCCAAACTGAGCGCTAATTGAATTGTGTTATTATGTATAGCGTGATCATGCATGTTCTCACTTTTTTTCTCTCACCAAATTCAAATTTGAGCTTATATTATTGAATCGTGTAGTATGATAAACATATGATTATGATATTTGGTTAACAGATTGAGCAAAAACCGATTCTTAACCGTTTTAATTAAGTTGAGTCTGTCTAAGTTATTTAAATTAAATTTGACATGCATATACCTAAAGGGGATGTGGATAAACTGCAATTTCCACCTACCTATGACTATTTCACCCTCTTAAAAATATAAAGACTTTTGGTTTTGGAGTTGTTTTTAAATTAGTTCGTCTACTTGCCAAGAAAGAAAGAAAATGAATTGGTGTAGTAGATTTGATCAAGGTAATTGATGGAACTTCTGATTAATCAACAATTTTGGGCTATATTATTAAATTGTTAGATAAGAAAGAACCTTCCAATCGAAAAAGAAAAAGAAGAGTTGATTTAAGAACCTAAAAAATCATGTATTTTACTTATCAAAATGTTTTAAGAATGTATGAAAATTTTTAAGAGTTCCGAGATATAAAATAAATAGTAATTAAAGAGCACTTGCTAAACTTTTGTTCCATAAGTACAAAAAATAAAATTTGTCCTGTGCAAATGATCTCTGTGGTGGAGTCAATATTCCTGAGGCCAAGATTTAAGCTACAAATTTCACAAATACCTTAAAAAACTAGTGGTGGAGTCAATATTTCTGAGGCCAAGATTTAAGGTACAAATTCCACAAATGCCTTAAAAAACTAGGTCGTATTGTCACACCTATTTTTTAAGTGTGGTTTACTTCTCCTGTATGATTTGCAGGTTATTGTATAACAACAAAGTCTATCCAAATATTTACAATATGCACCAAAGATAAAGTCTACGGGTTTCCACAACATAAAAAAAAGTTTCAAAACCACATATTACGATTATATATAGAAACAATGTTGTAACAAAATAGAAGAAAAAGAGCGAGGGGATCTACCCAAGTATGGTTTAAAATGCGCACCAAGGATAAGTTCTTAACATAAGTAAGAAGAGTTGCACTCCTATGCATACGTATGTACATACAATTAGATCCAGATTCAAGATCCGACCCGATCCGGATTCGGGTCAGACCCGGTCAACGTTTGACTGTTGATATTTTCGAATTTCAGTTTTTTTTTTGTCTGCGTCTTCGGCTCCGATTTTAATTTATAGATAATGATTGTGGCAACATTAATGTTTTTTAGCTCACTCTGAGACCTTCGGCTCCCCTCGCTCGACCGTTGAGAAAAAATAAAAGCAAAATCAAAAAATCAAAAAATCAAAAAGTCAACGATCAACATTGACCATTGACCGGTCAACATTGATCGGGTCGGGTCAAATTTGATCCGGATATATCGTAGAGATGTTGCACACAAGTTTTTGTCAAGCAAGAAAGATTCAATTTCAAGATCGACTATTGCCCTTAACTTGTAGGAAATGCAGTAAACCTAGTATCTCCATTGGATCATCCTCAATTTCACATTCAAACAAATCCAAGAACATGAGTTTGAGGTAATTAATTATTTGGTGGCTGCAGTACTGCTCTAGTAGCTTTTCCTAATTGAGTATGTATCTGGAGTATGTATATATCATTGGTAGAAGAAAATACTCTCTCTGCCTCCAAAAGTGTGGTTAATTTATTATTTTGGGTTGTTTCTTATAAGTGTGGTGTTTTTATAAATGAAAATAATGGGTAATTCTAAATGTAGCCCCGTTTTTCTCTTTATAATCCCTTTATTTAATAAATAATAAATATATTAATGAATACACTAATATACCCCTATAATCCAAAAATTAAATTAAGTTCTAATAATACATTCTTGTCTCCCAATTCCTCTCTCATTGCTATAGCCACCAAAAACTTACGCAGTCATCGCATATGAACAAACATAGATTTCATGTCTTTTCTCGTTCCTCTCTCCCTCTATGACTCTACTCTGTGCACAAGCCGAAAATCAATTTCTAAATCGAATTTATCCCACATCCATTTGCAATTCTCATCGCCCCATCATCCGCCTCATCGTCGTTCGATTACAATCAACAAAGCCAAACCAAAAAAAGAGAATTTCTATAGATTTTATTTACCAGAAATCATAAGCTATTCTGAAATACTTATAATCTATTCCAAGATTTACAAGAAATCAGAGCAACTCACATTCCAAGATACTAACCAGCAATTAATTAATTGTTTTATTTGTGCTTGATTATTCTGTCTTCTCACTTTAAATGGTTTGAAGGGAGTAGCCTGAACGAATCAGTCGAGGCGGATGAGGGACGCTGCCATCGTCGAAAATTTGGGATTATAATTATCATTTGTGGGCTATAGGGGTATAATTGTACAATTAATATAATTATAATTATTTTTTTAAATTGGGGGCTATAATGAGTAAATTGGGGGCTATGTTTAGAATTATCCGGAAATAATTTTACTAACTTTCCAATATTTTATACCTCACAACAAATCAAATATTTGTATTCCTTTTCCCACCCAACAAACATTTACTTACTTTTTTCTTAAAGCACGTGTCGTACTCTCCGCACCACACTATCCCGGGACGGAGGGAGTGAATAACTTGAACATTTTCACAGACTTAAGCCATCATCACCAACATTTACCAAGAAAACACACAAAGGACATGAAAATGAAGCTCAAAGGAGGATAACAACAATATTCAAAAAGCTAACAGCATAAAAATTGAAAGCAAAATTTCGCAAGTTGTTCAGCTATCTAACAATATAGTTGATCAATTGAAATCGAACTGAACAATTCCCAATCCCGGTTGTCAGTTCCTTTCAATTTTCAAGAACAAAATTAACAAAAATTAACTATATTCATATTAGTTCCTTATATTTTATTTCACTTCTTTTGCTGCATGAGTTTCACTTAACAAATTAATAACGAAGAAGCAGCCTTCACAAATCAGAACAAATGTGCCCTCGTTCTTTCTTATCGACTGAAATAAAATCTCAAACCCATTTATAGTCTTCCGCCGGTACCGGCGTCTCGAACGGAGGAAGCTCACCGGCGGCGCCGCTGACGGCTGCACAAATTTAAATCATCAGAATGCAGGGTCTTCCGGAAATTTCTTTTAGCATTTTGGTAATGCTTATATTTTTCTCAGTAATAAAAGTGGGCTGGGCCCACAGATCGTTGAAGTTATAGTTTTAAACAGACTTTAGCCCAAAAACATAAAAAGGGAATATATAAAAAAAAAGTGTTTAGTTGTGTTTCCATCGAAATTAAAATTTAAAAGTACAATTTTATTTTATACTAAATTTAAAAGTCCATAATAATAACTGAAAAACGCCAAAAAGCCGTCTGTGGTAATCGAACCCACGACGACATGGTTAACAGCAATGCGCTCTACCAGCTGAGGTAAGACGGCAAATGTCAAAATTAAAAACAATTTAATTTACATTAGAAACCACAGCACTCAAAAATCAATTTAGTTGGAATGCGAAGTTTATAAATTTGGACAATTTGTTTTATGACTATTTTTTATCACTTTAATTTTATTAGATTTATACTTTGATATCTGAAAGTTCATTAGCTCATGTATATTGTGAGAGTTTCCTTCCTATCATTTACTTTTCTTGAAGTAGTGTGCAAGAACATTAGTGAATAGAATCCCATGCGAAATTTCGAAAATTTTAGTTCTGTAGGTGATAAAGAGTGCAAGTTTAAGTGCTGAAATATAAGAAAAACAACTCATGGAGTAAAGTAGCAAATATCACCCGAATGATAATCCTACGTGGAGCATGACGTGGAGGATTGAAATAATTTGATTGCCTTCGAGAAATTTTGACCAAATTATTTTCTCAATTACTACCCGTGCTAGTACGAATCTTATAATCTTTAATTAATGTCTCAATGCACTTTACAATCCTCAAGATGAAATCTAAGCCTCACAAATTAATATGATCAATGGTTTATAATGGTTTCTAGTTAAAACATAGGGAATAGTTTTTATTAGAATCAACCCTTATATATATACTAGTAGAGGATTACGTGCGTTGCACGTATAATCTCTCATTTAATAAGAGTAGAAAAAAAAATCAAATTTTTTATATCATATATCTTATGTACAATGATCAAAATTTATATGGTACTGATAATAATCGTCTATTATAATATACTTCATTTAATTAGAAATGAAGGGTGATATATATATATATATATATATATATATATATATATATATATAAGTGGAGAGTTTCAAAAACAAAACTTTTAAAATAGGAGAACTGTTGTATGCTTTTGTAAAATAGGGGATGTAAATATTATATAGAAAACTTTAGGAGCAAATTTAACAGCAAAATTTTGAGAATTCTGTTGGGATTGCTCCAAGTGACATGATTGATCTTTTATTCTAGTTTAGATAAGTAATTTTTATTTATTAGTTTTTAATTAGGATTTTGTTTCATTTTCGTATTAAGATTTATTTTTAGGTCTTTAAATTTGTTCTATTGATGTATTGTGAAATAGCTTTGATATTATATTTTGTACACCGTCTCATATTAAGTGAAAATCTTAAGCTCTCTTCTTATGTTAACACACGAGAAACTCAATATTGTAGCAAAAGCAATTATAAAATTAAAGGGATACATTTGATAACATGTATGCATATATTCTAAATTAAATTAATATTCATGAATACATTAATTAATATATTAGTATGCATTGGTTGCTAGTTGCTACTATATAGTGATAATTGATTACCATTAAAAGCTTAAAATTTTTCTATCATGCATAATTATACATTTAGTATAGAGTTAGTTATCGAAAAGTAATGACATTTATCTGTATTATACAAATGACTTTTAGAATTGGAACCACCACCCACCGTCCACCTCCTCCTCTCCCTCTCACAACCACCACCACCGGTACCACCAATCACTATAATCAGACGCGGCTACCAGCCCTACTTTTTCATAGGGGTGAGCAAAATAACCGAAATCCGAAAATCCAAACCGAACCAAACCGAAATATCAAATTCGGTTCGGATTTTTTCGGATTTCGGATCGGATCGGATTTCATTATATCAAAATTTCGGATTTTCGGATCGGATCGGATCGGAACTTTAAAAAACCGAACAAATCCGAAATCCGAATTTTTTATATAATATATATTATTTTATTATTAATAATTGAAAATATCTATCTAAATTCTAAAACCCTAAAAATACTTGATATTTACTTGATGATATCTATTGGTTTAATTTTTTAAATTATTTAATTTCATTTGCTTTGAGAATGAAAAGTTTCCCGATTATCTTGCTTTTTGTTGAAGGAATAATGATGTTGAGGAAGTAATTATATTTTATTAGAAGTAGATATTTATAATCATTGATATAGATCATTGTTAGTATGTTAGTGTTAGTCCATTATTTTCGAATTTTTTCTACCAATTACCGAATAGGATGAAAATAAATTAATAATTATATTAATTTCGAATTTCTGGATTTTTTGGATATTGTTTGGAGAATTTCGGATTTTTCGGATCGGATCGGATTTAGGGCTAAAATTTCGGTTTTTTTCGGTTCGGAATTTCGGATAATTCGGATCGGATCGAATCGGATTGGGCGAAAATCCGATCCGTAATCCGAATGCTCACCCCTACTTTTTCAGTTTCCCATGCAATTATTAGGGGTATAGGGAGTTATTTTGACCAATATCTTGGTATACACATTTTGGTAAAATACGACACTTATTCGGGGACGGAGATAGTATATGTTAGTAAATCAACTGTCGTGTATTATTTCAACTTTAATTTAGTTGAGATTATAATTATCAATAATAGATCTAATTACACAATAAATCACATCTTTTACACCAAATTATAAATTCATTTTTATCTTCTTCTATGAGATGCTATATAAGCTATGAAAGTAATTTATCAATCACTAATTTATATACTCCTTTCATAAATCATGGCTACAAAACTAAAAATACTTCATAATCGATTTAGGTAAGAAAAATAATTATCATAATTAGATTTTAGATAAAAGAAAGAGTTTCATTTAAGATAATATATTTATGAAAGACTAATACGTTAGTGATTTTTTGTGAGCACTGTTGAAAGTATAATGAGGATTGTCAATACAAATTACGTAAAATCAAAGCCCGATTAGGCACAATGACTCCAATCATGCTCGATTACATTCAATTTTATCGTCTAATATGATATTATGTTTTAATTAAAGCTATAAAATTAATTTATCAACCACTAATTTCTCAACTTTCTTCATAATAACCATGGCTACAGACTTAAAAATACTTTGTAATCAAATCAAATAATGACTCTAAATTAAAAAATAAATTATACAAAAATATAAAATTCTGGCTCAATAAAGTAATCTCGAGCTATTAAAATTTATGTTGTCTTTTTCTCTTTCACTTTTGAGTAATAGAACATGTACGACTATATATGTATTAATTAAAAATATATTTAATGACAATTTTTAAAAAAATTTAATATTAATAATCATTGATTATTAACTTTAACAAAATGTTAGCAAGTATGCAGAAGCCAAACTTGTTATATCATATCTTATGTAGAAGCCTAAAAATTTTCTATTATGCATAATTATACATTTAATATAGGGTTAATTATTGAAAATACATGACCTATATCTATATTTTATATATGACTTTTGAAATTGAAACCACCACCCACCGCCCCTTCCTCTCTCTCTCCCTATCATCATAACCACCACCACCACCACCCACCACTATAACCGCGACTATTAGCCCTATCCCCTCCTCCACATCTCTCATTTTTTATATTTTTTTAGAAAGCTATTTTATACAATTAAACTTGAATAAAATCTTTAATAAAGGAGTTATGCTTGAGTTTGATGGTACTCGGCTTAATTCGACTTGAGTAAATGTTATAAACAAATAAGAACTGTAAAGTATAATAAATTACACAAAAAAATTAAATAAATAAAATAAAAATATTAAAAAGATAACGTGAGGACAACGTGAGAGTTAAATGTTTTTATGGGCCACTAATTTAGGGTGACTTGCAAATATAGGCCATAATTTTTTCGGGCTTGCGAAATAAGGACAGTAGATTTTTAGGATTGTAAAAACAGGACACAAAGTTTTAAAAGTTACAAATTAAAAGCCCGAAGTTATCAATACTCACTTGCTTTGGAACAAACTTTGAATACACAGGAACAAACTTTGAATACACATCCAAGATAGATAAAATTAAAAATACTCAAGGTTATTATTTTGCCCTAACATTATGCTTTACGATCCACGCTTTCAAAATGGTATCAGAGCCTTAGGTTTATCTAGGAATTATATTTAAGTTATTACGTTAAGTATTATTACCTAACGGAGGAGACATCAAGAACAAACATGAATCCGGACGACTGTCCGAGATGTGAATGTTACAGGAATTATCTCCAAGATTTGGAGATACAGAAAATAAGATACCAGAGTGCTCTTGCACACTGGAGAAGGGAGTTTTACTCTCTAGCAGTAAGAGAGGATTATGAAGCAATTCCTTCGTGCCACCAAGAAATCAAGAAGAGAAGGTGCCTCATTGAGAATCTGGAGTATCTTGTAGCAGAAGTCCAGCATGTGATGGGAGTGATGAGAGTGAACCATTGGAACCATCTGGGAGTGAATTGGAATCACCTCTGATGGAACAAAAGAAGGACAAAGCAGTATCCTATACTCCTCTATACCAAGAGATTAACCCAGATTCCTCAAAATTTTCGTTGGATCTGAGGGAATTACAGAAGATGGTACAATATTATGGCGGTAGCCTATATAGAGTACCCAAAGATCTTTACAAGATCTTCGAGAAACAGGATAAAATGTACAACATCCTGAAGGATATTCAAGCTCGAATCGAGAAGCTGGAACAACAACCTCGTTCCAGTCAAAGAATGAATCCTTTTGCCAACGAGCCCACTTATCCGTTACGAGTGGGAAAATTCAAGAAGGATCCACGAAATGAAGCGATCGCAAGAATGATTCGAGGTGAAAAACGATGAGTAACCCCGAAAGAATCAATCTTGAGGATCTCAAGGAGTTAGCAGAATCTTTTGCTAACATGAAAGTGGTCGATCTGAAAATGAATCAGAACGACCGAACAATTATTACAGGTCAAGGACCAATGAGGGTAGATCCAATTAATCAGGTACCACTGGTGCCGGATCTACATACCGGAATATCGTTTGATCATCATACTCCAAACGATGCCTACCAGACAGCAAGCCGAACAAGAAGGGGGCAATAAAAAATGCAGGATACCCATATTGGTAAAGCCACATTGGATCCGATCCATCCATACGGAATTATGCCCGATCTCGATGAAGTCAATTTCAAAGATCGAGAATCCGTGATTGATGAATGGACTGCAGCAATAAGAATTGCAGCAACAACTCTCGATCTAGACAAGATAGGATTTATAAGAATCCTAGAAATAAGTCTTGTGGAAGTCATGAAGATAACATGGGAAGGCATGATGCCAGATCATAAGAACCTATGCTTCGAGGACGAATCCTTCACCGAAAATGTTAGAAAAATGGTTGTTGTTATTAAAAGTTATTTTCTGGGGGAAGGATATTTCGAAGGTTTTGATGAAGAAAAGAGGAAAAAATAGTTGATGGCATTGTACAATCTAAGACTTGCAGTCTTGGACCAACAATCACTCAACAAGTTCTTACAATTCTTCACTCTTTATCAACATCAAGCAAAAGCTGATGAAAGAGTTGCATTGGAAATTTTAGAAATTTCCAAACCCATGGAAGGAGATGGTGATCCGGGATTACGAAATAAAACGAGAGAAATTAGAGATTGAGAAGAGAAAAAGAAGAAAGAGGGAAAGAAGCAGACTTCAGTCGAGAGTGAAAGAGAAAAGGAGAGGCTCGACTGGTGGGAAGTAGGAGAAGACCGAGAATGAGATTTCTTCAAAGGTTGTTAATTTCTTCTTAATTCTTTCAATTTTCGAAATTAAGATGAATAAGAAAGGGGCTTTTGGTTGAACTTATAAGGGAATAATGTTGGAGTATTCTTGATCAGTTTAAATAATTTATATATGTCAAATTTATGAGTATAAATATTTGTGGATATGTATATATCTATATTATGAGGCTGCTAGCAAACTAGATAAGAAAATGAAGAGAAAAATTGATTTTAGGAATACGTCCGCCAACTGTTTGACAAAATGTGCAGAAGAAAAAGAAAACGCTTAGCTTAAAGTTTGAGCAGAAATTTATGTATACATATATATATATATATATATATATATATCTTAGTATAGATGAATGATGTGCAAATAAGTGTTTTGTTGTGCAATGTTAGAGTTGATAAAGCATGAAAATTATAAAAGTAATTGATGAAGCTTTAGAAAAGAAAATGAAAGATTTTCGAAATTTTTGCAGCAATCTGCCAGTTTGGGGCAGTCTGCACTCAAAATCCCATAATTTTTTACTCAGTTATTATTTCTTGGAATCGTCAATTTTACTAAAAAAATAGACACACGTAGCTTTCCAGAGGCATATGACACGGACTCTGATTCATTGTGTACTGAATTAGTTTATTGTTTTAAATTGACGGTTTTTACGGATATCTTCTATGTGAATGTGAGATTGTTTCAAAGAAAAATGCATGTTCTTAGAGTAAATAAATGTTTGAAACAACAAATTTGTTGTAAAGAATAAGAAGATTTATATATATATATATATATATATATATATGATGTGTGTTGAACAGCATGATTAAATAAATAGTGAAAGCATGGAGTTTAAGTAAATATGCATATAGGAGCTGTCGATAATAAAAAGCATATCCTAAGTGTAATTATACGTTAGTAAAAAATTGGCAAAATATAACTTATGTGTTGATAACCATGAGTTGATATGCATGCTGCTATGAAATTATTAAAGTTATAAATGAGTTGAGTTTCATAAAGAACTTGTCTATTTGTTTGAATACACCTTTGAAATAAAGTTTACTTAGTGTCGAGCTAAGGTATGTTGGTGCTCGAGGCCAAATGTAGAATTCTTAAATGGAAACTAATGAGTTTAAAATTCAGAATTAGTTAAAATAGAAGCTTAGTATAATTGTGTCTTGTTTAAGCATTAGGTTTGGAAACCAAGTCTAAGTTAAGGTCCGTTTTGTAGGCCCGTTGGAAGGAGAGCAGTGTGCAAATTCTTTGAGATCCAAAGCAGGTTTCATCTTTCATTTATCAGGTGGGCTATATTTTTCAAAGTCTATGTTTGAGTTATTAAGCTCTCATATTTAAGAAATGATAATGCTATCCATGATGAAATATTTTATGTACGCTCTGTGTGTTTAAAGCTCTTATGTTATCGATCGAGATACTCGGATAACCTAACACATTTGATGAGTGTTGTGTACACCCCCAGAGTCATGTATTACAATGGCCGATCACCATTGTGTGCTTGACACAGTTTCGTGATTTCTCTGAGTTTTGGCTCGAGATTCACCCAGGGAATTCTCTGAGCTTCGGCTCGAGGTTCAACCAGAGAACTCTTGGAGCTTCGGCTCGAGGTTCACCCAGTTTTAAGAGTAACGCAGGAACGTGACAAATGGCATGCCAAATATAAGGAAATGTTTAGAATGAACTTAGAAGAGGTTTTATTTTTGAAATCTTCTAAGAATCATTGAATGTTATGGATATGCTATGTTTATGTTTTCATAAATTGCTTTATGAAATGCGATGCCACTGAGTACGTTAATGCTCAGCCCAAAAGTTTCCAAATATTTTCAGGTTGTGGAGCAGGCGCGAGCAGGTAAAACTGAGGCTAGGATTTAACATTTGGAATTGCTTCCGCTAGTTTAAGTTTTTTTGAGATTAGTCGACTATGTCGATTTCTAAATTTTCAATTTTGAGAATCATAGACTTGATCGCTTTTGATGTATGTAGATTATATTAGCCTTTCTATTTTCGGATACGAACTAGAACTTCGATCATGTAGACTTTTGAGTTGAAATATTACGGTTGAACTTGACGGTCTTCTTATATGAACTCTCGTCTTCAAATAATGTTGCAAGTTCAGTCACTTCTTTTAACGTAGTCATTCCCCGATTCTTCGTTTTTGAAAATTGGGGCGCGACAAGTATTCTTGAGTGTGGATAATGCCAAACTCCGATCCACACGAAGTCAAAAGATGGTATGAACTTGGGGCACTAGCCTTAGTTTATACAACGTCCCTATCATTCGCCGAAATCAAGAATCTACCCAAATGGATCCAAGAAGCGGTGTATGATACATGGGCTAACAATCCACAGTTTAGCCGAGGAGACATTCTGGAACTGTATTTCATCAGTGCAGCTCCAGAACCAGCTGGAAAGAGTAACCATGAAGCTTTTCATTACATTAGGCTTCGGAGACCCGATGGACGCGCCCTTGAAAAAATTAAGGCGCCCACAGAAAAAGGGACTACACTAGTCTCTACATTACCAGAAGATCTCATTTCCACCAGAAGAGCATGGGGTATATGGGTCTGTCTTACAGAGATGGACAAAGTCAAGTTTCAGTTTAAGTTCTTTCAGAACTCAGTAAACGGATCATTCCTGTTAAACACAATGACAGGAAAATCAACAAGATTTGCAGAGGAGGCTTCGAGAGAAAGAGGACTTTACTTTGGGAAAACAAGATTGCGACGAGCAAAGAAGCTCATCGCAAATACTGCAACATGGCTCACTTTGGGCACTGGTCTGAGCACGTTTGTCCAGACTGTCAGAACCAGAAGGAGCCAAAGTTCAGAAAAGGCTTTTTGCCAAGAAAAGGAAAAGAGAAGGCTCGATCAGACGAGTATACCTATCATACCGATTGCAAGGCGCTGCCAAAAACAAGGACGCCCAGGGCCTCGGAAAAAAAAGTAGATTCCCGACACACGTTTGTGGAGTCATGTGACTCTGAGCTGGAGAGCCATCCACTAAAAAGAAAACGACAGCAGTGGGTTGGATGAACAGGAATTACCCACTAAGTGACATATGGGTAAAGCTACAGGAAGACCACTACCAACAGAAAGAAAGTGGTCCATTAGTCACAAGAAAGGGACCTCACACCGAAAGTAGGTTGTCTGTATCCAATAATGGAAGACAATGGAGGACCCAATCCACGTGAAAGCAAGCTGGCTAAGGATAGAGTATTCAAGGCAATTATAGAAGAAAGAGATGTCACTACAGACCTCTATATAAACAAGAAGTGAAGAGAGCTATCGCATCAGAAAATCCACACAACATCTTCTCTGCTCTCTCCTAAAATAAAATTGTTATTGTTCTTAGTTCTTAGTTTAAATTTTTTATGTATTTCAATTCTGCTACCATAGGTAGCTAAACAAGTTTGTCTCCTCCCTAAAGGAGATATACTTATGTTGTACTCCCTTCGTCCCAATAGCAAGGTTTCACTTCTATTAATTAATATTCTCATCAATTAAAGAAGTGAGACCTTGCTATTGGGACGGAGGGAGTAATAAATTTTATATAATTCCTAAATAAAGTTCGGGCTTTTGTCCATCTCTTCCAGTGTCTAAATTTTCTTTGTGTACCGACTAAAATACCCTACACCTTGGGTAGGAAACGATTAAAGGTTGTGTTGAGTGTTGCTGAAGGAGTCTGTATCTGGAAACCATCGGTTGCGATTGTGTGGTTGGACGTGGTCCCTAAAACTTCCGACGGATATTTACCCGGCAGCATTACGGTAAAAAAGGTATGAAGTTGGTATACTTAGAATTTTTATACGGAAGTGTGATGGGCCTGATTGCATTATATGAATTATCTTCAAATTGAAAAATGGATCAAAATTTGAAGAAAATGGTAAACTTAGGTATTTTCTATCGATTTTAACTTGGATGTGTAATTTATCTATGAATGGGCTTTATGAGTATGTTATTTTCACTGTTAGGGCAGAAATGTGGCCTGCAGATGCTACCTTTAAATCTTATTGACCTATTTTTGCCGGCCCGCAAACATATTGGCCTATAATCGAAAACGAGGTAAAGTTGGTGGCCTAAATTGACTTCAAACTCTTGTTGATGATATTTAGTCAAGTCAAATTAAGCCGAGTACCATCAAGAGCTTAACTCATTAAAGAATTTATTCAAGTTTAATTGTATAAAATAGCTTACTAAGAAAAAAAATGAAGGATAGGGAGAAGGGAGCGAGCTGGTAGTCGCGACTGGTTATACTGATGGTGGTGGTTGTGAGTAATCCTATAGTAATTGATATCATCTTAGTAATTGCCTATAAGATTTAAAAATTGAAAATACATAAAGATGGTAGCAGCTTAAGCACACTGTAATTGAAAATATATAATATGTATTTTTACTTCTTCTAAGGTCACAAAATTAATTAGAGGACACTCTTTTTTTTTCGAGATTTTCAATAAGGATAATTGTACATAAGATGGTTTCATTTTTTATTTTTTTTATACACATACTTGCTTACATTTTATTGAAGTTAATAATCAATAATTAATATTTTAACTTTAAAAAATTGTAATCAAATATATTTTATTTATAATAAATTAATCATGTTAAATGAGAGTTTATACGTACAACGCACGTAATCCCTTAATAGTCTACCAAAAAAGCACTGGTAAAGAAAAAAGAAAACAAATTCATGGAGAATTATCTTGATTTCAATTCAATAGTTCTTTCAGTATTGTTATTGTAACAATTGAGATATAGTGAAGACATTGAACAAAAAATACATGAATGAACTGTTGTAAGCAAGGCTACTTTAGAATAAGGAAAATAGAGAGTTGGAACTAATATTGGATCCATACTTCAACTAACGCATGTGGAATCCCAAGCAAAGAGGTGCATGCATGCATTCATGTTGGGTGATGTCTTCACAAAATTCAAGATTTCACGTAAGGTTAAAATTAATATAAATAATTAAAGTTTCGTGTCGGTACGAGTCGATACGGATCGATATTGGTACGGGATACGCCATAAAGAAAAAGAGACATTCAGACTTTAGATAAAAGGACAGAGAGAGAGGAGTTCCAACTTAGCTATATAGTATTCAGTTAACCACTATAGTAGTTAGTTTCTTTTTGGAAATCTCAAACATGTAATTAATTTAGAGGAAATGGTGCGAAATTACAATTTTTTCAAACTAAAGGATAAAAAATGATCTTCAATAAATAAAAGACAAAAAATGGCCCTACTTACCTTGTTACCCCTCCTCTTAGTGTCATATATGAGATTGCATACATGACTATTTCCGGCGACAGCGGCGGTCAACTCCGGTGACTTTTTTCTATCGAGAATTTTCCAACGATTTTTTTCGGCGACTTTTTCCGACGATTTTTTCGGGTGAGTTTTGTCATACATACGTGAATCATATACATGAGTATAGTATACATGAATAGCAAACATGCAAGTTTCTCGTGTATGATACTTGATTGACGTACATGTATGTTACTCTTGTATGATACTTGATTGACATAGCATACACCAAGATTCATAAACAAACTCAAATTGCTTATCAATGAGCGGCGGATCATCCTGTTCACATTTTCGCTAGTATAAGTAACTATAAATCTTTATAATGAATAGCAGAACTATATATTACTCTATAATCTTCAAAGCATTACCTGAATAGGGACTAGTTGATGAAAATTGAAGGAACATGTTGCACT
The DNA here is from genome assembly GCA_031470985.1 of Agastache rugosa. Taxonomy (NCBI): domain Eukaryota; kingdom Viridiplantae; phylum Streptophyta; class Magnoliopsida; order Lamiales; family Lamiaceae; genus Agastache; species Agastache rugosa. The sequence continues at coordinate 15,860,244 of CM062604.1, forward strand.
TTGTCGAAATCCTGACCTCCTTCATAACGAACTCGTTTTCCCAATTCAGGCATTTCTTGAATCGAAAACTCTTTCAAGGCAACAAGGAATCTGAATCCATCTGGAACTATCTTCAAACGAGGGCACCTACGGATTACTATGTGAGTAACAACGGGCATGGATCCTTGCTCCACTTTCCATTCCCTTAAGTTTGGTAAATCTTTTAGTGCAAGCTTGTTGAGACAAGGAAATCCAAATGAATGACACGTCATCTCTTCTCCCACAAAGGATCTCCCCCTAAAATACAGATCTCTCAAAACAGGAAGTTTGCCCAGTGTCTTCATTGGATCCTCCTCCATTTCACATTCTTCCAAGCTCAATGTCACAAGATTTGAGGTATATACTTGGTTTTCTAACTCCTGGAGCACCTTTCCTATTGGAACGTGCACTCGTAACTCATGAAGATTGGGGCAGGTGAACAATTTCTTGAAACTCATCAAATCTTCCTCTGATGATGAAAGATGGCAATCTTGTCTGATTTCAAGTCCACAATACCTTAAATACTTTAAGTTTGTAGAAATGGCTTGGATGATTTCGGACAAACTTTTGTTGTCGTGTATCACGCCTTCAAAATGTCGGAGATTCTTCGTTCCAGTGATAGATTTCAGTTCGTGCACCAAACTGTTGAAACCGGACAATGTCTCCAGCTCATCTAGACCCTCCAACCGTAATCTATAATTCCCCATCTCCTTCACATTGTACCTAGGAAGGAACAAATGCTTTAACCGAAACATTTTATTCAAAATGTTGTCATGAATTCGAACACTATGTGAATATAATAAATCGAGGGTATGTAAGTATTCCAAATTGCTTATGGACGATGGCAGTTTGTCAAATTCACATCGTCGCAGACATAAATCTCGAAGGTGAATTAGATTACTAATCCCCTTCGGTAATCTTCTCTGCCCAAATTTAATTCTACAAAAGAGTAGAACTTTAAGCAATTTGAATTTCTTCAAATCAACAATGCTCGGTGGAATTTCAATTAGTTTCATATCTACACAACATGTGAAATGAAGGGATCGCACAAATTTGGTAGTTTCTTCATCACAAGTGATTGTAAGTTCTTGGCATTCTCGTTCCAATTCTACCTCTCTTTTGAAATTGACAAATAAATGACGCGTTTTAGCACGTGAGAAACGCTCGTGCAATATACTGCTAAATTCTCCACCCTCATAATCCATGATTTCTAAACCAAAGCCCTCCTCTTTCCCCATTGACAAGCATAGATCACGGACCACATCATGAAGTTTACAAAATCTCGATGTTTGACCTCGAGTGGGATCCCCAAGTACAATCTCAACAACACATCTAGAGGCCAACTCACTTAAGTATTCTTGTGCTATATCCACTAAATTGTCCTCCTTTGGATTATTCTCGTGTGAAATCAGGCCTTGTGCAATCCACATCAAACATAGGTCGTTAGCATATATGAGTATGTCCTCCGCATATTGACCCATATAAAGAAAACATGACTTCAAGTAATATGGTAGCTCTTCATAACTTAACCTTAACACTCCATGTATCTCATCTTTCTCATTTTCAAGTCCTTCACCTTTGTAAAGATATGCACTAATGTTTTTATTCACTAAATCCCACTCTCTAGTTGATTTCTTTTTACTCAATATCCCACCAAGCAAGGAAATAGCTAGTGGCAATTTCCCACACTTGACTACCATTTCTTTCCCAATTTTGTCAAACCATTTTTCTTCAAATTGGAAATCTGTAACATAGTAAAAAGTAATTTATTTTTACATAAATATCTGAATTTCCCAAGCAAATTGTTTTATTAATAAAATAAATTATTTTTTTAGTAACTGCAACTTTGAATCTTTTCTAATTAATTTTATACTGGGAATACTCTAACCCCACCAAATTTATATATTTGACCTGAGGATATTATTCCTCCTATGAGCATTCAACTTATGATGATGTAATCTCATATCTCCGATGATACTCGGTCTAGTTGTTACATCTCTTCATCTTTCTTTATCATAAGAAATCAATATATGAGAATCTAAATTTCAAGCTTTTTCATATAGAAAAACAAATAATTGATCTTGGAATATTTTTTTACCAATAGTCTATTCAGACATACTAACCATCACCTATTATACTAGTACTAATAGTGGCAAATTGATGAATGTTTATATTGCAATACTAATGTAAAAGATAAGAGAGGTGGTTTACTAACGTGGGATGTTGCTGTGTGGAAATGCTTTCTTCTTGAGTAATTCCCAACCATCATCTTCATTTAGTAGTCCTGCCTTGAATGCATATCCAATGTCTGCGACATTCTGTTTTCGAGTGGTCAACAATATTTTGCTTTTTGTCCCTCGAAGAAGGAAGGCATGCTTGAGACCTTCCCAATGGCCAATATTCCATATATCATCAATAACAATCATGCATCTTTTGGCTTTCTGGATTTCACACAGTTGCCCCATCAACTCTGTGTTGCTCAAATTGGAGCTGTTTTCGTCCCTTCCCTGTGGGTTGAGCTGCTTCAACACATCCTCCAAAACTGATCTTATCTGACATTGCTGAGAAATGCAAACCCATGCGAAGGATTCAAAGAATCGCTTCGTCTTGTGGTGATTGTAGACTTTTCTAGCAAGAGTTGTCTTCCCGATGCCACCCATCCCCCACACTGAAATAACTCGGTGTTCTTCGTTATCAACTACAAGGGACACAAGTTGCTCCAATTCTTGATCCTTCCCCACAAAAACATCTTCAGTCTCGAAGGGAAAGGTCCGACGCTTCCATTGCTGATTGTCGTTGGGAGCATCGGAAGCGGAGCTTTCCCCTTGAATGATGCTTCTTATGCCATAATCTTGCATGCTTTTAGTGACTCTTGCAATCTCAGATTTAATTAGTGAAATCTCAGTGCCTATTTGGTGGAGAGAGAAGCCCTCTTTGAGGATGCAAGAACATCGGCGGAGCATCTGTTTGAGGCGGCGGCGTTCTCTCCTAGAAGAACCTCGAACGACGGCGTATAATTCAACGGCATCTTCGGCTCTGTAAGCAAGGTCTCTGATCTCTCCGATCCAGCCGCGGACGGTGTTGCTGTCGTGTTGTTTAGTATCAGCATCTTTAAGAAGAGATTTGATCTCCTTCAGCTGGGTTTCTAGTGTCCTCACATCGCTGCTCACACCGCCTAAGAACTTGGCTTCTTCTGAGATCAGATCGCGAAGGGTTTCTAGAGCTACAGAAACCACTGCTTCAGCCATTTCAACTCAGATTCAGATCTGCTGTGGAAGAAGTGAATGGGGCGAGGAGTGGCTGCTCATTTTTTAGCATTTTTGTTAAACCAATTTCATAAGTTGGATTGTTTGGACTAATAATTTCATTATCATTTTTGTATAACACCCTTTGAGCTGTGTACGCTCCATCAATTTTCTCTAATATAATATACTCCCTCCGCCCCACCAAATATGGCATGCTTTCCATTTTGGATCGTCCCACCGACGTTATGCTTCCTTTTGGAAAAAATTGGAAATTTCACTTTAAATTTAAAAAACACTTTTAAATACCGTACATTCTTGACCAAAAAACACTTTATTAACTAAATAGTTACTTTATTAACACTTTATTACACATAATTCTCTTTTTCTTAATCTCCGTGCCGAAAAGAAATGAGTCATATTCGGCGGGACGGAGGGAGTAAGAGGCAAGTGGGATAACAACATTTTTTAGAGAAAAAAAATACTTTAATTATAGCACTCCTTGAAAAAACTGCAAAAATAGCATTTTTGGACATTTTTGCCCTTCATTTTCGATTTCACATCAGTATATATGTGAATCACATTACTATAATATATGAAAGCACAAATGTGTACATGTATTTTCACAAAAAAAAATTATGAAATCACAATTATGTAAAAATCAACGTAATTTTTGAATTCACATTTTTACAAATGTGAAATAATACAAATGTTGGTTTATACATGTGCTTTCAAAGAAAAAAAAATTGTTAAAACACAATTATGTGAAAATTACACGTATAATAATATGTGAATTCACATTTTTGCAAATGTGAAAACGATAGGATATGAAGGTCATTAAATAAAAGCAATAGGGGTATAAATATCATAAAATGCTATTTTTTGTAGTTGTTTTAAGAGTTGCTATTATTCGTTTTTTTCCCCTTAAAGTGCTATTTTCCTACATTTCATTATAATATAATATGTTAATAATATTACGTGTCTATTGATATGAAATAGTTACTAACGTTGATTCACATATTCAATTTTTAATTTTAATGATTAATATACTTAGTTATACTAATAATACATTTTTTGTGAAACATTGCAATCGAGCTTTCAATTGATTAATGCCTGAAATGGTATTACCCTTGCAATAATGAAAAGAGGTCTGTAATATATTTTTCAAAATACATATATTCAAATTCTTATGTATATAGTATAAAACTATAAAATAATTAATGGTAATCTTAGACGACCTAGCTGGAGTCAAAATGGTGGTCCAGCCATTTCAATCCTATTATCTAGCTGTTGACGGTGTCGTTTTGTGTCGGCATTTCTAATGAGCTCACTCGTTTATTTTCAAGTTGAGCTCGCATTTTTTCTATCGAATCTATCAAAGCATTTGAACTTAATCTAGTCTAAATAAACTTTTAAAATTTAGATTTAAATTAAAATATTAGTATTAGTTTTTGTAAAAAGAAGTACTACTGATTAAGAAAATTTATTATCTTTACCTAAATACACCACTTCTTATAACAAATATAGTTAATTATATATTTAATATACATATTACAAATTAAATTATAAAAGAATAAATTATAACAAATTACTCCCTCCGTTCTTTTTTAAGTGTCTCATTTAACTCAATTTTTTGTTTTCAAATGAGTGTCGTATTTCAAAATTTGAGAGTAAAATAATGACATTTTTCCTATTTTATCTTTATTTAATGCTTATCGTAATTTGTTAATTAGTTATATGTATATATTAATGATGGTAATTAATAAGGTTACATAGGTAAATTTCTTTATTTTCTTGGTATGTGTAATTTGACGGTGGGGGACACTTATAAAAGAACGGATGGAGTAATTATTTTATATTCTCAAACTAGTTCGCTTAACGAACTTATCCATGAGCTAACGAACCGATTAGTGAAAAGTTCAAGATTGACTCATTTAGTTAACGTACTTAACTAATCGAATTCAAACACAAACTTTATGTAGATAATTCATTCATCATAGTTTAAATAATTAGAAAAGAGAGTGCTATACGCTATTTATAATCACTGATGAAGGTCGGAATAAGCACGGTTTGATTAACCGATCATTTATTATAAAAAAACGACGAGACGATTTTAATCAATTCAGTTAACAACTGCAAAATAAAAAATAGAAAGCACAGAGTCACAGTTAACGTTCTCATATTTAGAAACCAATCAAACTTGGAGTGGATCCAGCAAAAATGTGGCAATGAGTGGAGCCAGATTCTTCTCTGGACTGGTGAAGCCATCTTCTTCGTCGAATAAACAGTCTCACATATCCTTGCAAGGTTGAAAATTTGCAGAGTCATTTCCTTAGGCACCATATCCTTCACTCGCATCTTTCCAACTATCCTCAATTTTTTTCCATCGCACATTTAGCCTCTTCCATCGACACACCTTTATCTTTCATGTAATAATCCATGCCCGTAAGCACTGTCCCGTCTTTGCTCTCGCGCTTTAAATCCACAACAATCAATTAGCTACAGCCTAAATAAAATGCATGCTCGTTTTCAAATACTCCCTCCCTCCCCGAAAATTATAGTGCAGTTTGGATGGCACGAGTTTTAAATTAAGTGTGATAGATGTATTTTAAGTGGAAAAAGAGTCCCACAATTGTGAGTGGGGTGATGTCCAAATGAGGAAACACCACAATTTTTAGGACGTCCCAATATAGTAATAAGACCACAATTTTCGGGAACGGAGGGACAAGTGAGAAAATAGCATTTTTAGGGATAAAAATACTAGTTATCTCCATATCCTATCGTTTTCACATTTGCAAAAATGTGAATTCACGTATTATTATCACAAAATTGTGATTTCACAATTTTATTAGTTTGTGAAAGCACTTGTATAAACCAACATTTGATCGTTTTCACATTTGCAAAAATGTGAATTCACATATTATTATACGTGTGTTTTTCACATAATAGTGATTCACATTTTTTTTTTCTGCGAAATCACATGTACACATTTGTGTTTTCACATATTATAGTGATGTGATTCACATATTATACTGATATGAAATCGGAGAGGAGGGACAAAAATGACCTAAAGTGCTTTTTTTTTTAGTTTTTACAAGAGATGCTATAATTAATATTTTTATCCCTAAAAGTGTTATTTTCCTTGAATTCTTCATCATGCTTCAAATAATGACAACCATATATAGATCATACAAAAGATCAACGGTTCAAATTGGATCATATAGAAACTAGTCCTTGTATGAAAATTATGAACCAATCTGAACCGTTGATTTTTGTATGATCTATGGTTGTCATTCTTCGAAGCATGAATATATATAGATTTAATCATGATTTTATATAAGCATCATTGTTTATACAAAAAGCATAAATCTCATTAAGGATGACTACATATAGATTTAAGCATGAATATATATAGATTTAAGCATGGTTCTCAAGTTTTCACGGGAAGAATAGTTTCTATACTAACTCATATATATATATAGAGAGAGAGAGAGAGATTACTTGATGACTGGATATGTCGTCAAGGAGTCGACCTATATCAGCAGTGGCTATAAAGAGCTGGGAATCACTTAGCACCCAATCTATGGTTTCTTTTGTAGCTGATTCTATCAATGGGACAGTAGCTATGAACGTCAAGTACATAAGCACCGTAATCCGTGAACACCTCATATACTCTTCGAAACTAGGTATTTGTCGCTCCTTATTCCACTTCTGCTCTTGACCATAACCCCTTACTGTCTCTTTGAACTGATCCAATTCAATTGCCAAAACCAACACACACACATATATACGTAATTATTTAATTTATACGTTTCTAAAAATCAATGCGTTACACATATGTAAAAGTGAGACTTACTGCTTCAATATAATACGGAACGACATATGATTTCCCTTGCTTTTCTGCTTCACGTTCAAACTCTTCGTTGAAGCTCATAACAAATTTCAAGAACCATTTGAGATAATCAGGCAATAGATCAATTTTGTCCAAATTCCACCTGGAAAAAAAAAATCATAATTAGGTCTCAAAATCATTTTCAGTGACACATATACAAGTAATAAGATCGTAATTAGTACAGAGTACGTAGATCACTTATTTGACAGCCACATAAGCTTCGGTCTGCATAAGTGAGCTCACGTGACAAACAGGTGCGAATTAGCCCAAAATTTTGTCTGGGAATGACAAATTTTTCAAAATGTGTCCTGTAAGTCCGAAAAATTTTATTCTATTTTTGCAAAATGCCAAAAGTCAGTATCCTAAAAAAAATACTGTAGTCCAATTTCTTATGAGTTATGACGTGCAAACATGCAAGTTCATGATGCATACGTCTATTTAATGAAACATCTCAAAATAGTATAGAACATCGATCATTTGGATACATATATATAATTTATCTATACGAGATTAGGTGATGCATACCTCTCGAGAGCATGAGTAAAAAGTTCAATTTCGTCAAGTGTAGCGTAATTATCGTATGTATCATCCAAAACCGTGGCCAGTATATAGTACTTGGCAATCCTCATTCGAACGAGAGAGTATTTAGGCACAAAATTATATGACATGGCCCACATATAGCACTCTACCAATCTGTCTCTAAAATACGTTAATTTTGATGTGAGGTCGAACTTGTTCCACCACCTTCACAAAACCATCAGAAAATTTAATTAAATTAAAAACTTATCATCAATTTTTGTCATTATCTTTACAATACATAATACTAGAAATACTCGAATGGTGTCATAAAAAGATAATTATTCACAATACGTAAATTTTTTATGAATTACTCCTTCTGTCCATGTCTGCATATTGTTCGACACATGTATTAAGGAGAAGGGTAAAAAGATACTTCCTCCGTCCCGGGATAAGTGACCACATTTCCTTATTGGGTTGTCCCGGAATAAGTGGTCACTTTCCTTATAAGGAATGTCTCTCTCACAAAAAGTTGTGGGCTCCACCACTTTCTATCCGCTTCCTCTATAAACACTCTTCTCCTTAATACCCTTGCCGAAAAGAATGTGGCCACTTATTGTGGGATGGAGGGAGTATATAGAAAATTGATAGATCCCACCATTTTTGAAGAGTTAATTATTTTCTTATTTGGAACAAGACAAGTTTACTGAGACAATCTAAAAAGTAAAGGAAGACAAGTTCAGTGGGACGGAGGAAGTACTATATACAAATCATGTCATAAAAACCAATATATCAAAATTAATAATTTAAAGAGTAGAAAAAGGTAACTTACGTGGTGAGTTGGAAGAGCTCATTCCTGAAAATGTTTTGCATGAAATTAAAATTCAATTTGGCTAGTCTTAGAACAAGTTCATCCTCCCTTGGTCATCATTTTCATAGATTTCTATATGAAAACGAAGAGCAAGGATGGTAAGACTCTTCTGAAGGGGGTATTTAAGAGCTTGCTGCACTTGTTCTTTAATGGGGGATTCCAGTTGTGGCAGCATACGTGTCAAGTGACGTGTCGTGAACGCCACGGCTTCTTCTAGAACATTCTCGCCGTGTATCCGAACATGAGCTGCCTCATACAAGCTTAATAGCCCCTCAACATCACTACTTATAAGGCCTTCTTTCAATTTGTTGTCTTTATCAACAAATTTAAGAAAAGCATCTGCTTCATCACCATGCATATATCATGATATATACAAATTAAAATCATTAGTTAGTAACAACCTAACCTAATTAATTATAATACGTACATATGAAATTAATTACTCGACGTGCACATATGTAATAAAGTGACGTACTGCAAGAAACATGATACTGATGTTGTCTGAGCAAACGAAAGCGAAGTGCAGTAGTGAACAGGTCGTAGTCGTCTCCTTCTTCGTACTCTGCAGAATCATAAGCTTGTTTGAGTTTCTCTTCGATTTCTGCCTCAAAAAGATATGCGAGCCCCAGACGCTCAAGTCTGTCGATCAATGTCATCAGTTTGGTAGACGTCGCAGCCATCAGCATGCTTCTTGCTTCTTTTTTCAGTGCCTCAATTTCTTCACAATACTTTTGCTGCACCTGTCAATTAGTTAATTTTTAACATTCTGATTACTGCTAAGGAAATTCAACTTTGTCGTAAGATAAGCTAGCCCTCATCATGTCATTTGCTTAAATATAAAACAAAATCTAACTCCGTGTAGTTTAATTTTTTTAGCGAAAATCTAGTAAGAGCACAAGATATATATAAAATTCATATATGTGTAGTTTGAATTTTTTTTTTTTTATGATGCTGATTGATGGAAATTAGATTCATGATGTAATTGTAAAAATTTTAATAGTTTGGACACTTAATTGTAATTTTGTTTAGTTTATTTGTAACAATTGTGGCACTGTTAAATAATTTGGCTATTAAATTATGATTTTAATAGTGTTTAATTTAATTGTGAAAAGTTGAAGTTCGACTATTAAATTGTAATTTACCCAAAAAGTAATAATATAATAAAATTACCTTAATAGTTTACTTATTATAAAATTGAATACATTTTGGTAAGGTAAAGAAAGAGCAATTACAGTAAGTTTATAAACTTCAACTTAATGCTAATAAGAAAAATAAAGAGAAAATAAGTTCTAGATATGATAAGAATTTCTTTTATTTAGAATTTTTTTTTTCTTAGTTTCATTTATTTAGAAAAAACAAGTAATGGAAAAAGCTCAAACTTAAGTAACTAATTAGACAATTGAATCTAAAGTCAAGCATACCTCTTGAATCTAGAAAAATAAAAATAACACTTAAGTTTATCACAAAAACTGAAGGAAATATTAGTATATAAATAGCATATATCCCTATGTTTTATATAGATTAAAAGGTAGGGAGGTAATATAAAAAATTCTATAATTCCAGGGACCAGTCCAAAAAAAAAACTTTTAGAATGTGGGAGAGAGGGACCACTGCCCCTTGAAATTTTTTTTTTTTCCTAGTTTACTTTAACTATTATTACCAAAAAAAAAAAAACCTTATGAATATATATAATATACACGTATATAATTCATTAGGCCCCCTCACTTCACTTTCAATCCCTTTATATTTTCTCCTTCATCAAAGTTTAATTAGGTTGCTCTTGTTTTCCTACTCCAAATTAAGTTTATAATAGGCTTAGGGAGCGCTTACTTTGGGTGATAGGATAGATAGATAAAAATAATATAGGTCAATCTACCGTTTACTTTGATGGATTGATTACTTTTGAGCTTGTTTGATCATTTAATCCTTCATATAGTCAATCCTATGTTTTATCAATCTATCTTATCACGCAAAGTAAAAGCCCCTTACTGTGGTGGATCTTTCTCTTTCCTTATCAAAATAATGTTTAAATTAAGTTTATAATTAGAAAACAAATTTAATCGATTACATATACTTAAATCAATAATTATCTAGTCCTTTTTTTCAAGTAATATGATTTGTTTTTAAACTTGTTTAAGATTTTATAGTTATAGCTGCAGGTCGTCTAATAGTTGAAAGTTAATTATATTCACATCTTGTAATTGAATCAAGTTTTTACATAGCAATGTGTTCCCCTTGAGCTTTGTATATATGCACAAATTAAAATTAAAATAAAGATGGTAGAATATATTACTCCCTCTGCCCCAGGTTAGTCTCGTTCAACTAATATTTTATACTTCACAACAAATTAAATATTCACCACACTTTTGGGGGACGGAAGGAGTAATACGTACCTGATCTTGGAGAGAAAACGTAGAGAAAATATCTCCCCAAACACTCGGCGTGAAACTGCTTATAAGTGGCCGGACATTCTTCACGCTACTTGAAGTTGAAGCGGCATCCACCATACTAGCTGCGATCGATAATTATTTAATTTTTTTATAGAGAGAGAGAGAGATATGAAGCTTACCTGAAGGCTGAAACTAGGGATGTCAATCAGGCCAACCCTTTCGGTTTCGGGTCAACCCTATCGGGTTATCGGGCTATTCGGTATGGATTAAATCGGGTTGATTTTTTTTCGGGTTGAAAAAATTCAACCCTAACCCTAACCCTTCGGTTTTCGGGCTGGCCCGTCGGGTCACAAAGTTTGTAAATAAAAATTAAAATGTATATATTTTCTTGACTATTCAATATTTGTCGCAAAAAAACTACACACAAAAAAATTAAAAAGTAACAAAACAAGAATACGAGTGGCCCAAAAAATAGAAACTTGATTAAATCCAAAAATAGCATCCAACAAAACAAGTTTCAAGAAGACTACACGACATGAAAAATAACAATAATATTCAACATTAATTCGTTATCTCACAAATGAAACTAAACACTTGAATGACATTCATCTTCTATGATTTCTGTGTAGAGCAAAAGAGGGCGCGACATACAACTACTACAAGTAATTAGTATTATGTATTATTTATTTTATTTTTTTAAAAATACATCAGGGTTATTCGGGTTGACCCTAACCCTGATCGGGCTAGCCCGGATAACCCTTCAACCCTAGCGGGCCAGCCCAAATAGCCCGGTTATGTATTCGGGTTGTAAAAAATCAACCCTAACCCTTTATTTTGTTCGGTTTATTCGGGTCGACCCGTCAGGTTCGGGCTCAATTGACATCCCTAGCTGAAACACAGCACATGGAATGGTACGTGCGGGTATCCTCACGGTGCAACCATGGGCATTGATCTTAGCTTTCGCTGTTAAAATGTCCCACATTGGTTGGAGATCTTGGCATGAACCTCTTTATAATGGTGAGGTATCCCTCCCCTTAATAAGGCCTTTTTAAGGGGAATTGGGCCCAATATCCAATTCTATTACGTATCGTAGCTAAATTTCAATCCAATGATGGGCGCTACCCAATATCGTTGTCAACAGATGGCGTTGGTATTGTCCACGCTGCGCGTGAGGGGGCGTGTTAAAATGTCCCACATTGGTTGGAGATCTTGGCATGAACCTCTTTATAATGGTGAGGTATCCCTCCCCTTAATAAGGCCCAATTAAGGGGAATTGGGCCCAATATCGGAGATCTTGGCATGAACCTCTTTATAATGGTGAGGTATCCCTCCCCTTAATAAGGCCCAATTAAGGGGAATTGAGCCCAATATCCAATTCTATTATTCGCTGGGAATATTGAAATTGTTAACATTGAGTTGTAGATTATTGGCAGAGAGTTCATATTGATCACAGGACTTAATATCTTAATTTATGATGCTAGCTGGTGAGTGATACACTAAACTAACCGTCATATCATGTATGTATTTATTATTAATTGTATTTTGAACTCGATTGAAATATTAATAAAGTATTTCAATATAGTAATCTATTTTTCGACCAAATAGTACTACGCCAGCATGCATCATTTGTACCAAATTTAATTTATTGAAAATATCAACATGAAGTGACACTATATATAAAAGATGGGTTTTTAACTATTTTAGTTGGGGTTTCTCAATAATAAATAAATAAATAATAAAAAACAACATCAACTTTTTTAGTTGGGCTGGAACAGTGGAACTTGAATTTAGAATTCACTCTTAACGTATGAGATTTTCATCGATTGGATATTTCTGAAAGGAAAACTTTATATATAGCTTTTAAAAGAGAGAAAATTATTTATGATGGAGTAGGAAAAGTTATTGTTTAATTTTTCTTGTAGAAAAAGTTACTAAAGTGACCCTACAGATGAACGAATAAAATTTTTTAACAAATCATTGTTCTAATATATTGCAAAATATTTCATTTGAAAAAGATATAATGCATAAATTATTTAAAACGTGAAACTATATTCATGTTTTTTATTTTATCTTGATAAGGGGAAAACTTTTGTCTTCTTTTGGGCCTTCTTAGGATAAGTTTTGAGCAACAGTTAATCGTTGTCTCCAAACTTTTTCTTTTCTATTCTCCTTTTTCTTCTTGCAATTTAATTTATAGTTGATTTTTTCTTTTGAGTTAATCATGTTGACTAACAAATTAAGTTAGTGGAAATTAATAGTTGGCCACCAACTTTATTCTAATAAATTGTGGCCAACTTTAATGAATTTAAATGCCCTCCATATCATATTTGCTGCATTTTTTTCACTTTCACTTTCTCTCTCACCGTACTCTCTCTCTTCACCCACTCCACTCTCACTTTCTCTCTCCTCTCATGTCTCTTTCTCTCCGTACCCCTTCCTCCACCGCCACTCCCTCCCGTCCGCCTCCGCCGCCGCGTCTTCTTCCTTGGTCGTCTTTTCGATTCTGATTTATTTGTACACTTTTTCGAACAAGCTTTTATTATTTATCTTATAGTCTTTTTCCGGTCATCTTCTCCGCATAGCTTTCATCTCCATAGTGATTTATTTGAGGTATTTTTACCGTATTAGTTTTAATTGAGTTTTCTAGATCTCAGTCCGTCATGTTCTAGATCTAGTCCGTCATGTTCTTGTCATATTTTTTCGATCTTGTTGTCCTCTTCGTGCATATGTGTTCTTCCCGCATTTTTCACGTCATCCGAACGTCGCGACCTTTGAGCACACCCGGTACGAATACAACATATTCGTACTGTGTGCCAAGGCATACCGCGCATAGACTTGGAACACCCCGTACGAATACACACCATTCGTACCAGTGTGTTAAGTCTAGGCGCATCGCGACTTGGCACACCCTGGTACGAATACGTTTTCGTACTGTGCGTGTTAAGGCATACCGCAGTTGGACTTGGCACACTTTTAGTACGTATATAGACCATTCTGCACTGTGTGCTAAGGCATACTGTGACGCGGTTGACCAAAGACGAACACCATCCAGACATTAGATCCGGAATTTGACGCCATGAATTCTCGAGAGAAGCCGTGAAATAAGGCAACGGGATCCGGAAGAATCCGGAGTGCGGCGGTATATCTAGAAGACCAACGGTGCGCGACGGCAGATCGGGAATACGGCCTGCGTAATGTGAAAGTTCAAGGCGCGGCGGACCGGACCTGGAACACACGAAGGCGGGGTGCGGGAAGCGGATGGAAGTACGACGACGCGGCGGCGGAATGAAAAGTACGACGGCGCGGCAACCAAGAAAATGAAAGTACGACGGAAGAAATGGAGAAAATAGGATTTTTAGAGAGAAAGAAACGTAGAGACTCAAATTTGAAAACCGAAAACGAAATAGGTGGATGGATGGTTAATAGTGGTTCCAAGGGCAAATTGGTCCAAATTTCCAAAAGTTGGCCAGAATTTCTACAAATAAAGTTTGTGGCCAACTATTAATTTCCACTATCTATATTGGTTATCCCAAATTTTGCCTCTTTTCTTTTTATCCTACTTTAGTTTGTTTAATCTTTTCAATTGAAATTTTCTTTTCTCCCCATTAAGTTGTCTTTCACTCTTCAATTGATGCAATATTCATCTTTTATATGAATAGTATCTTTTGAATTGCATTTACTCAGTCCGTCTCCGAAAAATTTACCACAATTATTTTTTTTTCGGCTTGTTCATAAAAAAATTGTCACATCTGTTTATAATAATAGACCTCACTCCTCATATTCTAATATTTACAAAAAAATGACATTGTTGGACTGGACCCTGCTCACAAAACTTTCTCTTACCAACTTTACTGTGAGACCATTTCTCCACTAAAAAAACTTTCCACTAGTTTTTATTAAAACTTATGTCAATCACAATGTGACAATTTTTTGAGTGAAAATGAGAAATAGCCATATAAGATAGTAAAAACTAAATTTTGTCTACCAACTTAATTTTTATAAATTTTGGCAATATTTTCAAATTTCGGACCATATTGCCCTTACTAATGGTGGGGAGTCAAATTTCACATTTTAATACATTTGACCGATCCCTCCCCCCATTTTCATTCATTTAATTTTTGAAAATTCTCTCTCTTCTCTCTTCTCTCTTTTCTCTCTCTTCTCTCTCTTTCGTGATTTTCTCTCTCTCGAGAAATCTTAGATCTCTGCCGCAGCGCCGCTCATCTCCGTCGTGCAGCTCCTCGCCGTCCATCGTCGTTTCTTTGTCATTCTTCACCGGCCAAAGTTCAAATCAAATACCGTTCAGATCTGAAAAATTCGTACAAATCTGAAATCGGCATTTTGTGAGTTTTTTTTTTTGAATTTCTTGTTAATTTGTAGTTTTTCGTTTTGTTTCTTGTGATTTATGTTTTTTCATATTGTTTTTTTATGGTATTTGGTGATTTGGGTTTAAATCTGGACGATTTGGGTGTATTATTGTTGATTTTCTGGTTCATTTGTGTTGATTCAGCATGTTTCTGTTTGCTGTCAAAATTCGTTGGTACGAAATTGATGTATTCGTACCAGTAGTAACTCATACCAGTAGTTTGCAACTTATTATTGGCTTGTTTTTCGCTTTGGTGTATTAATTTTTGTTGATTTATGGGTGCGTTGGTATGAATTGACACGTTGGTAGCGCACCGTCGTGGTACGTTGGTACGAATTGGTGTGTTTGTCTCTCTCTTTTTTATTTTATTTTTTACGTCACAACCACATTAAGGCGTGGTACGCCAGTACGAAGACAACATATTCGTACCAGAGTATCATGTTAGGTCATAGTAATCCGGTGCGAAAAATATCATATTCATACCGGAGTACCTGGTACGCTAGTACGAAAACACGATATTCAGATCGAAGTACCAAATCTTTGAATTTATGACAACGTTAGGGCGTAGTACGTTGGTACGAAAATACTATATTCATACCGGAGTATCACGTTAGGCCGTGGTAAGCTGGTGCGAAAATACCATATTTGTACCGCAATACCACGTGAGGACGTGGTATGCTAGTACGAAAAATACGATATTCGTACTGAAGTACCAAATCTTTGAATTCGTGACCACGCCCTAATGTGGTACTCCGGTACGAATATGGTATTTTCGTACCGACTTATCACGGCCTAACGGGATAATTCGGTATGAATAAGGTATCTTCGTACTGGCGTACCACATCCTAACATGGTCATGAATTCAAAGATTCGGTACTTCGGTATAAATATCGTATTTTTGTACTAGCGTACCACGCCCTAATGTGGTATTATGGTACGAATATGATATTTTCGCACCAAATTATCACGACCAAACGTGATACTCCGGTACGAATATGATGAGTTCTTACCGGCGTACCATGACAACGCGACATCTAACCTTGGTATGTTAGTACGAATATTGTGTGTTCGTACCAGTTGTACCTGATATATTAGTACGAATGGTTTATATTAGTACCATATCCTAAACTGTTTTTTACCTTCTTTTTTTTTTCAAGGTACAATGGACCTACAAGAGGTATGAAAGAACTCAAGAAATCGGTCATAGTGTCCTACAAGAACTCGAGAAATCAATATTTTGGCTGGGAGCATTTATTCTTTCAACACGAATGAAAGAGTACTTACCGTAGGGATGAAGCTGGATTAAGGATTAGTGAATAAACAATTCTTATTTATAAATAATTTGCTACAATTTCTGATTTGTAAATATTTTTCTATACAATACTAGTATTATTAGTACGTATGCTCTAATTTATCAATTTGTCAAAATTGTATGTATTTTGTAATTTGTCTAATTTAGATATGTAGCTTCTTGGTACAATTGGCATCAATGAACCTATTAGGCCAAAAAAATTAATTTCACCGGAACATTTCAAAAATAAAAATAAAAAACGTGTTATACAATTGAAAATTATTATCAAACAAATTCTCGTATATATTATTATTTCATATTCCTCCATGTGCAACAATAAAAAAAAGATGGTCTCGGCTGCATGAAAATAATACAAGTACTCTTGGTACGAACAACTCGTGATAACATATTTCTTACCACCGTACAGAGGCATGTAACATTACATGTTGGTACGAATAAGCGTACATCATGTGTGTGCACATCCAATTTTGGTACAAAAGCAAGAATTCAATGATTCGATTATTCGGTACGAATATCTTAATTTCGTAATCAGCGTATACGCCCTAACGTGGTACTCTGATACGAATATGATATTTTCGCTCCAGTTTACCACGGCTTAACGGAATACTCCAGTATGAATATAGTATTTTTGCACTAGTGTGGTACTCCGGTACGAATATGGTACTCCGGCACTAATGTGGTACTCTCGGTACGAATATGTTGTCTTCGTACCGGTGTAGCATGTCTTAACGTAATTGTGATGCAGAAAATACGAAAAGAGAGAAAAAATGAGCTGAAAGATAAAGGGAGAGAGAGAAAAATGCAACAGAAATGTGAGAGGAGAGAAAATAAGATTAGTTTGATATAAAAAAGAAGGAGAGAGAGTGTGTACTTTTTGTTGGGTAGCTAGAGAAAAGGAGGAGAGAGAATGTACATTGTGTGATTTGGTCAAAAGTAAGGGCAATATGGGAAGTTTTACCCAAAGAATGACAAAATTTATAAAAATTAAGTTGGGTGACAAAATTTAGTTTTTACTATCTTATTTGGTCATTTCACACTATTAAGTCCAATTTTTTTATGGATGGAAGGAGTATTACATTATTTAGATTTTCGCTATTATAGATTTTTGCATAGGTAGACTGTTGTACTTCAAAAACAAATGAATAAAATGTATGTTGTCAGTGTCATATCATTATATATCTTTGTTGGTATAAATATATTAGAATTAGAATCGCCGTGATAAGTGGATCATACATGAGTACCAAAATCGTACTCAGAAATTGATATTGTTAAAAAACGTCAGCACTGCCCAATACATTTGGTTGGATATTAAAAATCTATTATATTACTTTATTAAAGCAAAATAATTTGCAATGCACTTTTCTGTCCATTCATGAATTTTCCCTCACATTTTGCATGTCATATACAAATAATTGTACACTTTCCAATGCAAATTCATAACTGTACATTTTCTCATGTCATTTTAATTTTTTAAATTCAAATATTAAACTTTAAAGTCTAACAAATTTAGTTCACTATATAATCACGTGTATGTTGCATTATTATACTAAAATATACTTCATCCATTCCAATAACAAGGTTTCACTTGATTTGGGCACGGTTATTAAGAAACAAGAGTAAAAAGATAAAAAGTTGTAGGCCCATAGATTTTGAAGAGTTAATTGTTTCCATTTTTGGAATGAGACCTTGCTATTGGGACAGACGAAAAAGGAAAGCGAGACCTTGCTATTGAAACGGAGGGAGTAGTAATTATTTTATTTTTTTGTCACGTTAATTAATTTTTTGTATTTGCCAAATGTATTATTTTGTGTAAGAAGATTCACAAAGATAAATTTTATTAGTTTGAAATTATTTAATTAGATTATATAGATATAATTATACCTAAATAATACTTTATTGACATCTAAAAATGTAAAAATTGAAATACAATCGCATGGGTAAATCTAGTACATTTTAAAAACACTTTGAAAATGCTTTACTCCCTCCCTCCACGAAAAATTTGCCCCAATCTTCTACTTTCTATTTATGTACATGACCCCACCACTTCACCACTTTCTTACATTTACAATCCTTCTACGGATCAAATTAACTGTGGCACTCTTCTTCCACTCAAATAACTTTTTATCAGATTTTATTAATACTTGTGCTATTTCACTTGGAGCAAACTTTTTTAGAGATAATACATGATTATAGCACTTTCAGGAAAAAACACTAATAATAGCACTACTTTTTAAAATATATAAATTCTAGCACTTTTGTACATTTTTACCCCTCTTTCTTTTTCTAAATTATCTTTTATTTTAAATGAATTAAAATACTTTTTCATATATATTTTTATTCTTCTGCAGTGCGTCTCCTATATTTGTTTCTCTTTCTCTAATGAAACCTATAGCAGCGCCGCCACCCCCTTCATCTTATCCTGCAGCGAGACATCGCCGGTTGCCGCCTTCTCTCCATCGCCGGCGCCTCCTATCTCCATCCCTGTCTCTCATCTTTCTTTCCTTCTTAGTCTCGTTTCTAATTCTCTCTCTATTCGAAGGCAGCAGCAGTAGCACGATCGTTGCCACTGCTTCCATTCTCCGGCGAGACGCATACGCCGGTGGTGCCACCGTCACCTATTCTCCAAATTCCCTCTCAAATCTCAACATCTCTCTCTAATACTCTATTGCGCAGCTACTGCTGCACTCATCCGTCCACCACCACGCTCAGAACCCCGCCGGAAATCCTCGGGTCCTTCCCCAACGACACTTTTACGGCTTCCGCTTCCGCAGCCACCGGCGCTCCTCTTTCTCTCCCCAACTCATCCTTCACCCACTCCCCGAAGCTCTCCACTATCGCCTAACAACAGCGGTAATATCGGTTTGGGTGCTTCGGCTAATTGCCAAAATTGAACCACAGCCGTCACCGTCGCTACCATCAGTAGCGCGACCGCGCCTCCACCAGTCTGCCCCTCTCCTGCTCGTGGTCGCCGGCGTCGCCGGAAGATTTCTAATACTTTTTTACCTTCTTAACATTTCCGCTTCATTTTTTTTGGAGATAGAGATGAAAAACTCGAATTCACATGGTTTTTTATGTGAATTCCCATTTTTTCACGTGAATTCACATTATTTTTCATGTGAATTCGAGTTTTTCACTTTTTTCATTTGAATTTCCATGTGAATTCCCATTTTTCTTCATGTGAATTCCCATTTTTTCCACGAGAATTCACATTATTTTTCATGTGAATTCGAGTTTTTCACTTTTTTCATTTGAATTCACATGTGAATTCCCATTTTTTTCATGGGAAATCCGGCGAAACCGCCGTCAATACTGCCGTCTTCTTCGTTTCCGGCGAGACTTCGTCCGCCGGTCTCACGTCAGAGACCGGCGTAGTCTCGCCGGAGGAGAAGATGAAGGGCGGTGGTGCTGTTGTTGTTTGGTTTCGATAGAGAGAGAGAAACGTAGAGAGGAGGAGAGTGGGAGAGGAAAAAAAAACGAAAAATGAAAAAATAATAAAATAGAAAAGAAAGAGGAAGGGTAAAAATGTACAAAAGTGCTAGAATTTGTATATTTTAAAAAGTAGTGCTAAAATTAGGATTTTCAATCTAAAAAGTGCTAAAATTCCATTTCTCCCAACTTTTTATGGGCGGCGAGAGTATAATTATATATACACATTAAACGTAAAATTATTATTTTTTTAATAAATTTAAGTTATCACAATTTAATGTCGCTATCGTTTACAAATAATTCAAGTTTCAAACTAGTTTATCCACCACTAATCTGCAAATGGAATTGCATACCCTTGATAGACGATAATATATCCTCATAAATAAGTGAGCTAGTAAGGATATAATAGGTACCTCAAAATTCGTATGTGTTAATTTAAGCAGTACATATTTATGAACTATTTGTATTATCATCATATAACCGGGGTGCAATATGATAATTTGCAGATTTGCAATTGATCAAATTGCAATAGCTGATATATCAAGAAAAAAAATACTCCCTCCATCCACCAAATATGTATCACATTGGTAGTGGTACGGGTTTTAATAAATATATGGTAGATAATTTTTTAGTGGAGAAATGGATCCACCATAGTGAATTGTTGTGAGTTTTAAAATAATGAAGGAGTATAGGGTATTGTCCAAAAATAAAAAATGTGGACAGAGAGAGTATCCATTATCATCGATCATCGTAAGAGGTATTGAGAGACGAGTGACATTGTACTTTACTTTGTAGCCATTAATTAGAAGCCCGATTTCTTAATTCCAATAGACCTATTGATACTCAATATTCATGTCAAAGAGTTAAGAATAGTAGTGTAATTTGAAACTATGATTTTCAACACTTAAATAACGAGTAAAAACGTTCTATATTTATTAATGTTTTGATTTGGTTGTCTGTTTAGCCATGTGAAAGGGCAGATAAGGGATGAAGATGTGACGTGGATGATGACTTATCCATTTACTCACTCCGTCCACAGTAAGTGTGGTCCGGAGGGAGTGGCAAGGGTTTTAAAAGTGAGAGAGTAAGTTAGATAGATGTATTGTGAGTGGAGAGTGGGACCCGTATTTATTGTGAGTTGAGTAATTTTCATTTAAGAAAAGGCTACACTTATTGTGAATGGACGAAAAAGGAAAGAATACCACACTTATTGTGGACGCAAGGAGTATATTGTATAATCTTGTGGCCAAATTGCAGAACAACCATGGTTCCCACTTGAAAGAGAAATAATAATTTTAATGTGTAGATCTGCTCTGTAGATCATTTAATCACCATATGTATAAAAATCTTAGGCTTAAACTACTAATTAATATAAGTCGGCCTAACAATACTAATATACTAGGGCCTCATACACAGCCCACTTTTATTTATTAAAAAGGCCCAACCCATTTAATTAAAAGAACCCAGGATTAAAATCTATATCATCTAGTAATTACTAAAGGGTAATTTTAAACATAGCCTCCTTTTCTTTTACTATAGCCCCTATTTAATAAATTAATAAATATATTTGTAGATGTACTATTTTACCCCTTATTCTTAACCCCCAAATTAAATTTCTCATTGTGAATGGTTTATATCCCCCGAATCCAAACAGGAAACAAATTTTCGTTGAAATTTAGCCCCAAATTTGAATAAAGAAAAACATCATAAATTAAAAAATAAAAATAAAAATAAAAATGGATGCATAATGGCAGACATCTAAGGGGAAAAAAAATATTGTTTACTCTATTCTCAAAGTCAAAGAAGTAATCACACACAAAAATGAATGATTATTCATAAATATATTGGTTGGTGGTGATTGTATTATCAATGAAACGGAATAGGTATGCGAAGATAGTGGACGAAGGAAATTAAACCCAATTTGTTTCATGTTAAATGTGAATTTGGGGGCTATGATGTGTACTTATTTAACCACTCATGTTCAATTTGGATTTTGGGTCAATGTATTCGTCGTCGCAACCATCATCAGTCAATGCTACCATCATCAGTATGTTCCAAACAACAAAATTGGATGCTCTTCAATCTGTGGCAGAATCAGGGCAGGGGAATAATCTTGGATCAATATTTTTGGATTTTCGTGAAAAAGACTCAATTCCGATGAATGTGTCACAACCCCAAATCCCGAAGGACGGCTCAGCCGGGGTGTGACTCGGGGTGGAAATTAAGAAGCGGGGAAGAAGGGAATTAACAATAAAAACAAGGAGAAGACACGATTATCCGTGAATAAAAATAGTAGAATACTTGGATTAATATAAGAGAAATAATCGTGAGGAATAGTTCGACAGAACAAACTAAGTTGAAAGGGTGCAAGTATTCGAAAACTTATACTTAACAAGGCATTAGAATATTCGAGTGTTTGCAGCGGAAAAGACGTAGATTGACTTCACATGTGAAGATGTGAAGTCGAGGAGCCTATCTGTGTTGGTTCGCCAACTTATTAAATCGATCGGATTCTGAGTTAGCAAAAAGGAAGCTATCCGGAATTAGTGTACACAGTAATCGAGGTTGTGAGCCCCAAAGGTTGGGCCGACCTCGGTGAGTGACGTTCGCGGAAGGTGGCCACCTTCCCCGGTATTGGACAGATATGGTGATTGATGATGATATGAGTACTCAAGTATGAAAATGTTTTAGTAAACACAGGTTTATTTCAGGAAAACCCTTGTGTGTTACTGTTGCAATGCATGATTAATCTATAAAAGTATTTATATGTTTTGGCATGTGTTCACTGAGTACGTTGTACTCAACCCTGCATGTATTTCTAAATGTGCAGGTTGAGTAGAGACGTGATGGTGGGTGTTGAGCAAGAGCTTTTTGTCAAACATGTTTATGACAAGCCTCGACTTCACATCTTCACATGTGAAGTCAATCTACGTCTTTTCCGCTGCAAACACTCAAATATTCTAATGCCTTGTTAAGTATAAGTTTAAATACTTGCGATTAGTTTGTTCTGTCGAACTATTCCTCGCGATTATTTCTCTTATATTAATCCAAGTATTCTACTATTTTTATTCACGGATAATCGTGTCTTCTCCTTGTTTTTATCGTTAATTCCCTTCTTCCCCGCTTCTTAATTTCCACCCCGAGTCACACCCCGGCTGAGCCGTCCTTCGGGATTTGGGGCTGTGACAGAATGATCACTTAGTTTTCTCCTTTTGGGATGGGTTGCAAGACGTATTTTTTCGTGATGGAGGGTTATTTTTATGGTACGATTTGTTCTTCTTTCTTGTTGAAACTTAGGGGTTATGATGTGAATTTATTGTTGATAAGAAGTTCAATTTAGAGAGTATAGGGTAAAATAGTATATTTACAAATATATTTATTATTTATTAAATAGAGGGCTATAGTAAAAGAAATGGGAGCTAAGTTTAAAATTACCCTTACTTAAATCGAGGCCTAACAACTAAATTCAAATAAGGCCCATAAAAATTATGAAGTCCAAGATTAAAAAATTGGATTGAGTAGTGTTCGCTTTGGTTCAATTCTTTCATTTTTTTTTAGAAAATAAGTTCTAAGTTCAAAATTTCCTAAATAAAATACCGAGGAAATGGGGTATTACAGTTTTTCTCGTGTATGTACGATTCAGATGTGTGAGACAATGAGTTCGGCAATACATAAAAGGTTGTAAAATTTAGATTAATCATTTAATTATATTTTTGAAATGTATTATAGGTTACAAGTAATAGATAATAAAAAGATACTCCCCCGTCTCATTCATCTTGGCCTTTTACTGTTCAACTCAGAGATTTAAAAACAGGGTAAAAAGATAAAAAGTTGGTAGGTCCTATCATTTTTAAAGAGTTAATTATTTCTTTTTTTAGAAATAGACAAGATGAATGAGATAACCCAATTAGAAAAGATGATAAGATGAATGAGACAGAGAGAGTGTCTTGGGTCTTGCTTAGACTGCGGCTGGTCTTAGTCCTTGGCCGATCTTGAGTTGCGCCTAAATCGACTCATATCGAGTTGAGTTAGGTTAGTTCGACTTAATTGACAACTCTACTTGAAGACAAATCTTTCCTTCACTACAATAAGTTCGCCCATACACTACAGTGCATAGATTACGGTTTTTTTATCAAAACTGTAGTCTATGAGCGTGTATCTATTTACAAAGAATACAGTCCTTTCATAAACCGTAGTTTATACTATATCAAAGACTACGGTTGATCATAACTGCAGTCTATGTGCATATTTTACTTTCCAAAGACTACGTTTCTTTTTAAACCGTAGTCTATGTGCGTGTAACTAAGACTACGGTTGATTGTGACCATAGTGTATTGTACATGTAGTAGCAATATAGACTACATTGATATAATTATTTGTAGTCTAGGTAAATATTTTTAAATAAAAAATTTAAATAAATAGTCTATGTAAATACTCCCTCTCGTCCCTAAAAGTGTGGTGTAATTTTAATTTGTTGTGATATATAAAATATTAGTTTAACCATACTAACCTAGGACGAAGGGAGTATATTCTACTTCAATATAGTATATTCCACTTTTATGACAAAGGTAATTTAGTTCCAATTCAAAGAGAGTGTTTTCTTAGTATTTCTATTTTTTATTTTTTTATTTTTAAATTGAAGTTGATTATAGTTAAAATTGTGTGATCTTGGAAACTGGCATTTCATTTAAACTTATTGGGAACAATTTTGATTATATATAAACGTCGGAACCACGTTTTAAGTAGAGCTGTCAAATTATCGGGCCGGCCCGAAAAATAAATTATAAGGTAATTTTTACCGGGCCGGGCCGGCCCGAGCCCACCGGTACAGAGTACCGAAAATTCATCGGGCCGGGCTGGGCCGGGCCTAAATTGACAGCTCTACTTTTAAGTAGATATCTATAATGTATTTGGAAATACAGGAGTCAATTCAATATTTAGAGAAAAGTGCTATATTATCATTTTTAGGGTGTGTCCCAACTCTCTCTCTCTCGTTAATAAGGAGCAGCTGCTCTCTCTCCCTCTCTTCTCTTCACCGGTCACCGCCGCCAACTTCTCGTCGTCGCACGGTGCCGTCGTCGACACCCTATCTCCTCCCGTCTCAACCCTCTACACTCGCTAATCCTCTGGAATTTCATAAAATCCCCAAATCGAGAACCCTAGATCCCAAATTTCTATAGCCCTCTCTCCTCCTTCTGAATCTGGCGAGACCCACCGTTTCCGGCGAATCCCGTCGCAGTATGAATCATCACCGCCTCCACGTTATTGTAGCAGCAACGGACGGCAGCGGTAGGGAAACTTCCGCCACCGTCGTTCGCTCCTCCTCTCCGATTGGGCACAACAGCGACCAGAGAAAAAACTGCCGCCGTCGTCTTCTGCCTCGCGCCACCAGCGCCGCTGCCAACTCGAAGAGCAGCCGTCTCGAATTGTCTCCGTCGTGCTACCTCTGTAAGTTCCGATGACCTCTCCCATCTCCTCTGTTTCTACCTCTTCTCCTTTTTTGTATTTATTATTTTCATTTTATATTTGGTTGGCACAATTATAACCTTTTTTAAGAGATCTAGTTTGGAATACATTGATTAATACACGTGTAGAACTTCTAATGGAGTTTTTTGTTCAAATGTATGGAATGAAGGCAGCAATAACATACTTTGGTGGAAAATTGTCTGTGCCAAACTTAAGCTAGCATTACATTCAACATGTGATTAAAATTTATTCACATGCATCATTTACCCAAGGCAAAATTTCTCAGATCAAATGCATTCACAACAGAGTTTAGGAATCTATATATTATCCCTATATGAAGGTAAACTGAAAGTTGGAATCTTCGAACTTCTATTAATTGTATATTCTACATGGAATCTACGATCATCTAACTTATAGTATCTTCAATTCTACATAAAGTCTGTTATGAATTACAGTTATTTATCAACTTATAAGTTTAAACTGAAATCTGCACTATATTATAAGCCAGATATAGTCAGAATTTGCATAATTCAGCTAGTTCCTGTTAAGCAACTGTTAATTTGTATTTGCCAAGTGTTAGAACCAATGATGGTAAATTATAATTTTTGGACAGGGTTGATGTGTCTATTTGAACTATTGTTACAAGAAAAATGAACATCCTAGGATATGTGAAAAGGGTAATTAAATGCCTTTATGCCACTAAGAAAAATGGTCAGAATTACACTCTTCCCAGAATTTGATTTACAACGAAATGTGTTTTAATTATACTCTTCTGGAATCTTCCAGTTTTGATTCTGGTCCTTGGGTATTATGAGCACCTATTTTAATATAGTCCAAATTTGTCTTTGAAATAAGTTGATTTGTTAAGCTAATTTTTGTGCCTGTGAAATGAGATTGGATTTCCTTGTATTTTGTCGTTGCAATTTGTTCCTTTTTTTTATTTGATTAGTATTGTCATTGTCTTGATCTGAAGACGTGCTTAGTAGGAGCATTTTACAATTTGCATGAGTTTGTAAAGAGTCTAAAGAATGAAGTATATGTCTTGCGCATGTTGTGAATTGTTATTCGGTGAACTTGGGTATGTTGGGGAAATCAGATTTTTAGAAGCTAATGATTGGCAATGTATATAGTTGGTTGGGAATTGTGCCGGTCTTGATTGTAAACCCAATGGATTTTCTAGTTAACTGCAATGAGAAGCAAGTTTATTAGTTTGTATATATGAAACCAGTTGGATGAATGTTGACATATATTTTTAATAGGTTGAGAACTCATTTCATTTTATTGGTTTGAAGGGCAATTAGTCAGAACTACTTGAAAAATTTAGGGAAAAGAAACAAGAAACCCAACTTGGGAAATTTTGAAGGTAACCAAACACTTATATTAGCTAATTTTTTTCATTTTTTATTTAACCACTAACACTTAAATATTTTTGTCATAGGCTCCGGAACAACCCAATTTCAAGCAATGTGGGTTTTTCGTAATGCGCTAGATGAAGGACATTGTTGAAGAGATTATAACAAGTGCTTCCATTTCCCTAAGATCATGTGTAAGAAATTTGTTTTATTTCAATATCAAGTAAATGTTAGATCTAATATATTTTTTTATAAAATTATGGTATTATATTTTGAAATTGTTAATTATAGTTTGACAAACAGAAGTATTCTCAAAAGGATATTGATGATGTTCGTGTTGAGTGGGCTGAACACATCTAGGATCCTTATGCAAGGTAATTTACTTTTGAAATTTGTAATTATTTTGACTCTGGC
Source organism: Agastache rugosa (assembly GCA_031470985.1). Classification (NCBI taxonomy): domain Eukaryota; kingdom Viridiplantae; phylum Streptophyta; class Magnoliopsida; order Lamiales; family Lamiaceae; genus Agastache; species Agastache rugosa. Next base: position 15,887,509 of record CM062604.1, read on the forward strand.
ATATTTTTTCCACATTGGTTAATTATGTTATATTTTTTGCAAGATTGAGGTGGAACATGAAATATTTGTGCTTGGTTTTTATGGTTTAATTAATTTCTAGTTGTGTTATGTTTTTGATGAAATATTTGGAATTGATGAAGTGTTTCTGTTTTCTTATGGTCAAATTGTCATGAGTTTGATATTTACTTTTAAAATATGAAATAATTCAAATTTTGTGTTATATTGAAATATGTTGTAGGTTTGGTGTGTTGGTGAGGAAGATGTTGGAGGCACGTTTGAACTTTGATCAATGTTGGACATGCATGGTGAGATGTTGATTTTTTAGGAATTTTAGATCGATCAAGGAATTTTAGATGTAGGGAATGAAGATAGACAAGTTTTAGTATTTTGGTTGATCGATATCGCGAAGTACGTACTTATGGATGGATAAATATTGTTGTGAATTGTTATGTTTTTTGGATATTTTTAATATAATTTATTGAGATTATTCAGTTTTTACTACGAATTTTATTTTTTTATGATTATTAATTACAAAATAATTTAACTTCGGTTTAACTACGGTATGAAACTGTAGTCTAAATTATAATAAGATTACGGGTTTTAAAAACAAACCGTAGTCTTTGAAAACATCACACTACAGTTTGAAATGTTTATTACTACGGGCTAAAACCGTAGTGTATGGAACAATATAGACTACGGGTTTTTCACAAACACCGTAGTCTTTGAAAACTTTGCACTACAGTTTGGATATCATACGGTTATAAACCGTAGTGTATGCTATTCATAGACTACGGTTTGTAATCCGTAGTCTTTGCCCATGAGCATAGACTACACCATCAATCACTACGGTTTTTAAACCACATAGACTACAGAGCGTTTTTCTTGTAGTGCTTCCAAAAAGTGGGAATATATAAGAATAGTTATTCTTGATAACAAAACAACTTTAATAGCCATTACTATAAAATACAACTTTTCTAGCCATTTTTCATATTAAAAGTTATAGATAGTCTTTCTAGACGGATGTGTAATAACAATGTGATATTTCTTTTAATTAACATTATTACTAATATTTAACCGACATCATTCTCCTTTTCATGAAAACCTAACGTATATCAGATTAGGGCAAAAATTTGATAGTTTGAATCACTTATGTGTAGTACCAATTAGGGTTGTAAACGAATCGAATCGAATCGAATGCCACAGTATTCGATTCGATTCGAAAAAATAGAGACATATTCAATTCGATATTCGATTCGACTTCGAATATTTTTTTTGATTCGTATTCGATTCGAAATGATAATCACAAATATTCGATTCGATTCGAATATTCGATTCGATTTTTTTTGTGTATTAGAAACATACAATTCAAATATTCGATTCGATATTTTGAAAGAAAATTTTCTAAAACATTATTTTAAATGATATGGAAGTGTATCCAATATTTTACCTAAACAAATTCACGCCAGAAATTAGAACCATCTCTTCACTAAAAGTAAAGATCAAGATCTTTCGTGCCTACCAATAGCTTTCAATTTATCACTTAACAATAACTAGTACTCAGCCCCAATCTTCCACCACTCCAAGGGCTTTTTTCTCTTTAATTGACACATTAAATCATCCAGTCAAAAATTATCCAATCTCCAAATATTGTAGAACAGAGTAATCTAACTAAAGCTCTAACGCATCAACCACAATCCGCATAACTAAAGCTCTAATTTGCAAAGAAAATATAATATTTGTGCTTCTGGTTGCGGTAAAATTTGAGAGAGACCTGAGTTTGGAGGTGGGAAGGACATTTACGAAAAAGGTCGCCTTCGATTTCTCATCGTTCGTGAGAAAGAAAGGTGTAACCGGAGAGATCGGGGCTAGAGCGGGCTTGAACGGCGGTCCGGCAAGCACGAGCGGGAGACGTGATGCTAGCGGTGGGCCGGTGGCAGCGTTTCGACGAAGGCGGTGGGCCGAGTTGGACGATAGTTTCTTAGGGTTTGAGAGTTGAGTTGGGAGAATTTGGGCGCTGCCGTCTCGGAGTATGGGACTGGGACTGGGACTGGGACTGGGATTGGGAAGACTAGGTCACTAGAAGTTACTTTTGTGCATTAATTTTATTTTTTAGTTTAAATTATAGTTTAGTTTTTAAATATATATATATATATATATTTATTTGTGTATATATATCTATATAAAATATGTATTTGTATATATATTTATAAAAAATATGTATTTGTGAATATTAAATATATATATATTTATTTATATATATATAATCGAATATTTTCGAATATCGAATCGAATATCATGATTTTGAAATCGTATTTGATAACTATTCGAATCGAAAAAAGTATTTGATAACTAATTCGAATCGTAAATTTTCGAATTCGAATATCAAAAATTCGAATCGAATACCGAACCGAACCAAAATTATTCGATTCGTATACAACCCTAGTACCAATAGTATGCATTATTTTTGTGTAAACGAGTATAATTTAGGTTGTAGCTAGGGCTATTTGGAGCTCGCCTCGATAAAAGCTCATCCGATATCATTTGGCATTACTTGTTAGCTGAACAAGCTAACTTTGAGCTTTACAGTCGACTCATTAATTTGTGAACAAGCTCATTAAATGATTTAGCTTTAAAATGTAATTATATTAAGTTTCTAACTAATTTTATCTATTATAAAAAAACAATAAAATAATTGGATGTAATTAAGCATAACATCGTAAACCTCGAAGTATCCATATCCGTACAGATATATTAATATCCACGTAGGCACTGGATAATAGTACTTCTATATACGAGGTTGGAATCAGTATCATCTATCCTAATTTTTGAAGATCTATAGGAATCGGTTTATACGCTGTCGTTTGGACAACATTATTGGTGCCAGAAAATCAGGCGGAGAAACAACCTGGGGTTTGGGCTGGCAGTTCAATTTCCGAGCTGAAAAATCAAACAAACGCAGCACGCATTTATTACATACCTTTTTTATCGCATTCAATTTAATTTATTATTTTCCCAAATATGAACCCTTATTATACACACTGTTATGGGAAAGTTTACCCATTATTATTTATTGCCAAGATTCCGATACAGAATTAATAATTTTCATACAGATTCAGTACTATAGTCGATTTCTGGTTTCCTTCTCCCTATTAGCTGTTGGTGTTCTTGCTGTTGCTGGTAATTAATATGAATTTGTGGCCATATTCTCTTATTCAAAGTGTATATGTTTCTTGAGGTTTCCGCCTCTGTTTCGTAGAGATTACATATATAGTCCCTTTTGATTAAAGCTCGTATTTCGATATGCTTGATTTTGTTATTTCCTTGAGAAATTGAGATACCCTTTTGTTCGTTTGTTGTAAAGTTGGAATCTTGGCTGAAATCAGGTAGAATTCCAATGAGAAATGGCGTGCCACGATGTGCAAATGTGGAGTTTGAGTGGTTTGGTGGCTGCTTTTCTTGATCTTACAATAGCATACTTGTTGCTCTGCGCATCAGCTGCTGCTTACTTGGCGTCGAAATTTCTTGGCTTTTTTGGTTTAAATTTGCCATGCCCTTGTGATGGAATGTTCATCAATGTTCATAGTAGAAGTTTGTGTTTCAATAGGTTATTAGTTGAATTTCCCATTCAGAAATTGTCAGATGTTCAGCTCTCTGTTAGGCAGAAATTCCCATTTACTAATTCTATATCTCCCAGAAAGTATGATCATAGTGTTGTTGGTGATAACTGTGGTATTGGGATTATTGAATTAGAAGGCGAGGCGTCGTGTAGTTCTTCAGTATCAGATGCTAGGGGGTCAGCTGATGTGGTTAGGAGGGAAATAAATTCAAGGACTGGGAAGATTGATATGAAGGGTAAAGGGATTTTGAGTTATAGGCCTAAGAGTCGATTGCGTCACCGGAAAGGGATTGGTGCCCATGGAAAGAATTCATCTCCTTTGAGTTATGATCCTCCTGTTCATGAGGAGGTCACAGATTCACAGGCTTATCATCTTTTAAGCTCGAACAAGAGGGGAAGCTGGTGCACCGGAGATGGCACACTACCGACTGATAATGCTGGATATCATAATATTGAACGTGAGTTTTACATCTTGAATGCTGTTTAGTTTTTATTTTTTAAATGTTAAGTTACTTAATTGTTTCAAGGATATCTTATGTTGAATTTTGTTGAACGAACTGCTTTTTCTTGGTCCCCTGATCTTAATTGGTTATGGTTAATAAAATTTATTAACGAGTTTGAGTGTGGTGTACCTATATCTCCAACCACTATACCTACTTGAATTTAATGAGTCCTCTACTTATGGAATATTTTATGTGTACATTTCATTTTTCTAACTTAGCATTAGTCATTGCCAAAATCATTTAATTCCACCTTGAATCATGAGGGCCTATATTCCATGTCAGATTATGAGCTAAAGACCAATTTCTAGGAGACAGAACTAAAGCATTGGGTCGAACTCTTCTTTGGTGTCAAGGTAATAGCTATGAATAGTCATTGGTGTTTGTCTAGTTTGGACCATCAGTTTATAGGATTAGAATTTGTAGTGTGATGTAATTTCATTTTCATATACTTCATCTGTCACTTAATGTTTTCGGACTTAGATGAATTTAGTGGATATATTTCATACAAACCTTCAACCTTCTCAAAGTCAATAAATTCTTTGAATCACTTGTAAGTTTAACCATTCCTTGAAGAAAATCACAATAGTTCTTTAGATGAAATAGGTGACAAATGACAATACAAGTCATTTCAGGATAATTTCAATTCTCTTGGATTCCATTCTGGCACTATCATCGAGATAGGTGAATAGGAGATTAAACCAATTTGTTCAGGATTATGAGCTAGCATCTATCTGTATTGTATTTATTGCTATAAGTTAATAACCCTCAACTAATATTGTATTTATTGCTAGTTTGCAATTTTTGGAAAATGGATATGTTAATCAAGTCATCAAGGTCTCTCTTTCTTTGTTTTCTACTTTTCTTCAATCAGTTTGGAGGGCAGCAGAGCTTGGAATTAATTTCTTGAAAAGCCTTCCCCCTTTTCTTTTTATCAAAATTTGAATATCGTCCAGTTCCTATTTGAGGAACTTGTTTTATCATTCTGTTACCATTCGGTTTTCCATAACTGAAGAGTGAGCATGGGTTCTTATGTTTTTGATCACTCAGTCTTTGTTGATCTTTTTGTTCTTTGTTATTTTTCTGGCTTTCCAACATTGTGAGGTTCTTAGACAATAATAATTCCACGAATAAACTAATGCATAAGGTCTGCTAAGAGACATGAGCTGCAATTATCTAATTAGAAATCGGGCATTAGTTTGAGTGCGATATTTGGAGCAGAAAAAGAGAAAATAAAATTAAAATTAAAGGAAAGACACATTTTTGCACATTTAGCCTAAGAGAACGTGTTTTATTCCCACTCAGCTGTAATAGAAGTTTTATACCCATTTTGAGTGCTGAAGATTTATTTATGCCTTTTATAAAACATAACTAAAAGATTATTTCATTTCCTACTAATGGACATATCAGTCTTCTGAAAATTCTCATTGATCGAGTGAGTGGAAAAATTGATAGTTACTCTGCCAGAGTGAAAAGAATGCATTATGGTGAGGAGACAACTACAGGACCAGTGATATTAAAAGGGGACTAATGGCAACCGAAGAGATCATTGCAATTTTATTATTCAGTTGAGATTTAATTGAAGAATATATGATTTACTCGTGAAATGTGTTAGAGTGCCAAATTTTTGTTTGGTATTCTCTGAACTGGCCGACACGTTTGGGGAAGACGATGTGGCTTGAGCCGCAATGGGAGCGCGAGCTCACGCCATGTCCAAGGGTTAAGCCTCGTGCCCTTTTGTCCTGCTGTTGTGCCACATGAAATTATGCTGTTATCCCATCTCTATGAGCATTTCTGCTCTAGGTTGCTTGCATAGCTCACACCAGTTATTTTATTTGTACAGAATTTTGGCATGTATTGCAGCATTTGCTGCCCCCTACTGTATTTTTTTTTTTGTGTGTGCTACACCTTCTACATATAGATATGCATATCACGTCTGGGTTTCCACAACTACGCCTTAATCTTATAATTCTGAACTCCTTGTTGGAAGATTTCATGGTCAAGACCATGATTTTCTTCTTCAAGCGGCTGGACTTGTCGAGTGGGTGGGTAAGTGCAGGGGAAATTCGTGTTGATGTGAATCGGTGCGAGGGAAAAACAAGAAATGTATTTTGTTATGAGCATGTTAGTATATTCTCTAGGCAAACGGGTATAAAACTTGATTTTTTTTTGGGTTCTTTTTTCTCTGTCCAAAAGCGGTGAAAAGCAAGAAACATATTAGAAGATTTTACATTGCAATCCAGATTCTTTTTTATTATATTCATTTCTTTTATTGGTGCTACAATAGATTTTATGAAATACGCTATGGTACTTACTCAATATAAAACAAATTGATAGCCAAGGTTCTTAATGTGAAATTGAATTTAGACATCACTTTTCCAGAAATCAGTTTCTAGATTTTGTGAGTGGATATAAATTGAGCATTTCAATAAAGATCATACTTTATTTCTTCTTCTTAAAATCGACAGTTATCTGAAGAGTGATTTTCGTTTTTATTTTGTTGTTACTTTATTCACAGGCTTAATTAATTGTTGAGTTTACATGTAGATGATAAAGCTCCCAAGAAAATGAGAGGGAGGCGGAGGACTCTCAGCAGAGACGAAATGAATCTGTCTGCTGATGAAGATATGCACATGAAGGAAAGCATGGTATCTGGTGACGAGCTACAATATAATCAGCAAGGGGTTCAAAGTAGTGGTGGAGATGAGAATAACAAAATCAGGCTCTTAGAGCAAGCACTCGAAAGAGAACGTGCGGCTCGGGCTGCCCTTTATACTGAGCTTGAAATGGAGAGAAGTGCTGCTGCTAGTGCTGCAGATGAGGCTATGGCTATGATTTTGCGTCTCCAGGCGGAAAAGGCATCCATAGAAATGGAAGCTCGGCAGTATCAGAGGATAATAGAAGAAAAGTCCGCTTATGATGATGAAGAAATGGACATTCTCCAAGAAATTCTTATGAGAAGGGAAAAGGAGAAACTCTTTCTAGAAAAGGAAGTTGAAGCATATAGGGAGATGGTTTCTCGAGGGAATGAACAATCGATTGGTGATATTTCAGATAACAATGATGCTAGACAAGTATTTGGTCCTCTAAATGATCCCGATGATGATCCAGTTCTAATTCAGCACCAACTTGCTGCATCTACTGACAATGAGGTAAAAACGCTAAATAAATGCGCAAATGATGTTTTTGAGAGTAAATTCAAATCTAAACCTTCCTTTGGAATAGAATCGCCATTTCAAACCTGCGATGAATTATCTAGCTCCGAAAGACTTAGTAGTTCTGGCGAGATGGATTTTCAGGATGTTGTATCTTCTGGTAAAAACATACAATTGATGCCAAAATCCCCTCCAGAGTGTAAAAAAACCATCTCCTGTCATACAAAAGAAATCGAGCAAGCTCAAGAGATGAACGAAGAACACAAACTCGCCGAAAAGGTTATTAGAACTTGTTATGGAACTGAGAAAAGTAATCTGAATTACGATCCAAGTTTGAAGCAGCAGGCAAAAGATGCACCTCTTGAATACTTGAGTTCATGCAATCCAACACAAGATAAAGTCCCTCATGTTTATGATGTTCATGTTGTTGGTGACGGAATCAACCTCCATAGTGAGGCAACTGCAAATAAAGGCGAGCAAATTCCGGCCAGTAGTTCTCTAAAAGTACGCGAGACAAACAGTTTTCAATCTGGAGATGCACGAGATAGAATAAGTGTTGTCAGTGATTCTCCAAGTGCATGTCGTCTGGAAACTGGTCCTTTTGTGAAGAAAAGCAATTCAGAGGTAACTTTTTGTCTTCCACCAATTGGACGGAGAGGTCAATCTCATAGCCTGCGACGTAGTTCCATGTCTGCTTTGGATACTGAAATGCTAAAAATTGACACTGAAATCATCCAACTTCGAGAACGTTTAAAGCTTGTTCAAGAAGGAAGAGAGAAACTTAGCTTTTCTTTGGAAAATCGAGAAACTAAAAATGTACAGTTAAATATATTGGAGGATATAGCTCGGCAGATTCAGGAGATTCGGCGTTTAACTGAACCTCAAAAATCTGCAAGACATGCGTCTTTGCCACTTCCAAATTCTAAGGTGCTGCATTGTTCTTTCTCTGTTGATGTTCTGTGTTTGGGTGACTACTTAAGAAAATGTATATTTTCTTATTCATCGTTAATTTCTTTTGTTGATTTAGTTATAGTCCACGTCAAGGTTAGATACGAGTTCTTGGTGAATGCTTTTCCTTTACATAATTGGATTTCCTTGGTGGCATGTCAAAATTACTGATTATTGTTTATATTTCTTCTTTCACATGCAAATTTATGTTGCCAGAGAGATCGAAGTAATTTTAATGGACAGGCTAGAAAAAGTATATTGTTGAATATACATACCTAAGAAAAATAGTGACAATGAATTGGTCTACCCTTCAGGATTTACTATTGGCTAACTTTGAGAAGAACCTGCATTAAATATCTCTTCGAAGTTCGATCTATTGTTTAGAACTTGAAATTGTCAATAGTAGGTTATGTTACTTGAAGATTCTTTATCAGCATACTATTTAAAGTCAATGGCAGGATTCTCTGGGTTTCTCCTAATGAAAAGCACGTTGCAAATACATAATACTGCTTGAAATTTTCTTGGGGCGTTACTAAAGGAGATTCGCTTTTTCCATCCAGATTATATATTCTTTTTAGAGTGGATGAGGCTTTTTAGGATGTACTAACATGTGATATTTGGTTGTTGTTACATCATTTTATTTGGGTTAGAAAAAGTTTTATCGATCAGAATTTGTTTGAAATTTTTTGCACTATACAAACCCTCATTTACTAGCGTGACTACTAGGTGCTTCAGAATCAAGCTTCGTTGTAAGTCCATATAATACTTTCTTTACTCTTGAGTATACTACGAAATAAAATGATATCCCTTAGATCACAATTGTTGTTGACACAGAGGATGGTTTTTATTTGGTCAAATAGATAGAACTTGCGTATAATGAGACAGAGTGAGTATTATTGAGTTTGTTTAGGTTTTAATAATCTAAAGAATTGTTTTTGAAGTTTTTCTTTAGTTGCAGTATTATCCTTTCAAATCTTAATATCATTATATCATGTATACTAACTAGCAGAAAAATCGTTGCTTTAAGTGTTTTTTCTCTAATAAAGCTTTACCACGACTCTTATATAAAGAGTTGCTTTTTAATATAGAAAAGGCTCAGCCGTGGATCCCCGCCTGTAGCAATTAACATTACCAGTTAATATATATTTATGTGAAGTCAAGTTGAGCAATCCAATTCCTTGAACTAATTACCCCCGTGTATACGTATTGGTGCTGCCACCTTTATGATTCATGTTGTTGCTATCACTCTCTCCTAGCTGGTTCTAGATATTTTCTTTGCGACCACATGATATTTGCTAATTTAATTCATGAAGATGTCTTGATAGCACTAAATTTATCATCTGATAGGGTTTATCCAAGAGAAGGAGAAGCAGGAGTGTATCTTCGGGATTCCAGATGAGCTCTGAAGGTACGAGTTTGTAACTTTGAAGCGAGTCTGTCTATTATCTATTTACAATATTTGCCAGGACTTGGTATAAAAAGATGTTACTAAGATTTAATCCTCGTCTTTTCCAGGATGATAGATGTCTAAAATCTGAAACTATAGACGGTGCTATGAGAAGTTACCCCGAATATAGGGAGCGTATGAGATAGAATTCTCCGGTTGCAACATCAAGATATCGTTTTAGCTCGACTACGGGTAGAAATGGTAGGAGAAGATAACAGTTTTTAATAGCTTTGTAGTATTGTATAGCCATATTCACTTTGTAGTAAGCTTATGTGAATAAAAGTTTTTGTTTTGCCCCTCTACTTGAATCCTTTTGGGCTACATTTTTTTTTTTGGAGGAAAGCCTCTTAATTAGTTTTTTTTTTTTGAGATAATAAAGCCTCTTAACTAGTTAATAGAGCATGAAGTTGTGTTCTTGCTTATGTCATGATGTAAAATTGAAAATGAGTTTAAAATTCAACATATTTGAAGTAATTCGATCTGCAGTTAATCTATGTCACCCGAGGGCTGTGAGAGGCGGGGGTGGGGGGCAGAAGCCCGTGGATGGTCATAAATCTGTGCACGGTGTGTATGGGGGAATGAAACACGAGATGTAACACGAAAATGTAGATAGAGGAGTCAAAACTGCTTCAATTTACGAACTTCATTTCGTTATCGTTGCTGACATACTCTGTTTTTCCGATCTCTATTTTCTGATATGTAGTCTTTAAGTTGATCCGAGTAGTTGAGTCTCTATTTTCTAGTTTATGATATATAGTCTTTTAAGTTGACCTCAATAACAATTTCTAAAGTATTATAATAACACACAATAGCAAATATTAAATAAAATAATTCTAATGTGGATAAAATGAGAGTGGTACTTGCGAAAGGTGTCTCATAGAAAGTGTATAGCACATCAATTCTCTCTTTTTTATATTTATTATTACTTAATCAAAATGTGTATTTTAACAAAAAAATTTATATATTTATTATTACTTAATTAAAATGTGTATTTTAACAAAATTTGACATACCTATGATTTTCTTATTTTAATTTCTAAAGATAAATTATTAATTTAGTATTTATAATTTATTTATCATGATAACAGAATCCTTTTGTATCTAAATTTTGCAATATTATAATTAAATATATCATCTAATTTTTTATATTATAAATTATGTAATATACATTAATCACTTTTACGTCCATAGCCCGTAGTCGTCGATATTCATAAAACTAGTACCGCACCCGTGCGGTGCACGGGATAAGTTAAATTTTATTTTATTTTTAACATTTTTAGTATATAGTTATGAGAATAGAATTATAAACAAACTAGTACTACACCCGTGCGATGCACGGGGTAAATTGAATTTTGATAATTTTTTGTAAAACAATATAAGTATGAGTAAAGAAAATATTAAAATCTTTAATATGTTGTCAATGGATTATGTACGTTAGAAATGTAGCCTAACAGTCATGAGGTTGCATGAAACTTTTATGGGAAGTCTCTCAGCTGGTCTGAAAGATGATGTCGGAAAGAAATAAAAAAAATAGAATAAAAATTTTTGAACGACGCTAGAAGACCATTAGAAGGGAGGAGTAATTTGCACTATTTTTGAACGACGCTGATAAATCCTTATTTATTTACTCTAAGTACTTACACTTTAACTACATATAAATAGATTAGTTATATATTGATCAAATCAGTCAATCAACATCATTTACACAATTAGCTCCAATTAGTCAATCAACATCATTTACTTAATTAGCTCCAATTAGTGAAATTAATTTATGCAAAATAAAATGTCCAAGTACATTAAATGTATAGCTCCAAATAGGTATATGGTTCAAATTCCACCATCTCTCATACTCAACTCAAAACAAAGACTATAGAATGTGTATATACCAACACACATATTAAATTGTATGTTATATATATATATAAAATATATATATATAAAAAAAAATATATATATATATATTAATTAGTTAAATTTTGATTCAACTACTCAAATTCAATTTATTAGTCATTTAGCATCAAATTTAATTTATTTTATTTTTTATGAATAAATTAATTTATTAATGACTATTTATATATATATATTGTTTATAGTCAAATATTAATTCAATTAATCAATTAGCAACAATTAATAAATCTAGTTAATTTATGAGTAACGTAATTACTTAATGAATTTTAATATATGTATTCAATTCACATTTCAATTGTCAACATGATTGAATCAAACTTAATTGTAAATGGAACACTCCTTAAGAAATTAATAGATTTTGTACAACTTAATCAGTGCAAATAAAATAAATGGGCGAAATATAGTAATCTTCATTGATAACATAATTAATTATTAAAATATTATCCTCGTATGTGGCTGAAATAAATTATTTGTTGTTGTCCACATATTAATGATAGATTATTTTTTTTTTACTCTCCATGACGTTAAGAACAAATTTCGCAACTCTATGCTTTTCATCACAAAATCAATAATACACCAAATATCGACATAAGCATACATACATAGATTGACATAAGCATACATGCATATACATTAATCCGGCCTTATTATATAAAGATAAAGATTGTTTGCAAGTTTGTTACATATATTATTTTTTCTTAGTATATAAAATTATCAATTTCAGATGTAACATTCTTTTATCTTTTTTCGAATAATAACATTCTTTTATCTAAAGCATAGTAATTAGATGGAAACGAATTTTATGAAGGCCTGTCTAAGACTTTCTACTCAAATATATTTTGAATAATATATGTACTCAAACAGGTAAATATTTATTATCTATAGAAATAAAAATATTATATTATCATCAAAGAAGAAACATGCATTTGCATATTATATTTTTGAAATTAACAACCAACATATATAGTGTTCCTATATATATACATATTCTGAATCAATCTACATAAATCGATTAATGAATTGACAATATAACAACAACTTAATTATAATTAATCCCATAATATTCTGATTATAATTACAATTAAACCTAATCACGGATCTTTTGCGACTAAAAATGATCAATTAAACTGACAAATTAATGAATAAAGAAATCAAAGAACCGGGATAAAAGAACGGCCAAAGAAAGATATCACATAAATTTTATAGTATATATTTGAGAGTGGACATTGGACAATGATCTAAAACTACAAATATATTGAGCACATCGTGGCTCCTTCTCAAATCTTCAACACTGGCCTTGCGATCTTCAAATCGAAGAAACTGCTACAGGATGAAACAAATAAAAAGTAGAAATTATATCCGATGCAGGGGTTTGCGCCAAGCATTCTTTAGCAATTTCGTCTTCGAGCCTATCTGAAATTTGATGAAGAAACCAATTCTAAAATAAAACAACGTTATTACGTTAATGCGGTGAGATAACTTTTTTCTTATCAATCGTGCTTCTTTTAGTCGGGAAAGCATGAGGACGAAGAATGTGTTGTGGATGAAATTGCTTGTAGAATTTTAGTATTTATAAGAGAAAAATAGTATGAGAAATGGAAAGTTTATTATTAAAATTAATATTTTATCATAAATTATGCCTTTGTAACATCCGACATTAAATAATTGATTGGTAAATAATAATGAATAATTAGGATATAACATTAATAAGAATTATTTCCATAAATGAAATATTGCAAAAAATAAAAAAAACTAAAAAAAAAACTAAAAATTGAATGTTACTATAAATAGCAGCCCGGGCTTGCTATTATAGTTTATAAAGATGACACCTTCTGTGACGGGAGACATGAAGAGAATAAAATAGAAACATAACACAACTATCACACACTTAACCTAATAGTCGATGCTCTTGCCTCCATGTCGTCACTGCTCCAATCATGCCTGCCGCCCCCTGATGAGCCGGGGTCCAGCACTGATGAATCAAACCCGGAGTTGCAGCTGAGAGCTCCAGTTACAAGATTGAGAGCCAAGAAGCTGCAAGGCTATTTTCAGTGCATTGTCCGGAAGAAACTGGAAGATGAAGATATCGGGAGTAAACAATCCAAGTTAGTGAACTTGACCAGTACCCAGGATTGATGTTTATGATGGGTCAAGTTTTGAAAATTGGGCTCTTGTTTGTGTAATTGTTTTATGTTTTATTTTATTTGGGCTCAGATTTTGTGGTATGTAATTTAATTCAGTAGTAAAGCTCAATAGTTAGTATTTCTTTTAATTTAATTTAGTAGCCCAATTGTTAGGCCTAGTTCGAATTGGTCAAGGGATTAGCCCTAGTATTTAGGTCTTTGGAGAACACTATTTTCAGCAGACAATTTTGAATAAAAAAAAAACCGAGTTGATCGTTTTGTCTCACATCGAGCTTAGGTTCACGTATTTTCTATCGTTCTTGGTAGGGTTTGTTGTTGGCAACTTCAAGCTTGAAATCAATTGATTCGTTCATGATATCTAGTAGTATCCGAGTTAATCAAGGCTTGAAGATCGCTCCATAGACGCGTTTCGGATTCAAGTAGATCCGGGGTTCGTTTCGGGTAAGTCTTCAAATATGTTCTCGTTTCCTTCGTTCATCTTCATCATCTCCATCGCCATCTTCAACCGCCACCAGTTCAGCCCATACCTCAGTCCACGCCTCCGTCATTCAATCGCCGATCATCTCAAGTCCAAAACCCTAGTTTTCGTTACACAACCTTCGATCCATTCCTCACCGATCCAGCCACCCACGAACTTGTTCCATCCTCCATATACTGTCCATATCATCCATATATCCACGCCAAGTCCAGATCTTCTCCCGCAAATCCGTTGTTCCATAGTTTTAACCTAAATCTCTCCGAAAGTCAGCCCCGTGCCAAATCTCAAACCCCTCGTGCGAATTGGATGAACTTTTGATATGTTGTTTCTGACTTCAATTTATAATTCGTGTTAAAATTTGAGCTTAATCGGAGTTGTTTTGCTATAGTTCCTAATCAAGTTTCAGTCTAGGGTTTTTAATCGCTGTTTGGCTTTGTTTCGTGTTTTGTTCTATTTCTTGTTCAATTTTCGAATCAGATCAGTATATTAGGTGTTTTTATCTCTATTAGTTCAGTTTAAAGTTGGATTGAATCAACCTTATCGCTGACGTTGTTCGAGTCTTTGCTTCCGCGTAATTATTGGCCGTATCATAAATTTGGGTATCAGAGCCACGTCAGCTCTTGCTGGTCGTGGTTCAATCCAAATTGGTGTGACATTCTAGGGGCAAAAGTGATCGACTAAGTTTAAAAAAGAAGAAGAAGAAAACGAAAAAAAAACAGAAAAAAATGAGAAAAAAAATAGAGAAGAATTCAAGTCGAAGCCCTAGGATTGGATCACCGAATTCGTGAATTTTATTGTTTTGAATCTTCGTAATCTTGATTGCAGTTTGTTTGAGTCGTGTGTCTTCTTTGTTGGATAGAGTTGTTGTCCTCCGTCGACTAACGATTGGGGACGTCGTTTGGAATTTTTATTTCGCATTCTTTGCCTTTTTTGATTGTCGAGTTTTTGGTGGCTTAGATTTCGGTCTTCTTGGTTTAATAGGGATTGAATTTTTGATTGTCCTAGTTCTATTAGGATTTGGAGTTTTGCTTTCTTGATTTGGCTCAAATTTGTTTCCTTATTAGAATTGAAGTCAAATTCGTAACAACTTTCCATCTGAAATTCATCCACTTCCTTCTGATTGTTGGCCTTCCTTACCTATTTCCTTGCATAACCGAGCATCCTACAGCCCTTGGTACCGGAAATCCCATCCCAATCCAATTTCCTTTCCAATTTTCGATTTTTTATCTTTTCACTATAACTTTTGCTCCAGAAATCCGATTTCTACCCATAATACCATTCCGGAAGCGGAACGACGCTCTGAGCAAGACTCGCTGATTTGCCATGACCTATAGGCTTTTTTTGCCAAATTCCATCACCTGCTAGGTGAAATCGCCCTCCGAACTTTTTCGGTTTTTCTGATTTTTGAATTTTTTTTATTTTTTTGTTCAAACCCTTTCTCCTACACCCTCACGTTGCCTGTACTTCCCATTACAGCCCTCTTTGTGGTTCCATTGATATCCCGTGGTTCGCTGGAAGTCAAGTATGAGCTCTTGACTAGAGCTAAAGTGTTGACGACAGATTCTACCGGGACATTTTGTGCAGTTAATACAGTTTTCATTTTTCTTCGTACTTACACACTGAGTGACATACACGGGTGGTAAAAAAAAATCTGAGAGAACAAACGAGTGATTGTGAGGAACTGTGAGGTCCTTTTATCTCTTGACGTTTGTTCACTGTGCAGGATTTATGGATCCAGGAAAGACACCACAGT
The DNA here is from genome assembly GCA_031470985.1 of Agastache rugosa. Classification (NCBI taxonomy): domain Eukaryota; kingdom Viridiplantae; phylum Streptophyta; class Magnoliopsida; order Lamiales; family Lamiaceae; genus Agastache; species Agastache rugosa. The sequence goes on from CM062604.1 coordinate 15,903,457, forward strand.
TTTCAGGCACCCAGCCAGATTGGGATGCCCAGTACCACTTCGAAGCTTTGAGTGGTCATGTGCAGGGTCAGATCAAAGAAGTTCAGAACACCATGGCTCAATTGCTGGATAGATTTGAGCAGTTCAGTACATCGACCATTCAGACACCACCACAGACTCGAAATCCACAGCAACAACAAGCACCTGCTAATCAAACAGATGAGTTCGAACTACATGAAGAAGCATCAGAGTCAGAACACTTTGAGGGTGAATGAGTTAAGGATAATACAGCTCAGTTATTCCCACTTCGGAGAGACAAAAACGACTTTGCAGCTCAAGGTAGAGGCCGGGGTCGTGGTGATCAATTCCAGCCACGTTTCCAGGGAGCTCGCAGGAATGTCTACCCAGAGCAGCCTAGATATGGTAATGCAGATGGTCTTCTCAACAACATCAAGACCACCATTCCAGAATTTGACGGCAGACATGATCCAGATGCCTATTTAGACTGGGAGCGCAAAGTTGACAAGATTTTTGAGTGTTATGACTTCCCAGAGCCTAAGAAAGTGCAGCTAGCTTCCCTTGAGTTCACTGGATATGCAGCAACTTGGTGGAAGTTTCAGCAGAATAGGCGCAGAAGAGATAGATATCTTCTGATTGACACTTGGCAAGAAATGAAAGATGTGATGAGAGACAGATTCATCCCAGTTCACTATGAGAGAGAATTGGAGAAGAAGCTCAGTCAGATTCATCAAGGGTCCAGATCAATTGAGGAATATCACAAGGAATTAGAGACAACATTGAACCGGGTTGGGAAAGAAGAGACATTGATTGCTACACTCAACCGGTACATTGAAGGAATGAACCCTGATATTGCTTGTGAAGTCGAATTGAGGGACTTCAATTCTGTTGAAGCAATGGTTCATTATGCATCTATTGTAGAAGGGCAGCTCAGAGATGGACGTCGTCGATCCTTCCAGTCGAAGCCTGCTAGGACCCCTTGGGTTCCAGGCGACTCTTCCACGCCTAGGACAGTCCCTACTCGTCATCCTAGCCAGTCCACACAGCCCGTTTGCCGTTCTGAGCCGTCCGCACCACAACCCTCCCGCAGACCTGACTACACTTTGCCTGCACCAAACTGACACGCCCAGAATCGACCTATGCAGCCTAGTCAGCCTCAGAATGGTACTCCACGAAGAGCTCGTAACGTTCAGTGTCACAAGTGCAAAGGATGGGGACACTTTCAATCCCAGTGTCCAAATCGCCGAGTTCTCATCATTACCGAGCAGAATGAGTTAGAATCAGCTAGTGAAGATGAACTCGATGATCCAGTTGAAGCAGTAGACGCCGAACAGCCCCTTGAAGAGTCCACCGGTGTCGAAGTTGAAGATGCAAAACCGAAGCAGACTTACCATAGTCTTGTTTCCATTCGAGCTTTGAGCCTTTTTCGAGAAGAACAGAATGATCAGCGTGAAAACATCTTCTACACTCGCTGTTCGGTTCTAGACAAGACATGCTCGATGATCATAGACAGTTGTAGTGTTATGAACGCTATCAGTCAGTATACAGTAGGGAAACTGAACCTGACTCCACAGAAGCATCCCAAGCCTTACCGTCTACAGTGATTGTCTGACCGAGGCGAAATCCGAGTTGGATATCAAGTACATGTTACATTTTCAGTTGATAGATATACTGACACTGTTTTATGTGATGTTATCCCTATGGATGCGGCACATATTTTGCTTGGTCGTCCTTGGCAGTTTGACAGGAATGCGATACATGATGGATTCGCCAACACTTATTCTGTGACTAAAGATGGGCGGACCACCAGATTATGGCCATTGACGCCTAAGGATGTTGCAGAAGACCAGAAGAGGATGCAAGAGAAGTTCAAGGAAGAAGAAGTCAGATAACACGGCCACGCCGTCGTCTCCTAGCCCTACAACGAGTTCGGTTGACCCCAAGTCTTCCAAGGCAGCCTCTTCCATGCCTAGATCTGCTAAGTCCGTTCATGATGCCACTCCATCGAGTTCCAGTGCAGTCAATTCAGATCCAGTGCACAAGAACTTGTTTATTAGTGCAAAGGGAGTACAGAAAGCAATCCGAGCTGGTAAGCCTATCGTTCTAGTTAATTTTAAGGCTAATGATACTCCTGATATTGTTATTTCTTCTGTTTTGCAGCCATTGATGGAGGAGTTCAAGGATGTATTTCCAGAAGAGATACCAAGTGGTCTACCACCTATTCGGGGGATTGAGCACCAGATAGACTTCCAGCTTGGCGCCGTTCTTCCTAACAGGCCAGCTTACCGGACCAGCCCTGAGGAGACCAAAGAAATAGACCGATAAGTTCGGGAGTTGCTGGAAAAGAAGCAAATCAGAGAGAGCATGTCGCCATGTGCAGTTTCTGTGATCCTTGTGCCGAAGAAGACGAATGATTGGCGTATGTGTATGGACTGCAGAGCTATCAATAAGATCACGGTAAAATATCGTTTTCTCATTCCCAAGTTAGATGATATGCTAGATGAGTTGTCTGGAGCGTCTGTCTTTTCTAAAATTGTTTTACGTTCTGGATATTTTCAAGTTAGAATGTCTGAAGGGGATGAGTGGAAAACCGCATTTAAGACTAACCATGGTTTGTATGAATGGCTTGTGATGCCCTTTGGACTTACTAATGCTCCTAGTACTTTGATGCGTTTGATGAATCATGTGCTGCGTGATGTTATTGGGAAATATGTTGTTATTTACTGTGATGATATCCTTATCTATAGTACTTGTGTTCCTGAGCATGTTAGACATCTTAGGCATGTTTTTGAGTTGTTGCGTGATGCTAAGTTGTATGCCAACCTGTCTAAGTGTTCTTTTTGCATGGATGAGGTTATCTTTCTTGGTTTTGTTGTCAGTAGTCGTGGTGTAGAGGTTGATAGAGCTAAGGTGCGAGCCATTGAGGAATGGCCAACACCTAAGTCTAGTTCTGATGTTAGGTCTTTCCATGGTTTAGCTGGATTTTACCGTCGTTTTGTGCCTGATTTTTCATCCATTGCTGCACCATTGACTGAGTTGAGTAGGAAAGACAAGAAGTTTGAGTGGGACAAAGCCCAAGAGCATGCTTTTAATCTGTTGAAGTCGAAGTTATGTAATGCTCATTTGTTGGTTTTGCCTGATTTTTCTAAGATGTTCGAGATTGAGTATGATGCCTCTGGTATAGGCATTGGTGCTGTTTTGATACAGGATAGGAAGCCGGTCGCCTATTTCAGTGAGAAGCTGAATGGAGCAGCCCTTAGGTACTCTACGTACGACAAGGAGCTGTATGCATTGAAGAGGTCATTGGAGACTTGGCAGCATCTGAGACCGAAGGAGTTCGTGATTCACACTGATCACGAATCACTGAAGCACTTGAAAGGGCAGCAGAATTTGAATTCGAGACATGCCAGATGGGTTGAATTCATTGAATCTTTCCCATATGTGATTAAGTACAAGAAAGGTGAGGAGAACGTGGTTGCTGATGCACTTTCTCGCAGGTATACCTTATTTTCTGTAATGCATGCCCAATGCTTAGGATTAGAGAATTTGAAGAGTTTCTATGCATCTGATTCTTATTTTGGTGATATTTTCAAGAATTATCAGTCTAGGTCTAGATCTGTTGATTCATTTTATGTGACTGATGGTTTTCTGTTTAAAGATGCGATGTTGTGTGTTCCTACTTGTTCCATGCGAGATTTATTTGCAGAGTCTCATGCCGGTGGTCTGATGGGTCATTTTGGTGTTGCTAAGACTTTGAGTTTATTGCATGAGCATTTTTATTGGCCTCGTATGAAGAGAGATGTAGAGAGAATCTGTGCTAGATGTATTACATGTAGAAAGGCTAAATCTAGTTCTAGTCCATTTGGTTTGTACACTCCACTGCCTGCACCATCTGCACCTTGGATTGACATTTCTATGGATTTTATTCTTGGTTTGCCTAGGTCTAAGTCTGGCAAAGATTCTGTGTTTGTGGTTGTAGATAGATTTTCCAAAATGTCTCATTTCATTGCATGCAGAAAAACTGATGATGCTGTTCATGTTGCTAATCTATTCTTTCGTGAAGTAGTTAGACTGCATGGCATGCCTAGGACTATTGTCTCTGATAGAGATACTAAGTTCTTGGGACATTTTTGGCGTGTTCTTTGGGGAAAGTTAGGTACTAAACTTTTATTTTCTACTGCATGTCATCCTCAGACCGATGGTCAGACTGAAGTAGTTAATAGGACTTTAGGTACTTTACTTCGTGCATTAGTGAAGAATAATTTGAAGTCATGGGAAGAGTGTTTACCTTTTTCTGAGTTTGCTTATAACCGTGTTGTGCATTCTTCCACTAACATGTCTCCATTTGAGGTTGTGTATGGTTTTAATCCCCTTACTCCTACAGACCTTATTCCTTTGCCTATTGATCATCTTTCGAGTTTACAAGGTTCTCGTAGAGCTTAACAGGTTCAAGAGATGCATAAGAAGATCAAGGACATGATCGAACTTCAAGGACAGAAAAATGCAACCAAGGCTAATGCACATCGCAAGCAAGTGTTATTCAAACCAGGTGATAGGGTTTGGATCCACTTCAGTCCAGGGCACTTCCCTAACTTGAGGAAAGTCTAAGTTGATGCCTCGAGGAGATGGACCGTTTACTGTCGTTGCCCGAGTCAATGACAATGCATACCGCATTGATCTTCCAGGTGAGTATAAGTGTTCTAATACTTTTAATGTTTCTGACTTATCTCCTTTTCCTGTAGATGATTTCGATGCTGAGGAGGAGCCGAATTCGAGGACGAATTCTTTTCAGCAGGGGGGGAATGATGAGCCGGGGTCCAACACTGATGAATCAAACCCGGAGCTGCAGCTGAGAGGTCCAGTTACAAGATTGAGAGCCAAGAAGCTGCAAGGCTATTTTCAGTGCATTGTCCGGAAGAAACTAGAAGATGAAGATATTGGGAGTAAGCAGTCCAAGTTGGTGAACTTGACCAGTGCCCAGGATTGATGTTTATGATGGGTCAAGTTTCGAAAATTGGGCTCTTGTTTGTGTAATTATTTTATGTTTTATTTTATTTGGGCTCAGACTTTGTGGTATGTAATTTAATTCAGTAGTAAAGCCCAATAGTTAGTATTTCTTTTAATTTAATTTAGTAGCCCAATTGTTAGGCCTAGTTCGAATTGGTCAAGGGATTAGCCCTAGTATTTAGGTATTTGGAGAACACTATTTTCAGTAGACAATTTTGAATAAAAAAAACCGAGTTGATCGTTTTGTCTCACATCGTGCTTAGGTTCACGTATTTTCTATCGTTCTTGGTAGGGTTTGTTGTTGGCAACTTCAAGCTTGAAATCAATTGATTCGTTCGTGATATCTAGTAGTATCCGGGTTAATCAAGGCTTAAAGATCGCTCCATAGACGCGTTTCGGATTCAAGTAGATCCGGGGTTCGTTTCGGGTAAGTCTTCAAATATGTTCTCGTTTCCTTCGTTCATCTTCATCATCTCCATCGCCATCTTCAACCGCCACCAGTTCAGCCCATACCTCAGTCCACGCCTCCGTCATTCAATCGCCGATCATCTCAAGTCCAAAACCCTAGTTTTCGTTCCACAACCTTCGATCCATTCCTCACCGATCCAGCCACCCACGACCTTGTTCCATCCTCCATATACTGTCCATATCATCCATATATCCACGCCAAGTCCAGATCTTCTCCCGCAAATCCGTTGTTCCATAGTTTTAACCTAAATCTCTCCGAAAGTCAGCCCCGTGCCAAATCTCAAACCCCTCGTGTGAATTGGATGAACTTTTGATATGTTGTTTCTGACTTCAATTTATAATTCGTGTTAAAATTTGAGCTTAATCGGAGTTGTTTTGCTATAGTTCCTAATCGAGTTTCAGTCTAGGGTTTTTAATCGCTGTTTGGCTTTGTTTCGTGTTTTGTTCTATTTCTTGTTCAATTTTCGATTCAAATCAGTATATTAGGTGTTTTTATCTCTATTAGTTCAGTTTAAAGTTGGATTGAATCAACCTTATCGCTGACGTTGTTCGAGTCTTTGCTTCTGCGTAATTATTGGCCGTATCACCCCCGCCCCCAACCTCAGCCTCTCCAATCTCCACTCCAACCTCCAGGTATGTGATACTTTCTTTCTCTTTTGATTCTTTTGAATTTACAAAGATTTATCAAATTTGTTTAGAGATGTTTGCAATAATTATGAATTGAGGTATATAAGGAGAAAACGTGCTCTTGAAATTTTTGCAAACAAATTATTTTGCAGAAATAGAATGCTGAAAATGAAAATAAAAATAAAAATGAAAGTTATTATTTATGGAAATTTGTAATCGATATTACATTATATAGATTAATGATTCATTTATTCTAGTAAGGGATGCACGCTATACTTTTTTGTATTTTTTCAAATTTTAAATCATGTATAAATGTGAATATAATGATCCTTTATGAGTTGATTAACTAATAATAAAATATTAATTTTATAATAAAAAATTGTTAGGAATTGTTCTAATTGAAGTACTCCATCCGTTCCGCTTATTTTGTCTACATTCCCTTAAATGGACGTTTCACTCAATTTCTCTACTTTCCAATAAGGAAAGAATTTACCCTTCAAAACCTTTTAAAAGTGGTGGGACCTACCACTTTCTATCTTTTTACCATTATTCTTAATCTTGATGTCGAACAGTAAGTAGACAAAATGAGCGGAACGGAGGTAGTAATACATTGAAGTAATATCTATTTTAAATAACTTACTTGAAAAAATATTTATAAACTATTTTTATTAAAATTCGAATAAATGAAAATAGGATATAGTTTCATGCTAAGTTGTCAAAATAATAATTGTAAAAGACCTAAGCCAATGCATCAATCCTCATTTTCCATGCTAGAACTCGGATGCTTGATATATGTTGGCCTCCTAATCTTGGTTTATAGGTTAGAATTGGCAAGAATGCTTGACATATGTTGGCCTGCAGATTTTGGTTTATGGATTAAAAAAAAAAAAAAGTTTCTAAATGTGTGGGGAGCTAAATTTTTTGAGGTAGCCTGTTAACTCCAAGTTTTTTTTTTTCACTTGTTTGTACTCTTTTATTTTATTTCTTTTAATATTAAGATCTTATTTAAAATTTTTGTACAACCGTCGTCTTATCCATTGTCAGTGGCTGCTCCAACATCCACCACTTCGGTGCCCATTAATTTATTAATATTATATATAAGAATAGCCCATATATTTTTTTAATCGGTCCTATTAATTGTTCAAATATAAAGTAAAAATTAAAAATTATTATAACGGTTAATCTAAAAATCAGATTGATTAACCAATTATTCAAAGGTTATCATCGATTCGATTCAATTATCGACCGATTTTATATATAAAAATAAAAATCTTAATATCTCTAAAACAAATTATACAATTCCTTCACAGTCGAAGGTGCCTGCGGCATAACCTTGGGGTTGGATCAAGTTGAAGCAGAAGTGTAACCTCTTTCGTATCAATCGTGCCTCCTTTAGTCGGGAAACTCGAAATGAAAGAATACAAAAGTGGAGTGTGTGGATGCAATTGAATGCAGAATTCTGAATTTTATATGTAGAAAAGTAGTTATAAAAATGGAAAAGTTATTATTACAATTAATACTTTTGCCATTAATTATACTTTTGTAACGTTCGAAATTAATTGATTAGAAATATTAATGAATAATTAGGATTATATCATTAATAAAAATTATTTCCAGAAATGGAATATTGAAAAAAAAACTGAAATTGAAAGTTACTATTTTCATCAATCCGGCCTTGCTATTATATGGAGTAGTAAGTAGTATAAAGATAAAGATTATAATTATAATTTCTTTATACATGCTAAATAGAATGAATTTTAGGCTTCAAATCAGCGATGCAGTATATTAATTCAATGAAGGCTTGAAATAGGTAATTATGGAGGATTATTTGGGTCCAAACTCACGGTTAACACCCAACGTCTATTACATCAAAATAATTTAGGAGAAATAATAAAATAATCTTACGATTTTGATAGAAGGAATTACTGAAAGCTGCAAAAGGATTCTAGGGCAATAACTTGGGTTATCAAAGTAGAAATCTCTTGTACCAATAGTACAAAATTAACCTTATTGATAAAGATAGATGCAGACTGATTCAGTCTGTAGATCTTTGTACTTAATAAGCAGTAAAAATATATTATAGATATTTGTTTCAATACTTTATGTGTGTAAAAATTACCGATAAGTCGCAACTAATTTATAGTTTTGACAATATGATCACAACCAACTTAATACTACAAAAGATGACAACTTTTTCCACCAATTATCAGTTGTCGCAGCCCGGCCTAGAAATTAAATGACAAAGCCGGTGGGTCCCACGACTTACACAATTTATGATTAACAAAAGGATTAAGATAGCGACCCTGCTATCATTTAAGAACAAATAAGGCAACTCATGCTCGACAAATCATCAAACTTAGGATAATTATGACATGCATAACTCGAGATTAATGAAACGAACATTTGATCTCTTTTTAAAATATGCATATCATCAAATACAATATCAAATCAGCTCGGAAATTAATAATCTCATCAACCAGATTAATGGCAACAACCATGAAGGAAATGAGCTGATTTTCAGGATCAAGAAAGCACGATAAAATCAGTTGTAATAAGACTGAACTTCCAATATAACGAACAACTATTATATAGATAATTAGGTCGGCTAGACTTCAAAATAAGATAACAAACATAGTTCGAGACTTCAGACTTCAACACTTCATCAAACTTATACCAAATTCAATCTTCATAAACTTGCAGCGGAAAAACGAGAGAATATATGTATGAAGACATATACTCTAGGTTCTAAACTCCTCAAAATGACTCTTAAACAAACAACAACAACAGTAGGTCCGTCTAGCACACGATCATCTTCATCCCAGCTAACCTGCACATTTTAGAAATAATAGGCGGGGTTGAGTACAAAGTACTCAGTGGGCATATGCCAAAAATACTTAAAATTTTACTTCTTAGAGTTAGGGATTTAACTTGCCATATAGCATAAGCACAAGTAGTTTTTCTCAAAAACAAACCTGTGCATGCTCAACATTTTCTTTTCTGTAAATCATGTTTGTCTGGCCAGACATATACTTTAATATGTATGTACCAGATCTACAATCATATAATGATAGTGTTGAGAAGGAGGCCTCCTTCTCAAACACTTGTAATCGGCCTACCTTTTTGAAGGCACATGATTACTACTAAGTGTACACAAATCCTACCTTTGCGTAGGACTGAATTCATCTTGCTACAGTAGATGGTATCATACAAACATTTGGCAAGTTAATCAACTTAAAAATATCATATATATATATAATCATATATATGTATATCATTTGTCATTTCTTTGGTTAGAAAAACCCACCTGATACACTTAAGCTTTTGTCTTAACTTTAACGCTCGCTAAATTTGTGCTTTACGCTTCAGCTTCCACTTCCACTTGCTCCTTTAATCGAAATGGAAATACGAACTTCAAAACGAGAATAATTTCTATCGAATAAACAACTTCGATATTCTTAACTTAATTCGCTTCGGAATTCTACGTCGAAACTCGAGAATTTCTAACTTAACTTCTTAAACGCTCTTAACTAACTTAATTAACAGTTAAAATCATACTAATAACTTCATTAACCACTTAAGCTTGCCATCTATCATACTATCGTATCATTATCACATAAACATTTCCTTAACAAAAAAAACATCTCATTTAGTCATATAAGCATCTGATTAACACTTAAGCTTTTCATTTAATTATTTAAGCATAATATAAATGCTTAAACTTTTTGGATAATATTTAAACTTAATATTATATTATTATCAAAATATGTCTTTGACATATTAACTCATTAATGACGTATCATTAACACTTAATTCATCATTAGTGTATCATTAATACTTAAAATCATCATTAGCTCTTAATCATTCACTATTCGAAAAGAACTTCTAAAGACATAAGCAAACATATACTTTACTTCTAACCCTTCCATCTTTTCATTAATATTTATTGACTTATAACTTATACTATTGTCAACATTAATCATATCATAAAAAAAATATTTCTTTTCTTCATATAAGCATCTCATTAACCATTAAGCTCTTTCTTTATTTATTTTAGCACATAAAAAATGCTTAAGTTATTTGATAACATTTAAGCTTAACATTATAACTTTTGAGTTTACGAAAGAAACAACCGAAAACAAGTTGATCAAAGATCAGCTGGATAAATCAAGCTGTCTGGAAAAATCAAGCTAGCTGGAAAAACTGAGTTATCTGGAAAACTGAGCTGGCTGGAAAAACAGAGCTGGCTGGAAAAACAGAGCTGGCTGGACCCAGCTGAGTTAATCCAGCTGACGGGGTTCAGCTGGGTAAATCCAGCTGACTGGGTCCAGCTGGGTAAATCCAAATTGACCGAGTTCAATGAGTAAATCCAAATTGATCGGGTCCAAATGGGTAATTCCAGCTGACTGAGTTCAGCTGAGTAAATCCAGCTGACTGGGTCCAGCTGGGTAATTCCAGCTGACTGAGTTCAGCTGAGTTAATCAAGCTGACTTGGTCCAGCTGGGTTAATTCCAGCTGACTGAGTTCAGCTGAGTTAATCAAGCTGACTTGGTCCAGCTGGGTTAATCAAGGAATTAAACTCTAGAAACTCTCAATTTCAAAACTTTGTATTAAAATTCTGAAAAATTCTACGTCACTTAATTTTTAACGTAGATTCCATTTCTATCATTATTTTCTTCATTAAAATCAAATACATGGCTTTATTGTACATATATATTTCGGTCCTTTTGATAAATTAAGAATTTAAAATCCAAATTTCATTCTAATCACTTCCAATCATGTTAATTTAAATTGAAATTTCTCAAATCTTAATAAATCAAACCATCAAACATGTTTATAATCATCAATTTGATCATAGGATCAAAGGATCAAAAACCCCTAATTTTAATTAATATTTTCGGCTATTTTGAAAATAATAGAAGGACTTTGATTCTTTGATTACTTCCAACATCAAACATGCTTAGAATAATTATCTAAGCTCAAATAATCAATTAATTTGATCATCCATCATCAAAATTTAAAAACCCCTAATTCTTCCTTCATTTTCGAAAATTCAATTAATTAGGGTTAGGGTTTAATTAAGCTTGAATCAATGATCTATCATGCATCCCAAGCATGAATTAAACATCAAAAATCAAGATCATAATCATCTACTAATTAAATCCTAATTTTCGAAAAATCTGGAATTTAAAAAAATAAGATGATCAAAGCTTATTTTTAAGCTATAAACTTGAATTAAACTTATATCTTACCTTGATTAATAACTTGGAAATGATTTACTCTTGATTTGAAGCTTGAAAATTACACAAAAATGGAGTTTAGAGAGTGTGTGTATGTGCTGGAATTTTCAGCCGAGAATGGGAGGGAGAGAGTGAGAGAATGATGATGATCATCTTATATATATACTAACACACTAATTAATAGATAAGGCTAAGTTCAATGTATTCTAATTAAATAATGCATGCTAATCTTGACTATATCTTAAAATCATTATTTCATGTTGGATAAGGTGAGGTGTCCCTCATTTAATTATTTATTCACCAAAGTCAACAAATCATATGTCATGGCTTAGGTAATAATTAAGATTAATTAATTAATTAAATACTTAATTTAATCAATTAATTATAAAATTTGCTAATCAAAACTTAAATCTCTAATTTCTCACTTTAGAAAAATCAATTAGGGCCTCTCAAACCCTACTACAAGTTTTCATAATAAAATACGGAAAAACGAGTCATTTCCGAATAAATAAAAATTATCATCTTAGATAATTAATTACTAATAAATTTAATTAAGAAAAGTAAATTCATAGTTTTCTCAACTAAAAATCAAATATGTAAGTACATATTGATAAACATAAATTCTTCCTCGTTTCGGGTTAACCGAGACGAGACAAAAATAATTTAATTCCTTTTTACGGCAAAAATTAGGGTTGCCGAAAAAAATTAATAAAAAGGAAATTTTATTCTTCTTAATTTCCTTAATTTAATTAAAGAAAAACTAAGGCAATTTATGCAAGAAAAACGGGGTATTACATTCTCTCCCCCTAAAAATAAATTTCGTCCCGAAATTTACTTACTTTTTGGAATAACTGGGAATACTTTTCTTTCATCTTACTTTCTAACTCTCATGTGTCTTCTCTAAATCATTATGATTTCACTTGATCTTTACTGACACGATCAAATTATTTCTAAGTTGATGGACCTTTCGATCCAAAATCACTTCTAGCTTCTCTTCTTAACTTAGATCTGGATTAAAGATCACTTCTTCTAGATGGATAACATGCTTTGGCTCGAACATGTATCATCGCAACTGAGATACATGGAACACGTTATACGTATTTCTAAAACTCGGCGATAAAGCTAGCTTATCTGCTACTTGACTTATTCTTTTCAGAATTTCATACGGTCTTATGTAGCGAGAGTAAATTTTCTTTTAACACCAAACGATGAATTTCTTTGTAAAGGTTTCCCCTTCAAACTCTAACGTTGATCTTCACGTGTCTTAAAAAAAATTCTTCACGATCTTATGTTTTTTTTTTTTTTTACTTGACGCACAATCTCTATCATTTATTTAATTACTTCGGCCCTAACATTTTTCTCTCGCTCACATTATTTCAAGGGAGCGGAGATTGACATTTTCTTCCATGGCTGCTATCATCTGCTCTGCAGATTGTGACGGTAGAATAATTTCTAATCTTGACTAGATGGCTGAAAAGAGATTTATCTCTACTTGTACCGAATGGTTACAAAATTCTTGGTTAACTAATCCATTCCCAGAATGATATCAACATATCACATTTTAATTTAGGTTAAGAGTTTGGCTGACATCTTGAGAAATCCTAATTCAATCTCTAAATTAGGATAAACACGAGTAACTAAGGTAGGTTTACCTATTGAAATAATTATTATTAGGTTTTATCTAGCACGTTTTACGTTTTAAATTAAGATTATTAACGCATGCATTTTATATAAATGAATGCGAGGTACCCATGAGATTATAACATGTATGCCTTTTAATTGACCTAAACCTGTTAAATTTCCTTGATCTTCAATGCACTGCTTCTGCATAGATCAATGCATTCTGACTGAGTAGCACGACTCTTATTTCTTGACGTAGTCTGGCTCGAAAGAGCTCAGACCTTATCTTATCTGTGTCTATTTCATCTTAGGCGAAACGAGTGAGTTCATAAAACTATCGATCAAACTCGGATACTGACTTCTTTCCTTACTTAAGATTGGCATACTCATTCTTCTTTTATTTGCGATAACTTCTTGGGACATAATTCTCGAAAATAGTATTCTTGAATTATTCTCTAGTCAAAACTTTAGCTGCTCGGGGTATACGTCTCCTGACGAACTTTCCACCAATGATCGGCAGATCCTTTGAGCTGGTAGGTCATGCACGTAAGACGCTCTTGATCGATACAACGAAGAAACCTAAAAATTCTTTCTAAAGATCAAACCCACTCTTCAGCTTCTAACGAATTTCCTTTCCCGTTTAAAGTTGGGGATTTTGACGAAGAAAAAGTTCTTTTATCCTCTTTTCAGGCTGAGGAGACGGAAAAAGGTTCTTGATGTTCTTCTTTTCTACTTTATTATTATTATTTTTTTTCTAAAAGGCATTCTAATTAACACGTGCAAGGGTTTTTCCGAAGAATTTTATTTTCTTTAAACGGAATAAAACTTCCTTGATTTTTAAAACTTAATAAAATTCTTATTCACATCTTTAGCACATAACATCCTCATCATAAATAATGAATCAAACGATTCATTCTCATCATCATACAATCACATTATCAAGAATTTAACTTAAAAGTTTAAGCACTTTTCACATATTAAGCTTTAATTTAAAAGCAGTTATTTCTCAAAATAATAGTTCCAAACATGGAACTTAACATTCAAGTAAATCAAATCTTATCATAGCATAATCACTTTCATAACTTAACTCAATACTTAAGCAATAGCACAACAGCTTAGCTTTATAATCTTTTCTCATATTGACAATCAACATCAAAGCATTCAGATTCATAACTTTTCTTAACTATTCAAACAATTCGCAAATAACCTAACTTACTTTTAACTTTTGGCAAAGCAACTTACTTCTTTCATACTTAGCTTATATTCATAAAATTCTTATTCTTTAAACTCTAACTTTATCTTGACAATTTACTGTCAACTTACTTTCTGCTTCACAAAACATCATAACTTCTTATTTTTCTTAAGCATATAAGAACTCATCAACTGAACTTAATGACTGCTTTAGTCATTCTTCTTCTTATAACGGAAAAAAAATTTACCTCTTCGAGGACTTTTTCAAAAACGAGGGATTTTTCTCTATACAAAAGTTACTATAAGAGAAAGATCGGCCTTGCTATTATAGTAGTAAAGATTAAAACAAGAACTGATACCATCTATGAGATGAAGAACTTAAGTTACATAACACAAATACCTTCTTTATAACTGTAATCAAATTAATAATTCGTGACAATATATAAATTCGTGTGAATATATATCTCTTGATTTTGTACTAATTAAATCATAATTAAAATACGTATAGTTAGTTGAACGATATGTTCTAAAACTCCATATAAAAACAAAAACGAACTCCTATAGTAGAAAAACTCCTACAATAACGTCGACTCAAATTTTGGGCTAGTATGGTACGTAGAATTCGAATTAGATTAGGATTCAAATTAGACTTATCCTCCCTCAGTTCTAATAGCAAGGCCTCACTTGTTTTGGGCACGGTTATTAAGAAACAAGAGTAAAAAAAATAAAAAGTGGTAGGTTCCACAGCTTTTGAAGAGTTAAATTATTTTCATTTTGGAATGAGACCTAACTATCGAGATGGAGAGAGTATTAAGTAGATCGACTTGGCATGTTTGAAAATTTGTACGTGTTTGTTTGTAATTCGTGCTCGTTATGGCAACGCCGATTATTTGGTGTGATAAATCTAGGGTTTGCGAAGGTAGTTGAAAGAAATAATAACACGATGACACAAGGATTTACGTGGTTCGATCGATGTGATCTACGTCCACGGGAGAGAATATAGAGAGCTTTTATTATGCTTGAGAGTACAATGAGTATTGAATGTCCTTACACCTCTAATCTTGCATCTATTTATAAGCCTTGGATTAAGCCCTAATCCTTCTAAGGATCGGACTCCTTATACATATCTAGTTTCTTAATACATGCATATCCGATTCCCATCCATAGTAGAATTCTATCTTCTCCCAAAGTAGGGTTTCGTTACTTGGTCTTCAAGGCAGATGTTGACTTTGTTTGGGCCGAACTCCGTGGGCCGAGCTTTAATATATAGGCCCAATTAGCCTTAGGTCAGGCCCAGGATGAGGCCGGTACTATCACATCCCTCCCCAAAAAAGAGGAAAGAAGACTTGTAGACACAGACTATGAGGGCTTATTTTCGAGGTGATTAATCGCGCAAATCACCTATACGAGCTGAATTACCGAGCTTATGTGCCGAGCTGAAGTAGCAGGTAGAACAAGATGAGCGATCTGAGTATCAGCAACTTTGTTAAGTTGGGTTGGTAGGTCAGTTTACACGGCCCATACCGAATTTAGAGGGCGGGGAAAGTAGTGGGCCGTTTGAATTTTGTTGAGGGACGGTTCATTTTCCGAGAAAGGCTGGCCCACGTTTACACGTGTGTCAGATGTAACGGCGGGATTCAAATGCAGATCCACAGAAGTTGAAACGTTTCTGCCCCTATCACACTATTTCACATCCGCTATCATTAGCAGAAAAATCTCTTGCTCAGAAATTTTCCCTTCTTCCCCGAAATTCTCGACTTACTGCTTCCATACCGCCGGTGTTCACTCCGTTGGGGTTTCCGTTCACAACCGCGCCAGAGCATTTCCACTCCCTTTTACAAGTAAGTATGGCCTCCCCTTCTCAGTCTAGTAGTAGTGGTAGCGAATCTCCTCCGTCAGTCGGCTTGAGTAGAAGCGTTGCGTTTAGCATTTTTTCATTAGGATCCTCTATACCTACTGTTGAAACTTTAATAGTACCCCCGTGTGTGAAGGGGAAAGTGGCCGATTACCCCTCGACCTTAAATGAGGCTAGGATTAGGTTTCTTGCCCAAACGTATAATTTTCCTATTGATGCGGAATTAATAGAACCTCGCCCAGAGGATAGGGCATGCTCTCCCCCGATGGGGTTTGTTACTATTTATGAGGACAGTCTGCATGCTGGTCTTCGACTACCCCTCCCTGAGTCCTATTCCGAGCTCCAGAAGAAGCTTGGCTTAGCGTTAGGGCAGATAATGCCGAATTCGTTTAGGCAGTTCACCGATTTGGGTGTGGCAGCGATTGATAAGGGTCACCAAATATCCGCCGAGCTCATTCACGAGCTATTTGTTTTAAAAAAGGCGGGGGGGCTGGTACTATGCCGCTGCCCGGACTGAGTTCAAGGGGCGAACTCAAAATTAGGTGGACAAATGGCACAAGAAATTTTTCTTTTGTCGCCACAATAGTTTTGTCGACCTGTTTTGGAGGCTAGAAAACCCTTACGAATGGGTGATAGACGAGGTGGATAAGGATGTGAAGACTGCTGTGAAAGCGATGAGGGATAGCGGTCCTTTTGAGGGGAGCTACAACGAAGACTCCCTAGCTGAAACGGGGTTGAGCCCGTATGAGTCTCAAAATATGGTGGATCCGGCGACGGGTGAGGCCCCGCTAGTGCTGTTAGGGTTGTTTTGTTTGCTGATTCGTCGTCCTTACAGTTTTGTTGTTTTTTTTTGCAGTGAAGAACTTCGGAAAGCTAAAAGAGGTCGGTGCCAAGGCCACAGCTCGCGGGGCTAAGAGAGCGAGGTTATCTGGACGATCTGCCTCCTCCTCTGATCAGGGTCAGCTCGGGAGGGCTGCTGCGGCAACTGTTTGCTCTCGTTCCCCCAAACCACCTCAGAAACGATTGAAGGTCGGGGACCAGCTCGAAGTGGACATCATCGACGTCACAGGCAGTGACGCGAGCCCGGTAGCTCCTCCCAACAAGCTGGCTGGTCTGCCTTTTCCCGAGGTGAAGACTTATTCCTTTCATTACACAATTTCCCTTAATTCTTGCCTGTGTAGCTAACTGTATTCCTTCTTGCAGGGCCTCGATATGTTCGTGGGATGGCTGAAGAACAGCATCGGGGAGATGTCCTCGAAACACGAGGACGAGAAAAGCCAATACTCAGAAAAGCTGATGCCGGCCAATGCCCGGGCGAAGAAGGCTGAGGCCGAGCTGATCAAGGCCGAAGAGGGCATGAAAGCTGTCAAATCCGAGCTGGTTGCTCAGCTCACGAAGGCCGAGGCGGAGTCCGAGAAAGCTCAGAAGCTTGAGTCCGAGCTGAATGCGGCGAAGGACCGGGAGGCCAGCCTTGCAGCTAGCCAAGGTGAGCTCCTCCGGGCCTATACAAAGAGGTTCCTGTTGTCGGAGAGTTTCTCCGAGCTTGCCAATGACTTGGCCATGCTTATCAATGGGAACTTCGCCGTGGCTGCTTTGGAGAGGGCCGCCAAGGACTTCCCCGACCTGGATGTCTCCAAGTATGGCTTCGAGCGGCTAGGGGATGAAGCTCTCCCTTCCCGGTACGCCAGAGTGGTCCGAGATCACCTCGGTCAGTTTTCTGTCCTGGAAAATCTGGCCAGCTCGTCCACGCTGCTATCTGCCGAGCAGATTGCTGACTGTTTGGTAGATCAGGACCTCGACCTGGACGCGGCTTTTAATTCTCTTCGCGACGAAGAAGAAGAAGAAGGCGAAGCCCACGAAGAGGAAGTAGAGGAGGAACGGGAGGCCGGGACTGGTGAAAATCTGACCTCTAACAAGGATGTGGAGGACCCCCCCTCCGAGCAGCCACCTTCTCAAAATAAGGAGGTCGGCGATGTTTAGTTAGTTTTTTTTTTTACATTGTATATTTGTACTGAACATCCTCGAATCAATGTATTTGTTTTCCTTTTCTTGAGTGTAGAGCTTGGATTCTGTCGGTGTTTCTACTTTGCGCATTCAAATAGCTCTCCTTTCACAAGACCTGGTTGACCAACGGTCCATTGCTCAGCAATGGAGGGAGAAATCCCGCCGAGCTGAGGAGCTTTTCGGCAAAAAGTGTATTCTGCTGAAATCCCAAGAAGCGAGCTGAAGGGATGGCAGATGAAGTTCGAGGCACTTTGTGAGGAGGTTGAAGTCAAGCGGCTCGCTTTTCAAGAGAGTACCGACTTGCTTCAGGCTAAGCTTCTTCAGGCTGAGAAAGAGTTGGAAGTTGCCCGAGGTCGAGCTGGCCGCGTTCCCAAGGATTATGAGAAGATCGCCGAGGAGCATGCTGAGTATGAAGATATTATCCGTCGCGGCGGTGGTATCACCATATCCGAGGCAGAATTGAAGACGAAAGAAGACTTGGAGCAATATCTCGAGCTGAAAGAAGCACTCGGGTCCGAGTCTTTTGGACTTCAGGGTGCTTTTGACATGCTGAAAGAGAGTGCGGGCAGGTATAGGTGTATATTGGACCGCCGACTTAAGTTACGTGCGCTTCTGGCAAATGGCGCTGGCGCGGCCATTCCTTCTTCTTCTCGGACAATGCCTGCCCGCGAGGTGAAAACGGCTTCGCGGGGACATCAAGTCGGCCCGAGCCAAGGTAGCCGAGCTGTTAGGCGAGGTTCGGCGACCCCGCGAGGTCGGAATTTTCCTGCTGGAAGAAGTCGAGGTCGGGGACGGGGCCGAATTTCGATTGATGATCTCTTGGGGCCTTCCTCATTTGAGGAAGATTGGCTTAGCTTTAGCAAGAAACATCCCCCCCCATAGATTAGCTCGATTCTGCCTGTAATTTATGTACACACAAACTGTTCCAAATAGTGAGAAATAAATATATATATTGGGTTTTTGAACTTTCATGTTCTTTGTGAAGATTGCTTCCTTGGTTTATTTGCGTGTTGCATCTTTGAGGGAGTTGAACTCGGACCTCTTTGTGTTGACAAGGGAACCATGGTTCGGACCTCGTATTTTATCCTCCTGGGGGAACCTGGTTCCGACCCCAGTTGAGAACTAATTATCCTTAGGAGGGAGTTTGACTCGGACCTCGTGGGATCTTTCTTTTTGGAGGGAGACGAGCTCGGACCTCGGAAAGGGTTTCCTTTGCGCATTATAGGATATTATTACCCCATGTCGGGTCATTACTGACCACGCAAGGGAACCGTAGTTCGACCTTATGAGGGGATTTTTGATATTATGGATACTTCGTATAAGCAAGTCAAAAGACACAAGATGCAAGATAAAAAAGAAATTTTATTAAAAAAGACCAAAACAGAAAAGAGTTTTGACGAGCTCGTAAAAAAACAAAACATTAAGGAAAAAAAAGAAAACCTAAGACTCTATATGCAAGACTTTGCTGCTTATACGAAGAACCTATTTAGATGGGCGATGTGCCACGTTCTGGGTATTAGCTCGCCCGAAAGATCGGCGATTTTGTAAGCTCCTTTGCCGAGGACTTCGTGTACTCTGTAGGGCCCTTCCCACGTGGCTTCGAGCTTGCCGAGCTTCTCTGAAAGGCTTATCTTATTGTTTCGAAGCACAAGATCACCGACCTGGAACTGTTGGGGTTTAACCCTTTGGTTGTAATATCGAGCCATCTGCTGTTTGTACCGAGCTTCTTTTATGCTGGCTTGTTCCATTTTTTCCTCCAATAAGTCCAGGTCGGTTCGGCGCTGTTCTTCGTTAGCTTCGGCTGGGTGCTCCGATCTCGACGGGTATGACTGCTTCTGACCCGTATACTAAACGGTACGGGATTTCTTCCGTTGGAGTTCGGGGTGTAGTCCGATATGACCACAGGACGTTTTGGAGATTGTAGATCCACTCTGTTTTGTCCTTCTCTAGGCGGGCCTTAAGTCCGTTCACTATTGTCCTGTTGGTGACCTCGGTCTGGCCATTAGTTTGAGGTCGGTTGACCGAGGTGAAATTTTGCTGGATATTGAGTCCTTCACAAAATTCTCAGAATTCTCTACTCGTAAATTGCGTTCCATTATCTGAGATGAGGACTCTTGGTACTCCGAACCGGCACACGATGTTTTTCCAGACGAAGTCAACGGCTTTCTCACTTGTGACTTTTGTGGAAGGTTCAGCTTCGACCCATTTGGTGAAGTAGTCGACGGCAACTATTAGAAACCATTTTTGCTTAGGTGCCGGGTAGAAGGGTCCTACGATGTCAATGCCCCACTCCATAAATGGCCACGGGCTTTGCATAGTAGAGAGGTCGGTCTGGGGTAGTCTCGTCACTCTGGCATGCAGCTGGCATTTTAGGCACTTTTTCACGAATTCTTCCGCATCTTTTGCCATTGTTGGCCAATAGTACCCCCATCGCATGACCTTCTGAGCTAGCATCCGAGCTCCAATGTGGCTTCCACACGATCCTGTGTGTACTTCATTTAATATGTAGTCTGCCTCCCTCGGTCCAACACATCTTAGGAGAGGCTGTAAATATGACTTTCGATAGAGGATCCCTCCCTCGAGGACGTACTGTGTGGATCTAGCTAGAATTTTTCTAGCCTTCGTCTTGTCCTCGGGCACTTCCCCACTCTCCAAACATCTTTTTAGGGGGGTCATCCAATTTGGGTCGTCCTTTATGATCGCATTGACTTCTGCCTCCTCTATACTTCTGTTTCGGACTTCTTCTACTAGCGTCGAGCTAGTTGGGGAGTTCGCCAGCTTGCTTAGCTCGTCAGCTCGGGTATTTTGGCTTCGGGGAATGCGAACTATTTTAAAGAACTGGAAGGATTGTTCTAGGAGCTTTACCTTCTCTAGGTATTTCTTCAGCTTCTCACTTTTCACCTCGTACCTCCCCAGCACGTGGTTGACTACAACTTGGGAATCGCAGTGGACTTTGACAGCTCGTACCTAGAGGGTTTGGGCGAGATGCAATCCAGCAATAAAGGCTTCATATTCCACTTCGTTGTTCGTAGTGGGGAACTCGAATCGCAGTGAGTATGTCAACTCCTTTTTCTCCGGGCTGATAAGGAGTATGCCAGCTCCACTTCCCTTCTTTCCCGAAGCTCCATCTACGTATATCTCCCAGCCGTCCGGGGGTGTTTTTTCTGGGATTTCTTGGAGTTCGGTTTTGGCTTTGATCTCTTTTGGTTCCTCGAGGTCCTTGTACTGAGCTTCTACGGGGAAGTCAGCCAAAGCCTGCCCTTTTATAGCTCGGCGGGGACCGAACGATATAGAATGCTCTCCTAGCTCGATTGCCCATTTCGCGATCCTTCTCGAAGCTTCTGGCTTAGTGAGAACTTGCCGAAGTGGTAGATCGGTCAGAACTTGTATTGGGTGAGCTTGGAAGTAGGGTTTTAGGCGCCGAGCTGCATTTATTAGGGCTAGAGCGACCTTCTCGAGAGGCTGATACCTCGTCTCTGGGTCTTTGAGAACTTGGCTGACGAAGTACACCGGTAGCTGCCGATCTCCTTCATCTCGGACCAACACTGCACTTATTGCTTCCTTCGATGCTGCGAGGAACAGAGAGAGGGGTTCTTCCTTTTGGGGGACTGACAAGGTTGGTAAGTCCCCGAGGTGGCGCTTGAGCTCCTCAAAGGCTAGCTCGTGCTCTCGTCCCCATCCAAATTCCGGTGCCTTCTTGAGAATTTTGAAGAATGAGAGCTGTTTCTCGGCAGCCTTGGAGAGGAAACGACTTAGCGCGGTTATGCATCCTGTTAACCTATGCACGTCGCGGATAGTTCGGGGTACCTTCATCTCCTGCACGGCTCTAACCTTCAGCGGGTTGGCTTTGAGACCTTCTGGCGAGATCCAGCACCCTAAGAATTTTCCAGATCGCACGTTGAAAGTGCACTTCTTTGGGTTCAGCTGGGTCGAGGCCCATCCTATCCAAGCAGTGTTGGAAGATGATACTCACGCTGGCCCCACCATCGATGAATACGCGATGGACCATCTTGTTGGCCACTCCGACCTGTATCACCAGGGCGTCATTGTGTGGTGTAGCTGTAGGTACATGATCATCCTCAGAGAATGTGACTGTTTCTCCCTTCTTGAACCTCTTCTTCGTTTGCTCCTCACCCGATGGGACTGGTGGTCTGCGAGCTTCTGCCTTCAACTTAGTTTTTGTCATCCCTGGGGGTAGTCCGGTGATGGTGGAGACCACTCCGTCGTACTGTGGTGCGTCGTACTGAGGGTCGTCATCATCCTCGTCTTGATTGACCTTAGCTCACTTATTGTTTGGGGCACAGCGACCCTGTCCTCCTTTCCGTTTTCCTTTTCTGCTTTTCTTCCCCCCGGCTTCGTATTTCTTCAGAGTTCCCTCCTGGGCTAACCTCTCTATCTGTTCCGCGAGGTCGCGGCAATCCTCCGTGTGGTGCCCATGGTCGTCATGGAAGGAGCAGTGCTTGTTTCTGTCCCGAGGTTTAGACCCTGACATAGGACGTGGTTTAGTGAACCAGTCCTCGTGGAGTGCGAAGATCTCAGCATTCGTTTTCACAAAAGGAGGCTGTTGAGACGGCTCTGGTCCCACCCGAGGTCCAAGCCAGGACTGGATAGGTCCTGATCCAAGCCGGGACTGGATAGGTCCTCGTTGAAGGCGCTCGTGAGCACTTCTCCGATCACGATCATTCCGACCTCGATCACCTTCAGTTCTCTTCTTCTCGGTCTCTTCCCGCTTCAATCGGTCCGCATCTTGGCCATCAGCGAACTGGTATACAATCCTCCACATCTCCTAAGCTGTCTCAGGTTTCTGTTTAGCGAGCTTCTGGTTCAGGGACCCAGGAGCAACCCCATTTCGGAAGGCCGAGATGAGGAAGACATCGTCGATTTTATCGACTTTCAAGCTTTCCTACATGAATCTGGAAGCGTACTCCCTTATAGATTCTTTGTCCTTTTGCTTCACCGATAGGAGGTAGGCTGTGTCTCGGCGAGCCTGAACCTTTATATGAAATCTTTGCTTAAAGATTTTTTCCAAATAGGTCCAGGACCCCACGCTGCCAGTTGGGAGGCTGTCAAACCAAGCTCGGGCATAATCGATCAGCATCTCGGGGAATAGCTTGCACATGTGTTCCTCTCTAAGGCCCTGGTTGTGCATACTGTACCTGAAACGCGTTAAGAAGTTAAGGGGGTCATCTAGCCCATTGTAGGCCGGAATGTTTGGCAACTTGTACACCGTGGGGAGTTTGGTGTCAAGCAGCTCGTCGGTGAACGGGCTGACAAGTCGAGCTGGTTCCTTTTCATGTCGGTGTTGGTTCCTCGGGGGACTGCAACTCTCGCTATAGCTCGAACTTCGGCACCTTCTGGGGCTTCGAGGTCGTCTTTGGATATGATGTCGCCTGGGACTCCGCTGCGAGCTTGGACTCTGACGTCGAACTGAACCCCGCCGGGGATCGTGCCTCTCCCTTAGTTCCGGTTCCTGCCTCTCGGTGTAGCGAGAAGCTTTAGGTAGGGATTTTCGCGTGGAACTCTCCCTAGCCTCGGGTATGGGAGACATCCGGGTCGTCGCAAGAAAGCGTTTGAAACGCTCCTTGTTCGCTTTAGTGAATTCAGCGGCGGCGTAGGTGGTGGCAAGGTCAAAGTCTCCGGGGAGATCATCCTCCTTCGACTCAGATTCCTTCGGCTCTGACTCGTCGTTGACTTCTTCGACGTACCCTTCTGGAGTATTATCTGTTCTGAAGGACTGTCCGTTATGTGTCCTCCGATGCCGATTTTGCGGTGGGTTTCTCTGAGGGATGTACTCTAGCGCGGGCATCCCTTCGTAGGGATTTCCTTCTATTGGGTCACTGGTGTGCCTCTCTTTTAGAACCGAACTGCCTTTCTGGCGATTCTCCTTGCTTATGGGGCGGCTTTCTACTTCGTTAGGATTCCCGCGTTGGCTTTGGGCCTCCCGCACGCTTTGTGATCGCGTTACCATCATAAATCAGCTACGAAAGAACCGTCGATCTTTCCCACAGACGGCGCCAATGATAAATCTAGGGTTTGCGAAGGTAGCTGAAAGAAAAAATAACACGATGACATAAGGATTTACGTGGTTCGATCGATGTGATCTACGTCCACGGGAGAGAATATAGAGAGCTTTTATTATGCTTGAGAGTACAATGAGTATTGAATGTCCTTACACCTCTAATCTTGCATCTATTTCTAAACCTTGGATTAAGCCCTAATCCTTCTAAGGATCGGACTCCTTATACATATCTAGTTTCTTAATACATGCATATCCGATTCCCATCCATAGTAGAATTCTATCTTCTCCCAAAGTAGGGTTTCGTTACTTGGTCTTCAAGGCAGATGTTGACTTTGTTTGGGCCGAACTCCGTGGGCCGAGCTTTAATATATAGGCCCAATTAACCTTAGGTCAGGCCCAGGATGATGCCGGTACTATCATGGTGCATGTCTCTTTAGGAAAGACATCACTATTAAATTATTCTAGTAATTTACACTTAACAACTCATTCCATTCAGGGTTAGTGTGGTGTGGAAAGTGCGACATACGTTATAAGAAAAGGTAAATGTTTGTTGAGTGGAGAAAGGGATGCACATATTTGATTTGTTATGAGATATAAAATATTAGAAAGTTAGTGAGCTCATTTCCATTTATGGAAATACTATACTTATAAGGGACAATCTAAAATAGCAAATTAATCATATTTTTCGAGTACGGATGAAGTACTTTTCTTCTTTTTTTTTCTCTCTTTTTTCATTTTGGCACCTGTCATTCTGTAATTTACTCATGAATAAACTACTCCCTCCGTCCCAAGTTAGTGTTCAACTAATATTTTATACCTCACATATAATCAAATATAAACCACACTTTTGGGGGACGGAGGGAGTATTATTTTTTTTTTTGAGGACGAAAAGATCAAATTCCATGAAGCCAAAAGACAAGTTTACACATATTCAACAATTTTTATAGAAAGTCAACTGTTACCTAAAAAATAGAAAGTCAATTCGAAGTGTTAACTAGGTCGGGTACGAATCAAATCAGATCCCACCCAAATCCGGCCATACCATGTGGCTAGCCACATAAGAGTGTGCCCCATTTATTTATTCTTTATTTTTTTCCCCTCATATGTTATTAGATGCTTTTGATCCAAATAAGATTGTTTTTGAGATGAATGATGATTTCTCTCACATGTTAAATTCGTGGATTTAAATGTTTTTTTAGGGAAATATATATATATATATATATATATATATATATAGGGTGTGGATCTGGTGAGAACCACTTCTTATATGAGAAATAAGAACTAATCGTGACCATTCATTTGTAAATAATGTATGGTTATGATTAAATCTAAAAAATTGACATGGATTAAAAAACAAGGAAGAAGGGCTATTTTAGGAAAATGTTCATCCCCATTTTTTCTCATTCACGTTCGATCTCTCTATTCCTCCCTCTTTTCTCTCTCTCTCTCTCTCTCTCTCACTTCAGCACCACCACCACCACCACCATCCACGATCTACGGTTTCAGCCTTCTTTCCACCTCTCATACCGTCGGAATCATCTCGTTGATCCGAATCATCGAGATGCGACTGATCGGCCACGCCGACGTCTGCAACCGCATTCGGCGCAGGAGACGGAGACTTTCTGTGCTCGTACGGCGCCAGAGAAGGTGAGCCTGGAGGAGGCGCCGGCAGAGAGTCGGGGAATGCAGGGGACGGCGTGGGCCGGGGGACGTCGGAGGTTGGGAGATAGCTTGCGGCGGAAGTTGAGGAGACGGCGAAGGGGAGGATTCAGGGACGTCTGCAGAGAATGTAGGGTTTGAGGAGAAGAGGGTTAGAGAGAGAGATTGCATGATCGAAGGCATATTTAGAGAGAGAAAAATGAGGAAGAAAAGGTTTGAGAAGTTGGTTCTGGAGATTGTGAAGAGATTGGATTTATAAAAATAATGTAATGCATAAATCTAAATAATGTAATGCACAAATACCATATACTTAATGCATTAACTGTGATAATGAGTTTGTCCCTATTCTGTGCATTTACAGTTTCATCTTCTACTATTCAGTAAGTCTTCTGCTGTAATTCTAATTTATGCTTCAACTTAGGCATATAAATTGGAGATCATGTTGGTATAATGTTGTGCTTTAGATACAGAAATTAGAGAAACAAAGATTTTGTTGTTGTTGGTATAATTCTATTATGTGCATTTAAAGTTTCATATTAATGCATCACGTAAATCGTATTAATGCATCATAAAAATTGTGCTCAAAACATCAATTAATAAATACGAATGTGATATACATAATATTTTAATTGTACAAGTATACACTTTATAAAACATGCTTTTTCTTTATAAACCGTGTAAAAAAATATTAATTGTTCCACATTGATAAAAAATAATTGATGCATCAGAAATGTGATATTGATGCATCCCTTTACACTAATTAATGCATCACTTTACACTATTTTGTGCATCTCGCTTTTGCACAGGAGAAAACATCGAAAATTACCATAATAACCTTGCATAAGTGAAAAGATGCGGGATTGACCAACTAAAACGGGTTTGACCAATTAGTTATGAGATTAAATCATATCCATAGATCTTAGAGGATGTATGGCTTGGATTGGTTCCTAGTTCTCATATAAATAGGAGTTCCTATTTGATCCTCTCCCTATATATATATATATATATATATATATATATATATATGGTAAGGTTACTATGGTAATTTTGCTGTTTTATAGAGTTTATAAAACAAGATGCATAAAATAGTGTAAAGTGATGCATTAATTAGTGAAATGTGATGCATTAATATCACATTTCGGATGCATTAATTCTTTTTTATCAGTGTGGAACAAATAATATTTTTTTACATGGTTTATAAAGAAAAAGCACATTTTATAAAGTGTGTACTTATACACAAAAACATTATATATATCATATTCGTATTTATTAATTGTTGTTTTGAGTACAATTTTATGATGCATTAATATAAAACTTTAAATGTACATAATAGTAAAAGACTAATTACCACAATTAATGCATTATATATATAATATTTGTGCATTAAACTGTTTAAATTTATGCATTTACATCGAATATTTTTTTTACACGTAGTATCATTAATTATATTTTTATTTTGCATTATATTGTTTAGATGTATGTATTACACTAGGCATGTTTTTGTTGGTAGTATCATTCATTTATGCAATACGTATATCGTATTTGCATTCGTATATGATATCACAATTAATTAGGCATTACGTATATCATATTCGTATTTATTACTTAATGTTCTTTTCAAAATTTTATGATGCATTAACACGATTTACTTGATGCATCAATATTAAACTGTAAATGCACAAAAGATCTATCACCACAATTAATGCATTACGTATATGATATTTGTGCATTACATTGTTTAAATTTATGGATTATATTGTGTACAATGTTGATGCACTAGATGACCTTATATGATGCATTCGATTTAATTAGTGTCATTCACTACGAATTACATTGTATATTTTTTTAATATACAATACGTAAATAATATCAACGTTGATAATGCATTAATATTCATAACATAATGCATACTCTTTTAGCAAGTTTTGATTTAAATGCATGATTTTTAACTTATTTTGTTTAGTGCTCGCATCTAGGTTTTGCACATGTCTCCATTACTCATTGTATCACAAATTTATATTGGAACAAATGACCACCAATTATTTTACGGTCTGCAACTAATTATTTGATAAAATTTGCAGCTTGATTTTATTTGTCATGTCTGATTCCATATGATAATTTAGTAAATAATGTAAGAAAGATAATATAGCAGCATCATCGTCTGACCTCCAATATCTCAATGGCGACTCCTCCAGCCATATACGTCGTCTTCTTTGACTCTTGACCAACAAGTCATCTCTCTCCTTCTCCGACGAAAGAGTAATCAACATACATACCTTCAATAATGGTCTTCTTCTTTGACAATCAATTCATCAACATCGATTTTGAAGAATAAATCAAATAAAAGAAGACTTTTCAATCAATTGGTATGAACGAAGTTTTCGAGATTTTGTGAAGAAAAAAAATCATTATATTGTTTAGATTTATGCGTTGTATTGTGTATTTTTTATTTGTCATGTAACATCATTCGTTATAACACTAACACAATTTTATATTTCTAAATAATATTATTATAGTATACTAAATGCAATATCACAAATTAATGCATTACGTATATAATATTTGTGCATTGCATTTATTAAATTTATGCATTACACGTACTGTGTACTGCTCTTTATACACAGACGAGCCAAGGCGGTGATGAAAATGGAGACATGGGCGAGTTGAACAAGCGGAAGCTCAACTGCGTGAAGATCATCAATGGGAGAGAGATTCTAAATCTTAACAACTTTACATGTATTTTCAATTTTTTTTATGTTCCTTTAGTCTTTGAGAAAACCCACCAAGAAAAGAGAAAACCACCAGGAAATGAGGAGAATTAGAGAAGAAAAAGAAATGAAAGATCAATTACAGAATTTTCTCAAACTTACTGTGAATTGATCTAACCATGACATTTTATAGCTCTGTATTATCAACTCCTTCCTAAAATCCAACATTTCTGCTGCTGAACTACCCCAAGTATCATGAGCTTCAATATAATAGAGAGAGAATATCGAGAAGAGAGAGAGAGAGATGTGATTGTAGTAGTGTGCAACGACGAAAGTGGTGGCGGCAACAGCGATGTTGGTCGATGGCGGTGACGGCAACGGTGATGGTGGTTGTGAAGGGAGAAATAGAGAAGATTGAAGGAGAAACATAGATTGAACAAGCGGAGGTGAAAAAGATGGTCTGGTGAAATTTTATTTTCCAAAATAGCCTTCTACCCCTTATTTTCCATGTCAGATTTTAAGATTTAATCATAGCCATACATTCCTTGCAAATAAGTGGTTGAGATTAGTTCTTATTTCTCATATAAGGATTGGTTCTCACTAGATCCACACCCTATATATATATATATATATATATATATATATATATATAGAATTTTGATATGCTAAACGCCTCATATCAGCGTTTTTGTGAGCGATTGCTTCCACGTCAGTATTTTCTCATTTTTATTTTAACCCACGTTCTCTCAATATCATTATAAGACCTATACATCACACAAAAATTTATTATAAAAACAAAATTCAAATGCTTTGTCTAGAGGTGGCCGCAGTTCGGTTCGGTTCCAGAACCGAAACCCAATCGGCGATTTTCGGTTCCGTCCCAGATGGAACCAGAACCGAACCACCCATTACTTCGATTTCGGTTCCAAACCGGAATCGTCAGTTTCGATTCGGGTCCAATTCCGGTGATTCCGAATCGGTTTCTAAGTTTTGTTTTAATACATTATAGTTAATTAGTCATAACAATTATATTGGTCGCGCCTAGTCTTACACTAAAAGTCTAAAACAGCAAGTTAAAGAATTATAAAGGAGGCAATAGAATTAAGAGAAGGACAGTAAATAGTTGATGAAAGAATAATGGAAAAGAATGTAGAGAAAATGACTTGTGTAAATAGTAAATTTATTTACATTTTAATGATAAAAATGGAAAGTTCATAAGCAATTTTTGTTCCAATAGAAAGTAATTCACTTCCCACAAAGAATTTAAACATAAGAGGAGTTAACAACTTTATAGCATGGTATTTAAAGAAAATTTTTACAAAATTTCAAAAAATTAACCAAAGTTTCTTTATACTTGTAAGTCCTCAGCGGAATTTTAAATGTAAAAAATAAGGTTATATTCTTAGTTATGTTCTTCACGAGTTTTTCACTGACATTACAAAAATCTATGTAAATAATTTTATTTATGCGTGTATATGCCCGAGCTTAATTTTCAATTTTATAAGACAATTTATAAAATAGACAGTAAAGAAAAATAGTTGAGAACCAAAATTCTTTTTACGCACCAGTCTTTTTTTTTTTGAGGGAATATTATTTTACTTTTTATAAGCAACTAAGCAAGATAAATGTTAACAAATCTAAAATGGCAAACCAGCTCTTTTAGAGGGACTGATTTGTAATATTTTCAGAACAGAAAACGTCTTAAATTTCCTGGGAAAGACAAGTTGAGAAGCGGGATCGCCATAGTTCAAATTTGGGGAATTTCAACTTGATTTCAATCTTCGGCAGCGCGTCTTCTTGAGATCTGTGTGTTTCTACTGTGTCTTTTTGAGTTCTGTGTGTATTTCAACCACAAACGAGTAATTTTGGCTGCAGAAACCGAGAGATTGACCTTCATTTTGCGGTAATCTTCGAAAATTTTGATTAGCATTTGAGTTTTGGACACGCATTTAATTCTTGGACGGTTAATTTTGTTTCAGATGTTTCGATTTTCTTGGTTACGAGAGGGAAAAATCAAATCAGTTTTTGATCAAGTTTTTGGCCGCAGCAACCGAGAGAACGAAGGGTTCATTTCATTTTGAGGTAATCTTCGAGAATTTGATTCGTGTTGTTGCGTGGAATATGTTTAGGGTTAATTTCAAGTTGTGGATATGCATTTAATTCATGGATTCTTGATTTTGTTTCAGAGCTTTTACTTTTGATCAAGTTTTGCGGCCGCAGCTACCGATTCGTTTTGAGGTAATCTTCGAGAATTTTAGGGTTAATTACTTGATTTCAAGTTGTGGATGCGCATTTAATTCATAGATTCTTGATTTTGTTTCAGAGCTTTTACTTTTGATTCATGGATCGACTCAGTGAGTTGCCCGACTCTTTAATATCTCGTATATTTTGGTTCTTGCCGATGGATGATGTTGTTAGGACGTCAACTCTATCCAAACTCTGGATAGACCGTTGGACCACATTCCCCTTCCTTAATTTCGAGAATCATACTAAGCAGTTTCATCAAACAGATAAACTTCGAAGTTTTGTTAATCGGGCTTTAATTCGTTGGAATGGGAAAAGGATTGTGAAATTCAAGTTTGAGTCGAGCATTGAGCTTATGAAATTGATATATGCTGATATTGATTTGTGGATGCGTTTTGCCATGAATCGTAAAGTCGAAGAATTATACTTGCATATGCTGTTAGAAAGTTATACTTATGAAGAGTATGATCCTAAAGAAGGAGTTTACTTGGTGCCACAGTGTCTGTACTCATCCTGCCCATCACTTAAAGAGTTATCGTTTAGACATTGTAAATTCAAAATTAATCAGAATGTGCAGTGGAATCAACTCAAGCGTTTAACAATCACTCAAGGTCTTGATCTCACTGAAGATGTGATTAACAAAATATTGTCTGGTAGCCCTCAGTTGGAAGTCTTGATCCTGTCTTTTGTAGAAAGTGGTGCAAACTTGAGTATCCGATCTCAGAGTTTGAAAGAGCTGTCAATTTACAAGTATTTGTTTGATCATAGTGAGCTATCTGTGTCTTCGACGCTGGGAATTTGGGCACCGAAACTTGAAAACTTAAGAATCGAAGGAATTCCATATAGTAAGTGTTTTCTGGTGGATGTCTCATCTTTAACCCATGCAACTCTTGGGTTTTCTGGTCTACATGATGGTAATTGGGATGAACAAGACTTTTCTAGGAATGATGATTCTGAGGATGAGGATGAGCCTGAGTCTTTTTCTGGGCCAGATTTTGTTGGAGACAAAATTAGTCAAATTCTTCAAACCATCCAACTGGTTAAAAACGTCACATTATCCTGCTGTTGCATCAAGGTTCGGCTTCATTGAACAATCTTCTATCGCTTACATTTATTATAGATTTAATACAGATTAACAATGAGTATGAATAGATCAACTTAATTCCAATCATTCTAGCGTACTTGTGTCATGTTCTCTTCTAACATCAAAGCGCATGCCTACTTGGATGGTGTGGCGGTGTTTGTATGCTTTCTTTGTTGCATCAATGGCTTCTTTACTGAATCAATTTTATTAAGGTTATCATATTAAGGTTATCAGCTATGACGTTTATCAAGCAATGAACACCTATCTTTTTATTCCTTTTTAATTCCATTTCTAAATCTAGTTGGTAAATTTCATGCTCGTGACTTATAGTAATAACCATAAATGATATGGAATTATTTTCATTTTTTTAATTTGAGAGAACTACTGCTGCATCCATTTGAATTAATGCTTGACCTTTATCTTTCTTAATCTTTGTTCAATCAGCACCCCGTCCTTATAATGATCTTATTGTAATACAAGGTGCTTGGAGCTATTGAAAAGAGATCTTTTCCTAATGTCAAGCTCTTAAAGATCGGATATTGTAACGACGACATTGAACAATTAGTAGGTCTTCTTGAGATTTTCCCTCCATTGAAGAGGTTAGTCCTTCAACATAAAGAAGATGACTGCTACCTAGATGACGGGGAGGAGTCCATCAAGTTTGATGCCAAGAGCTACCTGAATCTTCCAAGCTCCTTTCTGCAGCAGTTGAGGACAGTTGATGTTACTTGGGCTGAGGGTGACAAAGTATTTCCATTTATAAAAGTTTTGTTCAAATATGCGAGCAGTCTAGAAAAGATGGTGTTCCGAGTGAAAAAAAATGGGCCATCAACTTTGAACATGGCATCACAGAAACTGCTGAGAATGCCACGATCTTCGCCCAGCTGCACAATTGATTTTCTGTGTGATGTTACCAACTGATTCCAGGTAACTAACTGATGTCTTAGAAGAGTAATAGCTTTCTTGTACATTTCCTTCAAATGTTTTTCAATTATGGCATTATGCTTCGAGCTTGGGAGCTCGATATCCATTTTCTCTGTTTGGCTACTTTTCCAGTTTCAATTTTTCTTTCCTTGTATGTGTCATTTTGGGAATTATATTTGTTTATTGATGCTCTTTTGATTTATAGCACGGATTTTAGCTTCTTATTGCTATGAATGATACTATAACTGAAACCTAGATTGTTATTTATCTTGCTTAATTTCCCAAACTATTCAAATAATGTAGTGCTTCAGATATTAGTTTGTAATATAGGAATCAATAAACTTATGGAAAATTTGATTCCATATGTTAGCAGGATTTTTTTTTTTTTTTGTCAGAGAGATGCTTTCACTTTTACAATGTG
This sequence comes from Agastache rugosa, assembly GCA_031470985.1. NCBI lineage: Eukaryota > Viridiplantae > Streptophyta > Magnoliopsida > Lamiales > Lamiaceae > Agastache > Agastache rugosa. The sequence goes on from CM062604.1 coordinate 15,936,522, forward strand.
GGGCTTGAATAATTAGAAAGGGATATTCTGGAACCTGTTTTTGACTAGTTCCAGCAGTAAAACATGAAAGGAATGCATTTAAAGAAGTGATAGTGCTGCTGATTATGTAGGGTATGTACTTTGTTATAAATTATTGATAATTAGTTCAATTCAAACAAGGATAGTGAATTTTTTATAATAATATATTAGACATTATGTCCTTCTGCTTACCTCAAAAGATATTGTTTTTGGTCTGTGTCTGTCAAGAGAAAGACTATTCAAGTACGAAAAACGATCGTGTCAGATGTGAAGCTTATTTAAGTGGAGCATCTCTCTCTCTCTCTCTCTCTCTCTCTCTCTCTTTCTCTTTCTCTCACTAAGAAACATTTTTTTATTGTTTATTTTTAACTGAACATTTGAAATAGAACTTTTGCATATCTGATATTGCCCTTTCGTGTTCTTCCCCTGTTTGTTCTGTTTGTGAGTGTTTGTTTGACATAAACTATATCTCTTGTGGTTCTACCTGTTTGCTTTGTTTGATTTCCTCATCCTCTCCTTTTCCTTATTTTTATTCACTTTGTTGTCATTTCAAGCTGTGGAATCTTCAATAATGAATTTTATCTTCAATAATCATATAGATTTGCAAATTTTCATAAAAGATTATGCGCATATTGACTCAGTCATGTATAAATGCCTATTCTCAATTTGCTTTTATTTTATTGACAGAGAAGATGTAATGTTGATGATCTCTGGAGGGAGTACAAACACATGTTAGGAACATCAACAACAACTTTTGATTCTGGATTTCTTTGATCATGCAAAGGTTTTCTTTTTTATTTGCACCCTTAGCTTCCCATTTAACTGCTGACCATATGATCAACAATGTCGATGCCGTGAACAGTGTCTTTTTACATCCCAATCCTTTATGCTTCACAAACATAAACCTCCTCTTGGGATTTTTACTAGATGGGGTTCTTGATTCAGCTGCATTATTGGGTGCTGAAAGCAAGCCTACTTTGTGTTTGTTTTCTCGTTTTCTGCTTCTTTTGTGCCCCTTGTTAAACTTGATGCATGACTGTGTATGCACATAAGATGCTATTACCTCTTGAAAGTTGAAAACTAAAGAACGCAATGATACCGAATTCTAAAAAATTGAATTCAAATAAGTTTGGAATGAAACAGTGATTTTTGCAGGTGACAAGGATAATAGGTATTTTCAAGTTTCTACGTTTTATAATATACACTACTTATTATTCAACTTTATAGAGTATTAGATTTGATTTTAAACTATGTTGTTGACGGGTTATTGCATCACTTTATAATGAGTGGAGCTCTTTTTCTTTATTGGTTATATTAATTGTGTATAAGTGGAATTCATGAATTTGAAGATTGTATAATTTATAGCATTGAGTGTAGTATTATTTTGTTTAAACGAGCTTTGGAACGTAAATTTTCAATAAGCTTATCCAAAAATAAAGGGAATAATAATTAAATTTGATTAAGGTCAAATATCTACTATGCGAGCGGCAGCTAGAACCTATATATAATAACTTTCCTACTTTCTTTTTGTTGCGACCCGCCACTCGAGCCTATGCGAATTGGCCGGACCGCCACGGTGAAACAAAATAATAGTGACGTGATATTGACAGCGGAAAAGAATAACGAACATGGGAAAGCCTAGTTGAGAAGCGGGATAGCCATAGTTCAAATTTGGGGAATTTCAACTTGATTTCAATCTTCGGCAACACTATGTCCTATCTTTTTGAGTTCCGTGTGTATTTCAACCACAAACGAGTAATTTTGGCTGCAGCAACAGAGAGACTGAAGCGTTCATTTTGAGGTAATCTTCGAAAATTTTGATTCGCGTTTGAGTTGTGGATGCGCATTCAATTCTTGGATGCTTGATTTTGTTTCAGCGGTTTTGATTTTGTTGATTACGAGAGGAAAAAATCAAAGAGACAGGACCAACTCAATTTTTGATCAAGTTTTGCGGCCGTAGCTACCGATTCGTTTTGAGGTAATCTTTGAGAATTTTAGGGTTAATTACTTAATTTCAAGTTGTGGATGCGCATTTAATTCAAGGATTCTTGATTTTGTTTCGGAGCTTTTACTTTTTGATTCATGGATCGACTCAGTGAGTTGCCCGACTATTTAATATCTCGTATATTTTGGTATATTATAATATTTAATACTTTAGCTTTTATATTTAATATCTCGTATATTTTGAAAACTTAAGAATAGAAGGAATTCCATATAGTAAGTGTTTGCTGGTGGGTGTCTCATCTTTAACCCATGCAACTCTTGGGTTTTCTGGTCTACATGATGGTAATTGGGAGGAACAAGACTTTTTATAGGAATGATGATTCTGAGGATGAGATGAGCATGAGTCCTTTTCTTAATAAAAAAAAAAATTGTATGATATTAAAAAGTGAAAATAAAAAACAAAAAACTAAAAAAGATAATATGAATTTTATTAAAAAGTGGAAACAAAAAAAGAAATTAAAATTTAAAGAAAAGGGCTTCTAGTGGGAAATTGAACCCACAACCACACATCATGAATTAAAGCTAGTCTAACTTGTCAGCCACTAGTCTATACCTTATCGCTCGCGCATTTTCGACATTATGTATATATAACGTTGGGTTGTTCGCGGATCAGGTGGGATCCGGTCGTACCGTGCGATCGGTAGCACGCAAGTTTTTGTCAAACTAGATTGATCAAATGCAAGAGCAGTGTAAAGATGATTTTCTCATAAAATTGATGAGGATGTTTTGCCACCAAAATGAAATTGTATCGTAGCCCATTTGTCGCCTAAAATATAGCCAACTTAGGCATTGGGGCTTATTACATAATGAAATTTTATGTATCTTTGCAACTTCTTTTTCCCTTTTTTCTTTTTTCTTTTTTCTTTTTTCATTCATATATTTTCCTCTTGATATTTAGATGGGTTTTCTTTCCCTCAACTTGATTTCAGGGAAGCCTCGTAGGATGTTATTGCTTTGTTATTAATAATGGATGGTTTTTCCCTTTCAAAAGAAAAAGAATGGATGGTTTTTCAAGTAGTCGATTTGTCGTTACCCTTTATTTTTCATTATATAAAACATTATATAACACTAATAATTATTTTTATGGTGTTGGATAATATTAATTTCAAAATTCAAATGGGAAAAAGTGAACGGAATACAAGATATTTATGAATAAAAAAGAGTACTTATATCAAGAACCGTCAAACTGGATAGACCAAATATTGAGTTTAAAATTGAGTTCCTGTCAATACATTTACATTTTAATGGTAAAAATAGAAAGTTCTTAAGAAATTTTTGTCCCAATAGAAAATTCATTCATTGCCCCATAAAGAGTTTAAACATAAGAGGAAACGTAACTTAATAATTTTATAGCATGATTGTTGAATGGGGTTAAAATATCAACATACAAAATTAATAGATAGTGGAATAACTTGGTGATTGAGAGCGTGTATTGTCGAGGAGACGTGAATATGGATTGAATTTAAGAAAAATGCAAAGAACTTAAAAGCTTTATCGCAATCCTTCCTAGATCCAAAGAGAGTCAAGCTATATCTTGTATTTTTTTTAATAATATGAAGAGAACTTAGAGAATTTGAATAAAGGAGTCATTATATTGGAATTTCTGCAGAATGTAGTTGTATTAAATGTAAACTTGTTGATCATGATTTCTCAGTATATTGTAGGTCTTGTTGGAAAAATTATTAGCTTTAGATTTGATTTCAAAATCCAACTGACTCCATAATAGTAACAATTTAACTAAACTGACGTTATAGTCAAGCTCATCTGTTAGGGAGCTAAGTCTTTTAGTTAAATATAAACAAGTCAGCTGACAGAAGCTTTTGAAGAATAAGATTCCACTACGTGTGAATATGTCAGCTAGACCATTCCAACTGAGGAGTAGCTGAAGAACTGAAACTGAAGAATTGAAAGATGAAGACCGAAGATTAGCTAGAAAACGGACGGTTGAATCTTCAACTGTAGCAAGTCATAACTGATCAAGATAGCTGATGTGGTCGCCGCAGCTTATCTTCTTGGCTTCCTTCTCAAACTTCCCAAGGAAGTATTGATACCAGTCGACGGGGGTGTTGTTGACGAGGGCTACCATAGGCCATAGTTTGGGTAAACTGATCTATCCTTGAGATCTAGCTATCCCCAAAATGCACTTCCGGGTGATGTCCAGAAGTAAGCTGTACTTGGGCTTCAGCAACAGCTTTTACATGCTGGCTCTGTACGGCTCCGGAGTGATGAGCATCTCATCCAGTGTCGTTTGAAGTTCCTCCTTCGTGTACTCATCAGGAGAGAAATTTCCTAGGCTCTTCAGCGCGAACCTTCTGCGCATCAGCCTGTTGATGTTGGCGTCGAGGTCCCACGATTCCGTCTTCCCATCTGCTCCCTTCATCTTTAACGGGATGGAGGTGGTAAGATGTCCCTTCGTGTTCTCCAGTTGTAGAAAGAATTTTGCAACTTCTCGCTTGAGGATGTGGGTTGGCTTGGCTGTGACCCACTGCATCAGTCCTGCTCTTGATATTAGTTCCAGAACTTCTTGGAACTTTGGAATCCTGTGGCTCCTCAGAGTGAGTGAGTTCTCAAAATGGAGTTTGGACATGAGAACTATCATCTGATCTGCTCCTGGGACGACTTTCCTTGATGTCATCTTCTCTGTAGGTGTTAGTAGAACGAAATATGTGCAGAGAAATGTGTGTAGATTTTCAAAGATTTGAGAGTATGAAAGAGAGATATGCTCTTAATTTGCAAAGATAGGGATTATTAAAGAGAAAGGATCTGCGTATCTTTGCTATATATATCAACTACCATAATTGATGAACGACTGAGATTGATGCAGTTGATATTTAGATCGACGGCTGAGAGTGAAGCGCTCATCACGTCTGCTGATGTGCTTACAACGAGCGTCTTTCAAGCGCGCGTGAGGCAGTTCAAACGTTTGAACTTCTGCCTCGATCCTGCCGTGCTACAGTACTCTGCAGACTTTTCATTAAATGTGATGGGATAGGAAACTTAACATGCAATTCATCTAAGGAATATTTGCTAGCTAAATTAAATTCAAATTATTTGACCATAAATAGCATATTCCTTATAGAAATAAATGCAAATGAGGCAAACCTGTCAGCTGATACCACGGCTGTCCTTCCTTGCTTGACTGAGTTCCCCCTTAGCTGATCAAATATGGACCAGATATGCCACTATATTCTTCAGATATGCCACTTTCTCTTCATATTCTCAGAATATAGTGGCATCTCAGCTTCCTCAAGCAGTGTGTGGAAATGAGTTGGATTGTCAACATATGCATCACGCACCATATCTTCTGCAACATCTAAATGAAAATCACGATCCATAGTACTCCCTTTATCTTTATCAGTTGTGTGACATCTATATCTCTCCCCGTGGAAGATCCAACTACTGTATGTTAAATCCATTCCATTAACTATAAGATGTGCTCTTATGGTATTGATAGGCTTGTCACTTTGATTACAACACTTTACACAAGGACAATGCAAAGATTTAGGATCTTTCCCATTTGCTATGGCAAAATTCAAGAAAGATTCGACTCCAACTTCGTACTCTTTTGATAATCTACTTTTGGACATCCACCCTTTATCCATTCTCGTTACAATATCCAAAGTAAAATTAAGAGCTAACTGCAAATATGGAAGGATTTAATATAATTTCATATTATTATTAGAGCAAATCAACTTTTAAGTAAAAAAAAAAAAATGTTAACCATTTCAAATTAAATATAAGTATAACTAATATTCCCTTATTAAAATAATGAATCTACACGAGCAAATTGCAGAAGATATGGTGCGTGAAATAAACATTTAATCACAGAATAAAAAAATATCTCTTTCGTAAAATGAAATAAACACTTGATCCCAGAATACTAAAAAGAGCTTAAATCACTACTAATCAAATGAATCAACTTTTACCACATCCCAGACCATTTTGCTCACATGCATACCATGAATTTTCCAATAACTATACTTCTATCGTCACAATCCCCAGAATCAATTGATAATAAAAATCAGCAAAGAACTTAAACAACATACTAAATAATTCCTCAAAGTATAATATGCAGCAGTTATATGAAATCAGAACTTAGAATAATTGATTTTTTTTTCTTGTTCTAGTAATTCCAATTCTATGCATGATTATGATTTTCATTCAATCTCACCAAATTGAAATCATAACTAGACTAATTAAATTCCAAAAAATATAAAGTATAAACACTTACCACTTAGTTTGGAAGAGCTAGCAGATTTGGACGACTGACTAGTGCCGGAAGCAAACGAATCCTCACTGCAATCGGTGGCAGATCTCGGCGGGGCAACCCTATCTCTCTCTCTAAACTTGGAAATACTAGACCGGAAGGCAACAACAACGGCGCGACATTGGGAAGAAAACCACGACGGTGTTGGTGTTGAATAGCAGATGAAGGGTAGATGGAGGGTGGAGAGTGGAGATGGAATATGAGAGATGGGAGGCGAGGACAATGTGTGGAAGGCAGCAACGTCGACCGGCGTCTAAACCGGCAATGACGGAGCGGCGGTGAATGGACGAGCAAAGGTGAATGGAGGGGAATTTGGGGGAATTAGTTTTCAATATTTCAATTTGGGTGGAATTGAAGGGACCAGAAAACATAAATAATTTTGATCTTTTTTTTTCTTTTTTTAGTTTCAACAGTGTTAAATAGCTATTGTCTATATATTTCTAATTAAGCAAACGAGTTATCTGAAAGGAAATAATTAACTCTTCAAAAGTAGTGAGACGTATCCATTTTCTATTATTTTATCTTTCTTCTTAATAACTGTACAAAAAAAAGAAGATATTATCAATAGGACAAATAGAGTATCTTTTATTCATCTATGGGTAGGCGTGTGTATTACAAGCGTCCATCTTTTTTTTTTTTTAGTTTTTTTAATTTTTTTAATTTTAATTTATTTTTGAATTCTTTCTAATTAAGATTTATAATTCTGAATTAGGATTTATTAATCTCCAATTAAAATTTATTAATCCCTAGTTATAATTTATTAATCTCAATTAAGATTTACTAATCTCAATTAAAGTTAATAAAAATTATTTTTCTTTTGATGCGCTGACCCTGTTGCACCGTAATGTCCTCAAGTTCTTTTATACTCGTAAATCCTAACCGGAATTTTGAATGTAAGAAGATTATGTTCTTAGTTACGTTCTTCATGAGTTTTTTGTTGATATTACAAAAATCTATGTAAATAATTTTATATATGCATATGCCGATGAGGCCTAGCTCAAGTGGCTTGTTGAGGCACCACAAGACTCTTTTTAGCGGTGTAGTATATTTCCCATCTTGTTTGGTGGTGTAGTTGTCCCACCCTGCGTGGTGATGTAGAGGTCCCGCCTATAAGGTTGTGTAATGATTAATTTGATTATATATACACTTGTAATTCTCTAAAAAAAATTATATATGCATATAGGCCCGTATTTAATTTTCAATTTTGTAAGACAATTTATAATCTATCTATCTATACCTATTATAAAAGAGTGGATTCTTACAAAATTTATTTTGCCTATTATATCCCTATTAAAACTTTTAATTTAATGACAATAATGTAATTTAACATATTAGATTTATGAGAAACTAAAAATTTGTATTTATCTTTAGTATTTATCCCAATAATTTGAATAACGATATTTATGATGTTAGAGCCCAAATATGATACAAGTCTAGAGGTGTTCAACGGAACCGGAACCGGAACCGTGGTCAACGGTTTTCGAACCGGAACCGTGGTCAACGGGCCGGTTCCGAACCGGAACCGTAGGGTAGACGGGCCGGTTCCGGTTCCAATGGTTCGGAACCGTGAACAGGCGGTTCCGGCAATTTTTTTATTTTTTTAGTTTTAAATTATATTTTGTGTTAATTCATGTTAATTATATCCCTTAGGGATCAAAAATGACAATTACAATGGTAAATTGAATGAAAAAAGCCAAAAATAATGATAATAACAATAAGGTTCGAACATGAACCGGCGGTTCCGGTTCGGAACCGTGGAACCGTGTTTGAATAATTATATATTTTCATTTGTAATTGATCACATATTATTATGAATGAAGATATATTTTGTTCTATATCGATTTTATACATTACATTGATGATTTATGAGTTTGAATTACAATATAATTTATATTTTCAAAGATTAAAAAATAAAAAAAATTAGGCGGTTCGGAACCTAAACCGACGGTTCCGACCATGAACCGGAACCGTCCAATACGGGCCGGTTCCGACCCGGAACCGTGGGCTATGGAGGGCCGGTTCCGGTTCCAATTTTCTCGAACCGGAAACGGCGGTTTCGGGCCGGTTCCGAACCGGAACCGGCCCGTGAACACCTCTATACAAGTCTAGCAAAAACATTTTGAACTAGCCAAGTTTTACCTTCAAGATTCTACTTGCAATATGCTCAAAAATATTAATGATATTTTTGATTTATTTTGAGATATGTTGTCATTAACTTTGAAATTTAAAAACTGCATGTCCCACAAAAATAAAATGAAAAACACTTTATCATAATTAATACTCTAAAAGAATAAAAGCAATAAATCTATTATCTATCACGTCAATATATAAAAGAAGAAGACAATAGTAGAAAAAGATGTCATTTTGAATCTTTAGATCTTATTTTCCATTTCTATGAAATCTATTTGTCTGGCGTATGAAGATGTAATTCTCTTTTTTTTTAACAAACATTACAAGAAATTTTAAAGGCCGCGAAACGGTGGACTTGAACCCGTGACCTTTGGCCCGGACATTAACCACTCTACCACTGGGCTAACACACGCACACGTAATTATTCTGAATGTCACTAGCTTGAATTATATGTGGATGTGTAAAAATTATATTCGTGCGTCTTTTTATGTATCTAGGTTCTATCGGTAGTACTATAGATGATGCATTTAAGTTCAAAAGATGGTATATTTTATTATAGAGTGTATTAATATAATATATTTTACAGTTATTTGTATCGTATGTGTAAAGTACTTAATTTTAAAAAATATAAATGCTTAGATCTAAGTATGCTTAATTAAGAGCTTAGAGATGCGAGTATGAAGATACTCGAGTGTAGAAGAAAGCATGGGGAATTAGATATTCAAAAAGGAAAGAAATTTCCTTTAATTTTATTTGATTTTACTTCGATATTGATGATGTCGTTAGTTAGTTTGGGAAGAGAGGTAGAAGTTTTACTACATCTGTAGTGAAAATCAATGAGTGATAGACCTCCAGAGAACCATGAAATGAATTATAATTTTTCCCTCGTAACATTATTTCCTTTTGATTTCAAAGTATGTATATCATAGCAATTATATTTACGCAAATACTTGAGTGCGACCTACAGCTAGTTGTGCGGCAGGCCTAATAGGATGCTTCTTAGTGTCCTAATATGTTTTATTGCCTTTTACTATTTTCTTTTTTCCTTTTCAATTTTTCGATCAAATAGGACACTTCTGCATGTCCTATTATCGTTTTGATTTTTTAATATTTTATATTTTTTAAATTTTTTGGTTTTTTCTTTTTTATATTCATTTTTAATTTAGTTTTTAAAATTATAGTTTATTAGTCTCCGATTAAAATTTATATAATCAATTCTCTTAGTGTTTATATTGCTAGAATATTCTAATTTATTGAATAATAATTACATCTTGTATAATTTTTATGAGTGATGTGACAATCTTTAAACCTTTGAAAAATATAAACATACAAAAACTCATGCAAAGTAACAATTAGCGTGACTAAAAATAACAATTAATGAAGAAAAGTAGTATTTTCCCCTTAATATCTAAAAAATCCTAATTTATTTGGCGTGAAAATTTTTTTTTGACGTAAATAAAGGTAGCATTTGCCATGATTTAAGAGTAACATTTGCCGCGATTTAAAGTAGCATTTATCAAAAATAAGAGTAGCATTTAGTGTGATTGAAAATAGCATTTGCCGTGAATAAGAGTAACATTTGTCGTGATTAAAGTAGCATTTATCGTGAATAAGAATAGCACTTGACGTGATTAAAAGTAGCATTTGCCGTGAATAAAAGTAGCATTTAATTTGATTAAAAGTAGCATTTGCCGTAGATAAAAGTGGCATTTGTCGTAAGTAAGAGTAGCAATTGTCATGATTAAAAGTAGCATTTGCTGTGAATAAAAGTAGCATTTGACGTGATTAAAAGTACCATTTTCATTGAATAAGAGTAGCATTTGACGTGATTAAAAGTAGCATTTTCTGTGAATAAGAATAGTATTTGACGTGATTAAAGGTAGCATTTGCCGTAAATAAGAATAGCATTTGATGTGATTGAAAGTAGCATTTGCCGTAGATAAAAGTAGAATTTGCCTTGATTAAAAGTAGCATTTGTCATGAATAAGAGTAGCAATTGTCGTGATTAAAAGTAGCATTTATTGTGAATAAGAATAACATTTGCCGTGAATAAGAGTAGCATTTGACGTTTTCCGTGAATAAGAGTAACAATTATCGTGATTAATCATAACATTTGTTTTGAATAAGAGTTGCATTTTCATTATTTAAAGTAGCATTTGTGTTGAATAAAATTAACATTTGTCGTGATAAAAAATAACATTTGCCATGAAAAATAATAGTATTTGGCGTGATTTAAAATTAGCATTTGACGTGAATAAGAGTAACATTTTTTGTGAATTAAAATAGCATTTACCCCTAAGATAAATGAAATTAATATTAATTAAATTTAAAAAAATTTATAATTAATAAGTTTCCAATTTAAAATTAAAATACAATAATTATAATTTTTAAAAAATTAAAATAAAAAAATGAAGGAAAAGAATAACTTAAATGTGTTAAAAAATAATAACAAAAAAATGAATTAATAAGTCGCAATTAAAAAATAATAACTGAAATTAAAATAAAAAAAATAAATAAATTAGGAAAACATTTAAGAAATCGCAAAGGTAATTAATAGGACATTTAGAACTGTTATTAGGATTGAAGATAATATGACACTCCTGAGTGTCCTATTAAGCCTGCCGCACAACTTGCGACGTGCCGCGCTATATTTATGGTTTAAAACTATTAATTTTAGATCACTTAATTTAGCTAATTTTTGGTATTATTTTTGCGAATTTCAGTATTCATTAGTTGAATTTTAAACTGTGTTCATAATTGTTTCGTGATTTTTAGTATTATTTTCTAAAAGTTTAGTAATTAAGTAGGTATAAATTAAGTGGGACCATTAAAATCATCATTCTCGTGCTGAACCTATTTACCTCTCGGGTTTACCTATTTTCCGCTCGAGCGGAAAATATGTACTCGAGAGGAAAATAAGTTTAAATGACTGCTACTAATTCAGTCAATTTTCAGTATTATTTTTGAGAATTTTAGTTTTAATTGGGAGAATTTTACATTGCGAAGTTAATTGTTTCGTGAATTTTAAATTTTAAGAAACTGACGTGAATTTTAAATTTATAATTTTAGAGATGCTTGTCCAAGATCCCTCTCGAAGTATTACTAGAACCCGATGTGTTCGGAAGTTGCTCTTTATATAGAGGGATCTTATCTTATTTATTGTTAAATAAATAATTAATTAATTGTCATACAAAAAATGTTCCTTTTCCATTTTCGTATACTATCCCATCACAAAATATTCTTTTTCATCCACTCACAACACTATACTACACTACACTAAATATGGGATCCTTTCTCCATTCACAATCCACCACACATAACGTTTATTAATCCACATGCCCACCATCCCGGGAAACATTTATCGTGAACTGAGGAAGTATTAAATTTTCCTTCATGTGGGCTGGACCGAATGTAGTGAGTCTCCCAATGTTAGCCCCCTAAGAAACTAGGGCTCAAAAACCTTGTGCCCATAAACAAAGTAGTTGTTGTGACACCGCTGTTTCATATCTTTAAACTTTAAAACCCTAAACCTACACAATACAAAATCTTCATTACTTTTCTCCATGTATAAATAACTCATCGCAAAATTGATTCTGCAGTTATGTGCTCCTCTCGAATCGTCTTTTCTTTATATTTTTCATGATTAGTCTTCTTTTATTCTTATATTTTTTTTACGAAATCTCTCTTTCTTTCTCTATATAGATTTGCGTAATTTGTGTTTCAAAGGTTATTTGCGTATTTTTGTGTTAATTGTTGATGGTGGCAATGATGCTAAATTGAAAGGCATGTTTCTCAAAACATTCGCAGTGGCCGCCTAAGTGCTTTCGCCTTCGCCAGGCTTGAGAGCTCATGCTGCTTATATCCTTCCTTGGATGTCTGAGCCACCTTCTCCTTTGCTTAATTCACTCATATTTTTTTTTAATATTTTGTTTTATTTTGTCAGTATTATTTTTTAAAGCCTAAAATCGCAATCCTTTGATTTCTTATGGGTATCTCTGTGCAAGTTAGATTTTGAATTGCATTATCGTTCATTGCCAAATGCCAAGTAATTTTGAAAATCTATTAAATTTTGGGAATTAAAACTTTAAATTATTTTTAAGACGTAAATATGAGTTTTTATAAACAAAATGTGATAAATTTTTTAATTTACTATGCTATTGTTTTTTTGAGGAAAATTTACTTTGTTATTTATGTCCCCAAGTCCCAACCTTTTTAGCTCCAAATTCTCCCTTCCCTAGAAGAATATATATTAGTGAAAAATCTTTTAAAATAATTGTCTTCGCTAGTACAATTATGCACAATATTCTTTTAGTTTTACAATGAAACTAAATATATTTATATTGATATATATATTCACAGCATATTCGCAAGATTGAGCTTAATAAAGATTACATTAGTCATTTACAGATCAATATTGAAACAAAACAATATTAATTTTAAACATTTCTGAACTTCAATTTTGACCATCATTATTCTTCACCGCTACAAAAATAGAATAAAAAAAACACCAAGGTTTTGCAAAAGAGGCAAAACTCAAAATAGCCCTTTTTGAAACTCAAAGATAAAAAATAGCCCATAAAACTTAAAAGATAAAAAATGGCCCTTTTGGGTGTTAAAAAGACCAATATGCCCTTAATGAACATACACGAAGACAGTAATGGGCATACAAGAACATGTACACATACAAGAACAGTTGTGGAATTCCTGGCGCCGCGGCGACAATTTTCGGTGAGGCGGCGACGATTTCAGATGAAGAATAATTTTCATACATGACGAATAATTTTCATGTATGAAAATTTATGGCATGTGCTGAGTTTCTGGCATACATGAAGAACATGCACACATACACGAACACGTACGCTTCATGTATATACATAAATACAAGAAATTTGTCTACTTCATATGTATACATACATGTAATACACATTCATGTATGTATACATATCTGAAATAACACGTACAAACCACATTCATATATATATATATATATATATATATATATGATGTGTCTATTATCAAACATAGAGCTACCGCACCTCTCCCGTTAATTCAGGAACCCAAAATACTCCAAGTAGACAGCTCGCTTCAACTTGGAGTAGGGGGAAGTGGATGATGTGTCTATTATCAAACAAAGAGCTATTGTAGTCGCTCTTCAGGACCCTCGTCCCGCAGAGACCTCCGAAACCTTGATAGAAGCAAGACAGGCATACGAGGGGGACCTCAACAGGTCTCCCGTATCCAGCAGCAGGTGTCCGGACGGGCGTTGACCCCCTAACGCCCGACACTTATACTTTTTAGCAGAATAACGCGCAGGAAAGGACGATAACTCGGGCCAATTATCGCACGACAGCTGGCTGCGCATTCATTAAAACCCAGGTGTTGTCTCTCTCACCTCGAGGAACATGGCCACAGTATAAATACTCTCACCCATTCTCTCAAGCGGACGACTTCACTCTCATTACTTTCCCTTCACTCTCGCATTTCCTTACTGTTCCATCACTAAAATTTATACATTAACTAACTTGATCGTCGGAGGTGATTCACCGGAATCACACTCCGGCCAACCACTTATTTCAGGACATAATCGAAGATCACACTGGAGCGAGGCGCAGACCACCCTCCTGTGGTCCAGGTCCCTGAATCAATCCGAGCAGGTAAAAACCACCTCTGAGCTGGGGTTTTTCTTCCATAATCAGCTGCTGGGACGTTTTTAGTCGCAGCAAATTGGCGCCGTCTGTGGGAAAATATGGGTTATGACGTGATTTTCCTATTTCTATGTTTAAAACCTCACTGAACTCATGTGGAGGACATAAGGGTGCGAGTTGGGTAGTCGGCTTGTTTTTTTTTCTTTCTTCCGAAAAACATCTTCATCTCTTAGCAAGTGAAATCTTCTTGCTTCTTTCTTTCCTAATATAGATATTTAGTAAGGAGAGCATTTTATAGTGGTTATGGAAAAATGTTTTCTGGAAAAATGACGAGGGTTGATCTTTTGAAAAAAAAAGAGGCTAAAGTTTTCCTCGCGTCTGGGTAAAGTTGGTGATACAGCTCTTTTCAAGAAAATTGCGTTGCTCTGTGTTTATTTTCCTTTTACCCCGGTAACGTGTAAAGAATTTCACCCTATGGTGACCAGGGTGTTGAATCCCGAGAAGGGGAGGCACACCTTGCCATCGAGGCACAAAGGGGGTTCCAGAGAGCAGGCGTATTAGCATGAAGTGCTAAACGCCCCTGGATCCTTCAAGAATTGACACTAAAGTGTTGTCACCTCCCGTCCTGAGAAAAGGCAAAAACGGGAAAGGAAACGTGTTAGACCCAGAGTGGAGTCACGTTACCCCCTGAACATGGATAGTAGAGACGGAACTACTGAGGAGTCGGAAAGCACCCTCAGAGTCCTCCTGCATGAGATGTCCATCCTCTGCCCAAGTGGTACGATATAGAGATCCCTTAAGTATTCAAAGGTTCATCTCAGTTTAAATATATATATATACCTCCTGGGAATGGAGAATGAAACTGATATTTTGCCGATGGAAATGGCAGGTATGGAAAATTCCACAGCAAGATACCCCAGGGGCCCCTTTGATGAGGTGGCAGGGGCAGAAGAACCACACGCGATTCCCAGAGATAGAGCTCTCTTAGGATCGGCGAAAGACAGAACAACGAGCCAGTTTCAGGAAAATACTACGCCGTCCCGACCGAATGTTACCTATACTCTTACTGCTGATCAACTTAGTGCCATGGTTGACAAAGTTGTTTCTAGAGCAATCACCTCTCCCGAGAGCTCAAGAAGACGTCCTGTGAATAATGACAAGGGAAAGGATAAGGTCCCTCTGGAACCCGAGAAATCCTCATAAGAGAAAGACAAAACTGAGGATTCGAAAAGGGAACTTGATAGAGAAGAATCTCCGAATAGATCTAAGGAGCAAATGGAGGCCGAACTATCTACTTTGAAGCGGAAGCTGAAAGATTTGAAGAGGAACAGGGGCTCTTAGATCCCCACGGGGAGAATGGTTGTCCCCATAAAAATGAACAGGTCTCCCTTCTCGGAGGAAATCAGGGATGATCCGCTTCCTCCCAATATTAAGTCGCTGCATTTCGAATATGATGGATCCTCCGACCCTCAAGAGCACCTGATGAGGTTTTGAAAATAGGGCCATGTTGCATCAATATTCTGAGGGAGTTAAGTGCAGAGTGTTCCTCACCACCCTCGCAAAGACGGCTCAACAGTGGTTCACTCAGCTTCCCCCTGGATCAGTACGATCCTTCGAGAGTTTCAGCTCTATGTTCCTTCATCAATTTGCGAGCGCTCGAAGACAGGTGAAAACTTCCATCTCTTTAATGGCGTTGCGCCAAGGTAAAGCAGAGACCCTGAAACAGTTTATAGGTTCCTTTAATGCGGCTGCATTAGAAGTCCCGTCCGCTACAGACGAAGTAAAGGTACAAGCTCTCCTCCGAGGTTTATAGGAAGGTGACTTCTTCAGGTCTCTGGCTAAGAGACCAGCCCTCAGTTTTGAGAAACTGCTGCGTAGAGCAGACACGTATGTTAATCTCGAGGAAGCCCAAGAGTCCAGGAGAGTGGAAGACAAAATCGTTGCCCCTCGGAGAGACGCGGAAAGAAAATTTGCCCCTCCAGCACGCCAAGAAAAGGCAAGAGAGCATGAAAGTAGAGGTCTCTCCCGGACACCTTGATCATCTTAGGACAGATTTGAGCAATATACGCCTCTCACGGTCCCCTTAGCTGAAGTCATGGAAGCTGCTATTAAGCTTCCACAGTTCAAGTATCCCAATACCTACAGGGATACACCCCGAAATCCTAAATCTGACCTCTTTTGCAAGTATCACAACGACTATGGCCATGATACCAATTCGTGCAGGCATTTAAAAGACCTCATTGAGAAAATGATTAAGGATGATAGCTTGCTGCACTTTGTAAAGAAGGAAAGAGATCGGAACCCTAAGAGAAAGGAGCCTGAAGGTAAAAGACGAGACCAGGGAGAGAAAGGGTCTCCTAGAAAAGAGGTCTCCCATCAGAAAAGAGGCAACATTAATATGATCACCGGCGGAACGGCCGATGGAGATTCCAACAGGTCTCGAAAAGCTATGTTAAGAGATGCCTATCCTAGAGTAAAAGAGGAAGTCCGAAAGCTAGCAGAAAAAATGGATATCAAAATTGATATCCTATCGGAGGCTCCTGAAGGGAGAACCTCGACCATCAATATACATTTTGGCCCGGAGGATGAGGTCCATATGATGAGACCTCAGAATGATGCTTTGGTTATCAATGCCGAGGTGGCAGGGTGGGATATGGCCAGAGTGTTTGTCGACACATGCAGTGCGGCCAATGTACTCTTCTGGGATTGCTTCCAAAAGATAAAAATTAATGCCGATATGCACCCAGTCGAGACCTCCATGTACGGTTTCGCAGGGGGAGAGGTACAATACAAGAGAGAGGTCTCACTCCAAGTCACCTTGGGGGAAGGAGGAAAATCAAGTACCAAGATGGTAAAGTTTTTGGTGGTAGACCTTTCCTCCGCTTATAATATCATATTGGGAAGACCAGCGTTGAATTTATTCCCAGCTGTGGTGTCAACCTACCACATGAAAATGAAGTTTCCATGTAGGAAAGAGAAGTCAGTAGGAGAGGTAACCGGCGATTAGTACACCTCAAAGAAGTGTTACGTGAAAACCATACAACAAGCTAAGTCCGTGTTGAAGAGACCTTTGGCCGAAGGAGCGCAACCTCAGGATAAGAGATGTAGAATTGAAGACGAGATCGAGGAAGGAGAGGAGCCTCACATACTTCCTGGAGAGGAGGAGCTAATGGTCATAGAGTTATTCCCAAGAAAGACAGGTTTCACCACGAGGATGGGAAAACAGATGACTGACGAGGAAAAAGAGGCCATCATAGCCTGCTTAAGGGATAACGCAGACCTGTTTGCGTTTAGCCCTGCTGATATGGTGGGGATAGATGCCCACCTCATGACCCACCAACTAAACGTGGATCCAAAGGCTAGGCCAGTGAGGCAGAAGATGAGGTCATTTGGGCCCGAAAAAAAGAAAGTAATAAGGAATGAGGTAAGGAGGCTTCTGGAAGCAGGCCACATAGTTCGGATTCAGTACTCCGAATGGCTGTCTAACGTCGTGATGGTTTCTAAAGGAGCTGACAGCTGGCGGAAGTGTGTTGATTTTAGAGACCTCAACAATGCATGTCCGAAGGATCACTACCCGTTGCCCAAAATAGACCAGCTGGTGGATTCCACCTCAGGATGCGAGCTGTTGTCCATGCTGGACGCGTACCAAGGTTACCACCAGATACAAATGTGGCTAGAGGATGTAGCAAAAATGGCATTCGTGACCGTGTGTGGGATGTGTGCCTACATAAGGATGCCATTTGGCCTGAAGAATGAAGGAGCTACCTATCAAAGGCTAATGGGTATGATTTTCGAGGGCCTAATCGGAAGGATCATGGAGGTCTACGTGGATGACATGTTAGTAAAAAGCTTGAAAGCCTGTGACCACGCCAGAGACCTGGCCGAGGTCATGAAGGTGATACGAAAGCACAACGTTGACTGAACCCAGCAAAGTGTGTCTTCGGAGTTAAATCTAGAAAATTCTTAGGATACATGGTTACACCCAAGGGTATTGAGGCGAACCAAGCGAAGGTCAAGGCGGTACAAGAAATGACTGCTCCAAGAAGTGTCCGAGAAGTGCAAAAGCTGAACGGAAAGGTCGCGGCCCAAGGTCGATTTATCTCCAGGTCAGCAGAAAGGAGTTTTCCTTTCTTCCAGACCTTGAGGAAGTGCTGCAAGTTCGAATGGAGTCTAGAGTGTCAGAAATCATTTGAAGACCTAAAAGAGCACCTAATGCATTTGCCCGTGCTCACTAAACCGGTACCAGGAGACACACTCTATCTGTACTTCTCCGTAGGAGGCATCCCTTCAGAGACCTATCTATTATGTGAGCACAACTATACAAGGCCCGGAAGCTCGATACTCAGATATTGAGAAGGCGGCGCTAGCAGTGATGGCTGTCTCCAGAAGATTGAGACCCTACTTCCTATCTCATAAGATTGTAGTGCGAACAAATCTTCCGTTCAGATGAATATTGAGCAAACCAGATCTCTCAGGAAGGATGGTGAAGTGGAGCGTAGAGCTCACTGAATACGAGATTGACTTTGAGTCCAGGTCTGCAATAAAAGCTCGGGCCCTTGCGGATTTCATTCAGGAGACCTCCCAGCCTCTAGAGTGGCCTCTGTGGAAGGCCTATGTAGATGGATCCGCAACCATCGCAGGAAGCGGAGCAGGTATCTTGATAGTGACACCTGATGAAGAGGAGATGAGCTTCTCCGTCAAAAACTCCTCTTCAGAAGAGCGACCACGCACCCCATGCTCCGATGTTTATCTCCTCAGGAGGGGGCGAAGGTCCTAAAGGAAATACATGAAGGTGAGGCGGCTAGCCATGCTGGCGCCCGAGACCTCATAAGAAGAGCTATCAGAACCGGGTACTATTGGCCAATTCTCCGGAAGGATGCCACAGAATACAGCAAGAGGTGTGACCTCTGCCAGAGGCATGAACCCCTCATACACACACCAGCAGGAAAACTAGGTGTTCAATACACAGCCTGCCCATTCGACAAGTGGGGTATTGACATAATAGGGAAGATGCCAGTCGCCAAGGGAAAGAAGTGCTACATTATTGTAGCCGTAGACTACTTCAGTAAATGGGTCGAAGCAGAGCCCTTAAGTAGGATTACCGAAGATAATGTGATCAAGTTTCTATGGAAAAGCATATGATGCAGGTATGGGCTTCCGAGAGTCCTCATCTTAGATAATGGAACACAATTCCTTGGCTCAAGAACGAGAAAATGGTACAAAGACAGGGGCATTGAACAGAGGTTCTCCGCTATAGCGCACCCCGAAACCAATGGACAAGTGGAGGTAACCGCTTGGAGATCATATGAGAGGTCTCATAAATATAAGAAAAGAATAACTAAATGATAACCTCTTTTTATTGCAGGTAACCAACAGAACAATTATCAACGGCCTCAAAACTAGGCTAAAAGAAAAGAGGACCCAATGGGTGGAGGAGCTCGACTCAGTGCTCTAGGCATACCACACCAGCGCAAAGACAGCTACTGGGAAGTCTCCTTTTTGCTTGATATATGGATCAGAGGTCGTGCTCCAGGTGGAGGTCGCTGCCCCTACTCATAGAATTCTGAGTTATGATGAAACAGAAAATGTTGAGCTTAGAAGGGAAAGTTTGGACCTCATTGAGGAAGCTCAAGAGGAAGCACGGCAGAGGGCTCAGAGATTCAAGGATAGGATAAGGGCCATATATAACAAGAGGGTCAAAGTTAGGGCCTTCGAGGAAGGAGACCTGGTCCTGAAAAGAATGGACGCTCTCAAGCCAATCAGGAAGCTGGAGCCTAACTGGGAAGGACCTCTCATTGTGGCAAGAGTTCTCCGAGGAGGAGCCTACGAACTAATGAAAGAGGATGGTGAAATGTTGCCAAGGCCGTGGAACGTACGTAACCTGAAGAAGTATTATGTTTAAGTTTAAATGTCGTTTTGAGTAAGATAGAGGGAACTCATGTGCCGAGCCCACCTCTCAGTTTTTTGTAGGACCTAGCCTCCAATTAGGCGGGTATTCCTGTAAGGGCACAAAGAGAGCCTGCTAAAAATAAATAAGAATTGAGGGCTTAAATCACTTGTGAAAGTCACACTGCTAAACGAGTATGAGCAAAAATGTTAGCGTCTCAAAAAGTGGCTAATAAGAAGGCAACCACTTGGTAATCAAGGGGAGGAATATGAGTACTCTTAAAAATACTTGATAGAAATAAAAAATGCCTCAAGAAGGTAATATAATAAGAAGACTGACATAACAACTACAGTGGCATAGTTAGAAGTCTAACAAAATAAAGAAATTATCCGACAAGATGTAGCATTACACATAGTTCAAAACGATCAACAGTTTGAATAAATGATAAAGAGGTAGACACAAGGCATAAGGTTTCATTAGGAAGGAAGATTCAATCTTGGCCTCCGTGCCGTCCTGTCTCATCACCCCCAACAGGAGCCTCACATGAAACCTCCAGAGTAGCAGCCGAAGAGGGTTCCTCAATATCAGCTCTCGTACCAGGACCGGGAGGGGAGGGCACCCTAGTGGAGGGAGCAGGTTCAGCAGAGACCACCCCTGAAGGGTAAACGTACCACCATCTTCACCGGTACCTTGATGAACCCATATTTTGTATTCATTTTGTGTGTGTTTAGGAAGTCTAGATCGAGTCTTTTGTTGTCTTTTTGTATTGTTTCAGTGCCTGGGAGGGCACTATTTGGGCAACAGGTCTATCTGGGCAGGTAAAGAGCATTAGAGGGCAAGACAGGGCTGAAATCTGCTGAAATGGTACGAGAATCGATACGAGGCAATGAGCAACCGATGAATCTCCAGCTTGGAGAAGAATGATAGCATCAGACGCGTAGCTGTGAGGAGGATTCGTTAGCTCAATCCTAATATCAGGAGTAGTGTTGGCCTTGTTTGGCATGTTGGGCAGGAAGCAGAGCAGAAGATGTGCTGACAAAAGAAGGCAAGATGGCGGGGGCAACTGGCGTGTTTCTCTCCGAAGCCTATTAGGAAAAGGAAAAGAAGATCTAACCTAAGTTTCTTTCCTAATCCGATTAGGTGGAGGATCCGTAAGAGATCTTGAAGATCGACATGATATGCCATGTTGGGGTCGTGCTTATCAAGTACTTACTTGCACTCCAAGGTAGCTCATGGACTTACCATGCAAAGGACCGAGGGCCCAAACCCTAGCGCATCGCCTATAAATATGGTGCATGGCCGCAGCCATCACCATATACTTTTGCGATTTAATTTCCTAATCTTTAACTTCTGCTTTGCTTTTATTTTCAAGAGTTTGTGAGGAAGAAACAAGTCCCCTAGGGCAATTTAGTTTGTGTTTTCTAGTTTCCAGTAATTACTTCCCGATCGGCACTTTTGGTCGATCATTACTTTGATATTTCGTAAGTTTACTTTTAATATAGATCTTATGTTTTTTCCCCAGATCTGTGTTTGCATGATTTATTTTATGTCTAGCTAATTTTCTATACTTGATCTGGACAACTACTAGTTGAATAAGAACCGAAGCTCGTGAGGTCGAAGTGAATGAATTAATTGCATGTTGCATTCTAGATCTGTTTATGTGCATGTTCCAATATGGTTTAATTTGTCAAGGTAGTTAATAGGCCGTTAATTACTTAAGTAATATTAGATCACTAAATTGACTAAGAGGTTTAGGGAGAATTTTCTCAACTTATCTTGGTCTGGATTAATAAGTAGTGAGTGAAGGTGTCTGTCTCGGGCGAGACAAGCGTGATTATTCCTTGTTGGGCCTTTCTAGTGATTAATGCTCTCTGGGCAAGAAACTGGACGATGACTCGGGAACAGAGGTATTGTTCAGAGTAGGGAGCCGGCGGTGCGTCGTCAACTAAATAAGGATAGGTAAGCGAACGGTTTGTAGAGAGCGTGACGATTAAAAAGGGATCTCGACATTCAAGTCCTATAACCAACGATGCATGCATATAATGAAGATTAATGCACCAATGATCGAGCTAGTGTTTTTATTTAATTAGTTTGTCCAGGTCAAGTCCTTTTATTATTAATCAAGTTACGTGTTTATTTTCAGTATTAGTTTTATTTGCGTATTGGGCAAGATAGACCCAGTGACCAGCACCAACCCCAAGTTTGAACCAGGTTGTGGAGGATTCAAGAGATAGTGGCAGTCAACTCCCTGAGGATCGACCATGTACTTCCAAGCACTGTCTACAGTATTGTGAGCATAGGACAATATAATTATTTTGCCGAGTGTCAGCGACAGCGCTCGTCAAAATTGGCGCCGTTGCCGGGGAGCTGATTTTGTGACTGTCTCTTGTGGGAGAGACCCTGTGCATGTTTGGTTCTGAGCCAGTCGAGGTTGGAGGCGTGCTAGTGTATCATCCAGACATGGAGAAGCACGCTAGAGAACAAAGGAAAGGGAAGAAGGTTAGGGACCAGCAGGCGCAAGTGAAGAAAGAAGCTTCGGGTGAACCGAGTGATATATCGCAATCTTGCGATAATGAAAGTTCTGTGTTGGGCAAGATACAGAACAATGCGAAACCGACTCTGAAGGAGATGATGTTTCCTACAGATGTTAATCTGAATCCCTTGGGCATTACTTTGCCAAGAATCGAAGACACTTGGGAGATGAGGCATTCCCTCATTCAAATCTTGCCCAAGTTCAGTGATATGCTCGGGGAGGATCCTCAACGACATCTGCAGGACTTTGAGATGGATGTACGGACCGTGCACACCAGGCAGGATCAAGACACTCTAAGGGAGTACATCCGTCTCTTGACATTCCCATTTTCTCTACAGGATGGGGCAAGAGAGTGGTTGTACCAATTACCTGAAGACAGTGTGGAGAGCTGGCAACAGCTCAAACAGAAGTTTCTGGAGGGATACTACCCCTTTGCTCGGATCCAGAATGGGAAAGCAGCTATTCAGAATTTAAAAATGGGCAATGGGGAATCAATCTATGATTACCATCAGAGATATACAAAGTTGAAGTCCAGATGTCCCCAGCATGGACTTAGTGACAAGGATCTCATCAATGCCTTCATGAATGGACTAAGGCAAAGTGAGCGGGATTGGATAGACGCAGCATGCGGGGGCAATGTAATCAACAAACCACGTAGTGAGATTTTCAAGCTATTTGCTGAAATGGCGGATCGGAAGAGGAACCAAGATGAAACCCTAGTGTCCAGGAGTAGCGACTCGGGCAGTGGTGATCCTAAGTATGACGTATTATTAACCATGGTGAAAGAGCTAATGGCCCAGAACAATGCCAATGCGGCAAATGTTGCTAATCCATCCCAAGTTATAAAAAGGAAGGTGATGAACTGTAAAGTGTGCTCGGGAACAAATCACTTCACTGATCAATGTCCTTCGATCTACGAAGAAGAAGAGGTCCACGCTGTTGGGCAACAAGGATATCAGCAGGGAGATGGTGGTCAGAGGAGGAATTTCAACAATGGACCATGGAAGCCGAATGACAATCTGAGGTATGGAAACAATAACTACCTTGGAACTCCACAGCAAGGGCAACAACAGCCCTACATACCACCTCACAACAGAGAGCAGCCAAGACCAGATTCATTGAGAAGTGAAGTTGAGAAGTTGGCAGCGGAGCATAGGAAAGGATATCAGGAGTTGGACAGCTTCCGTATGGAATCCAGAGAAGCCATGAGGGATGTGCAAGGAAAGCTCAGTCACTTGGTTGAGACTATTGCCCAAATGAGAGAGATGTTGGTGGGTGCGAAAGGGGAGTTGCCACCACAAGTAGAGATCAAAAAGGCTCAGGTCAACGCTATTACTTTGAGAAGCGGATCTAAGTTACCAGAAGTTCAGTTGCCGGAAGGGTACATTCACAGAAGACAGGGTGTTGGGAAACAGACTACTCCAAACCAAGAAAAAGAAGAAGATCAAGGACCTGACAGGTTTGAGGAAGTCGGTATGGGGAGTGGTGATGTTGATGAACTCTGGGATATGTTGTATCTAGAAAAGAAGGACCGAGCAGAAAGAGAATTCGAGGCAATAAGAAAAAAAGCTGAGCGAGAAGCTGAAGAAATAAAAACTAAGGCATTAAAGAAGGCAGCTGAGATGAAAGCAAAGGCAGGAACAAAATGTTCAAAACCATATGAACCCAAGGCCCCTTATCCAAATCGTCTTGCCAAGGATAAGGAGGACAAAGAGATGAAGGAGTTGGTGGACATCTTCCAGAAAGTAGAAGTTAACATTCCCTTATTGACTGCCTTGCAATCTATCCCGAGATGTGCTAAGTTTCTGAAGGAGTTGTGTACAAGGAAGGTCAAGTACACGGATGATGCTCGCTTCCAAGTGAGTGAGAACGTCTCTACAGTTTTCCAGTCGGGTCCCTTGCCCACCAAGTGTGGGGATCCGGGTATGTTTTATATTCCTTGTGTCATTGGTAATATGAAGGTTGAAAAGGCCATGCTAGACTTGGGCGCGTCTATCAATGTCATGCCCAAGTTCATGTATGATGATTTGAGTATAGGTCCACTTCGGCCTACAAGGGTTGCAATTTAATTGGCGGATAGATCAACGGTATGGCCAGAGGGAATACTAGAAGATGTGTTGGTGAGAGTTCAAGATTTAATCTTTCCAGCTGATTTTTACATCCTTGATATGGGAAAGACGTCAAAGGCCCCAGTCATGCTTTTGGGGAGGCCATTCCTCAAGACGGCCAAAACTCGAATTGACTGTGATACTGGAAAGTTAACATGTGAATTTGCGGGAGAAGTTGTCTCTTTTGATATTTATAACTCTATGAAGCATGCTGACCATGTGGAGACGGTCAATAGTCTAGATGTTTTTGAGCAAGCATTGGAGGAAAACTGGTCTCAGATTGCCCTAGAGGATCAGTTGGATGCTTTGATCCAAGACGGGTTAGATGCTGATGTTGCCCAAGATGGGGGTTTTGAGATCGTTGAAGCGGCAAGTTACATGCGAGCTGATATGGAATTAAATCAAAGGAGGGCACCGCTGGTCATTCCATCACTTCGACTAGAGGACCGATTGGTACCATCATTAGAACGAGCACCCAAGCTCGAGCTAAAACCATTGCCCGACCACTTGAAGTATGCATATTTGGGAGACGGGGACACACTTCCAGTGATAATTAGCTCGGATTTGACCATTGAGGAAGAAGAGCAAGTTCGCGGAGTGCTGGCAGAGCACAAGCTGGCCATTGGATGGACGTTGGCAGACATTAGAGGAATCAACCCCACTGTGTGCATGTATCACATCTTGCTCGAGGAGGACGCAATGCCTGTTTGGGACCCCCAGAGAAGGTTGAATCCGGCTATGAAGGAGGTTGTTATGAAAGAGATCTTAAAGTTATTAGATTTAGGGATTATATACCCCGTGTCTGATAGCCGATGGGTTAGTCCAATTCATGTCGTGCCCAAGAAGTTAGGAATTCAAGTGGTGGAGAATGATAATAAGGAGATGGTTGCCACGAGGTTACAGACATGATGGAGAGTATGTATTGACTATAGGAAGCTGAACTTGCAGACCAAGAAAGATCACTTCCCATTGCCGTTTATTGATGAGATGATGGAGCGGTTGGTAGGCAATAAGTATTTTTGCTTCCTGGATGGATACTCAGGTTACATGCAGATTTGGGTCGCTGAAGAGGATCAGGGCAAGACGACCTTTACTTGCCCATTTGGTACATTTGCATATAGAAGGATGCCATTCGGATTGTGCAATGCTCCTGGCACATTCCAAAGGTGTATGATGAGTATATTCTCAGATTTGCTCGATAATTGTATTGAGGTGTTCATGGACGACTTCACTGTCTATGGCAAGTAATTCGACTTATGTTTGAAGAATCTAGAAATGGTACTAAAGAGATGTGTGGACAAGAGCTTAGTTTTGAATTTTGAGAAGTGTCATTTCATGGTCAATGAGGGAATCATGCTGGGACATGTGATATCGGAGCGTGGGATAGAAGTTGACAAGGCCAAGATAGACATCATTGCCAAGTTACCTTATCCTTCCAACATCAAGCAGCTAAGGGGATTCCTTGGGCACGCGGGATTTTATAGGAGATTTGTGAAAGATTTTGCTAAGATTGCCCAACCGATGACCAAGTTACTTCAAAGTGAAGTCGAGTGGAATTTTGATGAAGATTGTAAGAAAGCCTTTCATATACTAAAGGATGCCTTGGTTACTGCACCGGTGATTCAACCACCAGACTGGGGAATACCGTTTGAGGTAATGTGCGATGCTAGTGGGTATGCCGTGGGAGCAGTTCTTGGGCAAAAGCGAGGCAAGGGGAGTTACGTAATATACTATGCATCGAAGACCCTTAATGCTGCCCAAATCAACTACTCAACCACGGAGAAGGAATTGTTGGCGGTGGTGTTCGCTTTTGAGAAATTTCGATCTTATCTTCTCGGGGGCAAGACCATAGTCTACACTGATCACTCTGCCCTGAAGTTTCTGATGAACAAGAAGGAGACCAAGCCCCGGTTGATTCGTTGGATTCTTTTACTTAAAGAATTTGATGTGGAAATCAAGGACAAAAGTGGAGCTCAGAATTTGGTGGCGGATCATTTGAGTATGATAATTCAAGAGGATGAGAATGAACCGATCAAGGAAACCTTCCCTGATGAGGAACTGGCTCTTGCCCAAGATCGATCCGAGCCTTGGTATGCTGGTATTTGTAATTATATTGTTTTGGGACAGGTACCGAGTGATCTCAGCCACTACCAAAAGAACAAGTTGAAGGTTGAAAGTCGTTACTACATATGGGATGAACCGTATTTATGGAAGAGATGTACAGATCAAGTGATACGAAGATGTGTAGAGGACCAAGAGCAACAAAAGATAATTGAGCATTGCCATTCCAAGGTGTGTGGAGGGCACTTTGGTCCTAAAAGGACAGCAAGGAAGATATTGGATTGTGGCTTATATTGGCCAAGTGTGTTCAAGGATAGCTATGAGTGGTGCAAGCGATGTGCTCAATGCCAGATGGAGGGTAATATATCCAAGAGGAACGAGATGCCCATGACCCCTATCATGCCGGTGGAAATCTTCGATATTTGGAGGATGGACTTCATGGGTCCATTGCCCAGTTCTAGGGGCAACCAATATATTTTCTTAGCGGTGGATTATGTATCTAAGTGGGTAGAGATTCGTGCATCGGTCACCAATGACTCTGCAATCGTGGTGAATTTTCTGAAGGGAAACATCTTCAGTCGTTTTGGCGTGCCCAGAGCGGTTATTAGTGACCAAGAAATGCACTTTTGCAATGCAGCTGTCAAAGGATTGATGGCCAAGTATGGTGTTCACCATAGAGTTTCAACAGCTTACCATCCTCAGGCCAATGGGCAAGCTGAGCTGTCCAACCATATAGTGAAGGCGGTATTAAGAAAGACTGTGAGCCCAACAGGTAAGGACTGGAGTATGCGTCTTGATGAAACACTCTGGGCGTACAGGACGGCTTTCAAAACTCCATTTGGGATGTCGCCCTACAGGATGGTCTTTGGCAAGATGTGTCACTTGCCTGTGGAACTTGAACATAAAGCTTATTGGGCTGTACAGCGGATGAACTTCGATTGGGATGAAGCTGGTAAAGCAAGGAAGCTCCAGTTATAAGAGCTTGAAGAAATTAGGCTCCATGCCTATGATAATTCGGCATTGTACAAAGAGAGGATGAAGAAGACCCATGATGCACTTATCAAGGTCAAGGAGTTTGCACTTGGGCAACAAGTTCTATTGTATCAATCCATGTTTAAGCTAATTTCTGGAAAATTATCTAGCAAGTGGGTTGGTCCATTCGTGGTCTAAGCTTCTTATCCCAATGGAGCAGTAGAAGTAATGAAACCCAAGACGAGTAAGGTGTTCAAAGTGAATGGACAAAGATTGAAGGCCTACTATGGCCAGGCAATTGAGAAGCCAGAGGAGTATCTCCAACTCCTCTGCGACGGGGAGCCCTAACTGGGGCGAGGACAGCGTCGTGCCCGCGACAATAACTAGGGCGCTGCCCAGGAGGCAACCTGGTACGTTTTTATTGCTTTGTTTTTCTTTAAAAAAAAGGGATAAAATAGGTATATTTTTCATGAAAATAGATCTATTTTATTAATTTTTCGTTGTATTTCTAATTTTAGTATAGTAAACCCTAGGATAGAATTGTTTTTCCTTGCAAGAGGAGGCTTGTCTTTGCTGTGCAAGAACATGTACTTGGGCAAGGGGAGCTGAAGGATAAAACACTTTGCTTCAGGCAAAGTGTGTGCGTGTGGAGGGCATGAACGGTGCTCTGGGCTAGGTGGATTACCTGGGCAAGGAAGAATGAGGCGGTTACCTCAGTCACGTGATGATGTGACAGCTGCACTCATTGACTCTATTCCCTAGCCTCACAATCGTCACCCACTACCCCACTCTCTCCCTCCAAACCTTCCCACTTCCCCACAATCTCTCTTTTGTGATTTGAATTAAAACTATCAAATCAAATCAAACCCCATTCCTTGTGCGGCAATTGTTCCCAAAATTAAAACGAAAACCCTAATTTACCTTTTTCATTCACAATGGTAAGTACAAGACCGAGAAACGAACTTGGAAAAATCCCCCACGGTACAAGAATAGCTATTTCCGACGACGAATCATCACCACCACCCCCACCACCTGAAGAAACTTGCACATTGATAGTACCCTACCCTCTTACGGCACAGATTGAAGCAGAAATCCAAGCAGCAATGGCCAACGAGTTTATCAACCCAGACCCGATTCAAACATTGCCCAAGGAGACGCCGCCGGCGAGTGCAAAGGAGGAAGGCGCCGCAAGATCATCGCAGCCACCTGAGAAGAACTCCGACGACACCGAACCTGTAGCGGAGGCCACTGGAGGGAATGCTGAAGAAGAAGGGGATGACGACAAGGCGATACCTGAGGAAGAGAAGGCGGTGCAACAGTCGTCTACAGAGGACAAGAAGGAGGGTTCCACAGATTCTTTTGCGGAACTCCTCAAGGAAGTTGATGCCGGGAGGGTCCCGGATCTCACTAAGAGGAAGAATACTTCTACCTCTGGAGAAAAATAGAGCAAGAAGGCCCGGGTGGCGGCCAGTGATGCCGGATCTTCTCCGGTTGACGAGTCGACGTCGGTAGAAATGAAGAGAGCTGCTACACCCTCTTCCAAGACGAAGGATAAACGGAAGAAGGTGGTTGAGTCCGATGAGGATGTGGTGGACATTACAGAAGAGCGGGTGACGAGAGCATCTGCAAGGAAGAAGGAGAACTCGACCTCCAAAAGCAAAAAGAAGGGCAAGTCGGCGAAGGAGGATCTGTCTGCCCGGAGTGTCTACTTGCCCCGCAAGCCTAACATGGGGGATCTTGAGACTTTGGGCATAGCGGTGGAGGTTAGAAATTTGTTTTGCGGTTGTGGATGGGGTAGGTTTTTGGAGATGTCAACTGACATCTATGAGGATTTGGTGAGGAAAGTCTATGGAACCCTCGAGTTTGTGGTGGACGGGAACAACAACCCAGCGTCTATTGAGTTCTATCTCAATGGACAAGCTCAGTTGGTTCAGGTTAATGATCTGAACCAATTATTGGGTTTTGCCTCGTTGCAGAATGTGATGAGTCCGGAGTTTAGGAGGGCAGAAAAGAAGTTGCTCGTGAATGTGAAGGATGAAGAATAGAGGAAGATGTGGGGGGTTCTTTCTAATGGAGCGGTATGGAGATCAGGAGACAACAAGGGGTCTGATTTGAAGACGCCCGCCTTATGCATTGCTCACCGAATCCTTGCCTACAACATGTATGGCAAGGGTGATAGTGGGAATACCTTGGCTAATAAGGAGGTGTACATCTTCTACTGCATGTACACCAAGAAGAGGCTCAACTTTGGAGGCCTTTTGATGGAGCACCTGAAGGCAGTCCTGGGCAAGACGGGACATAAATTCTCCTGTGGCCATTTTGTCACGGAGTATATCAAGGCTCTGAAGATGGAGCCTGAATTGAAGGAGTATGTCTTGACTCCAGGGGCTGTTTTGGATATGGATAATCTGGTCAGGATGCGTGAGGTGGTGAAGAGTGGAGATAGCTGGAAGATCCTGGAAGAAACTGAAAAGGAGCCATCTCTACCGCCCAAGAAGTCTACTCGTCTTGCTAAGAAGGCAGCGGTTACTATGGAGGAGGACGAGGAGGAAGAGGCAGCAGGGATCTTTGATGCCCAGATGGCGGAATTGCTAGAGAAAGTGGCTCAGAACGAAGTCTTGCTCAAGGAGTTGAAGGCCGGGCAAGATGCTCTCAGAACCACAATGAATGTCATTGCCCAGCGATTAAAGGTCAGTGTTGCAGCTGACCCATCTGTTGTTTAAATATTGTCCTCCCATTTGTGTTTAGATTAGGTTTTATGTTTTAAAATTTGTGTTTTTTTTTAATTTCGTTGTGATTTATTTTGTGTAAAAATTTGAGTATGTTTTTAATGTATGTGTTGAGTCGATTCCCTTCTATTCACAAACCTTGCCAAGGGCAACGTGTGTGTGGATGGGAATCTTGAGAGAGTCTGTCACCATCCTTTGCACACATATACACACTGCCGAAGGCAAAGTGTGTGTGTGTGGGCAGGGGATGGTTTGGTTGTTTAAGGGATTTTAAGCGTCAGGTTGAGGTCTCCATACACCCTTTGCAAGGGCAAAGTGTGTGTGTGGGGTGTCTCTGCCAAAAGTTTTTGTTAATAAAGTTGAGTTGTGTTGACCAGTATGCCTTGGGTATGTCAAGATCATGATTGTTGTACTTGAATGAATGCATGTCGAACAGTGTTGGATTTATGCTAGCTAGACGATGACTTGTATGATGGAATGAATTGTGAGCAAAACCCTGTAATGATTTGAGCTTAAATAATGTATTGACCAATACATGATTTCATTTCTTGTGTGTGAATATGACCTCTCGATTAGGAATAACTAGAACTTGTTTGTACTTTGGTTGATGAATTTCTGAGTTAGAATCAGGAACTTGAGATGATTTAGGCAATTTCTTTCATTAGCCCAATGAGCCAAACTATCTTACCCAAATCATTGATCCTTTGATTAACCCCTTTTGAGCTAAATTAATTCTTTCTATCACTTCAATTTTGCCTTGATAAACATAACCTTACCCGGTCATGGAAACTCAATGCAAAAGAAGAAGAAAAAGGAAGGAATGAAATAGTGGGGTATATTCTGGGGAAAGATGGAAAGAGAACAGGGGACAGAAAAAAAAGAGAGAAGAAAAAAAAAGGAAAAAAAATGTGTAAAAAAATAAGTTCCCCATTGTAGTTGGTGAATTAGGGCCCTGGAAACTGCGGCAAGGAATCAAAGAAGGAGCTGGGATGTGTCTGTTGCCCAGCATGAGTTCAAATGACCTTAGCCCAGATCTAAATACTTCCTACCTGTAGCCTTAAGCCAAGTTACAACCCAATAAAGACCTGATGATGAGTTCTAAAATCTGACTTAGAAAGTTAAAACATAAAGGGCAGGCAAGCCTATGGTGAAACCAAAGTTGAGATGGTCAAGAGAGTTGCATGATAAACCTAAACACAAGAGTGATGAGTGTGGTGAGAAATCCTAATTGCTCACGATTCTATCTTGACTAGTTCGATAGCTGCGCATGATTTCCTCCCTTCACTTGCTGATTTTGAGAATGATGATTGTGTATCTTGATTAACTCTGTTGCCTGTTGGTTATCTGTTGAGTCTTTTGTTTTTTGTTTTTTGTCTGAAGTCTTGGGCAAGTCACCTGTGCACACTTGAGGACAAGTATGAGTTTAGTGTGTGCCTGTGATGAACCCATATTTTGTATTCATTTTGTGTGTGTTTAGGTAGTCTAGATCGAGTCTTTTGTTGTCTTTTTGTATTGTTTCAGTGCCTGGGAGGGCACTATTTGGGCAACAGGTCTATCTGGGCAGGTAAAGAGCATTAGAGGGCAAGACAGGGCTGAAATCTGCTGAAATGGTACGAGAATCGATACGAGGCAATGAACAACTGATGAATCTCCAGCTTGGGCAAGAATGATAGCATCAGACGCGTAGCTGTGAGGATGATTCGTTAGCTCAATCTTAATACCAGGAGCAGTATTGGCCTTGTCTGGCATGTTGGGCAGGAAGCAGAGCAGAAGATGTGCTGATAAGAGAAGGCAAGATGGCGGGGGCAACTGGCGTATTTCTCTCCGAAGCCTATTAGGAAAAGGAAAAGAAGATCTAACCTAAGTTTCTTTCCTAATCCGATTAGGTGGAGGATCCGTAAGGGATCTTGAAGATCGACGTGATATGCCATGTTGGGGTCGTGTTTATCAAGTAATTACTTGCACTCCAAGGTTGCTCATGGACTTACCATGCAAAGGACCCTAGGGCCCAGACCCTAGCGCATCTCAGCCTATAAATATGGTGCATGGCCGCAACCATCACCATATACTTTTGCGATTTAATTTCACAATCTTTAACTTCTGCTTTGCTTTTATTTTCGAGAGTTTGTAAGGAAGAAACAAGTCCCCTAGGGCAATTTAGTTTGTGTTTTCTAGTTTCCAGTAATTACTTCCCGATCGGCACTTTTGGTCAATCATTACTTTGATATTTCGTAAGTTTACTTTTAATATAAATCTTATGTTTTTCCCCCAGATCTGTGTTTGCATGATTTATTTTATGTCTAGCTAATTTTCTATACTTGATCTGGGCAACTACTAGTTGAATATGAACCGAAGCTCGTGAGGTCGAATTGGATGAATTAATTGCATGTTGCATTCTAGATCTGTTTATGTGCATGTTCCAATATGGTTTAATTTGTCAAGGTAGTTAATAGGCCGTTAATTACTTAGGTAATATTAGATCACTAAATTGACTAAGAGGTTTAGGGAGAATTTTCTCAACTTATCTTGGTCTGGATTAATAAGTAGTGAGTGAAGGTGTCTGTCTCGGGCGAGACAGGCGTGATTATTCCTTATTGGGCCTTTCTAGTGATTAATGCTCTCTGGAAAAGAAACTGGACGATGACTCGGGGACAGAGGTATTGCCCAGAGTAAGGAGCCGGCGGTGCGTCGCCAACTAAGTAAGGATAGGTAAGGAAAGGGTTTGTAGAGAGCGTGACGATTAAAAAGGGATCTCCGCATTCAAGTCCTATAACCAACGATGCATGCATGTAATGAAGATTAATGCACCAATGATCGAGCTAGTGTTTTTATTTAATTAGTTTGTCCATGTCAAGTCCTTTTATTATTAATCAAGTTACGTGTTTATTTTCAGTATTAGTTTTGTTTGCGTATTGGGCAAGATAGACCCAGTGACCAGCACCAACCCCAAGTTTGAACCAGGTTGTGGAGGATTCAAGAGATAGTGGCAGTCAACTCCCTGAGGATCGACCCTGTACTTCCAAGCACTGTCTACAGTATTGTGAGCATAGGACAATATAATTATTTTGCCGAGTGTCAGCGACAGAGCTTGTCATACCTGCATTACAGAGAGCTCTCATGAGAGTGAGAAGAGGTCTAAGGAAAACTTAGTAAAGAACACATCGATTTAAATAAAGAAACTACCGGATACCTGATGGAGGTACTGAAGTTACGGGGTCCAGCTGAGAAGAAGGCTCACCCTCAAAAAATGGCCTAGATTCAGAGGGAAATGCGTCATAGGTTGGAGGAGGAAGTGAGGTCAAAAGGGCGCACAAATCACAATCGCTCAGCCAGAAATCAACAGCCTCTCTCATCACAGGGAGCCACCAAGCTCCGCCAGAGGGAGCTAAAGGATCATCTTTGAAGGATGAAGGAGGGGGTAGATGAAGGATGATAGAATTGACATCGATGGGCTCTTTGAAACCCAATTGATGAGCTTTGGCTAGCACAGTCATAGCACACCTCTTGGCAAGGTAAGCAACATCATTGCGGACCAAGGAAAGATACTCCGGAGAGCGCTGATAAGCAGAGAGCAGCCCTTCATGCAAGATCTGGAGGAAACGTTGACCCATGGAGGTGCGCAGTATGAATTGGCGACATGAGTCTAGACCTTCAGCGTAGCCCGCTTCAAAGGCTGCCTCATTTTGGCACACTGACTGACGCACAATAGACAACTCTCTCTCCGCCTGAGTTAGATGACTGCTGAGATCCGCGTTTATAGAGCTCAAAGCTGCATTCTCTGCCGAGACAGCGGACAACTTTTGCAGCGTGTCCATCAATTCCTTATCCCGCTTCTCCAACTCCACCTCGGTAGCAGCTAGCTCGGCAGCAGCTGAGACCAACCTCCTATTTTCGGCAGAGACTGCTTTGCTCTTCTCTTCAAAAGTTAATACTTGCTTCTTAACATGAGATAGGGAGCTGACCAGCTGGTCTATTTGCTGATCTTTAGAAGAGCAATCATGTTTTAAAAGTCGACCGTGAGCACTGATTAGCTGCACCGAAAGAAGGAGAGCATCAATAAAGTTTTTTTTAGTAAATGAGAGAAGTTGAAAAGCAAGAAAAGAAAAGAAAATGCAGGGAAGAAGATGAATACCTGTACTAGACAATGGGCGCTCTCCTCCTGCAGCTCCTTCAAGGTAGCATGTCTCTCCTCGACAGATAAAGGAATGGAACGGAGAAGAGATAAACATTCCGAAGAGGGAAGATGTCGCAGAGACCCAGAGGTCTGCCCCCTGAAGATATACCTAGAAGATTCAGAGCGACCTTCTACTTCAGGATCAGGTTGCCCCCGACTCTTCTTCAGGGGACTTTGAGGAAGAGGAGATGAGCGTTTGGTCAGAGGAGGAGGATGGAGGGTTGGATCAGCTGCCATCTTACCTTTGCCTAAAAAAAAAACAAACAAATGGAAATACACACAAGAAAATGTGGGATAGGTATACAATAATTGAAACATGCCAAAGGATAATATCGAAACAAGATCTGGTGAGAGCTTCTTACCTGTAGCAGCGATACCTGGACGCTTAGAAGAGATAGGGTGTGAGGGAGGTCTCGTCGCTGAAGGAGCTGCTGCTGGCGCCGAGAGTTGAGGGCTCGGGGTGAAAGAAGAGGACAACAAGATAGGATGAGCGTGGTCCTTCTCCCTCTCCTCTTGCTCTCGCAGTAAAGCCTCGAAATCAAACTCGTCATCGTCAGGGAGCTTGACATCCTTGATCCAACTCATCTCTAAAAAAAACAAGAGGGAGAACATGTAACAGCCAGGTATATACAACAAGAACGACTAGTTACAGCAAAAGAAGAGCTAGAAGAAATCAAAGACCCACCCTTCTTATTAAAAGAGCAGCCACCGGAAGGTGCCAAGCCAAAAAAAAAAGAACGGAGGAATTGGAAACCAGGGTTTTCACTTTAAAGGGATCTCGTCGAGCCCTGTCAAAGAGAATAGATAACACACGACTGTCCCTAGAGCTAATGGTGCTAATATCGGGACGAGGGTTTCTGAGAGCTAGGCCTTGCCAACGACAGTTACCGAAAGGCCAACCTCCTTCTAGGGGAGTGATCACAAAGTACTTATCTTTCCATTCCTTGCCTTGACTACGAAATTTAAGTAAAAACTGAGCAGGACCCTTCGCTCGGGCACTAGCATAAAAAAACCTCTCAACAGGTTTGAGATCATATACAGTTTGAAATAGGGAATGGGTGGGATTGCCCCCATTCCCTTTCAGCAAAATGAATAACGATAATATTATCCCTATAGCAGATGGTATTAACTAATTCGGACACAAGCCATGAACATCACAAACGCCAAGTAAAAAAGAACATAAAGGAAAACGTAATCCCGTCTCCACCTGAGGACCCCAGAAAGCTATAGAGGGATACACGAGTAGATGGGGCCTTTCTTCGGAGGAAGGAAGACGGATGTCATATTTATGATCGCATGCAAAAAGAGACCTTATATTACTAAGTTCGGTTGAGGTCATGAGATATTCACCTGCCACCCAGTCCGCAGGAACAGCAGGAGTAGCAGTCCCTCCTGAGCGAAGGAGGCAGAACTCGGAGCGGAAGGCGGAACAACTGGTACTGGAACGGAGGCGTCTGGCGGAGGAGAAGGCACATTCTCCAGGTCCACCACCTCTGTAGGTTCCGACGAGGAAGGCCGCTGGTAGGCTTTCTTCGTAGCTAGTCGGATAGAAAGGCGGCGGGGACGGCGACCGATGTCCGTCTGAATAGAAGTAGCCGAACTCTCGTGAGAAGGAGAGTCTGACGGCGAGTGGCCGGCGGGAACGTCACCCAGGCCGGAGAAAGTCCCACCACCCGAATGAGGAGGTGATCCAGACATGATGTCAAGAAAGGAATAATGGCTTCTTCGAGTAAAAATTAAAGGAAGACGGAGAATAGTAGCGAGAAGTCGGAAACAGTGGAGAGAAACTGCAGATTTGGCAGAAATGCGAGTAAAAGAAGTTAAAAATGGGAGGAGAAAAGTTAAAAAAGATAAGGACGAAATGGATGGTCAAGATTAAAAGAAAGACAAACCGTTTCCCATCTAAGGGTGGCTAGGAACTCGCGTCTGACGTGATGACGTGACCCTAGCTCGTAGGTGCGGTAACTAGTCCGCCCTAGGATGAAAAATTTAAAATTCAAACAGAAGGGGCCCGCCGATACGTGCAGCAGAGAGGGTGAGGAGACCTGCACCAATCAGTCCTCTCTTGTTACCGCACCTCTCCCGTTAATTCAGGAACCCAAAATACTCCAAGCAGACAGCTCGCTTCAACTTGGAGTAGGGGGGAGTGGATGATGTGTCTATTATCAAACAAAGAGCTATTGTAGTCGCTCTTCAGGACCCTCGTCCCGCAGAGACCTCCGAATCCTTGATAGGAGCAAGACAGGTAGACGAGGGGGACCTCAACAGGTCTTCCATATCCAGCAGCAGGTGTCCGGATGGGCGTTGACCCCCTAACGCCCGACACTTATACTTTTTAGCAGAATAACGCGCAGGAAAGGACGATAACTCGGGCCAATTATCGCACGACAGCTGGCTGCGCATTCATTAAAGCCCAGGCGCTGTCTCTCTCACCTCGAGGAACATGACCACAGTATAAATACTCTCACCCATTCTCTCAAGCGGACGACTTCACTCTCATTACTTTCCCTTCACTCTCGCATTTCCTTACTGTTCCATCACTAAAATTTATACATTAACTAACTTGATCGTCGGAGGTGGTTCACCGGAATCACACTCCGGCCAACCACTTATTTCAGGACATAATCGAAGATCACATTGGAGCGAGGCGCAGACCACCCTCCTGTGGTCCAGGTCCCCGAATCAATCCGAGCAGGTAAAAACACCTCTGAGCTGGGGTTTTTCTTCCATAATTAGCTGCTGGGACGTTTTTAGTTGCAGCAATATATATATATATATACATACATGAAATAAATAAAGAGAGAGAGAGAAAGAGAGAGAGAGAGGTGGGAGAGAGAGAAGTGGCAGATGGGGAGGATGTCGCCGTTGGGGACGATCTAGTGGACGGCAGTGACGGTGAGTGGACGGCGGTAGCGGCGAGGAAGAAGGAGGCGGCGGCGGAAGGGAAGAAGAAGGCGGCGGTAAGGAAGAAGGCGGTGGCGGCGGGAGGGAAGAAGAAGGCGGCAACGGGTGGATCGCGGGGTGAGGGGGCGGCGGGTGGATGGAGAGAGAGAAGAGAGAAATAAAAGTTGCAGGTGAGGGGCGGGTGCGAGAAAGAAAGAGAGAGAGAGAAGAAGTGGCAGATGGGTGGGGTGGGGGGCGGTATGTGAGAGGAGAGAGAGAGAGTATGGTACATATTAAGAGAGTGTAGGGGTAGAAATGTAAAAAATAGACAAAATTTATATTTTAAGTTTTAGGGAGTATTTTTTATCTTTGAGTTTGAAAAGTGGTTAGTTTGGACCATTAACACTTTGAAAAATGTATATTTTATTTATTGTTATAAATCATAAATTATTCATTTCAATTGTTTTACTAAAACTTCCTCCTTCGTCCATCCCAAAAGAACATGTATTTTTCTTTTTGGAACACCTTCTTCGCTCACAATAATGTGGGACTATTGTTCCAATCATTGTTCTTCCGGAAGGGAGGGAGTAATATATATGAAATAAGAACATTAATATATAACTTTTTAAATTTAAAACAGTAGCAATTACTTGGTACTTTTTTTCCCTTAAAAAGTCCCATTAGTTCATTTTAAAAACAAAATAAAACCGAACTGAGAGGCTCGATTCAGCTCAATTTTTAGGTTATTAGTCCTTAACACGGTTGGATTCAAAATTCATACACTAAATTTACAAAAATAATAAAATTTCAAATAAATAAATACTAGTGCGGCTTTATTCATTTCACACATTATCTCGCAAAGAAAGCGAAAATAAGAACATCAATAACAAACGCATTAACTAACATAAAAGAAAGGGAGCCACTCAAAAAATAAAAATAAAAAAAAAAAGAAGAAGAAAAGAAAAGAAAAAGAAAAACATAGAAGAAAGGGAAAAAGGTGGTAGCGATTTTACTGATGTCAAATATCTCACGTTGGGTTTAGCAGTGCGCACCCGAAATAGGGGCCGACAAAATTTACTGATGGAACAGCCTGTAGCTGCGTAGCGGCACCTTTATGCTGGCAGCCCAAAGAAGATCGAAGTACAGCGGTAGCTGCGCCACCGCGAAAAACGCCACCGGCACCGTAGCGGCCGCGTATATCGGCGCCGCAGCAATGATCCTGAGCTTATCCCTCAGTATAAAGGAGTGGCCCGCGCAGAACGACAGCAGCATTGCAGCAATCCCCGAGAACAGACACGTCAGCCCCACCAGCAGCTTTCTCGGCAGGTCTCGCCTGAAATCTTGCTCTTCGAATCGCGAAGTGATGATTGCGAGGAAGAAAACGAGGGCCGTGATCGATAGGCAGAGCGCGATGAGCGAAGAGATGGAGAAAATGTCGAATGCTCTCTCATCTAGGAGGATCGGGTAGCCGTGCACTTGGTCTAGGCCGCCGGGGACGGTGGCGGAGGTGGCGAACGCAACGGTGGCGATGAGCGCCGCCACGACGGAGCAGGATTCGGAGGTTTTGATCAGCCATTCGTTTCCGGATTCGACAAGATTTTCGTGTGTTTGTGTGAAGATCATCCTTGGAGTCTCACCCTTTGTGTTGTGATGACAGAAACTTAGTCGTGGAACTGAGTCCTTTATATGCTGCATTGCAAACAACAATTTTGAAACAATCTCGTAATCTTTTATTTTTGTTGGGTGTGTTTATTTTTATTGTAAGTGATAAGATGGAAAAGAAAATTATCTTCTCTTTAAATTCTTTATTTCTTATCCTTTCTTTTCAATAGATTATAATTTCACATTTTTTATTACTTCTTTTTACTCTAATAACGAAAAATATTATCAGGTATTTGGTGTGATAATATTTTCCTTTTTCCAAGTGAAAAGAATGAACAGGAAATTATTCTAATCTATAAAAAAGGAGGGACAAAAATGAGGGTTTAAATGGAAGGAGCTTTATTTTCCCTTATTTTTTCTTACAATCAAAGTAAACACAACCTTCATAGTTATTAATTTGCAGAATGGGGTATATTCCTAATCTTTTATGTGTCTCACTATTAAATTTATTATTTATAATAAAAATTATTATAATATACTCTCTTTGTCTCTGAAAGATATATCACAATATGTGTGGTTACGGGTCTTAAGAAATATTGTTTGGTAGATAGTTTGTTGAGTGAAGAAAGGAATCCACCATTTTTGAATTGTTGTGAGGTACAAAATACTCCCTCCATCCACGAAAGTTGTATCACAATTTTAATTTGTAGCATGGGTTTTAATAAATCTATACCTATTATAAAAGAGTCTTATTTATAAAATTTGATTTGTCTATTATACCCTTATTATTGTATTTTATTATTAGTATCTATTATCATATGATTATTTTATGTTTGACACACCAACACACACACACACACACACACACACACATATATATATATATATATATTATTAAAATCTATCAATATTACGTGCATCGCACGTACGACTCTTCTAGTATTTAGTAAATGTTTGTTGAGTAGAGAAACGACCCACCATTTTAAAAAATGCATGTGTGGTAGATGTTTGTTGAGTGGAAAAAATGATCCACCATTTTAAAAAAAAATGTGTGATAGATGTTTGTAAGGGATTGTGTTGGGTAATGTACACAAATGAAAATGATACACTTTTTATAGACTGACGAAAATGACCTTAAATATGCTCCCTCCGTCCCAATAACAAGGTTTCATTTCTTTTGGATACAGTTATTAAGAAACAAGAGTAAAAAGATAAAATGTGGTAGGTCCCAAGCCTTTTGAAGGGTTAATTATTTTCATTTTTGGAAGGGGGTCTTGCTATTGAGACAGACGAAAAAAGAAAAAAAAAGGACCTTGCTATTGGGACGGATGAAATAGTTTTTATGGACGATGGGAGTATAAGAAAGTAGGTGAAGTCATGACCAAAAATAGATATGATATAATTTTAGTGACAAAGGGTGTAATTAATTGAAAGTAATAATTATTACTCAAAATTGAAGTTTAATAGATGTATATTGTAATTACGAATTTATCGATTCTAATAATCAATTAATAACTAACAAAACTGGCAATAATTCATGGTAAAAATAATGATATATCCGGGCATGATAAATCCTAATAAAAAAAATACAAAAATTTAATTAAAATACAAGAAATTGAAAATGGTGGACAAAACATAGAAGAAAAATTAAAAAATAAATAAATAATGAAAGTGATACGGGACACTAAAAAGTTGGACATATGATCCCAAGTGCTTTTGACGAGAGTTCTTTCACTTGATATCCTGTAATACACTATCCACTTTTGGTGTCCTACTATTAATTTTTTAAAATGCTTTTGCATTTTTTTCTTTAATTTCATTTTTTGTGCTACAGTTTAATTTTACATTTATCATTTATCAATTAGGGTTAATCAATCCAATTTTAAATTTGAATTTTGTAATTACTAGCTAATAGGGTTGATTGTTCCATAATCAGCGTACATGATTTTTAATCGTTTTTATTCTTATAATAAATATATTCAAATAGCAAAATTAATTGTGAGACACATTAGAGACAAGGAAAATTCTGAACTACATTTCTTTTTTTTTTTCCTGAACTAGAGTTATTCATTGCTTGAAAGATTAACTAGGGGATCTTATTTGCTCGAATAACGAAATTGGAGCCCGTACTCGCTAAAAGAGTACTCACTCTACTCATACGATCCCGAATCAGGATAGTAACACATCGTTAAACAAAGAATGTCTAATTATATGATAAAGGCAAAAACTCCTGTACAGCCGGCCGACCCGACCTGACCCGCCCCGCCCCGATCAATGTTGACCGGTCAATGGTCATGACCGTTGACTTTTTATTTTTTATTTTTTTATTTTTTTTATTTTTTTTCAAGAGTCGAGCGAGGGGAGCTGAAGGCTTCGGAACGAGCTAAAAAACATTAATGTTGCCACAATCATTATCTATAAATTAAAATCGGAGCCGAAGGTGGAGGAAAGGGAAAAAAAAACGTAAAAGTCAACGGTCAAACGTTGACTGGTCAATCTGACCGAGGCGGGTTGGGTCGGGTCGGGTCGGGTCGGATGTATGTGCATCCAGCTGCACAGGAGTGCAACTCTATGATAAATTAGATTTAAGTTTTGGTATTGTACCTCAAACCATTTGATCTCCCATTGCATTTGCAGAGCAGCACCAGGAATGCGCCATGGCTTCTTCTCCCCGAGCTTTGCTGCAAGGTGAAGGATGCCGTTTCCTTCATTATCTACATGATGAAACACATAATCTGGCATCTTTGTCTCCACCAGAAAATCAAACACACTTATTTGTCTGTTTTCAGCTGCCACCATCAACACATTCTTCCCTTCACCGTCCTGATCGTGGATGGCTACAGGAACTGCTTCAAGTATTTTCTTCACCATTTCTAGGATTCCCATTTTAGCTGCTACTAATAGTGGAGTGTCCCTAACGACGCCGTTTGATTTCTTGCCTCCTGCAATTATCATCTTTAGATAAAACCAAAGTTTCATACTCCCTCCGTCCATAAAAAGTGTGGTCATATTTTCTTTTTCGTCGTCCACCAAAATTGTAATTTTTCCATTTAAGGACTTGACCTCACACACTCTCTTATATTTTAAACCTCATATATATTCAAAATGGTAGGTCCATTTCTCTACTCAAATAATATCTATCTTACTTTTCTTAAAACTCGTGCCAGCCACCAAAAA
Organism: Agastache rugosa; assembly: GCA_031470985.1. Classification (NCBI taxonomy): domain Eukaryota; kingdom Viridiplantae; phylum Streptophyta; class Magnoliopsida; order Lamiales; family Lamiaceae; genus Agastache; species Agastache rugosa. The sequence goes on from CM062604.1 coordinate 15,978,712, forward strand.
CCACACTCTTGATGGACGGAGGGTGTAGTATATAGTAAGGGAAAGAAATTTGAGACAAGGAATATCAAATTTTACCTGAAGATTGAGTTTGGTCATTATAATCATGTTCTTCAACAATATTAGGAGGGCTATCTGGAATAGATCCGAATGCTTCTGAATGTTGAGTTCCGAGTGGTTGAACGGGGCGCTGCCCGTTGTTATCGTATTTGTAACTTGGTTCGGACTCAGTCATTCGATCCAGGATCTTCATGGCTTGAGAGTGTCCAAATTTCTTGTCTTGAATCTTCCTTATGGTTGAGAATCCTGCACCAAACAATAGTTGTGTGCGTAATATAGTTAAATAATACTCCCTCCGTCCCGCTGAACATGTTCAGTGGAATGGAAGGAGTACTAAACAGTTAGATGTAAAACAAATACTCCTACATACCAATTCCAAGAACTGTTAGGATGACCGTTGCTGCAAATTTGGAAAATGAAATGCAAGTAGTGTAGTTGGGAGGAAAGGAACCATAATCTTTGCTCTTTTCCTCTGCACCAAACACTTATAATTAAAAACAACTTTTCAATATAAACTCTAAGGCTGTGTGTACTTTGGTAGTAAGGGAAAAGGAGGGAAAATAAATTTTTTCCCTTTAAATCTCTTATTTCTTATCCTTTCTTTTTTATAGATTAGAATTTCACCCTTTCTTTTTCCTTCTTTTCACTCCAATGAGGGAAAATATTATCATAAGATACTTGGTGTGATAATATTTTCCTTCCTTGGAGTGAAAAAAAGAATACGAAAGGATGAAATTCTAATCTATAGAAAATGAAAGATAAGAAAGGAGAGATTTAAAGATAGAAAATTTTCTTTTCCCTCCTTTTTCCTTACTATTTAAGTAAACGCACCCCAAATGTCGACAAAGGAACTAATCCATACTTTTATTTTCTGCATTTTCCTCAGTAGTAATGACATTTTGATTATTGGATCTTGAACAACCGGCTGGTGACAAAGGGTAAACGCCCCATTAATTTTCAAAAAAAAAGTCTGAAAATTTGTACGGGACGTGGCAAAGAATTTCAGTTATATTTACCTAAAAACTTCCCGCATATTGGAATGCCATGCTCCTCATAAGTTTGATTTTCCATATCAGTTGATCTTGAAAATCCAGCTGCAAATACAAGGTAAGTAGTCTGATTACTGCTAAAAAATGTGGTTAATTTCAGAAAAAGTTCATTGATAATCACCTTTATAACTCTCGTAAATTGGATTCCAAAGCAAGAAGATGATGTCCAAACATGTCCACCAGTTCTCTGGGAATTTCTCTTTAGGTGGTTCATTCTTGTTTGCCCTTTCTTTTCTTTTAGGTTTTTCCAGGTCATCAACAAATACACCTTATCCACAAATTTTCCATTAGCTTAATATATAGCACTTCCAACTTTTGCAATTTAAATGATGAATATGGATGCTTACATTTGTAGATAAGTTTTTCATAGAATCCAAGCTGGAAGCTGCTTTTGAATAAGTTAGGCTTTTTGGCTAAAACATGGAGAGGTGTTTCTCCATCAGCATTAACATATTTGAGAAGATTCTTGTAGTGTTCCATTATCACATAAACTAATTCTGCAGCAAGAAAAAAAAAAAAAGTCAACATCATCAAAATCTACAGATGCACATTCATATATATTATATATATGAATGTGCTGCTCAACACTAGTGGGCAGCTCTGTGCCCACCAGTGTTGGTATATCTCAATTCTTACCGAAGTATTCTCCAAAAATAGCGGAGTGCAAGACGGTATTCCCGTCTTTCCTCCTACAGAGAGACTCATCAAGCTTTCCACCATGATCAATGTAGGTTTCATGGAGAGAGAGAAAAGCTTGCAAGTTGCCGTTATGGGCTGCAATGAACAACGGAGTCTCGCCATTGTTATTTCGGATCGTGAAGAGCTCTGTATTCTTTTTCGTGATGAGCTCTGTATTCTTTTCAGCTATATGTTTGCAGATGACCTCCCATCCAACTGCAGCTGCAAGATGGAGAGGTGTGTCTCCTCTCAAATTTTGCATCTTGAGCACGTCGGCATCCTCCATCAAAGAAATCATTTCCTTGATGCAGCTTTCATGGATGGGGTTGTGGATTTTAGAATTGTAACTGGAGATAGCTATATGTAAAGCTGTGTCCTCTGCTTTGGTAAGCATAATTTTATGACAACTTGTATCCTTGTAAATCTTCAAGACTTCTTCCCATTTCTGTTGCATTGTGTGGTTAAACAGAATGTCACGTAGATCACTCATTTCTTCTCTCTGATTGAATGCTAACTTCTCTAAGTATTCAAGAGTGATCTAAGGAAATATATATATATATATATATATATATATATATATGGAGGGAACTTAAGAGGGGTCTACAATTGTAAATTTCTTGGTAAGCTTCGAATAAATGTGAGTTTATAAAACAAAAGTAAAGGAAATAATATCTATGTGTGTGTCATGTGTTACATGCTTGTGCTTTATTCTCTGAGTGGGCCACTGCTGTCGCTTCAGATTCTATGTTCCAATATTTTTGTGTCCGACTATCAAATTCATGAATATTATACTCCCTCCTATTCAAATTATTTGTCTTTCTAAGCTTATGCACACATATTAATAAAAAAATTATCTACCCAAATTAACCTTAATTAACACTCATCTATACACTATATACACACACATCGATGTGCTATAAATAGGAGTTATTGAGCATTTTCTTCATTCATAGAGAAAATGTGCTTGGAAGCCATTATTGCAAGAAAATAACAATTAAGGTTAATTAAGGAATAGAATTCTAAAACGACATGTAAAATATAAATAGTTAAAAACTCTTAAACGACAATTATATAGAATAGCTAGGAGGGAGTAATATTTATTATAAAAATGAAAATTATTACTCCCTTCGTCCCCCAAAAGTGTGGTGCATATGTGATTTGTTGTGAGGTATAAAATATTAGTTGAACCACACTAACCTGGGACGGAGGGAGTATAATATATTGAGCTCCAATTAATATTTATCATAATTATCAATTATTAAATAAAAAATTAAAATTAGACAATGAGAGAATAATTATATTTCCTAATTAGATATGATCAATCATAATTAATAATTACAAGATTAAACTAAAATACAAGAAATTAAAATTGAAGAAAAATAAATACTCCCTCCGTTCATGAAATAAATCTTCATTGTGTGCTGGACACGAAGATTAATAAAGCTGGTGGAATTGTTGTGAGTGGAATAAAAGTACAAATTGAAGGGTAGTGTTAATAACACTTTTTACTTTGCTAGGTGGGTCTATCAATGATAAAAATAGGTAAAAAATATAAGAAAGTATGAAGGGTATCATTGTACATAAAGTAAAGTAGGACTTTTTTTGTGTACAAATAAAAATAGATAAGTAGGACTTTATATCGTGGACGGAGGGAGTAATTTTTTTTTTTTTTTTTGAAAGTGGGACACGACTGAGACGCCAAAAAGTGGAATAGAAGTGTGCGTGTGTTGGCCTAGCGGTAGAGTGATTAATATCCGAGGCTAAAGGTCTCGAATTCGAATTCCACAGTGGCACGGTCTTTAAATTTAATTGTTAAGTTATTAAAAAAATGGAATAGAAGATTCCAAGTCGGATTATATACATCACCATAAGATAAGGTTTCTAAGTTAAGGTAATTGATACTCCCATCGTCCCGCTGAAATTGTCCTCTTACTGTTCGGCACGGTTATTAAGGAGAAAGGTAAAAAGAGATAAAAAAATGGGTAGGTCTCATTATTTTTGAAGGATTAATTATTTTCTTTTTGGAAAAGAGGACAATTTAAATGAGACAGCCAAAAAAGAAAGGAGGACAATTTCAATGGGACGGAGGAAATACATGCTATGTGCAATTTTGAATACTATGTTTTACAAGGTATTTATTTTTGATGATGGATTAGATTTATAAAAAAGTCTTGTAAATTATTATTAACTCCACCTTTGGATAGTTCCCGAGAAAAAGCATGCACGAATATATTAATATTATGTCATAAGCAGAGAAATTTCATTCAAAATTTTATATAAATTTTTTTTTTTTCAGAATTACAAGATATATATATATGTATATAATCAAATTAAGCATTACACCATTATATAGGCGAGACCTCTACACCACCATGCACGGTGAGACAACTACACCATCAAATAAGGTGGGACGTAGGCGGAGTTGAATCCAAGACCTCTCACTAAAAAAAGTCTTGTGATATCTCAGCTAGCCACTGGAGCCAGACCTCATTAGCATGTTAAATAAAGATTTAATAGTTAAAAATTGTGGTGCAGAGAGCTTCAAAAGAAATTTGAAATGATCTAGAGAGTTGTTCCTTTTCTCAGTCAATTTCTCCATTGGCAAGTTTTTCTTTTTTTTTTCTCTCTCTCTTTACTGTGCCTTGATGAATATTAAAAAGAAAAAAGCAGTCTTTACCTCTTCAATGAACAAGGAACAAATTGTCTCCGAAGCATGGAATTCTTACTACACAATTTAAAAATATACTAATATTCTTTATCCACATTTCACGCTTTATGATTCTTTCCCTTCTATATATATATGTACTGAAAAAATATAAAAGATGCAAATAATAAATTGGGAGGAAAGTTAAAATAACCATTTTGAAAAAGCAAAAATAATTTCTAACTATTAATCTTTAAAAGATAAATACTAACCAAAATTTTTACATCTTTACTATCTTGCCCTTATACATGAAAGTATACATGACATGTATACATGACATGTATACATGACATATGTGAATACATACACGAACACATATACGAATACATACACGAATGCATACATGATAATCAAATCTTTTTCCGGCGACTTTCCGGTGACATTTTCCAGCGACTTTTTTCCGGTGAAAAATTCCCGACAACTTTTCCGGCGAAAATTCCCGGCAACTTTTTCGGCGGAAAACATATTTAGAAAAAAAATTCCGGCGAAAATTTACGGCGACTTTTTCGGGCAGTTTTTTCCGCGCGAAATACATATGCAGAAGGAAAAAAAACACACATACACATGTATTCATGTATGTCATGTATGGATTCATTTACACACACACTTACATGTATTTGTGTATGGATTCGTGTATGGATTCATGTATGTCGTGTATGGATTCATGTATAGAGGGAAAAATTGGAAGAATGGACATTATTTATTTTTTAAAGATTAGTGGTTAGAATTTGTTTTTGCTTTTTCAAATTGGTTAATTTTGCACATTATTTCTAATAAATTTCTGGTAGCTTTCTTTGAACAGTTAATCTTCTGTCACATGCATGGTAAAAAAATTATGTGTTAGCATATATACCAAGAAATGATAATGTGATCAGATCTCTAAGACTATATGATGTATATCATTGTAATATGGGTGGAGCATCAGAAAATATTATTTTTAAATAATGATTGAAATTAATATTTGAAATTTGTAGCTTCCACAAATAAATAGGATAACATCATGGGTTAGTGCCAATACATAGGGGTGGATCTCGTGTGGTCGACCGGACCGACCGCAATGTAAAAGTCTACCACTTAATAAAAAATTTATCTTTCTTTTTCTGTTTTTTTTTTATTTTCAATTAATTAATTTAATTAATATTTAATTTAATTTAGTTAATAAATTCTAATGAAATGATAAATTCTAAAAGAAATTAATAAATTCTAACAATCTCTAATTACTATTAATCTCATCTAATTTGATCAGCTTGAATCCACAGTAAGGCCAATATTTGGGAGTTTTTGTCTAGCACAAAATAATGCTTACGTTAGAGGTGGCCAAAATAACCGGAACCACTGGAACCGAATCGAAACCGGCGGTTCCGGAACCATAATAGAACCGCTGGTTCTGATTCGGAACTGAGAACTACATCGACGGAGGTTCGATTCCGGTTTCAAAGCAGCGGTTCCGATTTGAAACGTAAACTGAAGTAATAGACGGTTCGGTTCTGATTCCATCGGCCGGAACCGAGAACCGCCGGTTCAGTTTCGATTCCGAAACCGAACCGAACCACGGCCACCTCTACTTACGTAAGTATAAATTTCATGAAATATGAATTTCGTATAACGTGAAAAAGTTCTGTCACAGCTCCGAATCCCGAAGGACGGCTTAGTTGGGGCGTGACTCAGGGTGGGAATTAAGAAGCGGGGAAGAAGGGAAATTAAAGATAAAAACAAGGAGAAGACACGATTATTCGTGAATAAAAATAGTAGAATACTTGGATTAATATAAGAGAAATAATTGCGATAAATTGTTTGAAAGAACAAACTAAGTTGAAAGGGTTCAAGTATTCGAAAACATAAAACTTAACAAGACATTAAAATATTCGAGTGTTTGCAGCGGAAAAGACGTAGATTGACTTCACATATGAAGATGTGAAGTCGAGGCTTGTCATAAACATGTTTGACAAAAGCACTTGCTCAACACCTACCATCATGACGCTGCTCATTTAGAAATACATGCAGGGTTGAGTACAACGTACTCAGTGAATACATGCCAAAACATATATACTTTTATAGATTTATCATGTATTTGCAACAGTAACACACATGAGTTTTTCTGAAAAATTTGTGCTTACTAAATCACTTTCATACTTGAGATCTCATAACATCATCAATCACCATATCTGTCCAACGCCGGGAAAGGTGGCCACCTTCCGTGAACGTCACTCACCGAGATGCCCAACCTTTGGGGCACACAACCTTGATTACTATGTACACTAATTCTGGAAAGCACCCTTTTGGCTAACTCAAAATCCGATCGATTTAATAAGTTGGCGAACCAACACAGATAGGCTTAAGAGAATCCATAAAATCGTTTATGCATGATAATCAATTCAAAATATACTTTTAAAGCATTTCAATAATACAACAAAGCTCAAATTATTTGATTTATAGAAAAACCCATAAATTTAGAAAGTCCACCTGATATTCTTACAGAACAAACCGTATTGCTTCTCCTTCTTGCCTTAAATACTCACTCTTATGCTTCACCTTTGAACGTAGAAACGGATTAACGGATTCGACAACGAATTAACTTATTTTAGACTTTAGAGCTTTGCATTCGACTAAATCTCACGTTAAAAAAGTTTAGGGTTTTCCTTAAAAAGTCTACCTCTTTATTATACGATGTTAAACACAGTCCAATCGTCTTACATTAACTAAAATTATCACACACGTTCCAAAGATCGCTAAGAAAACCAAAAGAATTGGAGAAATTCGAGAAGTATAAAATCTGAGAAGTAGCTATAGGTTCGTACGCGATTATAGAACAAATCAGAATGAATTAGGAGTTGTGCAATATATCGTTAAAAAGCCACGGATGTCTATTTTACTGTTCAATTTACGGATCGCAAAAATATTGAACGAACAGGAAGTTATGTCCGTTTTGGCAAAGGGTGGCAGGTAACTCGAAATTTTAGCATCTTTTAATACTAAACCCAAGCCCATTTTAATTAAATTGAAGCCAAGTATCAGCCCAATTCATTTACTTGACTTGATTCGGCCCGTTCCGTGCTTCTAATCTTTCTCTCAATATTTCGTTTTTTTTTCTTTTACAACTAAAGCCCAAAACTCATAAATATATATATATATATATATATATATATATATATATATATGGAAGAGATCATATGTAAAAGCCTTTTTCCGTAAGAAATAAGAAGCGATCTAGACCATTGATCTTTGTAGATGTACGGTTATCATTGACCGGTGCATTATAATTGAACATAGAATGCATTATCGTAACAATGCATTGTAGTAAATAAAAAATGCATTATTATGACAGTGCATTATAATAATACATAAAATATACTCCCTCGGTCCCATTATTCTTGTCTTGTATTCTTTTTTGGGCTGTCCCGTTATTCTTGTCCTGTTTCCATAAAAGAAAATATGCTTCTCTCACAAAAAGTTATGGACTCCACCACTTTCTATCTTTTTATCCTTTAAACATCCTTCTCCTTAATACCCGTGCCCAAAAGAAATGAGACAAGAATAATGGGACGGAGGTAGTATTATTTTAGTACATAAAATGCATTATTATTATTTTTTACGGGAAAAGTATTTTATACTTGAACCAAGCCCTATATAATATATAAAAGCAAAACTATTTTGTAAAAATAGTTTCCTGCCATTTATCTAACACACACAACACATTGTTTTTTTTTTATTGTTTTCATCTAAATATGTGTCACTGATTTTCAAACTTCTAAGAGACAATAATACAACTAATTTTGGCCCTATGTCATGCCTAGAGATGGCTCAATTGGATTGGTGAATTAAAAATATAATAACTTGATCGGACAACAAAATATATAATGCATAGAATCAGTGGCTTGAAGCAGCCATGGATCCAGTCAGCAATATAGAAGCATGTCTAAATGATCTATGACTTTCTGTTCATGCAAGTAGCATTCTTCTTCTCCTAATATCTTAAGATAATAAGCAATCTAGCAAAAACTTATTCAAGAACAATGTAAGGAGACTCAAGATTAAGATTCAACAACCACATATTCTCGTGGTATATATATGCCTTACATACAAATCTAGTTAGTTAAATTGTTCTAATTAAAATATTATTAAAACCAAAACTGCAAAATAATTTAACAACCAAAGGAAGATGAAAATCCTACCAAGAAGAATAAATGGATTTTTATAAAACGTCACTATGAGATAAAAATCTAGTTTTGAACTATGATAGCATACCCCAATGTTAGTGTACGTTGAAGCTCCTTTTTCTTGCAATATATAAACATTCAACATCGCGATAAGCTGAAACAACACGTCTGGTTGTGCTTCAAAGAAATCAGGTAGGCTACTTTGCATTACCTACACGACTACACAACAAAATCAAGCAATGCAACATGACAAAATAAACAATCAAATAGTCTTCTTATCATCACTTCTACCAAAAATCCCCAAAAAAAATGTGATATGAGTATAAATACTACTCCCTCCGTCCCGCATTAGTATGGTGCAAGGAGTGCGATACGGATTTTAATAAAAGGTAAGTAAATGTTTGGTAGGGATATTTTTAGTGGAGAAAGGGACCCACAATTATTAGTGTTAGTGAGATTTTTCAGTGGGCTTATTGTAAATATTCAAAGCTTTTAAGGGTATAAGGGTAAAAATCATGAACTAAAATAGATGAACCACACTTATGGGGGACTGTCCAAAATGGCAAATTAACCACACTTTTAAGGGACGGAGGGAGTATTAAAGATTGAGTAAATCAGATTAGATTTCTAGAAGGCATAACTGAGGAACAAAAAATTCTTAAAACTTCATATTAATTAGAAGTATTTAATTGAGGCGGCGGTTAAATTGCGACATGTATTATGAATCGTGAATATAGGTAATTTGTTGGTAGGGAAGAGATCATATGTTAAAAAAAAAATTCGTAAGAAATAAGAAGCGATCTGGACCACTGATCTTTGTAGATCTACGGTTGTCATTAACCGGTGTATTATAGTTAAACATGGAATGCAATATCATAACAATGCATTGTAGTAAATCAAAAATGCATTATTATGATAGTGCATTGTAATAATACATCAAATACATTATTTTAATACATAAAATGCATTATTATTATTTTTTACAGAAAAAGTATTTTGTATTTGAATCAACCCCTTTGTTAATATTGATAACTTTTACAAATTGGAGCCAAAAAATAACTACTCAAAGCTTTGTTTTTGTATATTGCTTATAGATTAAAACTCCCTTTGTCCCAATATTCATGGCATGTATTCCATTTTGGGCCGTCCCATGTAATATGACATGTTTCCTATTTTGACTAATTTAGGGCCTACTTAGCCTTAATTAAAAAGCTTAATCTCAGCCACTTTTTTTTTTTTTTAGAAAACAAAATTTCATTACTTCACTAAATCAAGGCGTACAATATCTAGAAGTCAAGACGGATAGTCTGACTTCCAAATCATCACACCAACATTCTCACAAGCAAATTGTGCTAAACAATGAGCCGCACCATTCGCCTCTCGACGAACGTGCAAAAAATCTACAACAAAACTCTCTTTTGCAGCAGCAAAGGTCTCAAAAAGATCATCACACAACGCATCTGATCCATGATTAGCATCGTTGAGGACATGAATAGCTAACATTGAATCCGAGTAAACATGCACAGGACTCAAACCATGCTCCAAGCAAAAACCAAGTCCCAACAACAAAGCATGTAGTTCACCCATTAGTACAGTAGCTTTAAAACCAATTGATCTTGCCACTGCCGCCACTATATCACCATTATAATCTCTAATAATAAAACCAGCTCCTATCTTATTTTCCTCTCTCTTCAGCGAAACATCAACATCCATTCTATACACCCCCTGTCTTGGATTTTTCCACATTTTCGAACCTTCTTTAGGTAGCAAAGAGGCGAGACATAGCAACTTACTCCTAACTTCTTGAAAAGAATTCAACAGTTCAAGGCTAGCACTCAAAGAATCATTTTCTAACTTTTTCCCATCACAGAGCCCCATTCACACAGCCACAAACCCATCGACCATCTCTCTAAACCATCGAAATCAAATTTATCAAATACAATTTTGCCCAATTCTTCAAGAGTGAACCAGGGATATCTCTTCACCACTTCCCAAAACTCAGAATTTTTCCAAAGGCCTCTGATCTTCTCACAAAAAATAAGACAATGAGGTGTTGTTCCCCAACTTTTTTTACACCAGAAACACAGCCCCTTAGTCGGGATATGATGTCGGCGCAAATTATCCTCTGTCGGAATGAAGTCATGCAGAGCTCGCCACATGAAAATCTTCACTTTTGGAGGAACATTAATAGCCCAAACCACCTTCCACCACTTCACCATAAACTCAGATGTAGATGAATCATTCGGACAAAAATAATCTGTAGCACAAAGATATCCAGATTTAACTTAATACACCCATTTTTCATCTGATGGTCCCAAGACGTATATCTTGGTGTAGAGGGGGGTGAATACACCAAGATTTAAATACTTTTCCAATTTAAAACTCTTTTGAGTGAGCTGGCTGTGTTCAACCAAGCTGGGAGATAGCTGGGTAAACACAGTTGGCTGTGTGTGCCGAAGTTGGTGGGTTTTGAAAAGTCCGTCTAATACTTAAAATATACTAGTATACCGTCCCGTACGATGCACAGATTTCACATAAAAAATTCAAATAATTTGGGCACGGAGAGACATAGTTAGGCTAATAATTTAAGTGGAAAAACTTGAAAACACAACCCAATTTTAGTATAATATATAGATATGAATCTTGATATAACAAAAGGATGAGTAATATAAGCTACTGCCCATTGTTTATCAAAGTAATTGTCGTTTTTAGTATACAAATGTTGCGGCCTTTTGAATATGCAACTCATGTTGTTGACAAAATTCATGTTAGAGTTCAAGAAATCTCAGAAAAAGATATTTTCAAATGCGATCATCCATAGCATAATTATAAGATACATCATATGTAACACTACAAAAAAAACTCTCTTTTACCGACAGATTTTTCCGTTGATAAAACTAAGGAATCTGTTGGTAAACAGCTTACCGATGAATTTACCGACGGATTTATGCCGTCCTTAAATACGGCGACGGTAAAGATTTACCGACGGATTTATTTCCGTCGGTAAATTTAACGACGGATTACCGACGGAAATTCCGTCGGTGACAATCTGTTTTTTGTATTCCGTTGGCTGGAAATAGCAACTAAATACCGACGGATTATCCGTCGGTAAGTTTCGAAGAATCGAATCACATATTATCGACGGATAAATATCCGTCGGTAAGTTTTGAAGAATCGAAACACACATTACCGACGGATTTTCCGTCGGTAATTACCGACGGATTTAGGTCCTTCGGTAATGTTTTTAACAATATTTTTTTAAAATTATATTATATATATATATTTGCAATATTTTTGTCGAATTAAAATTTCCAACAAAAAAACCAAACATCAGGCAAAATAATTATTTTGCATTAAAAGCTTATTGTCATATATCAAATAATATCATGTTCGACAGATATAAATGTAAAATGTAAAGTAGTTTAAATATTCTAAAATAATAAAAATACTAAATAATTAAAAAAATATCCAACAAACAAGTTAATCATACATCAGGACCAAGGGGTGGAGGTGGACGAAAAAACTGCCCTGACGCCAGCATCTGCTGGAACTCGACAAACTGCTGCTCCAGACGTGCACGTGCCTCGCGTTCCGCCTGCTGCTCCTGCTCGATGCGGGCACGTGCCTCTCCCTCCTCCTGTAGCTGCTCCTCTAAGCTGCCGATTCGTGTCTGAAGCATCTCTTGTGTCAGAGCAGCCGTAGAACCGGAGCTACCACTGGATGCAGTCTGTCTGAGCTGGCTACTGCCGAAGTTTCCAGTGCCGTAGTGCCTCTGCTTCGTGGGTTGTGTGATCTCCAAATAGATCTCGTTCAAATCGGATTGTCCCTCCGCAGCACCCCGGCGATGAACCTCGGCCTAATTCATAAATATAAATGTGTTAGAAAATATATTATCATCAATTATAACAATTAGAAAAACTTAATCAAATACTTACATCAATTTTTTCATCCCTCGGCGTCAGATAAGTTCCATCGGCGTTCACGTGCAGTCGGCAGAAATTCGTATAATTCTATGTATCCGGTGCGACCCCTGCTCTGCTACCTATTCATGCATTATTACAAAATATCATATATAAGTTTTAATTATAAATTAAAAAATATAATATATACATATATATATATTGGTTAACAAGCTAATTAAAAATTACGTACCAACGACTGAACGAGGAGACGAGTGGATCTTGATCCTCCCCTATGCTTGCTAATCCCTGTGCCGGGTCCATCGGGCTCAGCCAACCGATTTGCACGAGCTTTTTCTGATCTAGCAATCACATCTGGATTCGCCCAATACTCTTACAAACCCGTCCAATACTCATCAGTCAAGTAAAGGGGTTTGGTGTCAAGGTTTTTGATCCAGAGTTTCTTCATATCGTTCACCCACCCACTGTATCTGACACTTGCCTTGGCCTCCCACATTTTATACACATCTGCTTCCCACTCAGCTGGTCAACTAAAATATTTCTGTTGAACAAAATATTAATTAATAAGTTAATCACATTTTAATGATAATAGTAGTAACAAACTCCTGAAATTTTATTATCTTATATTCTTCAAAGAATATAGCCTTGATGCTATCTGGAGTCAATTTCCAACTAAACACTCCTGGATTTTGAATACTCTTAAAAATCACTGTAGCAGTATGAGAGATCTCAGGTACTTCTAGTAGATAACTTTCCATTTGTAAAAAAAAAAACAAAAAATTAGACAATTAACATATATATATATATATATATTATCATATATTATAATAAAATTTTCAATATTTATTATATATATTAAAAATTTCAATATTTATTATATATGATATATATATATATATATATAATAAGTATTGAAATTTTTAATATGAATTACGATAAATAAATACATACCCCTTGTCGTCTCTCTGAAAAATTACCCTCCCTTGTCGTCTCTCTGGAAAACAACAGGTGGCCTACTGGAGCTGGCAGGTGCTGTCTCCGGAGGGGTATCTGGTACCTGCTGTGAAGAGGGCGGAGTAGCACCTAAACGTGTAGCTGAGGACTACGACTCGGGCTGACTGCCCGAGCTAGAAGGAGCACGAAAACCTCTACGTAGATCCATAATATCTGTTTCACAAAGGACATTGAGATGTACATATATATTATATTACTTAATAGCGACATATAAATTACTTAGCTTTATTATATTACGTTGATTGTAAACCATCTGAAGGCCAACTTCAAATTCAACCGACGTAAGGAAGCCTTGATTAGCACTCATTCTTGCAAAAAAAATTTGACAAAATATAACAACATTGAGTACAACACAATCAAGATATTAGACTAAGTACATTCACATGATATCACTAGACAATTGAGGTTTCAAATAAACCTATCACTAGTTGTCATAACCATCATCTTCATCACTACTTTCCTCATCCGACGACATTATATCTTCATCGCTATCTTCTACTCCCTCATTCTCGTCAATTTCTATGGTTCCACCTCCTGGATGATCAATCAGTGTCAGATAATCATCTATAACAGTGTGTGTACCCGTTATAATGACGTGATCTTCTTGAAATGGTTGATCTAATGTTGATGTAGATGTTTCAGTAGAGACTTCTACATTAGATCGAGCCTTGACTTTGCATGCTGCCCACCAATTCTTTTTTGCTTGATTCATACTAGGATAAGGACAATAAAACACTTGAATGTCTTGATTAGCCAAAACAAACGGGTCGTACTTCTTATATCTACGACTGTGGTTAATTGAAACCGACTTGAAGTCTGAATGAACCTCTGTTCCCGAATTAGATAAGTCAAACCACTCACATCTGAACAATGTTGTCCTCTTCAACGGATACTTCTGATACTCCAATACACACACCTCCAGCAGACGCCCATTAAAATCTTGCACATCTCTATCATAGACCGACCCTTTAATACAAACACCACTATTCACAGTCGCTTTATCTAAATCATGATCTATCATGTGGAACCTATATCCATTGACTACATATCCTGAATATGTATCAACTCCATTAATAGGTCAGGTCCATCTGCAAGATCCTTAATATATTGGTTCAAACTGTGGCAGGAAGGACGTTTAACCTGTGATAGATATGTCATGTTTTGTCAAATATTTTTTCATACAACAAAACAAGATCCTCAATTTATTGAATATTAAGATAAATTTAATCTTACATAGTATTTGATCCAGTTAGCAAACTCGTTATCAAACTTAGTATCTAACTCGGATCCGGAGATTAAGGGATTCATTGCTCGCAATTCATCCTCAAATACTCTTCAAAAAAGGATAAATGTGTATGTTAATATGTAAGATGTATATATTCATATAGATTAAATATTAAGTGTAGTACTAACCTCACATATGTGTCTATAACCTCCGCAAAATTGGATAAAATATACATATGCGCAGCATTGTATTCTTTCGTATCCATATATCTTCTAGTACTTTTTCCAATTGGACGTCCAGATACCTTGAAAATTAAGAGCATATTAGGATCATCATTTTCTTCAACTATCTCATCATCGTTGCGATGCATATTTCTCAATCTCGTGGTCACATGATCCTCAAAATAGTAAGAGAAAAATGTGGATATTTCTTCCATTGCATATGCATGTTGATGGATCCCTCAACCTTGGCTTTATTTTTTATATGGTTTTTCAACGTCCTCAAATACCTCTCAAATGGATACATCCACCGATACTGAACTGGACCAGCAAGGCGTGCTTCCTTCGCCAAATGAACCGGTAGGTGTTCCATGGAGTCAAAGAAACTCGGTGGAAAGATACGTTCCAGCTTACATAGAGTTACTGCTATTTTATCATTGAAGATGCCCATATTCTCTATTTGAAGACTCCTGGAGGTCAACTCCTTGAAGAAGCAACTTAACTCTGTAATTGGTTGCCAAACGTGTTGAGGAACAAGTTCACGAAAGGCAATAGGCATTAACATCTGCATGAACACGTGACAATCATGACTTTTCATGCTATTCATCTTTAGCTAGACCAAATCAATGCATCTGCTAATATTGGACACATATCCATCGGGAAATTTAAGACCTTTTATCCATTGAAGTAAAACTTTTTTCTCCTCTCCGTCAAGTGTGTAACATGCTTTTGGATACTTGTGTGTTACATCACAATGTTTCAATTGTGGTCTATTGCAGAAGATATTCAATTCTTCTCTAGACTTTTCTGTATCTTTTGTCTTTCCTTTGACATTGAGTACAGTATTGAAAACGTTATCAAACACATTCTTTTCAATGTGCATGACATCGAGATTATGTCGAATCAAAAGGTCTTTCCAATAAGAAAGATCCCAAAATATGCTTTTTTTCTTCCATCCAATGTGAGGATCTCTCGAGACTTGCTTGTTTGTGTCAGTAAAGTCTTCGGTTACCTTCACGAGACCCATTCCCTCTATAAGATCCAATATGTATGTTCCTGATTTCTGTTCAGGTGGATCGATTTGACATGCCTTATTCCTCCTAAATGCAGTTTTGTTTCTCTGAAATACGTGAGTATGAGGTAAGAATTTTAGGTGACAGTCAAACCATAATTGTTTTCTACTCTTCAGTAGAGTGAATGCTTCAGTATCTTCCATACAATGTGGACAAGCCAATCTTCCAGCTGTACCCCATCCAGACAACATAGCATAGGCCGGAAAATAACTAATTGTCCACATCAGAGCTGCTCGTATTTGAAAATTGTGTTTCAATGACACATCATACGTTGGCACACCTATTTCTCACAAGAATCTCAACTCTTCTATTAACGGCTGCACAAAAACATCCAACTTTATCTTCGGATTGGATGGCCCAGGCACCAATATAGTGAGGAACATGAATTATTTCTTCATGCACAACCAAGGCGGCAAGTTATGAGGTGTGACAATCACCGGCCAAGAAGAATACTGCCGTCCTGATTGCGCAAAGGGCGCGAAACCATATGTTGAAAGGCCCAATCTTACATTTTGGATCTCTTGTGCGAAATCATGATAAACATCATTCAAGTGCTTCCATGCTGGAGAGTCCGCAGGATGGCGCATAATTCCATCATCTGTAGAAGTAGCATGCCAACGCATATGTTCTGCTGTTGCTTTAGATGCATACAACCTCTGCAATCGCTGTGTAAGGAGAAAGTAGTGCATCTGCATTGCAGGTACACGTTTCTTTCTACGGCTTCCAGATGCACGATAACTATCCTTGAATCGGGATGTGCCGCAAAATTTACAGTTCTCCAATGCTGGTCGTCTTCCCAATAAAGCATGCAATTCTTAATGCAACAATCAATCTTCTGTACTGGTAAACCCATGCCCCTTAGTTGTCTCTTCGTACTATATAAGTTTTCAGGAGACAAGTTTTCTTTTGGAAGAGCTGACTTAAATAATGTAGCGAGCTAATTAAAACACCTCTCAGAAATATGATTTTCTGCCTTGATGCTCAAAAATTGCGTCATAAATGATAACTGTGAATGACTGTCGGTATACAATGGATTTTCGGCTACATTCAACATGTCATAAATCTGTTGAGCTCCAGGATTCGGCGGCTCTTCAATATTCGTCTGCTCTTCAAAATTATTAGAAGGACCCGCATGATCCATCACCATCCTATGATAGTTATTTGATGATTGTTCATCAACATCTATTATAATAACTTCTGTCGGCCTATACTGCTCTACTTCCCCTTGATAAATTCAGATTTTGTAATTCAAGATGAATCCACGCCTAGAAACGTGATCTTTAACTTCATCAACCCCCCGAAATGCCAAATGCTTACACTTCTTACATGGACACCTGATTTTATCTCCATCCATGTACTCTTTCTGATTACTTGTATACTCAATAAAACTGTCAAGTCCCTTCTCAAATGCAGGACGATCATGATTGATACATCCACTGACGATTTTCACTCATTCTTGTAAATTCTAACAAAATATAATAAATGCATTAATTACTTTAATCAAACAAAATTTTGGCAGCATAACCCTACTATCCTAACTACCAAGTGCTCGACTCTACCAGCAGCTATAGTAACCATAATGGTTCTAAACGTCTATATCTACCCCCAATGTGAATGTCCTTAATTAAGATGTAATTAATTTCTATCCCAAAGGGAGTAGATCCTTAAGAAATTAATTACATCTTTCACCAACAAAGTTCTAAGTTCATTCCCAACTTATAAATCATAAATAACGCGATCTTCAACACAATATATTCACATAAATAAATAATATCATATTGTTGGGAGACGATCCTTAAGATGTAATTAATTTCTATCCCAATGGGAGTAGATCCTTAAGAAATTAATTACATCTATCCCAAATTTATACTTCCACAATTGCTACAAACTTTAATATATACATCTTGTTGGTCCCAAGACGGATACGTTGGTGTAGAGGGGGGGGGGTGAATACACCAAGGTTTAAAAACTTTTCCAAGTTAAAACTCTTTTCAGAGAGCTGGCTGTGTGTGTGTGCGGAATGTGGTGGATTTGGAAAGTCCGTCTGTTGCTTCAAATATATTGCAAAGCTCTGTTTCACTTTTCAGTTAGTCCGTTTATGCAGCTTGAAATGTATGCTCATGAGGGTTAGTAACATGCATAAAACAAAGCGATAAATAACAAAGCATTTTTAACGTGGTTCGGAGTAACCCCTCCTACATCCACGACCAGATTCACTGGTAAATCACTACCACTTGGTTTCCAAGTACCAAGCAACTTCACAACTCTAACCCGAGCTGTGTTCCAACAGTTTGCGGGCACTGTCAAGCCTACACCTTCAGTTTCCGGGTACTGAAGAACCTAACCACTCGAATTACACGCTTCGAGCAAGCGTACCTTTACCTAACCTTTCTGGGTTTGGGTTTGGGTATGGTTTTCCAACTATGAACGAGTTCTTACAATGAAGAACAAGGAGTATGATGAACTCGTTCAAACTAGGCTTAAGATATTTATTCTGATCTATTACGCATATGATCGAATATGTGAACAACTAAGAACACGGTAGTGGTGGGTGTTCTAGAAAGATTTGGCTTTGTAGATCGTTGTTCATTTTTCTGTTTTCTTCTATTTCTTCAGTCGTCTCGCCAGCCTCACCAGCCTCTTCTATTCAATGGTGAGGAGGTATATATATAGGTGGAGATTCAAACTAGCCGTTGGAAGAGAGCCGTTTGAATCTTACCTACTCTTGTTGACTTCTGGCCTTTACCTACGAAGTAGGTATGCATCTGCAGAGGCTATTCCTTCTCTGATTTGACTGCGTCAGACAAGATCTTCTGACATCGGGATCTTGTCTTGGAGAAGGTCTTCGTCTTCGAGCTGTCAAGCGTCTCTGCTGTGTCTTCAGCGTCTTGGACCCTGCTGCGTCTCGACTCTGAGCTGTATCTTAGACCTGTGCTGTATCATCAACCTGAGCTGTGTCTTCAACTTGAGCTGTGTCATTAACCTGAGCTGTGTCTCAGACCTGAGCTGTGTCATCGACACTAAGCTGGGTCTTTTACACTGAGCTGGGTCTTCGACACTGAGATGGGTTTCCGTCACTGAGCTGGGTCTTGATACTGCAAGATCTTTGACTCTTCTTGGTCTTGCTCTGCTGAGTCCTTTAAGCTGTCTGCTTAGCTGTGTCTTCTGCTGTCTTCAGCGAATCTACCTGTAAACTAAGAAACTCTATAAGCTCAGACAGGTGAGCTGAAAAACGCTTAGGCTTGTGCGATCATCTACTCGGTTGGGGTCAGCTGGGTTTTGGTATCCAATCAAAACTCTATTAATTTTCCCAACAATTTCCCCCTTTTTGATGATGCCAAAACCTAACTGAGAAAAACAATTTACTTCCCCCTTAACAAGAAAACGGGTTTTCAAAAGTTTAAACATATACAGCAAGTAAATTAAATTCAGAGTTCAGTGCCTGGACAAAGAGTTATTGTCATCAGGATGAGCTTGAGAGCAAAAACGAATTTTTCATTAATAAGAGATAAAATTACAATTTTACATTTTCCAAAAATTCAAGACAAAAAATTCCCAGATGGCTGGGTCTTCAGCTCTGCTTCCTCTGCTCGTCCATTTGATGGTCAGTCTTGAGACCATATCTGTTGAAGATGAATTCTTCCAAGTTTCTCCATTCATCTTGATTTTTAGATTTGGAGATTCCTCTTTCGCCAGCCCAGTGATGAACTTCTTTGATAATCTGGGCCTTGTCAGGAAGATTCGTTCCAGCTATAGTGGGAGGCTTCAATTGCTTGACTTTTGGAGCTTTGAGCTGGATGTCGTTTCTCTTGGCATAAATGGCAATTGATCTTGCCATCATTGGATCTGTCTCATGAAGTTCGAGGAAAATAATCCTGGAAAGCAGTTTCTGGATCCATGTCTTTGAACTGATTCAAGTAGTAGAATTCTTTGATGAATTCTGATTTGCATCTTTCCCAGTTTTCATTGATATCATCTGGGTTCTTCTTATCAGTCGAGGCTGCTTGAATTTGTTTCTTTCTAGCTTGCCTGTAGCTCTGCCTTTTCTTCTTTTGCTTTTTCTCAGCAGGCTTGTGCAAATCAGCTTTCCTCTTGATAATTTTATCCAGCTCTTGCATTTCTTTTCTTTGCTCGTTGTGGAAGTTACACAGCCAGTGATAGTCTTTGTATTCTTCAGGCTTGTGTCCACAGGCTTTGGCAAGAGCAACCATTTTCTCTCTCCACGTCTCTTTGACTGCTTTGGCTGGTGCAGTTGGCTCTGTCTCTTCTTCATCCAGCTCTTTGGCAAAATCGTCGATTTCCCTCTGAATTTGCTGCACAGGTTCCCCCTTAGCTGCAGCTTCCATCTCCATTGTTTTTCCAGCTTCACTCTTATCTTCCCCCTTTTTGGCATTATCAACAAGGGAGGCAGAGATGTTGGCAACTGTTGCGCTGAGCTTGGAAAGAATACCTTCAACATCAGCGATCTTGGCTGAGTTGTCAGCTGTGACGAGGTTCAGCTGGGCATTCTTCTTCTTCCGGCTACGGGCGAGCATCCAGATCTTTATATATGTTGAAGAGTTGGCGGATGTCAGCGCTGTTGGAGAGAGTGGTCTTTTTGATAGCTTCCAGCTGGCTTGTGAGATTTGCGATGTCGTCGACCAGTAGAGCTTGAAGTCTTGTCACTATCTCAGGAACTCTCTTCTCTAGATGGTTTGACTGATCAATGCTCTGAGAGACGAGAGATTGCCTGAGATCTTGACTGGTGCTTTCTTGCAGATTCTGGGCAAATCTGTGAACGTCATCAATGGACTGTCCATTGCATTGGACTTGTGACTCTACAGCTGAGATGTGCAGAAGGGTGTCGATGTTTGATTTGAGTCTATCCTGATAAAGGATTTCTTCAACTTGTTTGGCTATCTCCTCCTTTATTGCATCAGAAAGCACGACATTGGAATCCGTTTGGGTCCCGGATTCGACTTGGCTGGGTTTGACTGCCTCGATCTCGACCAGTGAGCGAGTGTCATTGGCAATTGGACTTGGTGGGGAAATTCTTTGCTTATACAGTTCGATTTGTTGCATCAATTTGTTTCTTCAATGATCATTACCTCAGCTGTGTCATCTGGTACAGCGTCCTTGGTAATCTCAGCTGTGACTTCTTTGGACATAACATCTTCACAAGATGTCTCCCATCCCGCTGCTGTTAGAAGCTTGTTGGCTGATTCCCAGACGTCTGCTGGGTGCGGCTTGGGGTATTGCTGAGATACTTCAATAATTCCTCTGATGAGATCATTTTGATGTAAGTAAGCATCTTCCAGACTTCCAAAGCCAAACATGTACTGGAGGCATGCTTCATCTGTCTTCAATTTCTCATACGAGAAGGTCTCGATCAGCTGCTCATTCTGGTACCAAGTCGCCATCTTGGTGTCCAGATAGAATTTGAAATCTGCAACTTTGACGAAGGCAATTGGCAGGTGCGCCAAGATGGGATACTGAGTTAGAACACTCTTGATCCCTGCGATGCGTAGCTCCTCGTACATAGCTTCCATGAAGGCTGAGCCAGAAGAGTTGAATGATGTAGAAGCACTGGAATCACTCTCTTCTGATTCTTGTGGAGATTGTTTTGGAGTAGAGCTGGGATTAGAGGGTTCAGCTTGGTCATCAGCTGGCTGTGAAGGAGCTTCAGCCAGTTGAATATTTCCCTGTATGTTTACGAGAGACGGATCTCTTGCTGGAGAGCTGGGTGGAGGAGAAGGCTATTTGGGCGGAGAGCTGTGAGGTGGTGAGGGCTGGGGTGAGTTCCTTAGATTATCCAGCTCGTCCTCTGAGCTGGATGACAATCCATCATTCAATCCCATCTCGGCCAGGATGTTTGATCCGTATTGATCGAAGGACGACACTGGCTGTGGGGAGTGAATCACCATTGCTTGTTTTGGAATGGCAGCTGTTTTCTTTTTCTTCTCAGCTGGACCTCCAGCTGGTTTGGGGTCAGCTGCCTTCCTCTTTCTTTGTTTCTTCTCAGCTGGAACTTCTGCCTCTGTTCCTTCCAGCTGCTTCTTGCTTTTGCTCACAGCGGGCTGCTTCTTCAGAAGATCATTGACTTGACTTATTCTTTGGAAAAGAATCTTCGTTTCTGGAAACGGTTCTGAATCAGCCCACTTTACTGTGTGCCCTTTCACAGCTTGCTCTATCAAGAAAGAAATTTTGGAGCAGAGATACAGTGGCTCTGTGGTTGAATACGTCGTCCTGGTGGAGTTGAACTTTATCTTCTCTGACTCCTTGACCAGTCGGTTGAGTAAGAAATCAAACCAGTTGACGTTTGCACCTTTGATCATGGCAATCATCGGCTTGAGCTTTGGAATACTTATCTCTCCTTGAGATCCAGCTATCCCTAAGATGCATTTTTGCGTGATATCCAGCAGCAGCCTGTACTTTGGCTTTAGAAGGAGCTTTGACATGCTCGCTCTGTACGGCTCTGGGGTGATAAGCATCTCTTGGCTAAGGAATTCATCCACTTCTTCACGGATGTAATCGTCTGGAATGAATTCTCCTTCTCTGGATAGGTTGAACACTTTTCGTAGCATCTTGTTGAGCTTGATGTGGACGGTTTCTAATTCAAATTTTCCATCTTCGCCTTCAACAGTCACATCGAATGAAGATGAGTAAAAACCTTCTTCGTCAATGATGTTTAGATAGAATAGAGCGGCTTCTCTCTTTAGCATAAGCTTGGGCATGGAGGTTGCCCACAGTAAGAGACCGGAGTCTGCAACTAGATCCACCATCTCTTTTAACTCTGAAACATGGAGGTTGGAGGTGGAAAGACAACTTTCAAATGATAATTTTGTCATCAGTACTTCGAACTGGTTCATCCCTGCGGTTGATTTCTTGGGAGCCATCTCTGCAATCTGTTGATTTTGATCGAGCGAGGAATTTGCAGATGATAGATAGATGACTTGAAGATTTGAATTTCGCAGAGATAAAGATGGAAGAATTCTCCGTATCTTTTCCATGTATATCAACTACCATAATTGATCATCGGATGAGATTTAGACAGCTGGTATTCTGATCAACGGCTGGGAGAGATTCACTCATCACGTTCTGACGTGTTTACGGCGAGTGTATTACAACCGCGCGTGAGGCAGTTCAAACGCTTGACATTCTGCCTCGATTCTGCTGTGCTTCAGTACTCAACAGTCTTTATAATTAATGCGATGGGAATGAAAACTTATCAAGCAATTTAACTAAGGAACATATGTCCGCTTAACATTGGAATTCAAAAATAATTGGACTTAAATAGTATATTCCTTAGAAAAATAAATGCATGATACATTCCTGTCAGCTTGGACCAAAAAGTCAGCTGATGTCGCGGATGTCCTTTCCTTTGCTTGACTGAGTTTCTCCCTTCAGTTGAGTAAATCTTCTGCTTTGGGATCCAGCTGGGTTTGTTCCCCCTCAGCTGGATGGACTTTCTTCATCCGGATTGAGCTGATATCAATTGTTGGTCATTCTCAGTTGTATGACTCAGTTTGGAATGAGTCATCTTGTCTTTCTTTCTCTGCTGATAGACATCGTTTGCGAGGTTCCCCCTCAATTGGATAAACCAATTGGGTTTTATCAGCTGGGTTTGATTCCTCCTGACTTGATAAATTCATTTTGAACTCCTTGGGGTTCCTGCTGAGTTAGTCCAGCTGTGTCTGATTCCTTGATGACACACGGATGCTGGATGCTTTTCTTGATGACACACGGTATTTCCTGCTGGATGCTTTTCTTGATGATTCTGCTGGACTTATGATGAGACCAATTGATGAAATCCAATTGTTGGTGAATCTGCTGAACTGAGTTCTCCCTCAATTAGATTCCTCTTCTGGATTCTGCGATCCACGTTTGATCCAGCTTTGTTTGATATCCAGAGGATGACATTTGATAGTTCAGCTGGATTTTTCTTTTGATTCTCCACTTGAATCTTCTACTGGATTGACTTAGCCCTCAGCTGATATCACAGCTGTGTCGATTTCCAGCTCGGTGGAGTTTCCCCTGAATTTGATAGTAGGTGGCTGTCTTTTCTCAGCTGCTTCCTACTTCACTTGAGTGAATTTTCTCATCACTGGCTCAATTCATTGATGAGGTCAGCTGCTCCATGATTAGCTGAGTTCATTGATGCTTTGTGGGGTAGAATCTTCGATTTCCTGTTCTTTGCATCGAATTCACCAGGAAAAACGTTATCACAACAATTGGCTGATGGACAACAGATTATGCTAAAGTCCATCAATCATAAGAGACATTTGAAATTATTATTATATGTCTCAAATGAGTCAAATCCTTTGATGCATCCTTTCGAGATATCACCAAAGGTTACCTGGGACTAGTACGCTTGACATATTCTTTGAATAGCTTTGAGGTAAGTCATGAGCTTTGATCACAAGCTGTCTTTCTTTCACAACACGCTTGATGACATCCTCAATTGCGTCTGTCCCTTCTTGACCTGTTATCACTCATTCGGCACCCAGTTCTGATTGGGTCCGACTTTGTTGTTGAGGGTTCCATTGATAACCCAGATTTGTCTTTATCTTTTGTGAGTGATACTTCTGGTTGGTCCTTGAATGAGTCCGCTTCTTCTTTGGACCTTGTTGACTCCATTTTCTTTGATGAGGTCCATTTCATAGCTGGAGTCTGTTAGCTTGATATCTAGTTTGATGTCCTGTCTGCTGGAATCTTGATTTGAAGCTCGGTTGCTTTCCAGCTTTCTAACCAGCTGAGATCCTTCCCAGCTGTCTTTTAAGTTGACCTTGATGTCTGTGCTGGATGACATTCTGTCTTTGATTTTGATTCCAGTCAGCTGGATTTATCTGCTACCTTTGAGCTCTGTGATCAGCTGGGAGTTGCTGTTTTTCTTGGTCTTTGAGTTGCCGATCAGTTTTCTTTTCTGATCGGACTGAGCTTGGAGAGCTGGCTTGATTGAGTACGACCTCTTTGATACCTTGATGACAAGGTTCCAGCTGTGTAAGTATTGGCTGGAGCCATTCTTTGATCTGATACAGCTTAGGCCATCTTCAAGCTCCTGACCATTCAGTCTTCTGCTTGACTTTCTGAGTTTATGATGATGGGTCCATTAAAGATAACATCCCACATCATGTCGTGATGAGCACTCAGAAAGCTGTTGAATTGGAACTTCCAGATCTGATAATCATCGACAGAGAATGTCGGATGTTTCCTGCACAAGGAAGATTCCACGACAGTATGCAATATAATGATTTAAAAAAAATTAAAGCTTTGAAAGATCTGTTCAGGTGACCACTATCAGCAATGAAATGCTGACTTGACAGATACAGTGATCTTTTGAACCACTGCTCTGATGCCGATTGTTGGTCCCAAGACGGATACCTTGGTGTAGAGGGGGGGTGAATACACCAAGGTTTAAAAACTTTTCCAAGTTAAAACTCTTTTCAGAGAGCTGGCTGTGTTCGATCCAGCTGGAGGGCAGCTTGATCGACACAGCTGGCTGTGTGTGTGTGCGGAATGTGGTGGATTTGGAAAGTCCGTCTGTTGCTTCAAATATATTGCAAAGCTCTGTTTCACTTTTCAGTTAGTCCGTTTATGCAGCTTGAAATATATGCTCATGAGGGTTAGTAACATGCATAAAACAAAGCGATAAATAACAAAGCATTTTTAACGTGGTTCGGAGTAACCCCTCCTACATCCACGACCAGATTCACTGGTAAATCACTACCACTTGGTTTCCAAGTACCAAGCAACTTCACAACTCTAACCCGAGCTGTGTTCCAACAGTTTGCGGGCACTGTCAAGCCTACACCTTCAGTTTCCGGGTACTGAAGAACCTAACCACTCGAATTACACGCTTCGAGCAAGCGTACCTTTACCTAACCTTTCTGGGTTTGGGTTTGGGTATGGTTTTCCAACTATGAACGAGTTCTTACAATGAAGAACAAGGAGTATGATGAACTCGTTCAAACTAGGCTTAAGATATTTATTCTGATCTATTCTGCCTATGACTGAATATGTGAACAACTAAGAACACAGCTGACTGGCTGGGTGTTCTAGAAAGATTTGGCTTTGTAGATCGTTGTTCATTTTTCTATTTTCTTCTATTTCTTCAGTCGTCTCGCCAGCCTCACCAGCCTCTTCTATTCAATGGTGAGGAGGTATATATATAGGTGGAGATTCAAACTAGCCGTTGGAAGAGAGCCGTTTGAATCTTACCTACTCTTGTTGACTTCTGGCCTTTACATACGAAGTAGGTCTGCATCTGCAGAGGCTATTCATTCTCTGATTTGACTGCGTCAGACAAGATCTTCTGACATCGGGATCTTGTCTTGGAGAAGGTCTTCGTCTTCGAGCTGTCAAGCGTCTCTGCTGTGTCTTCAGCGTCTTGGACTCTGCTGCGTCTCGACTACCGAGGCTTGTATCTTAGACCTGTACTGTATCATCAACCTGAGCTGTGTCTTCAACCTGAGCTGTGTCATTAACCTGAGCTGTGTCTCAGACCTGAGCTGTGTCATCGACACTAAGCTGGGTCTTTTACACTGAGCTGGGTCTTCGACACTGAGCTGGGTTTCCGTCACTGAGCTGGGTCTTGTTACTGCAAGATCTTTGACTCTTCTTGGTCTTGCTCTGCTGAGTCCTTTAAGCTATCTGCTTAGCTGTGTCTTCTGCTGTCTTCAGCTATCTTCAGCGAATCTACCTGTAAACTAAGAAACTCTATAAGCTCAGACAGGTGAGCTGAAAAACGCTTAGGCTTGTGCGATCATCTACTCGGTTGGGGTCAGCTGGGTTTTGGTATCCAATCAAAACTCTATTAATTTTCCCAACACATCTTAAAATAATCTCATGCTATTAACATCATAGATCAAAGTTACACTTATACAATTACTATAAAGTTTTATTATAAATAAATCATTTTATACAACTACACTATATATACAATTAGATCATCATCATAAAACAAACTCATGCTATTTACAATAAATTAATTTATACTTATCAATTATACTGCATGTTATACTTATACTTCATCATAAATAAATTTCATGCTATTTATACTCATACTTCAACATCAAACAAACTCATGCTAATTTTTACATCATAAAATAAACTCATGCTATTCAAATCATATTTCATTGGTATATAATCAAACAAATACACAATTCAAGAACTATAATAATTTAACTAGATTCAAATTCTAATTATTTATGAAAACTAACTTGGAAACGACGGGATAGGGAAACTAACTTGGAGGGTTGACTATTGCAGAAGCCGGCGACAATGACTGCAATTATGACGGAAGTGGCAACTGCAAAATCTAGGCCGAAAGAGAGAAACAGAGAAAGAGACAGTGAGAGAGAGAAAGACAGACTTTAATCCGTCGGTAATTAACGACAGATAAATCCGTCGGTAAATATATATAATTAATTTATTATTTTTTTCCCGGGTTATGTTTAACGACGGATATATCTGTCGTTAATTACCGACTGAAGTTAATCCGTCGGTATTTAACGACAGATAAATCTGTCGTTAATTATTATTTTTGATTAAATATTATTTTTCGCCTGTTTACAAATACCGATGGATTTATCCGTCATTAATTACCGACGGCAAACTTTTCGTCGGTAATTAACGATGGATATATCCGTCGGAAGTTTGTTTTTTTATTTTTAATTAGATAAATTAAATATTACAGACGGATAACTCCTTCGGTAATCCGTAGTTAAGTTCTTAATAGCCGACCCGCCTTTTTTCCGTTGGTAATTACCGACGGAATTATATCCGTCGGTAATAACAGTTGGTAAACATGCGTTTTTTTTGTAGTGTAAGTTCATGTTATCTATCTAACAAGGTAATTCAAAAAAATATATTTCTTGTTATCTATCTACAAACAAAACAAAAATACTATCTATTTGCACTATTTGCATTGTATAAATGAATAACTTACTATGTAATGCGTTCATTGACATCTTCTTATCCATATTAATCTTATATATGTAATTTTCAAAGGAAGAGTAAGACAAATGATATTCCATAAGCATTCATATTACCAAGGGGCTATTAAGAAAGTCAAGAAATTAAAAATTTGCACACATAATAATGAATAAGAAAAGGCAAAAAAAAAAAAGGAATACAATTGAAATCATTAAGAATTAAAATCTACTGACAGAATATTACTTGGGTTTAATTTGCAAATAAAAGAACTCATATCTTGCAACATCATCAAAATCTTCCAACCTATTTTTCCCCTCAATCTTTTCTTCCTTTGTTGACGAATCCACCACATAGCACAAATGCCGCTTGGAAGACTGATCTACTCTCAAATCCGACGGCTCAAATATGCTCCAGTATACACGAACAATGACGATCTAAATATTATCAGAGGCATCATGCATGACAACACTTACTATTACCTACAATTGCCAAATTTACAGGTATATCTCTTAGTCTTTGTGCTTCGGATGTCATGCTACCAAACCTCATCCACTCTGGTACCCTCCAACTCGATCTAGTTTCCATATCGTACATTCAAAATAGAAGAGAGATTCCAATGAAGCCACTTAAACCCTTGCCCCTAAAATCTCTATATTTTAGTTATTTTGTCATGTTTTCAATATTACTAAGAAAAGTTTGATGCAAATACAAGTGCATAAGAGTTATCACACAAACACATGCATATGATGACATAAAGAAACCTGAGCTGCTGGAACATTCATCCTAGTCAAACTTCCCAACTTGAGAATATCCGGCATTGGTATAGTAGTAGTTTGTGCAACTGAAGAAAGTGTTGCCTTGATTAGCCCCCACAACATATCCTCTTCAACAATTTTACCAGCATCTTTCACCACCTAAATAACAGAATCATGTAAGAACAGGATTTTGATAATTTGTCAAAAACCTTATTTTAATTAATAGATAAACAGTCCACATTTGAAGTAAATTAAAGAGCAATGATATATTACAGTTATTTAAGCAACTAAATGTAGATCGAATTAATCCATCTCTGCTGGAACCATCTTCTCAAAGAATAACCTTAATGGAAGAGATTATCTGCTCTGCAGCAGACGGTGGTATTAAGGGGCAAGCCTGCTTCAACTATTCAATAAGTTCTGATAACAAATTTCACTATGAAGGTATATGCATAACATATAAGGAATAGTCCGTCTTTCATTATAAGACACAAGACATAAGAATGCATTCTCTTTGAAAAGAACGACTTCAGACAATTATCATATGACAATTATATAGAAATTACAGCACAATTATCCTTACACAAAATAACAATGTATAAATCCAATAGAAGATATCCAAATCTATACCTGAAAACAAAAAAAATAACAATTATAATGCAAGCATTTCATATCGTCATGTCATATATAATTGTACATCGAAATCCTATCATTTTCAATTCTTCAAACAGAATACGTACATGCCCACAATGTATAAGAGAACAAAACAAAGAAGTTAAATATTACAAATTGGCATTATATAAAATGTGATAAGGTAGAAAAAAATGAATTAATGCATTGAAGAAGAAGAAGAAGAAAAAGTATACCCCAATGGAAATTTTCGACGCTGTCGCTTGAACTTTTTTGTGCCACTAAAGAATGTTGTATCGTGGAGAGTAAATTAAAGGATCTGTGCTTCCGAATTTCAGTACATGGGTGTTAACTGCCAAATTAACTACTCCATTATGACGTGATTATATCTACATATTTTTATAAAAATACTCCTACTACAGTAAATGACTAAAATGACCCAAATTTGGCGCAAAAAATAAACTGTCAAAACTCTTTTTTTATATATTAATAGATTGCAAAATTTTGTTTCACTTTTCACTTAGTCAGTTTATGCAGCTTGAAATATGCTTATGAAGGGTCAGCTGGATGCATAAATAAAGCAGTAAAGAACAAAGCAGTTTAACGTGGTTCTGAGAATGACTCCTACGTCCACGACCGGAAGCCACTAAGGATTTCACTGACTTTCCGCGCAGTCAGCAAGCGTTGCAGTTCAGTTTCTCGAGCTGGATACAAGTTTACACGTAACCAGTCTGTTTATGGGCACAGCTGAAGCCTACATTTAGTTTACGGGTACTGAAGAATCTAACCTGTAGATTTACGGGTACTACAGAACATGAACCTGGAGGCATGCTTCATCTGTCTTCAACTTCTCGTAGGAGAAGTTTTCTATCAGTTGCTCATTTTGATACCAGGTTGCCATCTTGGTGGCCAGGTAAAATTTGAGATCTCCAACTTTCATGAGGGCGATGGGCAGATGAGCCAGAATTGGATACTGAGTAAGAACACTCTTGATTCTTGAAATACGCAAGTCCTCGTACATGGCTTTCATGAAGGCTGAGCCACTGGAATTGAGTGACAGGGAGGCAGTTGTATCACTCTCCTCTGATTTTGTTGAGTTTTGAGTGATTGGTTCAATTGTGTTCACAGCATGCTGTGAATGAGCATCAGCCAGCTGTGTGGGAGTTTGAGCTTTGGGTGAGGGCTGATTTGGAGGTAAGCTGGAATGAGTAGAAATGGGTTCAGTTTGGTTGTCAGCTGGCTGTGAAGAAGCTTCGGCGAGTTGAGTATCTACCTGCTCTTTTACAGGTGATGCCTATTAGGTTGGAGAGCTGGGTGGAGGTGAAGGTTGTTTAGGTGAAGAACTGTGAGGTGGTGAGGGCTGGGGTGAGCTGGGATCTACAGGAATATCGCCTAGAACTTGGGCGATAACCTGGGTCAGAGAAGATGGAAGAGATGACTTACTCTTCGGAATATCCAGCTCGTCCTCTGAGCTGGATGACGATACATCATTGAATCCCATATCAGTCAGGATATTTGTTTCAAACTGATTGAAAGCCAACGCTGGTTGAGGGGAGAGAATCACCCTTGCTTGACTTGTCTGGAGTGCGAGCTTGCTTAGTGAGACTTCTGGAGTAGCCTCTGAGCTCGCCTCTGTTGGTGGAAGGACAACTGCTTTCCTTTTCTTTGCAGTTGGGCCTCCAGCTGGTCTGATATCAGTTGGCTTCCTCTTCCGTTGCATTTTCTCAGCTGGAATTTCTGGCTCAATTCTTTCCAGCTACTTCTTCCCTATGCCCACAGCAGGCTGTTTCCTCAGGAGGTCATTAATTTGACTAATTCTCAGGAAGATAATCTTCGTTTCTGGAAACGGCTCTGAGTCAAGCCACTTCACTGTGTGCCCTTTCACAGCTTGCTCTATCAGGAACGAGATATTAGAGCATAGATAAAAAGGCTCTGAGCTTGAATACGTCGTCATGGTAGAGTCATACTTGATCTTTTCTGATTCCTTGACCAGTCGATTGAGTATGAAGTCAAACCAGTTAACCTTTGCGCCCTTGATCATGGCAATCATTGGCTTGAGTTTTGGAATACTGATCTCTCCTTGAGATCCAGCTATCCCAAGAATACACTTTTGTGTAATATCTAGCACCAGCCTGTACTTCGGCTTGAGTAAGAGCTTTGACATGCTCGCTCTATACGGCTTAGGAGAGATAAGCATCTCTTGATTGAGGAATTTATCCACTTTCTCACGGCTGTAATCATCTGGGATGAATTCCCCTTCACTGGGTAGCTTGAACACCTTTCGTAACATTCTGTTCAACTTGATGTTGACGGTTGCTGAATCAAACTTTCCATCTGCGCCTTTGACAATCATGTCGAACGAAGATGAATAGAAACGATCTTCATCAACAATGTTGAGGTAGAACTGGGCAGCATCTTTCTTCAGCATAAGCTTGGGCATGGCGGTTGCCCAGAGCAAGAGACCAGAGTCTACAACTAGATCCATCATCTCTTTGAGATCAGAAATATGGAGGTTGGAGGTGGACAGTACCCTCTCACAACTTTGTCATTAGAGCTTCAAACTGGTTCATCCATGCGGTTGATTTCTTGGGTGCCATCTCTGCAATCTGTTAATTTTGATCATGCGACGGGATTGCAAAAAATATATAGAGGTTTGAAGATTTGAAATTCGCAGAGATAAAGATGAAAACTGAAAGAATCTGCGCATTTTTTCCATATATATCAACTGCCATAATGGATAAACGGTTGAGATTGAAGCAGCTGATATTCAGATCAACGACTAGGAGCGATTCACTCATCACGTCTGCTGACGTGCATGCAGCGAGTGTATTTCAATCGCGCGTGAGGTAGTTCAAACGTTTGAACTTCTGCCTCGATCCTGCCGTGCTACAGTACTTCTGCAGACTTTACAATTAATGCAATGGGAAAGAAAACTTATCAAGTAATGTAACTAAGGAATATATGTCCGCTAAAATTAAGAATTCAAATTAGTTGGACATAAATAGCGTATTCCTTAGAGAAATAAATGCAGTGAGATGCAAACCAGTCAGCTGATACCACAGCTGTCCTTTTCTTTTGCATGACTGAGTTCTCCCTTCAGCTGAGTATTGAGTAATTAGCTTGATTTTTCTTCAGCTGAGTTCCCTTGTTTTCTGTGACTGATGTCCAGCTGAGCTTGATTTCCCCTCAGCTGGATGTTCCTTCTTTATCCTGATTGAGCAGACTAAGTAATCCATACATCTTCTTGATTTAGATTTCAGCATGTTGTTCTTGTGTAAATTTTCCCAACAATGTTGTCCTTCAGATGTTAAGAATTCTCTTAGATGCTTTCACGTCGTCAGCTGGATGAGCGAATTAGGTTGACTGCTCTGCTGGATCAAATTTCCCCTCAGCTAGAGATTCCAGCTAAGTCTGTCTTGGTGAGTGCATCCTGCTGGGTACTCTACTTGATTTTGCTGACTTTCTCTAGCTATTTGGAGTCCCTCCTTGATTTGATAGTAGGTGTTCTTTTCTTCAGCTGCATCCTACTTTGGCTCATTTCTTATTTCAAAACTCTTATAATTTTTCCAACATCATCCAATCCCCAATATCTAGTATCTGCAACTTCTTGCCCACGCACCTACAACGTTTTCACCCCATCAACCTCATGTGAAAACAATACTTGATTTAATTTATCCAAGTTCCAGCTCCCCGAAGAGTTGAGCAAGTCAGAAACTCGCATATATATTACCATCAATCTCACCACTTCGCAATGCTCCACTATTGGTCACCCCCGGTATCCAAGCATCTGTAAAAACCTTAATACTTTGTCCATTGCCCAACCTCCACCGCAATCCTCTATCAATAAGTTGTCTACTCCAACACAGAGATCGCCACGTAAAGGAAGTGTTGGATGTAATACTCGCTTCCATAATATCACCATTACGGAAATATCTTCCTTACAACAATCTTGCAATGAGCGAATCTGGAAACTTTATCAATCTCCATACTTGTTTAGCCAAAAGAGCCTTATAAATTAACAATTTTTGGCTCCATATTTTTTGGAGCCAAAAGACCCATCTTTGGTATTACTTTTTTTAATGTGTCATGATATAATGTTTGACTAAATTAACAAGAATTAAATATCTATACTAATATAAAAAAGAGAGTTGTGCCTTTTGCCGCCATATCCGCTGAATTAGTCCTTTAGCATGAACTTATAGTTCTTGTATTGACATTGGGTAATATATTTTGTGTACTAGGTTGACTTTTATATATGGCACAGTTGTACATTCATTTTTTTCTGTTTTAAATTTAATCAACTTAATAACTGTTGAAATGACTAAATTTTTCGGTCTCTGACTTTTGCTTGCCAGTTTTCAATCTTTGACTGTAGCTAGTTTACATTTATTATTACTTTATGTTGCATAAAATACATTTCAGTTAAAGACCAACTGATCATAAAATACATTTCCGTTATTTATTATTTTAGATTAGATATCAAGATCATTACATAGAACTTATTTCGAGAATTTAGGCTCCAAAACATAAGAGCCAAAAATTTGAATTTTAAACTTCAAACCAGAATTGTTTCTATAAATATCAAAGATGAGCTTCTCTCCTCACCATTTTACCTATGTACGAATATTTCTATAGCTTCACTAACTCAAGTTTTTATAAAAGTAATATTTTGTTCTCTTTCTGGGTTTGTTTTTTTGTTTATTTTTTGTTTCACCAAAAAATATTTATATTTTTGTTGCTGCTATTACTCAACAATGTAGATTGAAACTCTATCCTACTTCACTGAATCTATCAATATCTTTCCAGTCGGTTGCAACTTGATGGCCAACATGGCTCCATATATTACCTATGTTCCAGATCTCACACCTGCGAAGATTACATTGGCAACAAAAGAGACATTAATAGTAGGGGTGAGCACAGTTCGGTTAACCGACCGTTTGTGATGGTCCCTGAGCTGGGTACTTGGTGTAGAGGGGGGGGTGAATACACCAAGTAGATTTTTCGAAACTTTTTCAAGTTAAAAACCCAGAGTTGGTGAGCTCAGTTATTGATCCAGCTGGGGAGGGTCAGCTGGGTAAATAACTCAGCTGGCGGTGCGGAAAGTGGTGGTTTGAAAACTTAGCTCGGTTACTTAGAAAAACTCAGTTTGAAAAGATTAACTTAACGTTTTCAACTTAGTCAGGTTGTGCAACTTTTAGAGAGACACAACTGTCTTTGGAGAGCAGCTGTGTTGTGCAGTTTTGAACAAATATGCAATGATATGAAGGAGTTAGTACACAGCTGAATATAAAGCAATAGTAAAGAGAGAGAGTTAGAAGCACGCGAGTTTTTACGTGGTTCGGAGTAACACCTCCTACGTCCACGACCAGGTTCACTGGTAATCCACTACCACTTGGTTTCCAAGTACCAAGCAACTTCACAACTCTAACCCGAGCTGTGTTCCAACAGTTTGCGGGCACTGTCAAGCCTATACACCTTCAGTTTACGGGTACTGAAGAACCTAACCACTCGAATTACGCGCTTCGAGCAAGCGTACCTTTACCTAACCTTTCTGGGTTTGGGTTTGGGTATGGGGTTCCAACTATGAACGAGTTCTTACAATTAAGAACTTCAGAGTATGATAAACTCGTTCAAAATCTAGGCTTAAGATATACAATGAGTTTGGCCTAGGGAACAGACGAAAAACTAAGCAGTTTCTTAACTAGAAACACTTTAAGATAAAGTGTTCTTTGATCTATGTAGAACTGCTTGAGAGCTTTTGAAAGAATAATGATTTCAGTTAATGAAAGCTTGTAGAGAGTTTTTCGTATTCGATCCCGAGGTTGAAGACGGGTTTATATAGGTAGAGATTCAAGACTAGCCGTTGGAGGAGCCGTTTGAATCTTACCTACTCTTCTTAAATACAAGATCTCGCCGTTGGGCGTATCTCGCACTTGTCTTCATTTGTGTCACATCCTAGGTTCGAAGTCTAGGATGCCGATCCGGCAATCCTCATTGGTCGAGATAGGTTGACTTCCTCTCGATTCCGGGATCTTCGCCTTTAGAGCCGGCTTTTGAATTCGTAGCCGGACCGTCTTGAAGTGGAGTCTTCGGAGATAGTTCATTTGTTCTCGTCTGGTGGACAGTTGTGTTTTGAACTCGCTCGAATTCTCTTCGCCTTGATCAGCTCGCCGGATCACTCACCGAAGGTTGACGCCGCTTTCTTTTGCTAGCCGACTCCACTCGTGAACACAGCTCGGGTCGACCGTCGTCTTCCGCTAGCCGACTCCCGCCGTAGACACACTGGGTCGACCGCCGTCTTCCGCTTCCTTAACTCCGTAAACCTAGAACATCTAAGGCTCAAACGCGAGCTGGAAAACACTATTTAGGTTGACGCGATCATCTATTCGGTTGGAGAATCAGTTGGGTTTTGGTATCAAATCGAAACCTTATAATTTTCCCAACAATTTCCCCCTTTTTGATGATGCCAAAACCTAACTGAGACAACTTATGACGCAGAAAAACTTGTGTTTTATTAATGTAAGAAAATACATTATAACACAGGAAAAAGAAAGAAGGAAAAAAAATCTTCAAATCTTCAGTCTTCAATCCTTCAGTCTTCAGTCCCAGTTGGCTGGGTCTTCTCTTCTGCATCCGTTGCTTCTTTCTTTTGACTCGTCTCTTCTTCAGCTGATTCTGATTCAGCTGGTTCCTCTAGCTCAACAGTTTGCCTCTTCATTGACTTGTCTCTTTTCTCCCTTACTTCCCCCTTTTTGGCATGATCAAAACAGGGTGGGAGATATACACCATCGGCTGTTGCGATGTTTTAGTTTGGCGAAACTGTGTTTTTCAGCTCTGAGCAGCGAGGTTTAGAGTCTAAGTGGCTCAGCTGTTGTGTTAGCTGGCTCTTCTTCTGTTGCATTAGCCTCAGCTGTGATTGCAGACACAGCGTCCTTGGCCTGATTCAGCTGGGGCAGTCCAGCTGAGTGCTTGGAGGGATGAGTTAGCACGGGAGATAGCATCTTCTGAGTCGGGCATAACTTCATTCCTTGCAATTTTGCTTCTTCAGACTTCTTAGATTGAATGAGAAAGTCTGATTCAGCACTTGAGGGACTTGTATTCAGCTCATATCATCATCATCCAGCTGCAGGTGTTCGATGGCTGGGTGATGTTTCTCATTTGAGCTTGGTACAGGGACTTGAGCATCTTTTATTGAAAGATCTCGAAGAAGGTGTCCCTGTGGAGCTGAAGGAAACTGAGGAGAAGGCGGTTGAAGTATCCCATCTGTCTTGGGGTTTAAGCTTGGTTGTTCAGCTGGAATACTCCGTTGCGGTGTTGGTGATGATTATGTTCACGCAGGGATGTGAACTTTTCTTCCACCGAAAGAAACGACCGCTTGTTGGCCTTCTGCTCCTCGGAGAGTGATTACGAATTCTCTCATAATGTCAGCTGGCTTCTCTGCTGACTGACTGAGCACCTTTGACTTGAGTCTTCGGTTTGAAGACAGTGCTTCAGTATATTTTGTCTCCTCAAGTTGTCTCCGATTCCCAGCTGGGACGGAGTTAGATGCATGCTGCTTTATCTCCTGCATCTTTTTCTGTGCCTCCTGTGGCGGAGCAAGAGCTTTGACATGACTGCTCTTGAATACTCCGGTTTCATCAACATCTGGTCCAGGTCTGTTGACGTTGATTTTTTCATCCCAGGGAGTTGTGTGTCCCGTTCTCTTTTTTATGTTGAGAGAAACAGTGGGGCTGAGGAGGTCTTTTTCCTTTGTCATTCCCAGAAAGTTTTCTGCACCTTCCTGGTGGATGACGTTCTTGAGCTTTGCAGTCTCCTACTGCGCTGGCCTAGTTCTGTCGATGGGCTTCACCTTCTTCTGGACTTTCATCTTCTTTGAGGTTCCTAAGAGTTAAGCAACTCTTATCTTGAAGCTTTGACAGATTCTTCAAGTTTGATCGGCTTCGGGAGATATCTTTCTGGATTCCATGTTCTTCTTCTACATCTTTTGTTAGTAGAAACAAACAATACCAATTGATGGAAATAAGAAAGAATGCTGAAAAAACTTTCTAGGTTTGATGCGTATATCTTCTAGCATATTTAAAGAGTTTTCTTGATGAATGGACGATCAAGATTTGTCTGTTGATAAGAAGATCTACGACTGGGAGTGATTCTCGCGTCATGTCAATTTAATGCGCGAGAGAGAACGGTTGAGGCGTTTTGACTTTTGCCTCGAAACTCCCATTATTCAATTCTTTGCAGACTTTTAATTAATATTGATTAGAAATGACAAGATGTGAGTTGACAGAAAACAGATTGAGTAGGAGTAATTAATGTTGTTGCAAACCTCTCAGCTGATCATTGTAGTCAGCTGATACCTCGGTTGAGTGGGTGTGCTGGGTCATCGTGGTTCCAATCGGTTCCTCACTCGAATAATCCTTTCCTTTCAAGATCCGGTTTAGCTGAATTCTTTCACGGTGATATCGTTGACATTGATTCTAAATTTCATTGATCGCTTGTATTCACTGGGTTCGTTCCGTTCATTCACTGGGTCTGGTTCACTGGTCTCGTTCCGTTCATTGGGTGAAGCATCGTCTGGGTTGAGAAGTCCAAGTAATCCGCACAGCATTTTGAATCTTGCTTCTATCAGCGGTTTTGTGAGAATATCAGCCCGCTGTATGTCTGTGTGAATTTTCTCAACAATCACATCCTTCTTTTCTACGTGATCTCTGATGAAATGATGTCGTACGTCTACATGCTTGCATCTTGTGTGGACTACTGGATTCTCTAAAATGGCAATCGCACTTGAGCTATCACAGAAAATTGGAACCTGTCCAGTTTTTACTTCATAGTCATCCAGCTGATGTTTCAGCCAGAGAATTTGCGAGCAGCAGCTTCCAGCGGCCATATATTCTGCTTCTATCGTGGAAGTTGCGACGCACGTTTGTTTCTTTGAAAACCATGAAATCAACTTACTTCCTAGGAACTGACAAGTTCCTGAAGTTGATTTTCTGTCCAATCGATCTCCAGCGAAGTCTGAATCTGAGTATCCAAATACCGTAGATTGTCTTCTACCGGGTACCATGTACCCAACATTCGAGTTCCTTTG
Source organism: Agastache rugosa (assembly GCA_031470985.1). NCBI lineage: Eukaryota > Viridiplantae > Streptophyta > Magnoliopsida > Lamiales > Lamiaceae > Agastache > Agastache rugosa. The sequence continues at coordinate 16,017,190 of CM062604.1, forward strand.
AGATATTTGAGAATGTTCTTGGCTGCTTGCATGTGTGCTTCCTTTGGATCAACTTGAAATCCGGCACACACTCCGATCGCGAAAGAGATGTCCGGACGACTTGTCGTTAGATACAAGCAGGATCCTATTATCCCTCCGTATTTGCCGGAATCAACCGACTTCCCTTCAGCCCCGGTTCAATCTTCCAGCTTGGTGTTCATTGGAATCTTTACTGATTCTGTCGGATTGAACTCCATACTTGGCGATCAAATCTTTCACGTATTTGGATTGATTTATGAAGATCCCTTCGAAGATTGCTTGACTTGAAGTCCTAGGAAGAAACTCATTTCTCCCATCATGGACATTTGGAACTTCTCGACATCATCTCTCCAAATCTTTGGCATAAGAAGCTTGATCTTGATCCAAAGATGATGTCGTCTACGTAGATTTGAACAACTGTGATATCTTCTCCCGACTTGATGGTGAAGAGAGTTCGTCTCATCGAGCCCTTCTTGAATCCTTTGGATATGAGAAAATTTGACAGAGTGTCATACCAAGCTCGAGGTGCTTGCTTTAATCCATAAAGAGCCTTCTTTAGTTTGTAGACTTTATTTCCTTCTACTTCGAATCCTGGAGGTTGTTCAACGTAGACATCTTCTTTGATTTTTCCATTTAGGAATGCACACTTCACATCCATTTGATAGACCTTGAATTTGTGATGTGCTGCAAAGGCGAGAAATAGTCTGATTGCTTCCAATCGTGCTACTGGAGCAAAACATTCTTCGAAGTCAATTCCTTCCTGCTGAGTGTAGCCCTTGGCAACGAGTCGAGCTTTGTTTCTGATGACGACTCCCAGAGTATCCATCTTGTTCTTGAATATCCATTTGAGTCCTATAACTTTGACTTCTTGAGGTCTGTCGACTAATTCCCAAACACAATTTCTGAGGAATTCGTTCAGCTCTTCTTGCATGGCATTTGTCCAAGGCACACTCTTCAAAGCTTCGAGAATTGATTGAGGCTCTGGCACTTGAGCTACATAACACGCCATTAGAGCTGTGTCTTCATCATAGACCGTCAGTTCTAGCTCTACTGAGAGTTGAGCTGTGTCAGCTGCCTCTTGATGATCCGATGAAGTTTGAGCAGCTGAGCTTCTGGTTTTGACTTGGTCAGATGGTTCTCCAATGATTGCTGATGATGGATGATCTTCAATCCATCTTTTCCTCTTACGAATTTCTTCTTCCAATTGATTGATGCTTGACGTGGCTAAATTTCGTCTGACTTGTAGTTGCTCAGGAGTTAAATCTTGAGAGTTTGGCTCTCTTTGATTTGGATTTTGAGGAGATTTCTGTAGAGGCTCAACTGGAGGTGGAGCTGGGGACTCAGCTGAGTTTGGATTCCCAACTGATGATGTTCCCCCTTGATTTGGCGTTGAAGCTTCTTCTCGATTTCCAGCTGGTGGAGCTTCTTGGTTGATTTGAATTTCCTCCTCTGGCTCATTGTCCCAAATTAATGGTTCGGCCAGATTCCTGATTCTATTCTCTTGAGCCCTTGTCTAAATCAATCTTGAAGATTCTCCTTCGCTTCTTCGTTTGATAGAATCTCTATATTCGAAGGAGGATTCGTCAAAGGTAACATGTGGAGTTACTTCGACTATTTGAGTTCTTTTGTTGAAGACTCTGTATGCTTTACTCACAGCGGAGTAACCAAGGAATACTCCTCGGTCTGTCTTTTCGTCGAACGTCTTGAGCTGTGTCTTCCCATTATTGAGAATGTGACATTTGGATCCGAATACCTTGAAATATCCAATGTATGGTATTCTGTTGTTCCATAGCTCATACGGTGTCTTTCCTTGCCTTGATGTGAGTAGGGAGCGATTCTGAGTGAAGCAAGCTGTGTTGATTGCTTCAGCCCAGAACTTCTTTGGAATGGCAGAGCTAGCTAGCATTGAGGTACTTCCTTGAGAGTTACTGTTTCTTCTTCGCTACACCATTCGCCGAGGTGTGCGAGCTGCAGATGTTTGGTGTTGAACTCCGTTCTTCTCGCAAAAATCATAAATAGTTTCATTTAGAAACTCCGTTCCACGATCTGATCTTATTGCCATTATCTTGCACTCCTTCTGTGTTGATAATCTTTCCAGCAGGATAGGTAGCTTAGTTCTCGTTTCGCTCTTCTGGTACAAGAATGATACCCATGTGAATCTTGAGAAATCATCAACAACGACCAGAGTATATTTTCTGCCATTGAAGCTTGCTGGAGTAACTGGACCAAAAAGATCCATGTGAAGAAGTTGAAGAATTCGATCAGTTGACTGAGCTGGCTTGAGAGAGAATGAAATTCTTGTTTGCTTTCCTTGTTGACACGCGCTGCACATATGACTTTTGTCATATACTTGATCTGGAATTCCATTAGCGAGCTGGTTCCTAGCCAGTTTGTTGATTGTCTTGAAGTTGAGATGATTCAGCCGTCTGTGCCACAGCCAGCTGACTTCATTGTTGCTTTTTGATACAAGACACGTCTCCGGAGGGCTGTTGTTCCAGTCAGCGAAGTACATATTTCCTTCTCTTTTCCCTCTTAGGAGTATCTGCTTGGTTTCCCTGTGTTTCACTGTGCATCCCTGTGCATCAAACTTGACAGAAAAACCGTTGTCGCAGAATTGGCTAATGGAAAGCAAGTTATGTTGCAATCCTTGTACATAAGAAACATTTGGGATTATAACATTTCTAGTTTTAAATGTACCATAACCTTTGGTTAGGCCTTTGGAGTTGTCACCAAATGTTACTTGTGGACCTGTACGCTCAATATACTCCTGGAGTAGATGCTTTAGGTGCGTCATGTGCTTGGAACATCCACTGTCCAAGTACCAAAGCGTTCTCATCGACTCCTCAGAGATGCGTCGATTCCTTGCAACCTAAACAAAAAGTTAAAATTCAGGTACCCAGTTTTAATTGGGTCCTTGTGGGTTAGACATAGATCCTTTGACGACCCAGATCTGCTTGATGACTCGAATTGGGTCATTTGATATGATAATTCTCCCAGCTGAGTCGATGTACACATTCATTGTGTTCTTCTGTTGTTGCTGGCGGGGTCTTGATCTCCGTGTCTTCTTGTTTTGTTGTTTGGAATTCTTTTGGTTTCCAGCTGTGTGCCTAGCTGAGACGTTCCTTAGTCTTTGCTGTCTCATGTGATACTGTGGCTGGAAATGATTATCCAGCTGATACTCGTATGAGTGATATCCAGCTGGGTATCTCTGATATCTTGGTTGATATCGATCAACGTGCTGGTGCTGTGGCTGGTATCTGTAAAATCCAGCCTGTGGTCTTCGTTGAGGTTGAGCACGTTGCTGTCTGAGTTGGGCTTGAGGTTGTCGCACAACTGACCTTCTTGATGTCTGCTGTGTTCTCGACGGAGTTTGAGACTGTTTCACAGCTGTTCTTCTTGACGTCTGCTGTGTCCTCGACGGAGCTTGAGAATGTTTCACAGCTGTTCTTCCCGACGCCTGCTGTGTCCTCAACTGTTGATCTTGAAATTTCTTTGGGATTGAAGGTTCATTTGCCCGTACAAACATAACCTTTGTTCCACTTGTGGAGGCAATGTTTGAGGCATCCTTTGATTCGTTGTATCCCAGTCCCGCTTTGAGTGCTGCTGGACGCTGAGCACTAATGATCTCGTCCATTGTTGACGTGACTTTGATGAGAGCTACTATCTTTTTAGATAGTACCTCTTCGGTGCTTTTCAGCTCAATGATCTCAGCTGACTTCCTTTCCGATTTGTGACCTTTTCCACATCTTCTATCACCGTTTCTTCTCGGTGTTGAATTTCTTCATCACTCGATCTTGTTTCACTATTTTGTCTTTTAGTGAAACGACTTCCTGTTGGAGCTGAGTTGTATCAGCTGTGTCTGATACTTTTGTCTTTTCCAGTTCCGCCTTCAGCTCGGCATTCTCACACATAATGACGTCAAGGATCTCTTGAAGCTCCTTGGAATCGTTCATTACTTTCTACTAGACTCCAATCGGGTAGTCCGCATTCGAGTCCCGTGTAGAGTGATCGTGTGATGGTGAGATGTTAGATAGATTTAGAGTTCGAGACGTTACCTCATCTTCATCGATGCCGTCTGTTTGTCCCATGAAGCATGTATCCCAATCAGGTTCATGATGGGCCATCGTGGCTTCTTCTTCCGAGTCCGAAAATGGCATGTCATCCATTTTCTTGCACTCGATTCTTCATCGGCGATATAAGCTCTCCTTCGTGTTTGCCTTAGCTTTTAATTGGTCTTTGTCTTTCTTGGACAGCTTTGGACAATCGTGTTGGTAGTGTCCTGGTTCCTTGCAGTTGAAGCAACCTTCACCTGTTCGTTGGTCAGCTGACTTCTCATCACCGTCGCGTACTTATCTCTGTAAGTCCTAAAGAACTTCTTGTATTTGCCCTTGCTGGTGTTGAGTCTGTTATAATTTTTCACCATCATGGCAATTTCTTCGAGTAGCTCCTCTTTGCTCATATCCTTTTTGTCCTTCTTCATCTTGGAGGACTCAGCTGACTTGACATGAGCTGACTTTTCAGAGTTGGCTCTGAAAGCTATTTCTTTTGGAGCTGGGGTGAGTTCTCCGTCATTCGTCCGCTTGAAGATTCTTCTTGAGTGATCTTCAAGTTGTATTCGTTGGCTTTTAAGAGTGAGAACAACCTTTCTGTAGATAGATCACCCAAGTCACTTCGACTTTGGTGAACTACCTTGTAAGTGTTCCATTCAGCTGAAAGAACCTTTAGATTCTTTTCCCGCCGGGTATACTTCCCGCTTCGATTGTCTCTATCTCAATGACTATGTTTGAGAACCTTAGCTCCATCGCTTCGATGGACTCGTTGGCTAGCTGCTTGAAGTTGTCGAATTTTTGGCAAGCTATTGTGAATTTGTTTTCTTTGATTTCTTTAGATCCTTCACATAGCTTGGCAAGTATTTCCCACATCTCTTTGGCTGTCTCGCACTTGATGATCTTACTCAGGTAGGCGTTTGAGACTGTTGATGAGATGGTGTTTCTTGCGAAGCTGTCCAGACCAGCTTGCTTTCGTTCTTCTGACGAGTAATCCTTCTTTGGCTTGAGAATTGGCCGGTATTCTGGTTGTCCTCCATCATGAGCAGGTACGAGTTCATTTCCTTGTTTATAGATAAAGATGGGTCCGTCTGTGATGACGTCCCACATCATGTCGTGATGTGCACAAAGGAAGCTTTTCAATCTGAATTTCCAGATTGCATAGTCGTCTACCGAGAAGGTGGGGAGATTCCTGTTAAGATAAGAATCCATAGACATGTGCAGTATGTAATAAGATGAGTTTTTTCTGAAAAACGGATCCGTTCGCTGACCACTGACACAGAGTGTCAAGAGAGATCTCTTGATACAGAAACGGTGGTCTTTTGAACCACTGCTCTGATACCAATTGATGGTCCCTGAGCTGGGTACTTGGTGTAGAAGGGGGGGTGAATACACCAAGTAGATTTTTCGAAACTTTGTCAAGTTAAAAACCCAGAGTTGGTGAGCTCAGTTATTGATCCAGCTGGGGAGGGTCAGCTGGGTAAATAACTCAGCTGGCGGTGCGGAAAGTGGTGGTTTGAAAACTTAGCTCGGTTACTTAGAAAAACTCAGTTTGAAAAGATTAACTTAACGTTTTCAACTTAGTCAGGTTGTGCAACTTTTAGAGAGACACAACTGTCTTTGGAGAGCAGCTGTGTTGTGCAGTTTTGAACAAATATGCAATGATATGAAGGAGTTAGTACACAGCTGAATATAAAGCAATAGTAAAGAGAGAGAGTTAGAAGCACGCGAGTTTTTACGTGGTTCGGAGTAACACCTCTTACGTCCACGACCAGATTCACTGGTAATCCACTACCACTTGGTTTCCAAGTACCAAGCAACTTCACAACTCTAACCCGAGCTGTGTTCCAACAGTTTGCGGGCCTTTGTCAAGCCTATACACCTTCGGTTTACGGGTGCGAAGAACCTAACCACTCGAATTACGCGCTTCGAGCAAGCGTACCTTTACCTAACCTTTCTGGGTTTGGGTTTGGGTATGGGGTTCCAACTATGAACGAGTTCTTACAATTAAGAACTTCAGAGTATGATAAACTCGTTCGAAATCTAGGCTTAAGATATACAATGAGTTTGGCCTAGGGAACAGACGAAAAACTAAGCAGTTTCTTAACTAGAAACACTTTAAGATAAAGTGTTCTTTGATCTATGTAGAACTGCTTGAGAGCTTTTGAAAGAATAATGATTTCAGTTAATGAAAGCTTGTAGAGAGTTTTTCGTATCTGATCCTGAGGTTGAAGACGGGTTTATATAGGTAGAGATTCAAGACTAGCCGTTGGAGGAGCCGTTTGAATCTTACCTACTCTTCTTAAATACAAGATCCGCCGTTGGGCGTATTCGCACTGTCTTCATTTGTGTCACATCCTAGGTTCTCGAAGTCTAGGTTCTTTGATCCGGCAATCCCTCATTGGTCGAGGTAGGTTGACTTATACGATTCCGGGATCTTCGCCTTTAGAGCCGGCTTTTGAATTCAGAGCCGGATCGTCTTGAAATGGAGTCTTCGGAGATAGTTCCTTTGTTTGTACAATTTGGACTACCGTGTTTTGAACTTAGCTCGAATTCTCTTCGGCTTGATCGAGCTCTGTTTGGATCACTCAGTGAAGGTTGACGCCTTTCTTTCTTTTGCTAGTGACGATTCATTGTGAACACGGTAGGTCGGCTCTTGTCTTCCGCTAGCCGACTCCCCGCCGTAGACACTGGGTCGACCGTCGTCTTCCGCTTCCTTAACCTGTAAACCTAGAACATCTAAGGCTCAAACAGGCGAGCTGGAAAACACTATTTAGGTTGACGCGATCATCTATTCGGTTGGAGAATCAGTTGGGTTTTGGTATCAAATCGAAACCTTATAATTTTCCCAACAGTTTGCCACAAAAAAACCGACCATACGGTTTTTAATCGGTTCGGTTAACCGCTAAAATGTAGAAAATAAAAACCAAAAACCACTATAACAGTTAACCTAAAAATCGATTCGGTTAACCGTTATTCAACGGTTAACCATGTAGAAACAAAACTTTCAATTTTTTTATAATTCACAGCATGAAAAACAAAAATTCATATCTTAAAATGTGAATACGAAATATACATTTAAAGAAGTATAAATAATAAATTGAACACTCTCATATTTTCAAGTCAAAGTAGTAAAATCAAATTAGTTAATATTATAATTTATAACATATAATTAGTTGGTATAATAATTTTATAACATATAATTAGTAAAATTTTAATTTTAAATGAGTTTCGGTTCGGTTAACCGTCGGTTTTATATATAAAGATAAAAACCTAACCGTTATCCTCGAAATTTTTAAAATTAGAAAAATAAACCGAACCGTCAGTTCGGTTAACCATTTTTTCGGGACGATTTCGGTACGGTTTGTCGGTCGGTTCGGTTTGTTTTGCTCACCCCTAATTAATAGCCTGGAAAGCATAGTATATGACAATGATGTATGTCGGTTCATATTTTGGTTGCATAGAATTCTATATAAAATAAAAGTAAAAAACTCTTGTACAGCCGGCCGATCCGACCCGCCCGGTCAATATTGACCAGTCAACAGTGACTGTTGACTTTTTTAACGGTCAATGTTGACCGGTCAATTGTCAACGTTGACTTATTTTCCTTGGAGCCGAAGGAGGAGAGGAAAAAAACGTAAAAGTCAACGGTCAACCGTTGACCGGTCAATACTAACCGGGGCGGGTTGGATGTATGTGCATCCAAGTGCACAGGAGTGCAACTCAAAATAAAATAAAGGTATATTTAGCGTTCAAAAGTTATGAATTTATTACTGCTTTTGAGCATGTTTTTACATGCTTAATACATATAAATAACAAAACAATCAATCCGCTAAATAAAAGTTCAGGACTTACCATTTGTAAATGATGTATTGCTTGAAATTATTGTATAACACATGAACCGGATTCTTACATCCCAAACTCTTGCTACAAAAAAAAAAAAAAAGGGTCGGCCATTAATATCGAATATTTTAATACATACAAAAATTTGATGCAGTAAACAAAATTACTTATCTTTAATAACAAGTCTTTGTTGGTCCATATGAGAACTTTGATGTTTCAAAACATATCGAAAACAATATGGTATTACTTATGAAATAGTAGATCTTGACGTGATTTCTCATCTATAAATAAAAATGAAAAGAGACCGAAATGTTGAAATGCATAGTTGAAGATCAACAAAGAGAATTGAAGAAAAATAAAAAACAATAGTAGAAATTAAAAATTAAATATAAATTAAATACTTGGAAAAATTTGCATATCATTCCCGATCTGAAAATATTTAGAAGAAATAATTCTATATAAAATAAACAAAAAATTTAATCCAAAATATCGGCCTCATTTCTTTTGCTTAATATTCGTAGATTACTAAAAAAATAGTACTCCCTCCATCCCATGATAAGTGGCTACTTTTTTGTGGGCATGTGGCTACTTTCTTTTGGGCACGGGTATTTAGGAAAGGAGTGTTTAAAGGGTAAAAAGATAAATAGTGGTGGAGCCCACATTTTGTGTGTGAGAGAGGGTGTTTCCATATTAGGAAAGTGACCACTTATGATGGGACAGCCCAATAAGAAAATGTGGCCACTTATGGCGGGACGGAGGGAGTAGATCCTTAAATTATATTGTAGATCTAAGAAAATAATTACCAGATCTGTTAAATTATATTGTAGATCTAAGAAAATAATTACCAGATCTGTATAGATTTACGGTATTATTGAAATTTTTTACAAAATTTGTATAGATCTACGGTATAGAACTATCGATCTGTATAGATCTACAAAACTGATTGAAAAATATTACCTTCAAAACATATTAAGAAAAACGAAAAGCGTATTGCTTCTGAAAAATCGAAATTGAAATGTACTTAAGGGTTATACAATATAACTTAAATCCTAGAATGTGGTAGTAGCATTGATATGAGATGTAGAGAAATGAGAAAAGGATAGGAAAGTGGTGGTCGTCGTAGATGAGGCTTAGGGTTTGGAATTTTTTTTCTTCTTCAGAGATGGTGGATTTTGTGTAGATCTAAAATGAAGAGAATCGTCAATGGGAGAGGAGGCGGTGCGATAGATTAGGATGGTTTCAACTTTTTTTTGCGTCGGAGACGGTGGTGGTTGTGTGCAAGACTGAAACGAAGCAATTGAGAATGGGAGAGAATGGTGTGCCTGCAAAGAGAATTAGGATTTAGAAGATTTTTTTATTTTTTATATATATTGGGTCATTTTGCAATTAAATACATTTTGTGTGGTGATTGGCATTTATTTGAGGTTTTGGTTGGAGTATATAATAATAATCGAATTTCAGATTTAAAATTGTGTTTGGGTTGGTAGCTTCTTTCATTTAATAACCGGGTCTTGAATCCGATTTCTTTAATTTTTTTTTTTTTGGGGGGGGGGGGGATAAGAACAAATTTCCTCTTATAAATTGTGTTCTACTAATATTTTACTTTAGTCATTTACTGTTATAGTTCTAAGTATCCTGTTTTTTTTAGCCACAATGTTAAATGATTGCATTTAAGGTTTTTTTTCGTCCAGTTTATTTAGTTGTATTTCTGTGCTTTGCAGTCGTTTTGTAAAGTATTTTGAAAAGACAAACATTTATTGTTGTGGTAATGAATAGGAATCTTTTACCGTTAGAATGTTGTGATACAAAGAAGCTTTTCGCAATGTTTGAAATGTAAAGTGTGGTATTTTTTATTATTGTTCTTGAAAAAATTCTCACTGCTGAAATGGAAAACATGATTTTCCTTTATTTTCTGAAATTTATAATTAATACGTTTTACTCTTTATTTCCATGATTTTATTACTTATATAATACTCCACCCGTTCTATTGATATATAACGTCTCATTTTCCTTTTTGTCTGTCCCATTAATAACGTCTCATTCCAAATAAGAAAATAATTAATTTTTCAAAAGTGATAAGACCTACTCATCCCATGTATTTTCACCATTTTCCTTTATAATTGTGCTCAAAAGTTATGAGACGTTATCAATAGGACGGAGAGAGTTTTGATAATGCACTCTACCGTGCAACGCACGGGGGCGATACTAGTTGAATAAAAACTATACTAAACATGTAAAACTTGTTCACCATTTTCTTTTCAAGCAAATAAAACCCACAAGTGTACGGGGCTATTGTAATATTCGGCAAGCAAGGTCGTATTCCACGAGGACTAGTTCGAAAGCCTTATGAATACTACTAATAAGCTATTTTAATCTATTTAGACTAACAAATTAATTAGGGAGATTTAACTAAATTAAAGAAAGTAAATAAACTCAAAATAATAATAATAATAATAATAATAATAATAATAATAATAATAATAATAAAACTAATAAACGGGAGGAGAATATGGAAACGAAGCTATCATAGGGACTAGATTTCGATGGACAAGCAATTAGAAATCACTCTACTAATCAATTATCGATAGAATTCTAATTATCTAGGGCGATCTCTTTTCCACTCTAGCCCCCTCTCGGGGGACTCGAGTTGTAGATTACAAGCTAGTTATGCCGTCTCCGGTCACTAAGCTAGCCTATAACTCCTAACTGCTCCTTGGATCAAATTCCCTCACAACACCACTCACCCTCTCGGGCTATTACAATATTGTGCCTCGTGTTTAGTTCTAGTATTGATTCCTCCTCTCTCGAGCCTCAAATCGACACAACAAAAACATTCAAATGGTAGCTAAGCATTCAAATATTCAACCAAATCAACAAACACAAGAAAATAATAGAACCCATCAACAATTAATTAAATAAAGATCAATCCATCACCAACTCATCTAATCCAATCTCTAGAATATGGAAATTTAGCTAATCATAATGAAAAGCAAATATCCACCAACAAAGATAAACAAGAAAACAAGAGATTCATAGACAAATCCATGGTGATCTTGAGCTCCAATCTTAAAATCCTTGTTGTCTTCTTCCCAATTCTCCCCCAAGCACAATTTCTCTCTCTAGATTGGTGGGTGGAAGATGAAAATGGTGGAGGTGTGTGTGAGAGAAAATGGAAGCTAAGAATTGGGGGTTGTGGCTTGGATGTAAGTTAGATGCTAGGGTTTGAGTTTTGGAGGTATTTATAAGTTTATGAAGTGAGAGAAAGTTGCTATGGAGAGAAAATGCGAAAATAGGAATGAAATAGAGGTAAAAACGTATTTTGGAAGAAGGTGGGTCCGCCGAGCGCGGTCGCACCCAAAGTCGCGCGGCCAAGAAGGAATTTTCTTCTTCCGCGCGCGGGATGACCACCGGCAGAATGTCCCGCGCGCCAAGGTCGCTCCTGGCTGCGCACCTTTTTTGTTTCGGCCCGTTCTCCCTCGTCCGGACTCCGAATCGACCTTCGTTTTTTTCCACGTTCTCGTATCGAGCTCCTCTTTCTCATTCCAAGCTCCTTTCACTCTAATTCCACATCCATTTTCCTGAAATTATTCTAACACAAGAAAACAACCGTAAAAACCGACAAAATAAGGTTTAACTTGGAAAAAATGTTAAACGACATGGTTTTTCACTAACAAATGGTATCGAACGCGCCCAAAACATCGTGAAAAATCCATGTTTGTCAGTCACACACTTTTTATCCTTAATTTATTTCTCCTAAATATCCATGCCCAAAAATTTTGAGCCATAAATAATGGGACGGAGGGAATATATTATTATTAAAAACTGATTAATAGTTATAAACATCACTAATAAAATAAAGAATATAATAATATATGTAATTTACAATTATTAACCAAAAACTAAAAAGTGTAAAAAATAATCCTAATAATTTATAATTAATCATAGTAATTAACAAAAAAACAATAAAAAAAATACCAAAACATAGAATTACAAAATTATCACTTTGAATGAGAGTTTACAAATGTAGTATCCCGTCTTTCTTGCGTATTTAAATTAATTAATTTTATGAGAAAGATAAAATTTCAGTAAAAGAAAATTTTTCGTTTCAGAAAAATTTATCCGGCAGATATATTTTACAGTAAAAATGAGTTTTAATTTATTTTTATCATCTCGGTTAATCCGAAACGAACAAATTTTTATATTTATCAGTAAGTGATAAATGTGTGGTCATAAATTGACTGAAAGATGAATTTAATTTATTAAAGTAATTTATTGTGTGATTTATCACTTAAAATTTTAGTTTCGGTCGATTTAAAAATGTTTCGAATCTCCGATTCTTTCTGTGAGATTTTTATCTAGGATTCGTGAAACCCTAAATTAATTTTCTATGTTGAAAAATTTGAAGTTTAATTGAAGAGTTGTTAGTAGTTAATTAATTGAATTAACTAAGTAATTAATTAATTAACTAACTAAAACTTAACCCCTAAGTTTCTCTCTCCTATAAATAGCCCTCATCCCTCTCCTTCCCCTCCCCAAAACTCACGCATACACACACATATATAAACATATCAAGTTCTTCCATTGATGAGCTCAAGCTAAGCTCCAAGATCAAAGATTTGAGTCCTCAAATCATCTCCAATCCATTAAGTAAGGATAGATCTCTTCTCTTTCAAGTTCTTAGTTCAATTTCCATGGTTGAAATTTCTTCTTCCTTATATATATATATCTCGAAATTTTGGAAGAAAATGAAGAAGTGATTGGATGATCTTGATTTCTTAGTATGATGTTTATTTCATGTTTATATGATTATTTATGTGATTAAATTAAGCATGAGAAACCCTAACCCTAAGTTATGAAATTTTCGAAAATTTCAAGAAATGGTCAAATTTTGATCTATGAATTATATGCTTAATTTGATGTTATAATTAAGCTTATATATTTATTTTAAGTAAGTTTGATGTTGAAGTTAAGCATGAAATCATTAATCTTCTAATTGTGGTAATTATGGCCGAAATAAAGAATATTAAATTAGGGTTTGTGAATTTGATGAGATATGATGTATTAGATGATTAAGTTAATGTTATATGATGTTAATGATACAAGTTTAATCAAGAAATAATGAAATGTAAACATGATAATCCTAGAAACCCTAGAAAATGTTAAATTAGGGTTCTTAAATTAGGGTTTGAAGTTTATTGATTAATTGATTGAAATTAATTAAAGAATTAAGCTTATAATGCTTAATTAAGTATGTTAGAAATTAAAAAGAAGATAAAAGAATTTGGTGGACGTCGTATACCACCAAATAATTCCTGCAACCTGCTCAGAATTAAATTAGTATAGCAACAAACAGGGTCGAACCACAGAGAACGGGAATTCACCTATTTTTCCTATAAATCTAGATTTGGTGTAGCCACCACGCCTTAAATTGACAGAAATTAATTAAACACTAAGAAAGCAATAAATTAACGAAATAACAAACGAGAATTTATTCAAAAGAAAAGTATTCGGCTTCGAATAAATTCACACTAATCTAGGGCTCCGATCATCGATGCAAAGATTAATTAATTCCCAAGAACCAACCAGTTATAGGGTACCGTGAACGCAGCGGACATACCCCAATTCCTACGTACTTTATCGATAGTTAGCTGTAGACGCCAGACCTAACTATTTCCCTTATTAAAACACAACCTAGCTGGAGACGTCAGACCTAGATTTAGTGCTTTAATAGCTTTTAGATTTGAAGGAACCCAATTTAGACAAATTACCCAAGAACGCAAGTAATAATCCGTCTACCAATTTATTCCTACTACGAACATGGTAGCTTTATCACTAATTAGCCCTATTCCAACAATTACGGATTGGGGGAACTAATTGACTGTAATCCAATTAAATCTAAGTTGATCAGACTTAAACAAAATCGGAATTAACTTTAAACACAAGGAATAAATCGAAACCCTAAGAAATTAATTATACGAACAATTAGATCTCACAGATTATTAGACTAGTGCTTCAATATTCTCGCCGAATCAGAAATTAGCTACACATATTAATAAGATTAAATAGAATAAAATAAAATAAAGAAGGCATGAAGTAATCGAATGAAATCAAACAAAAACAAGAAATCGCCACCGAACCAAAGTCGAAATTCCACAAGCTTGAATCTCTAATTTAACTAAAATAAAACAATGCTAAGCTAAAATCTCCAAAAGTAATTTGCTCCCTAAATCTATGCGTGTATCTTCTCTAATGGCGGCTAATAGAAAAATAAAGATAAGGGAAAAATACAAACTAAACTATGGAATTGAAAACTCAAAACTAATTGCTCTCCAATTTCACGTCTGCTTTTTTCCTCCGCCGCTAATAAGAATTGAAAGTCAGTCCTTAATTGAAAGCTAATCTATCCTAAATAACCTAGGAAATAATTAAATAATAGAATTCTAAATATAATAGGTATCTAAATATATTGTTTAAGGATTACAAAATAATAAAGCCCGGCCCATTTAACTCTCTTCCATCTTCGACTTCGATCTTCTATAATTGGACATAAAATCCATCCTTTTCGGCTTCTTTCATCCAAATATATCAACAACCGAAATCTGCATTTCCTGCATAAAAACCACACCTAATTGTGCATTATATCCATATAAAATCATAGAAAACTTAACTTCTTAACAACCAAAATACACACTTATCAAATCTCCTCACACTTGAGTCATACTTGCCCTCAAGTATGAAGTGAAAATCAAACTCAATCATCAAACATGGTTGTTCAGAAACATTAAATTCCCAGGACTCAACATGAACAACTCAATAGGAAAAGAAGATACAAAAATAAGAAATGAGACACGAACTGACTCGACACACAATAGCCAAGTAAATACCAAATTATTTATGTCCGTAAACTTTCTACTGCCAAGTAAAAATCAAGCAACTCACAAAAGATTCTCAACCATCAAATGAATGGAATGTAATCTCAAGTATGCCTCATTACCATCAAATTCGTTTATTCGATAGTAGTTAATTCTCGTTCTGAATTTGTAAATTCTATTTCGAATGAAGGATCGAGTGGAAGTGTGAATCCGAGGATTCAGATTCGTTAAAGGTTAAGTCCAAAGCTTCAGTTATCAGGTGGCCTTTCCAAACCAAGAAATGATGAATGCTATATATATATATATATATATATGTGATGTTTTCAAGTAATTGGCTTGCCAAATGTTTAAAGTTTTGTATGGTACCGTCTACCAAAGAAAGACAAATTCGGTCCTACGCAAGGTAGGATTTGTGTACACTATTTTGTAATCGGGAGCCTTCCGAAAGGAGTGGACGATTACAAGTGTTTGAGAAGGAGGCCTACTTCTCATCACTATTTTATTGTAGACATGGTACATACTCTTTTATATATATATATTCTTTTGAACACGCACAAGTTTTATTTGTGCTATGTCTTCCGACAAGTCCAATTTACAGCTATATTCAGCAAGTTTTTAAATTATCTTGGCATGTGCCCACTGAGTACGAAGTACTCAGCCCCGCCTATTAT
Source organism: Agastache rugosa (assembly GCA_031470985.1). Lineage (NCBI taxonomy): Eukaryota > Viridiplantae > Streptophyta > Magnoliopsida > Lamiales > Lamiaceae > Agastache > Agastache rugosa. The sequence continues at coordinate 16,032,640 of CM062604.1, forward strand.
TTTTAAAATGTGCAGGTTAGCTGGAATGAAGATGATCGTGTGTTGGACGAACTTGTTGTTGTTGTTTGATAAAAGTCATTTTGATGAGGTTAGAACCTAGATTATATGTCTTCATACATATAATCTCTCGTTTTTCCACTGCAAGATTATGATGTTGAGATTTGTATAAGTTTGATGAAGTGTTGAAGTCTGAAGTCTCGAACTATGTTGTTATCTTATTTTGAAGTCTAACCGACCTAATTATCTATATAACAGTTGCTCGTTATATTAGAAGTTCCAGTCTTATTGCAACTGATTTTTATCGTGCTTTCTTGATCCTAAAAATCAGCTCATTCCCTTCATGGTTATTGCCATTAATTTGGTTGATGAGATTATTGATTTCCGAGCTGATTTGAGATCGTATTTGATGATATGCATATTTAAAGAGATTGACTTTTGCCTCGAAACTCCCATTATTCAATTCTTTGCGTACTTTTAATTAATATTGATTAGAAATGACAAGATGCGTATGTCCGTGTGAATTTTCTCAACAATCACATCCTTCTTTTCTACGTGATCTCCGATGAAATGATGTCGTACGTCTACAGTTTGTTTCTTTGAAAACCATGAGATCAACTTACTTCCATTCGAGTTCCTTTGAGGTATTTGAGAATGTTCTTTGATTGAACTCCATACTTGGCGATCAAATCTTTCACGTATTTGGATTGATTTATGAAGATCCTTCGAAGATTGCTTGACTTGAAGTCCTAGGAAGAAACTCATTTCTCCCATCATGGACATTTGGAACTTCTGACATCATCTCTCCAAATCTTTGGCATAAGAAGCTTGATCTTGATCCAAAGATGATGTCGTCTACGTAGATTTGAGCCCTTCTTGAATCCTTTGGATATGAGAAAATGCTTTAATCCATAAAGAGCCTTCTTTAGTTTGTAGACTTTATTTCCATCTACTTCGAATCTGGAGGTTGTTCAACGTAGACATCTTCTTTGATTTCTCCATTTAGGAATGCACACTTCACATCCATTTGATAGACCTTGAATTTGTGATGTCAACGAGTCGAGCTTTGTTTCGATGACGACTTGGTATCCATCTTGTTCTTGAATATCCATTTGAGTCCTATGACTTTGACTTCGCTCTTCTTGCATGGCATTTGTCCAAGGCACACTCTTCAAAGCTGAGCTACGTAACACGCCATTAAAGGTTCTCCAATGATTGCCGATGATGGATGATCTTCAATCCATCTTCGGAGTTAAATCTTGAGAGTTTGGCTCTATTTCCACTGATGATGTTCCCCTTGATTTGGCGTTGAAGCTTCTTCTTGATTTCCACTCGGTGGAGCTTGTTGATTTGAATTTCCTCCTTCCGGCTCATTGTCCCAAATTAATGGTTCGGCCATTCCCGATTCTATTCTCTTGAGCCCTTGTTCGAATCAATCTTGAAGATTCTCCTTCGCTTCTTCGTTTGATAGAATCTCTATATTCGAAGGAGGATTCGTCAAAGGTAACATGTCCGTCTTTTCGTCGAACGTCTTGAGCCGTGTCTTCCCATTATTGAGAATGTGACATTTGGATCCGAATACCTTGAAATATCCAATGTATGGTATTCGTTGTTCCATAGCTCATACGGTGTCTTTCCTTGTCTTGATGAGATGTTTGGTGTTGAACTCCGTTCTTCTCGCAAAAATCATAAATAGTTTCATTAAGAAACTCCGTTCCACGATCTGATCTTATTGCCATTATCGGTACAAGAATGATACCCAAGTGAATCTTGAGAAATCATCGATCCATGTGAAGAAGTTGAAGAACTCGATCGCTTGAGAGAGAATGAAATTCTTGTTTGTTTTCCTTGTTGACACGCGTTGTTGATTGTCTTGAAGTTGAGATGATTCGTGCATCAAACTTGACGAAAAACCGTTGTCGCGTAATTGGCTAATGGAAAGCAAGTTATGTTGCAATCCTTGTACATAAGAAACATTTGGGATTATGACCATAACCTTTGGTTAGGCCTTTGGAGTTGTCACCAAATGTTACTTGTGGACTCCGTACGCTCAATATACTCCCGGAGTAGATGCTTTAGGTGCGTCATGTGCTTGGAACATCCACCGTCCAAGTACAGATGCGTCGATTCCTTGCAACCTAAACAAAAAGTTAAAATTTAATTGGGTCCTTGTGGGTTAGACAGAGATCCTTTGACGACCCGCTTGATGACTCGAATTGGGTCATTAGATCTGATAATTCTCCCACTCGAGTCGATATACACATTCATTGTGTTCTTCTTGGCGAGGTCTTGATCTTCGTGTCTTCTTGTTTTGTTGTCTCGTATTTTGTTTGATTTCCGCCGTGTGCCTAGCCGAGACGTTCCCGGAAATGATTATCCACCGATACTCGTATGAGTGGTATCCGATATCTTGGTTGATTTGTGGTCTTCGTTGAGGTTGAGCACGTTGCCGTCCGAGCCGAGCTTGAGGTTGTCGCACGGTGACCTTCTTGTTGTCCCTTGTGTTCTTGACGGAGTTTGAGAATGTTTTGCTGGGGTTGAAGGTTCATTTGCTCGTACAAACATAACCTTTGTTCCACTTGTGGAGGCAATGTTTGAGGCATCCTTTGATTCGTTGTATCACGCCGAGCACTAATGATCTCGTCCATTGTTGACGTGGCTTTGATGAGAGCTACTATCTTTTTAGATAGACTTTCTTCATCGACTCGATCTTGTTTCACTATTCCGTCTTTTAGTGAAACGACTTCCCGTTGGAGACCTTCGCTCGGCATTCTCACACATAATGACGTCAAGGATCTCTTGAAGCTCCTTGGAATCGTTCATTACTTGAGTCCTGTGTAGAGTGTTCGTGTGATGGTGAGGTGTTAGATAGATTTAGAGTTCGAGAAGTTACCTCATCTTCATCGATGCCGTCTGTTTGTCCCATAAAGCAAGTATCCCAATCAGGTTCATGATTGGCCATCAGGGCTTCTTCTTCCGAGTCTGAAAATGGCATGTCATCCATTTTATTGCACTCTGATTCTTCATCAGCGATATAAGCTCTCCTTCGGTCAGCTGCCTTAGCCTTTAATTGGTCTTTATCTTTCTTGGACAACTTTGGACAATCCGTAATTTCGAAGAACTTCTTGTATTTGTTATAACTTTTCACCATCATGGCAATTTCTTCGAGTAGCTCCTCTTTGCTCATATCCTTTTTGTCCTTCTTCATCTTGGAGGACTCAGCTGACTTGACATGAGCTGACTTTTCAGAGTTGGCTCTGAAAGCTATTTCTTTTGGAGCTGGGGTGAGTTCTCTCGCTTGAAGATTCTTCTTGAGTGATCTTCAAGTTGTACTCGTTGGCTTTTAGGAGTGAGAACAATCTTTACGTAGATAGATCACCCAAGTCACTTCGACTTTGGTGAACTACCTTGTAAGTGTTCCATTCACCGAAAGAGCCGAAAGAACCTTTAGATTCTTTTCCCGCCGGGTATACTTCCCAAGCTTCGATTGTCTCTATCTCAATGACTATGTTTGAGAACCTTAGCTCCATCGCTTCGATGGACTCGTTGGCTAGCTGCTTGAAGTTGTCGAATTTTTGGCACGCTATTGTGAATTTGTTTTCTTTGATCTCTTCTGATCCTTCACATAGCTTGGCGAGTGTTTCCCACATCTCTTTGGCTGTCTCGCACTTGATGATTTTGCTCGTGTAGGCGTTTGAGATCGTTGAAGAGATGGTGTACCAGCTTGCTTTCGCTCTTCGGAAGAATATTCCTTCTTTGGCTTGAGAGTTGGCCGGTATTCTGGTTGTCCTTCTTGAGTAGGTACAAGTTCATTTCCTTGTTTGTATATAAGGATGGGTCCGTCTGAAATGACATCCCACATCATGTCGTGATGCGCACACAGGAAGCTTTTCAATCTGAATTTCCTGATTGCATAATCATCAACTGAGAAGGTGGGAAGGTTCCTGTTAAGATAGGAATCCATGAAGAGATGTACAGAATGCACTAGAGTGAGTTTAGTGTCAAGAGAGATCTCTTGATAGATACCAATTGATGGTCCCCGAGCCGGGTACTTGGTGTAGAGGGGGTGAATACACCAAGTAGATTTTTACGAAACTTTTATCAAGTTAAAACGGAGTTGAGTGAGAGCTCGCTTATTGATCCGGTAAACAACTCGGGCGGTGCGGAAAGTGGTGGTTTGAAAACTTTAGCTCGCTTACTTAGAAAAACTCGGTTTGAAAATATTAACTTATCGTTTTGCTTGAACAAGTATGCAATGATATGAAGGCGTTAGAGCCTGAATATAAAGCAAAAGTAAAGAGAGAGAGATAGAAGCACGCGAGTTTTTACGTGGTTCGGAGTAACACCTCCTACGTCCACGACCAGTTCACCGGTAATCCACTACCACTTGGTTTCCAAGTACCAAGCAACACCGAAGAACCTATCCACTCGAATTACGCGCTTCGAGCAAGCGTACCTTTACCTAACCTTTCCGGGTTTGGGTTTGGGTATGGGGTTCCAGCCGTGAACGAGTTCTTACAATTAAGAACTTCGAGAGTATGATGAACTCGTTCGAAATCTAGGCTTAAGATATACAATGAGTTTGGCCTAGGGAACGGACGAAAAACTAAGCAAGCTTAACTAGAAACACTTTAAGATAAAGTGTTCTTTGATCTATGCTTGGGAGCTTTTGAAAGAATAAAGAATTTAGATAATGAAAGCTTGTAGAGAGTTTTTCGTATCTGATCCTGAGGTTGAAGACGGGTTTATTCTTCCGCTTCCTTAACCTGTAATCCTAGAACATCTAAGGCTCAAACAGGCGAGCTGGAAAACACTATTTAGGTTGGCGCGATCATCTATTCGGTTGGAGAATCAGTTGGGTTTTGGTATCAAATCGAAACCTTATAATTTTCCCAACAATATGCATGTTTTTTTAAAAAAAGAGATCAAATGTTCGTTTCATTAATCTCGAGTTATGCATGTCATAAATATTCTAAGTTTGATGTTTTGTCAAACATGAGTTGCCTTGTTTGTTCTTGAATGATAACCGGGTCGCTATCTTAATCATTTTGTTAATCATAAATTGTGTAAGTCGTAGGACCCATCAGCTTTGTTATCTAATTTCTAGGTCGGACTGCGACAGAGTGGTATCAGAGCAGGTCTGTCTGCTCTGAGTTATTTCTTGAAAGTCTAGTGTAGTTTAATAAATCCATAGACTAGTCGAGAGCAAGGTCTGTTGCTCTAAGTTCATATTTCTTAAAGTCTAGTCTGATTTGAATTCTAGACTAGTCAAGTTTGAACAACAACAAAAGTCCAGCACCTCATCTCATCCAGCAAACCAGGTATGCATTTAAAAGTTTCCTATGCTTAAAAGTTTAAAAATTTGAAGTTCCATGTGACTGACGGACTGTTATGTGGACCTGATAAACCCACATAGCTAGAACCTCAGTAATATGGTCTTCTGCCTCCATAATGGAGTTAATTAATAAGATGAAGTTAGAAAGTTTGAGATATATGAAATTATGTTGTGGTTTTGAGTTAGCTTTTAATGAGGTTGTTTTGTGTTGGATTGTTTTAAGTAAGTTGTTGAATAATTGCAAGCGAAGCGATTGTTTAACTTTAGAAGGTATCGTGAGTTTGGTACCACCGTTTGGAAGCGAAATTAGCTTCTCAAAGTGATGAGGCCATACGAGAGTTTCAGCATATGTGTATGAGTTACGCGGAAATGTTAGCAGAATTTTTAGCCGTTTCCATCGTGTTTGGATGGATATTAATGAGAGTAAAATATCGGGAATTCTAGGAATAGTAAGATTGGTTCCTCTTCTTCCCGATGAGTGGCAGATCAGTGGGTTGTTTCGCGTGTTCTGAGGTTCATAACGGAGCAGTATTGGGATCGTATGCTCTACGGAGATTGTCGTGGATTCATAGCTGAGATTTGTACTCAGTATATGTGCTACTCTGCACCACCACCAGACTGTAGCAGCCATCGATCCGAGTGGAAGAAACAGGACTTCAAGATTCGATGTCTCAAGACAATCTAATTCCTTCTCATTACTCAGGAGAACTCTGAGCCCGTTTTTTCTCATTATCCTAATAATTATGGTTTTTGATGTTAATCATTTCTTTCTTAGCCGTTGTCGAATGACTATGTTTCATCTCCACCCTTATCAAATGTTTTGCTCTTGTTCCCGAGCCTTCAGCTTCGGTGAACAGTTTGGTTTCAGCTCCCTCTATTGATGTAGTTCCATTAAATCCTTCTTTGGATACTCTTCAAGCTTTGAATTCTTCATAGCTTGATTATTTCTTTGGAACTCAGCTTATTTCTTTCGTTTTCATGAGAGGAGTACGTCCGGACCGCGTCGTCATGACAATGACGAGGATACCGTTGACCCCGAGGTCAGAGCAACCGAAGAATATTCTCATCTTCGTTGTATGCCGTCTAGTCATCTAGGGTTTCAACCTAGTTTTAGACCTTTTGCGGGTGTGGTCAACGTGAGTGTTGTCTGTTTGACGTTAGAAAAGTGAAGAGAGCTGAGGAGAGTACCGAGTCTGAAAATGAGGAAGAAAAAGAAGAAGAAAAAGAAGAAGAATATCCATTAGAGGATGAGTAGAGAGAGAGTTTGAGAGTGACGTTAATTTAATAGATTATTAATCAAAAAAATTTTACGCTTTGTCGTTTTAAAGTTTTATGATTGTTTAGTAGGTTTCGTAAAAAGATGCATAATATGTTAAGTTTTTAAAGATCCGGTAGCGATGAAGAATTCTGCTCTGAGAAAGTATATTTTGCGTGATGTCCTGATATCACGGTTAACGTAGTTTGTTGTTGATAAAAATCCCTCCTTTTTGTAAAAGTCCTCGAAGAGGTAAAATTTCCGTTATAAGAAGAAGTATGGCCAAAGCGGTCATTTTAGAAAATATCCGAGTTTTGTTTTTATGTCGAAAATTATTTCGTTAAAAGTGAAATAAAGAAATGAAAATTTTGAAGAAAAATGAAGTTTAATTTATGTGAAGAAGAGCGTTAAATCAAGAATTAAAGGGTGAAAAAGTCGTCGAAAGCATGAAAATAGAAGGAAGCGTGTTCAGCAGCTCGAACCCAGCCCGACTGCATCCCAACGCCTGACTAGAAAAAAATTACAGGGTTCAAACTTAGCCCCGACTGCAAAAAAAAAGTACAGGGATCGAACTCAGACATGGCTGACAGTTAGCCCCGGCTGGCGAAAAAAATATTTCAGGACCAGAGGACAGCCGCGACTGTATGCTAGCCACGGCTGGAAAAATTACAGAACTTGAAGACAGCCATGGCCGGATGGCAGCGACGGCTGGAAGAAATTTTTTTAGAACAGGATGCTAGCCATGGCTGGATCCCAGCAGTGGCTGGGCACGGCAGGCTGAAAAAAAATATAATTTTCTTTCGTCGATCGTTTCATCCGTCGGGCGATGTTCTTTTCTCCCGTTAACCGCATTCATGTAGTATCTTAGAAGAGTTTGAAATGAAGTAATATCTCAAAAGAATTAATTGATGAAGTTAATATCTCAGGACAATGTAATTCCTTTCTTGTTTCGTTAGGAATGCCTGAGCTAATATTTATTTAGCCTCAATTATCTGATTTAGTTACGGTTTGGGATCTTTCATTTCCCAACCTACTTCTCGGATTGTTAGACCTGTCATTTCTTTATCGAGTTAAACGCATCAGTTTTGATCTCAGAAAATTTTTATTTTAAGAATTTGATTAATTTTAGCCCTTTGTTCAGAGGTGATTTTTTTTCGAGGGTCCTTCATATTCTCAACCCTCCGAATCCTAAGTTTTTCTTTCGCCTCCATTTCTCTGTTCTAGCAAAGGAGCTTGAAGCAGGATCATTCCGACCGTATCAGGAGGATAATAATATGACGACCTCAACAGCAATCCAGCTACTAAGATGATAGATTGTTTAGCCAAGCTTCGACGTGTTCCTCCCCAGAAGTCAAGTTCGAGGCTAGTTTCTCATCGACACCAGTTGCGGACACTGAAGATAAAGTTAAGCTTACCTTAAGCTGAGATGTGATCGTTAAAGAAGAAGTAGTAAAAGAAGATGATGCAGAAGTCGATAGTGTAGATTTTGAGAATGAGTTTAATAAAGAAGAAAAGCTTTCCAAGGACGACCAGTAGAGAGTCAACCTTTTTAATTATTGTCAATTTTGAGAGCGTGAAAGAAAGAAGTAGTATAAATGCAGAAATGTGAGTTTTAAATAAAATATATGATGCATATTTTGACCTTAGATTTTTCGGTAACAGATTAGTAGTCTATATCGTCGTTGTTATGTTTATGTGATGCTAGAACATCACAGTTGAGATAAGAATAATTTTTCGGTTGAAAGATTTCTTATCTTGAAAAGATCTCAAGAAGGAAAATTTTCCAGTATATGAAAGAATGACTAAAGAGGTCATTAAGTTCAGTTGATGAGTTCTTATATGATTAAGAAAAGTAAGAAGTTATGATGTTTTGTTAAGCATAAAGTAAGTTGACAGTAAATTGTCAAGATGAAGCTAGAGTTTGGAGAATGAGAATTTTATGATTATAAGCTAAGTATAACAGAAGTAAGTTGCTTTGTCCAAAGTTATAAGTAATTTAAGTTAGTTGTGAATTGTTTGAATGATTAAGAAAAATTATGAAGCTGAGTGCTTTAATGTTGATTGCCAATATGAGAAAAGTTTATGAAGTTAAGCTGTTGTATTATTGCTTAATTATTGAGTTAAGTTATGAAAGTGATTATGCTATGATAAGATTTGATTTATGTGAATGTTAAGTTCCATGTTTGGAACTATTATTTTGTGAAGTAACTGCTTTTATATTAAAGCTTATTATGTGAAAGTGCTTAAACTTTCAAGTTAAATTCTTGATGATTTGATTATATGATGATGAGAGTGAATCGTTTGATTCATTATTTGATGAGCATGTTATGTGCTAAAGATGTGAATAAGAATTTTATTAAGTTTAAAAATCAAGAAAGTTTATTCCGTTTAAAAGAAAATAAAATTCTTCGGAAAACCCTGAGTTGGTTAATTAGAAAGCTTTCTAGAAAAAGAAATAAGATAGAAAAGAAGAGCAGCAAGAACCTAACCGCCTCCTCAGCCAAAAGGAGGATAGAAGAATTTCTTTTCTTCATTAAAATTCCCAACTTTAGACGGAAGAAGAAATCCGTCGGAAGCTGAAGAGTGGGTACGATCATTAGAAAGAATTTTTGGGTTTCTTCGTTGTAACGATCAAGAGCATCTTACGTGCATGACCTACCATCTTAAAGGATCTGCGAATTATTGGTGAGAAGCTCATCAGAGGACGTATATACCCGAGCAGCTAGAGAATTTGAAGTGTGAACAATTCAAGAATGCTCTTTTCAAGAAGTATATTCCAAGAAGTAATCCCAAACAAAAGAAGAGTGAGTTTGCCAATCTTAAGCAAAGAAGGAAATTAGTATCCGAGTATGATCGAGAATTTTGTTATCTCGCTCGTTAGTTCAAGATAAAGTAAATACAGATGAGAAGATGTCTGAACTCTTTTGAACCGGACTACGTTAAGAAATAAAAGTCGTGCTACTCAGTCAGAGTGCATTAACCTATGTAGAGGATTTAAATCGAGCCCTGGATATGGAGTTAGCCATGCCACCAGAAAGATCGTTGCAGTTGTCAGCACCATCTTCTCAGCAAATACAAGCTCCATCAGCAGCGAGCCCTCAATTTGCAAATCAGGTCAGCAAAATCAGTAAGGTCAATAGCAGCAAGTACCAGGAAGATTTAAACCGTCTTTCATTAGTCAAGGCAGTTCTTTGAAAGGATATCAAGGAACTTATTCATGCCCTAAGTGCAATAAAATGCACCAAGGAGTTGTAAAGCTGGAAGTAACAGTTGTTATACGTACGGGCGAATTGATCACTACTCCTAGCAGTGTTTGAATAAGCAGCACTGACTGGGGGGAAGTAGACCTAGTCAGAATCAGCCCCAGCATTTGAAGGCGATAGAAGGAGTTCCTCAAACAGCAGTGCAATTGTCAAGGACGATGTTTTCAACAACGTTCTCAGCAGAAGCAAAAGCAGTCTTAGTAGCAGTAGATAGAGCCTCAGCAGTATTATCAAAGGATTTTTGCCCTTAAGCAGAAGCCATGCGTTAAAGACCAAAGAAATTTGACAGATATGAGTCAATTAAAAGGGCATACCTGTTATAATCTTATGGGTACATCGCATTCATTTATATAAAATGCATGCGTTAATAATCTTGATCTAAAACATAAAACGTGCTAGGCAAAAGCCTAATAATAATTATTCCAGTAGGTAAACCTATCTCAGTTACTCTTGTTTGTCTTAAATTAGAGTTGAATTAGGATTTCTCAAAATGTTAGTCAAAACCCTAACTTAAATTAAAATGTAAAATGTTGATATCATTCTGGGAATGGATTAGTTAACCAAGAATTTTGTAACCATTTGGTACAAGTAGAGACAAATCTCTTTTCAGCCATCTAGTCAAGAGTAATCTCTATTATTCAAGATAGAAAGAAGTCATAGAAGATCGCTGATTATCTCGACAGTTTGAGTAGAGAAATTGTTGAAAAGAAAAGATGTAAAAGCATATCTTATCTATTTCGACTAAGATGAAAATCGAGAAGAGAGTATTGAAGATAGAGTTGTAGTCAGAGATTTCCAGGATGTATTTCCTGAGATTTTGCCAGGATTGCCGACAGATAGGCAAGTGGAGTTCACCATAGATCTTGAATCAAGATTAGCTCCAGTTTTAAAGATGCCATATAGGATGACTCCGAAAGAAAGCCGGTCGCCTACTTCAGTGAGAAACTGAACGGCGCAACTCTTAGGTACTCCACGTACGACAAGGAGTTGTACGCGTTGAAAAGGTCTTTGGAGACTTGGCAATACTACCTGCGTCCAAAGGAGTTCGTGATATACACTGATCAGGAGTCCTTGAAGCACTTGAAAGGGCAGCAGAATCTGAATTCCCATCATGCCAGGTGGGTAGAATTTATTGAGTCTTTTCCTTATGTGATCAAGTACAAGAAAGGAGAAGAGAATGTGGTCGCCGATGCCCTATCCCGTAGGTACACTTTATTGTCGGTTATGCATGCCCAGTGTTTTGGTTTCGAGAACATTAAGTCATTCTATGCTGCAGATCCGTTCTTTAGTTCTATTTTTACGTCTTGCATGGCTAAGTCTAGGGCTGTTGATTCGTATCACATAGCTGATGATTTTTTGTTCAAGGAGTCGAAGTTGTGTGTCCCTGATTGTTCTATGCGTGAGTTGTTGGTTGTCGAGTCACATGCAGGAGGTTTGATGGGTCATTTTGGTGTTGCCAAAACGTTGAGTCTGTTGCATGAGCATTTTTTCTGGCCACGCATGAAAATGGATATTGAGAGGATATGCTCCCTTTGTATTACTTGTAGGAAAGCTAAGTCTTCTTCAAGTCCCTTTGGATTATACACGCCTTTGCCGGCACCGTCGTCCCCTTGGGTCGATATATCCATGGACTTCATTCTTGGCTTGCCTAGATCTAAGATCGGGAAGGATTCCATTTTTGTGGTAGTTGATAGATTTTCCAAAATGTCCCATTTCATTGCATGTAGGAAGACTGATGATGCTGTGCATATTGCTAACTTGTTTTTTCGTGAAGTCGTCCATTTGCATGGTATTCCTAGGACGATTGTTTCTGATAGGGATTCCAAATTTTTGGGGCATTTCTGGCAAGTCTTGTGGGGTAAGTTAGGTACCAAGCTTTTATTTTTTACTGCATGTCATCCTCAGACTGATGGGCAGACTGAAGTAGTGAATAGGACGTTAGGTACTTTGCTTCGTGCATTAGTTCGTAATAATCTTAAGTCGTGGGAAGATTGTTTACCTTTTGCTGAATTTGCGTATAATCGTGTTGTGCATTCTTCCACGTATATGTCGCCTTTTGAGGTCGTATATGATTTTAACCCGTTGACTCCAGCGGATCTTATTCCTTTACCTACTGATCATTTTTTGAGTTTGCAAGGTTCTCGTAGGGCTGAACAGGTTCAAGGTGTGAGAAACGCAGCAAAGGCAAATACGCACCGTAAGCAAGTGTTGTTCAAACCCGGTGATAAGGTTTGGCTTCACTTCAGCCCGGGACATTTTCCTAATCTAAGGCAGTCGAAGCTAATGCCTTGTGGAGATGGACCATTCACTGTGATTGCCCGTGTTAATGATAATGCTTACCGCATTGATCTTCCAGGTGAGTATAAATGTTCTTCCACATTTAATGTTTCTGACTTGTCTCCATTTCCTGTAGATGATCGAGATGCCGAGGAGGACGTGAATTCGAGGTCGAATTCTTTTCAGCAGGGGGGAAATGATGAGACCGGGCCCAATTCATTGTTTATTTTGGGCTATGTTTTAATTTTATTACATTGTTAATTAGTAGCTCAATTATCACACCATGTTTAGGTGATTAATTGGCCCAGTTGTATTTAATTAAGGAATTTGAAATTACCAGCCCAAGGCCGTGTAATTTTCGAACATAGCTTAGAATTAGTCTAGTGTTTAATTAATTTTCGTATGTACTGTTAGACAGACGAGATTTGAATTAAAAAGTTATTTTTCGACTTTGTCTCACGTGTTCTCCAAAGTTCACAAACCCTAGTTCTTGGTAGGATTCGATTTTGGCACTTTGAATCTGAAATCTATAGTTCGTTCGTGATCTCGTGTGGGTCTCGGGTTAACTACGCCACCGGAGAATTGCTTCCGTGATACGTGTTTCAATCGTTAGTCGATTCGGGGTCCGTATTGAGGTAAATCTCCAATCTGTTCGTTTCTTTGTTCTGTGTTTTTCGCCCAACCATCCACGCCTTCTTATCACCATCATACCTCGACCATAATCATCCCTTCCTTCGCCCAAGTCCAGATTCCATCAAATTCGAATCCATTGCATTGCTAAAACCCTAAATCGAACCAAAATTGAGCACCGAGCGTTTTTGAGTTCTACTCGTGCGTTTTAGCTGAATTTTGGATATGTTCTTTCTGTGTTCAATTTATAATTTGTGTTAAAATGTCAGCTCAATAGGAGTTAAGTTGCTTTAGTTTCTGATCGAGTAGTCTTCTAGGGTTTTTAATCGATAATTTTGGTTTGTTTCGTATTTTGTTCTTTTCTTGCTCAATTCTCGTTTGAGATCAGTTGATTAGGTGTATAATCTCTATTGGTTCAGTTCGTATTTTGGGTTGAATCATCCTTTTTGTTGACGTGTGTTCGAGTCCTTGCTTCCGCATATTGATTGGCCGTATCATAAATTTGTGGTATCAGAGCATCCAAATATTTTTTTTATATTTAGATATAAAACATTTATAAATTTCGAATTATCTTGCAGATACCATCTAAGAAAATACCATGTTTGAGTACCAAGTTTGCATCAGAAAATAGAGCGCTTCTAGATAATTCAGATATTGAGTTGAACATAAAAAAGTTGTCTCCTCCATCACAAGTTATAAATGGTAATATTTTTCTATATGATGATTCATATATTTTGGAAAATATTGTTTTATTATTAATGCTAAATTATAATTGTAAAAAAATATTTTTTGAGTTGGTTTAACTATAATAAGGTTATTAATTTTTTAATGGTATATTATTTTAATTTCTAAGATGTTATAAATAATCATTTTGTAGGTGAGTCTTCTGCAAATATTCCATGTTTCAATACAAGTGTTGGAATGCATAGCAATTCTCTTTGAGTCTTTAACACTAATAGATTAAACTTCACAATGCCATCAATTCCGAGCGAAATCATAAATAGTAAGTTTGTTTTTTAAGATGTGTTTTGGTTAATTATTAGTTCTTAATTTTGAATGATAATTTATTTTTATTTTTTATTCTAATTTATATTATTTATTTTTATTTTTTATTCTAATTTATATTATTATTGTTGTTATATGTAGGTGTTGGATATGGTTAGTCCACAAGTGCAAATAATTCGTTTACCACTTAGAATTATTTGTCTAATTTAAATAAGGCAAAGTAGTGTAGTCAATACTCAACAGTTGTGAATCCTACTACTACTCTTTCACAAAATTCAAAAGCATTCATTGTTGGATCAACCTCTGAGATTGTATCGACTCATGCGATTAAGGAGAAGGCAAATTCTTTTGATACTGAAGGTTTTTATAAATTTATAATTTATAAGAACTTTTCTATAAATTTTCATTAAAATTTTTAAATTTGTAGTATGTACATGTTATTTCTTTTGTGTGTATAGTGGTAGGTGGCCAACTGTTATTTTTTTTCATATGACCTCAAACATTTATTCTAGAAAAAAAAAGCTTTTAAAAAAAAAATTTGGTGGCTTCATTAATTATGTACTTGCTTAAGATATTGTATCTTCAAAAATAAATCTTATAGACGTCTAATTAAACTGTAAGTTTTGGAGGAAAAATTTCATTTTCAAGTTTAATTGTACTAACAAGTAACATCGGATAAAATTATTTTTGATAAAATTAATTCGGAATACTTTAAATAAGTACATTTTTTTAAAATACCGAATCTTAAGTGAATATATTACTTAGAGGCAAAACTTAGAATAGCCAAAACACATAGTAAAACACAAATGTTGGCCACAAGTTTAATTTTCACAAATTATGGCAAACATTTGCCTTTTTGGTCGAAAATACCCCTCTTGTAGATGGAAGTTACTTTTTAGTTGTCACTTTTAACTTTTGAGATTTCACTTTTTTTTTCAAATCTTCCAAAACAAATTCTCTCTCTTCTCTCTCATCTCTCCCCGTTTTCTGCAACCGCGCCTCCTCCATCACCGCCCCGTCTCCGCCACCGCGCCGCCTCCATCACCGCAACCGCCTACTGTCAACACATATATTCTCCACCACCACACCGTCTCCACCATGGTTCGAGCAAGCAAAAAGAAGAAAACCGTTCCAGAGAAGCGGCGACCACCAGCGCGCCAACTGAAACACGAGAAGCAAGCATACTAACGGAATCCATGGCGCAAGAACCAGAAGCACAAAATCCGACCACATCGCCGGCGAGATCTGAGGAAGAAACGGCAGAACCAACGACCACTGAACTGGATAGATTTGGAACGGACGAAGAAGAACAACCCTACGAATCGAGAATCACCGATCCTTTTGGTGAATTGTTGGTAAGATTTCATCAATTTTGTAGATCTGGAATGTAGATCTGGAAAAAAGTTTTGAATTTTTTGATTTCGCGAGTTTCGTACGATTTGTTTTTGAATGTAGATCTGGAATGATTTAGTGGTAAGAAATGTTAAACTTCTTACCTGAATATTGAATTGTTTCGTATGAATATGTTCTTCGTACTTGAGTATTTGTACGAAGCGTGAAATTCTTACATGATACGTGGTAAGAATATCAAACTTCTTACCATGATTTGATATATTCGTGCTTGGTTAATGGTACGAATTGTAAATTCTTACCTGATACTTGGTAAGAATTTCACATTACGTACCATGGTTTCTATGTGCTTGGTTATAAGTACGAAATATGAAATTCTGGTACGAATTATGAAATTCTTACTAAGTATACGTACCATGGTTTCTATGTGCTTGGTTATTAGTACGAAATATGAAATTCTTACATGATACTTAGTAAGAATTTCGTAATTCGTACCAGCATATCACTTGAAACCTGGTACGAAATGTGAAATTCTTACATGGTAATTAGTAAGAATTACCGTGTACCATCTCAGAGTGTGGCATGCAGTTTGGAATCTAGCGAATGGTACGAATTACATTTATTTCGTAACCAGCGTGTAACACCTCGGTACGAATTTAATATAAATTCGTACCCCATGTTGCATCAGATTGCACGAAATCCTTGCAATTCGTAACAAGAGTATCATCGTCTGGATACGATCCTTACATATTCGTACCGTGTACCATATCAGAGTGTGGCATGCAGTTTGGAATCTAGCGAATGGTACGAATTACATTTATTTCGTAACCAGCGTGTAACATCTCGGTACGAATTTAATATAAATTTGTACCCCATGTTGCATCAGATTGCACGAAATCCTTGCAATTCGTAACAAGAGTATCATCGTCTGGATACGATCCTTACATATTCGTACCGTGTACCATATCAGAGTGTGGCATGCAGTTTGGAATCTAGCGAATGGTACGAATTACATTTATTTCGTAACCAGCGTGTAACACCTCGGTACAAATTTAATATAAATTCGTACCCCATGTTACATCAAATTGCACGAAATCCTTGTAATTCGTAACAAGAGTATCATCGTCTGGGTACGATCCTTACATATTCGTACCGTGTACCATATCAGAGTGTGGCATGCAGTTTGGAATCTAGCGAATAGTACGAATTACATTTATTTCGTAACCAGCGTGTAACACCTCGGTACGAATTTAATATAAATTCGTACCCCATGTTGCATCAGATTGCACGAAATCCTTGCAATTCGTAACAAGAGTATCATCGTCTGGGTACGATCCTTACATATTCGTACCATGTACCATATCAGAGTGTGGCATGCAGTTTGGAATCTAACGAATGGTACGAATTATATTTATTTCGTAACCAGCGTGTAACACCTCGGTACGAATTTAATATTAATTTGTACCCCATGTTGCATCAGATTGCACGAAATCCTTGCAATTCGTAACAAGAGTATCATCGTCTGGGTACGATCCTTACATATTCGTACCGTGTACCATATCAGAGTGTGGCATGCTGTTTAGAATCTAGCGAATGGTACGAATTACATTTATTTCGTAACCAGCGTGTCACACCTCGGTACGAATTTACATATAAATTCGTACCGCATGTGGCATCACTTTGCACAAAATACATGCAATTCGTAACAATAGTGTCAACTTCTGGGTACGAATTACAGTTATTTCGTAATCAGCGTGACACACCACAGTACGCCCAGTGGGAGCTTTGCTTCCCACCTGCTAAAGTCAATAACACATTCAAGCAGCAAGACGACGGGAATTGTGGGCTCTACGCATTGATGTACGTCGAGCAAATTCTATCAACGAAGCCATTGCCAAAGAGCTTGAAAGACCAAAAGCAGCTGGAACTTTATCGAGACCACATTGCAAGGACCATTTATGGTCATAGCACAGATGAAGCCCCTGTTCTAATTCTTATAGAAGCACTTTAGTATGTCGAACAAAAACTATATATATTTTGCTAGTAATATGCTTAATCTATGTTAATATTATGTACATATTACGATGTTGTATATTTTCTTTGTAATATACGAGAAAAGTATTGTATTTATTCTGTAACTATTATGTAAATTATTGTATGAATATTACGAGGTACGAAATGTATGTTTCGTTCTATAACACAGTACGAAAAACAACATTTCGTACCCAGCTTGAAAGACCATTTCGTACCCTATATCGTTAACAAAACTTCAACATAGTTGCACGGTACGAAATTCAACCATTTCGTACCCTATATCGGTACAAAATTAAACCATTTAAATCTTAGTGTTACCTCAATTAGAACCTTTATATCGCGGCACGATATAAAAGTTCTAACTTTGGTAACAAAGTACGAAATTCAAACATTTCGTACCACAATATCGGTACGAAATTCAACCATTTTGTACCGAGATATAAAAGTTCTATCTTTGATAACACGGTACGAAATTCAATCATTTCGTACCACGATATGAGTACGAAATTGAATCATTTCGTACCGTGTTAGCAAAGTTAGAACCTAATATCACGGTACAAAATTCAACCATTTCGTCCCACGATATAAAAGTTCTAACTTTGGTAATACGGTACGAAAATCACCCATTTCGTACCACGATATGGGTACGAAATTGAACCATTTCGTACCGTGTTATCAAAGTTAGAACCTACTATCACGGTACGAAATTCAACCATTTCGTACCACGATCTAAGAGTTATAACTATGGTAACACAGTACGAAATTCAATCATTTCGTACCACGATATAAAAGTTCTAACTTTGGTAACACGGTACAAAATTCACCCATTTTGTACCACGATATGGTACGAATTTAATATAAATTCGTACCGCACGTGGCATCAGATTGCACGAAATACATGTAATTCGTAACAACAATGTCAACGTCTGGGTACGATCCTTACATATTCGTACCGTGTACCATATCAGAGTGTGGCATGCAGTTTGGAATCTAGCGAATGGTACGAATTACATTTATTTCGTAACCAGCGTGTAACACCTCGGTACGAATTTAATACCCCATGTTGCATTAGATTGCACGAAATCCTTGTAATTCGTAACAAGAGTATCATCGTCTGGGTACGATCCTTACATATTCGTACCGTGTACCATATCAGAGTGTGGCATGCAGTTTGGAATCTAGCGAATGGTACGAATTACATTTATTTCGTAACCAGCGTGTAACACCTCGGTACGAATTTAATATAAATTCGTACCCCATGTTGCATCAGATTGCACGAAATCCTTGCAATTCGTAACAAGAGTATCATCGTCTGGGTACGATCCTTACATATTCGTACCGTGTACCATATCAGAGTGTGGCATGCAGTTTGGAATCTAGCGAATGGTACGAATTACATTTATTTCGTAACCGGCGTGTAACACCTCGGTACGAATTTAATATAAATTCGTACCCCATGTTGCATCGATTGCACGAAATCCTTGCAATTCGTAACAAGAGTATCATCGTACGAATACGATCCTTACATATTCGTACCGTGTACCATATCGAGTGTGGCATGCGGTTTGGAATCTAGCGAATGGTACGAATTACATTTATTTCGTAACCGGCGTGTAACACCTCGGTACGAATTTAATATAAATTCGTACCCCATGTTGCATCATATTGCACGAAATCCTTGCAATTCGTAACAAGAGTATCATCGTCTGGATACGATCCTTACATATTCGTACCGTGTACCATATCAGAGTGTGGCATGCAGTTTGGAATCCAGCGAATGGTACGAATTACATTTATTTCGTAACCAGCGTGTAACACCTCGGTACGAATTTAATATAAATTCGTACCCCATGTTGCATCAGATTGCACGAAATCCTTGTAATTCATAACAAGAGTATCATCGTCTGGGTACGATCCTTACATATTCGTACCGTGTACCATATCAGAGTGTGGCATGCAGTTTGGAATCTAGCGAATAGTACGAATTACATTTATTTCGTAACCAGCGTGTAACACCTCGGTACGAATTTAATATAAATTCGTACCCCATGTTGCATCAGATTGCACGAAATCCTTGCAATTCGTAACAAGAGTATCATCGTCTGGGTACGATCCTTACATATTCGTACCATGTACCATATCAGAGTGTGGCATGCAGTTTGGAATCTAACGAATGGTACGAATTATATTTATTTCGTAACCAGCGTGTAACACCTCGGTACGAATTTAATATAAATTTGTACCCCATGTTGCATCAGATTGCACGAAATCCTTGCAATTCGTAACAAGAGTATCATCGTCTGGGTACGATCCTTACATATTCGTACCGTGTACCATATCAGAGTGTGGCATGCTGTTTAGAATCTAGCGAATGGTACGAATTACATTTATTTCGTAACCAGCGTGTCACACCTCGGTACGAATTTAATATAAATTCGTACCAAATGTGCCATCAGATTGCACGAAATACATGCAATTCGTACAACAAAGAATGCCAACGAATGTAAGAAATACAAAATCGACGAACTGTAAATTCATGAGCTTCATGAGAAACCTAGATCTAAATATATAATTACCTCCATACAATTACAAATAATTACAGAAGCAGTTGTGGGTAAATATTTCAGAGGATTCGCCGCCGTATCGCCGCCACCGATCTATAAATACGCCGCCGCAGATCTAGAAAATTGACCGCCGTATCGCCGTGAATTAATCCACCGCCGCCGACAACCAACTGAAAAGAAAAAAAAAACGAGAAAGATGAGCTCGAGCTCATCGACCTGAAAGAGAGAAAAATATACCGCCGCCACCGCTCTACGAAAATATACCTCCACAGATCTATGATGGGCGGAATAGAGGCGATGGTGGTGGTGGCATATAGAGAGAAATAAGAGAATGGAAAGAGAGAGAAAGTGAGAAGAGAAAACACAGCAGCAGCAGGAAAAAATGAGAAGAGAGAGAGGGAAGGGAAAAATAAGGAAAGAGAAAAAGAAAGAGAGAGAAAAAGTAAGGGTATTTTGGTCCGTAAAGGCAAATGTTTGCCATAATTTGTGAAAATTAAACTTGTGGCCAACTTTTGTGTTTTACTATCTCATGTGGCTAAAAAGGTGTATTTTCTCTATTACTTATGTATATTGAATCCATGTAGTATATTTTGAAGATTATTGCCATCGTAATTTTAGAATCATAGTATTGATATGAAATTTAAACCTTCGAAATACATTTCTTTGTAAAATTTGATTATTTATTACTGATATCCTTATATCATGTGATATTTTAATTTGTATTTTACTTTGTAGAGTATTGGAATATTGGTGATCCTAATTATATCTGTGCGTTTTGTGGTGCATTTTTTTGGTACCAAGAAAGATCGGCTAAATCAGTTAAAGCTAAAATTCCCAAGTATTCTACATGTGGTGCATTTTTCTATTAGTTATTATTTATTGTTTAAGTAGAGAAATTTTGTTGGATTTTAATGATAACTAATACACATACAATTGACGAATAATATTTGTCCAATAGATTTAGATATCAGAGAGTTAGGCTCCAAATTTTGGAAAGTAAATTCTAATTCAAATTTATGAGTTGTCTGTAAAATCAACACAAGAGGATGATGATAATTGTGTTGATGTAGTCCAATTGTACTTTTCACATTTTTTTGTGAGTTTTTGTTATTAATAGTGTTGTATATTGCAACTCAATTGTACTTTTCGAATAAAGATATTTTTATTTCAAATATTTTCAATAGGAATAGTATTATTAGTTACAGTATAAATCTAAAATGGCGAGGACCGATTTGAAATATTTTCATAATAGAAAACTTCTTAAATTTCCTGGGAAAGCCAAGTTGGGAAGCGGGATCGCCATAGTTCAAATTTGGGGAATCACAATCACAACTTGATTTCAATCTTCTGCAACGCTATGTCTTCTTGAGTTCTGTGTGTTTGTTCTGTGTCATTTCAACCACAAACGAGGGATTTTAGCTGCAGCAACCGGAGACCGAAGCGTTCATTTTGAGGTAATCTTCGAAAATTTTGATTCGCATTTGAGTTTTGGACACAATTAATTCTTGGACGCTTAATTTTGTTTCAGATGTTTCGATTTTCTTGGTTACGAGAGGGAAAAATTAAATCAGTTTTTGATCAAGTTTTTGGCGGCAGCAACCGAGAGAACGAAGGGTTCATTTCATTCTGAGGTAATCTTCGAGAATTTGATTCGTGTTGTTGCGTGGAATATGTTTAGGGTTAATTTCAAGTTGTGGATGCGCATTTAATTCATGGATTCTTGATTTTGTTTCAGAGCTTTTACTTTTGATTCATGGATCGACTCAGTGAGTTGCCCGACCCTGTATTACATCGTATATGTTAGTTCTTGTCGATGGATGATGTTGTTAAGACGTCAACTTTATCCACACTCTGGAGAAACCGTTGGATCACCCTCCCCTTCCTTAATTTCCTGAATTTTACTTCGCTGTTTCTTGAAACAGATAAACTTCGAAACTTCGTTAATCGGGCTTTAGCTCGCTGGAAGGGGGCAAACATTCTGAAAT
The DNA here is from genome assembly GCA_031470985.1 of Agastache rugosa. Lineage (NCBI taxonomy): Eukaryota > Viridiplantae > Streptophyta > Magnoliopsida > Lamiales > Lamiaceae > Agastache > Agastache rugosa. The sequence goes on from CM062604.1 coordinate 16,054,335, forward strand.
TTAAGGTTGAGACGTGTAGTTAGCCCTCAATTGGAAGTCTTGGACTTGTCTTTCTTTGAAAGTGGTGGAAACTTGAGTATCCAATCTCAGAGTTTGAAAGAGCTCTCGATTTACAAGTATTTGTTTGAGCATAATGATCTACCTTTGGATTCGGAGCTGAGTGTTTGGGCCCCAAATCTTGAAAAATTAACAATTGAAGGAACTCCATATAGTAAGTGTTTGCTGACGGTCGTCTCATCTCTAACTCGTGTAACTATTGGGTTTTCTTGTCTACATTTCATTGATCGGCATGCTTGTGAGTTTGATTGGGAAGGTTGGGATGAGTCTGTTTCTGCACTAGATTTTGTTGCAGACAAATTTAGTCTAGTTCTTCAAACCTTCCTACTGGTTGACAACGTCACATTATTCTGTGGCTGCATCAAGGTTCGGTTTCTTTGAACTATGTCCAATGGCTTACAATTATGATAGATTTAACACAGAGTGAGTGACAATGAGTATGAATAGATCACATTAATTTCAATCATTCTATCATGCTGGAGTCCTGTTATCTTCTAACTCCAATCATTCTATCATACTTGTGATTGTATGCTTACTTTGTTGTTTTTGTGGCTTCTTTACTGAATCAATTTTATTAAGGTTATCATGTTTCTCAAGTAACAAACTCCAATCTTTTTTTCCCCTTTTGAATTCCATTTTTAAATCTAGTTGGTAAAATATTATGCTCGTCAGGACTGGTAGTAGCAACCATAAATGATATGGAATTATTGACATTCTTTAAATTTGAGAGAACTACTGTTGCATCTCTTTGAATGAAGGCTTGGCTTTTACCTTTCTTAATCTTTGTTTCAATAAGCTGCTCCTCTTATAAAGTTATGATGATCTTATTGTAATACAAGGTGCTTGGAGCTATGAAGGAGAAATCTATGCGTTCATCTTTTCGTAATATCACTTCCTTGAAGATTGGATGTTGTTACGACGACTATGAACAATTAATAGGTCTTCTTAAGATTTTCCCTCAATTGAAGTGGTTAGTCCTTCAACATGAAAGAGAGGACCACTACCAAGATGACCAGAAGTCACTCAAGTTTGATGCCAAGAGCTACATGAATCTTTCGAGCTCCTTTCTGCTGCAGCTGAGGACAGTTGATGTTACTTGGGCTGAGGGTGACAACATATTTCCATTTATAGAGGTTTTGTTCACATATGCGAGCAAGCTAGAAAATATTGTGTTCCGAGTAGGGAAAAAGGAGCCACATGTACAGAAACTGCTGAAAATTCCAAGATCTTTGCCCAGTTGCACAATTAATTTTATGTGAATTTTGATGTTACCTAGTTATGTCTTCAATCATAGGAATGCCCCGTGATTCCAGGTAAACTAACTGACCATCTTCTCAAAAGGGTAATAGCCTTTCTCGTACATTTCCTTCAAATATTTTGCAGTGATGGCATTATGCTTTGAGCTTTGGAGCTCGACATCCCTTTTCTCTGTTTGGCTACTTTTCTTGTTTCAATTTTTCTTTTCTTGTATGTGTCATTTTAGGGATTATATTTGCTAATGCAGGGCGGTAGAGAAATCTGACACTTTTGGATTAAGTTGATGCTAGTTATAGCACAATTGTAAGCTTCTTACTGTTATTTATCTTGCTTCACTTCCCAAACTATTCAGATTCATGTAGTGCTTCACATATTAGTTGGTAAAATAAGAATGAAATTTTTTTGGGAAGGGCTAATTTGATGCTATATGTTCACAGAAAAAAAACAATGTAGGGAGAGAAGTATGCACACAAAAAATGAGAGGCAGAAAATTCCTTGAGTAGAATTGAATTAGTTATTGGGGTGCTTGAATAAGAAAGGGATATTCTAGACCAGTTCAATGTTATCAAATATATGCCATATCGGCGATATGGCGGATGGTGGTGGCGGTTTTTGAGTAGACTGCCATAATTATTTCATATCGTTTCAGTTTTTATGGCGGCTTGTGGCGGCCGCCATGCCCATGGCGCTATGGCGGTCATGGCGGCCGATATGTGATTATGACATTTTTAGACTTTTTTTTTTTTAAGTAATTCTCCCTCCGTCCCGCCATAAGTGTCTACATTTCCTTATTGGGCTGTCCCATCATAAGTGTCTACTTTCCTAATATGGAAATACCCTCTCTCACACAATAGATGTGGGCTCCACCACTTTTTATCTTTTTACCCTTTAAACACTTCTCTCCTAAATACCCGTGCCCAAAAAGAAAGTAGACACTTATCATGAGACGGAGGGAGTAATTTGTTGGGTCGACCCGGTCAACTAAGTTGACCCAACCTGACCCACTAATAATTAGGGTTTACAGCACAATTTTTTCCCATTTTTTTCACTATCGCTTATCGCTAGCTAGCGGCTGCTCTCTCTCCATCTTCTACCCATTCCTTCTTCCGCCTCCCAACCCACGAGTCCGGCGACTGCGGTACGTACTTCGGCAAGCTCCGGCGACGGCTTAACTGCATCTGCAAGATCTAAAGGTAAGGATAAAGTTGTTGAAGATGATGATGAAGAAATTGAAGTGGAAAATTATGCACGGGGTCTATTTGATGAGCCATATTCTGAAGGAGAAGAGGAAGAGGGATTTGCTAAGTTGAATGATGAAGAAGAAGATGATTATGTTGGGGTTGATAAGGAGGAATAGACATCTAATTATCTATTTTTGTGTTATGGTTTATGACTTTATGGTTTTATATTTGTGTTATGACTAAGATATTATGTGTTTCTATTATTTTATGAATTTCTGCATTTTTAATTTCTTAATTCCTATATATATAATTTTTTTTTTAATTTTTCTTTCGTCCGTAATATCCGCCATATCTTTTATGGCATTTTTTCGGGAAACCGCCATGACCCGCCATCCGCCATCGATAACATTGGACCAGTTTTTAAGTCGTTTGGACCGGCGTACACTTGTTCTAGTAGTAAAACATGAAAGAAGTGACAGTGCTACTAATTATGTTGAGTTTGTGCTTTGTTATAAATTATTGATAATTAGGTCAACTCAAACAAGGTTAATGACTTTTTTTTTTCTTTTTTTCATAATTAGACATTATGTTCTTGTGCTTGCCTCAAAAGATATTGTTTTTGTTCTCTGTCTGTCAAGAGACTATTCAAGTATGAACTACGATCGTCTCAAATGTGAAGCTTCTTTTATTTGAGTTGGAGCTCTCAATGTTACACACACACTCTCTCTCTTTCTCTCTCTCTCTCTCTCTCTTAAAGAAACATATATTTACGGTTTATTTTTATCCGAACATTTGAAATAGAACTTTTGAATATCTGATATTGCCCTTTCGTCACATGTTCTTCCCCTGTTTTGTCTGTTTGCGTGTGTTTTTTGACATTATATATCTCTTGTGGTTCTAGCTGTTTGATTTCCTCATCCTCTCCTTTTCATTATTTTTATTCACCTTGATGTCATTTCAAGCTATGGAATCTTCAATAATAGATTTTATCTTCAATAATCATACAGATTTGAAAATTTTCAAAAAAAGATGATGCTCATACTGACTAAGCCGTGTATAAATGCCTATTCTCAACTTGCTTTTATTTTATTGACAGAGAAGATGGAATGCTGATGATCTGTGGAGGGAGTACAACACATGTTAGGAACATCAACAACTTCTTTTGATTCTGGATTTCTTTGATCATGCAAAGGTTTTCTTTTCTTCTGTTTTCTATTATTTGCACCCTTAGCTTCCCATTTAACTGCTGACCGTATTATCAACGATGTTGATGCCGTTAACGGTGTCTCTTTACATCCCAACCCTTTATGCTTCCCAAACATAAAGCTTACTAGATGGGGTTCTTGATTCAGCGTGTGCTGAAAGTAGCCTACTTTGTGTTGGTTTTTCTCGTTTTCTGCTTCTTTTGTGCTCCTTGTTAACTCGATGCATGACTGTGTAATTGTGTATGCACATAAGATGCTATTAGCTCGTGAAAGTTGAAAACTAAAGAATGCATGCAATGATTTTAAAAAATGCTCCAATTTCTGAAATATTGAATTCAAAGTAGTTTGAAATGGAACAGTCTTGATTTTCGGAGGTCACGTGGAAAATGGGTTACTTTCTTTTTTTCAAGAAAATATAGTTGTCTATCTTCTGCTATGTTTGTTTTTGTGTCCATGTTCTATCCTTCACTTTGTAGACATATTATCTCACGTTCATCTATGGCTTTGTACCTTTGTCCTACACACACATATATGTTGTGAGAAAAACAAGCTACCTTATTTGTAAAAAGAATCTATTAGATGCTACATGTGCTAAGAATGTGCAAATTGTTTTATCAAATTAACATTTTCAAGAATTAATTTTGAGTTTATTTTCTAAAGCCACTATAACCATTGAAAAAGCAATAAAGACATTTTTAAGTTCAATGGAGCTAAATGTAGACCGACATTTGCTACGCGAGCTTAAGAGTTCCTCTTTTTTATACTCCCTCATCCACTATAAGTGTATCACAATTTTCTTTTGTGTACGTCTACGAAGAGTGTATTATTATCCTTTTTAAGACAATACTTCACACACATTTTTTATTTTAAACCTCACAATAATTCATTATGGTTGGTTCCTTTTTCCACTAAAAAGCAATATATTTGATGTAATATACTTATTGTGGACTGATGGTCCCTGAGCTGGGTCTTTGGTGTAGAGGGGGTGAATACACCAAAGATAGATTTCTGAAAACTTTTTCAAGTTTAAAAACAGAGTTGGTGAGCTCAGTTATGAATCCAGCTGAGGAGGGTCAGCTGGGCTAATAACTCAGCTGGCGGTGCGGAATGTGGTGGTTTGAAAACTTAGCTCGGTTGCTTAGAAAAATTCAGCTTGAAAAGATTATCTTTACGTTTTCGGCTTAGTCAAGTTGTGCAACTTTCAGAAAGACACAACTGTATTTGAAGAGCAGCTGTGTATGCAGATTTGGTAAAATATGCAATGAGATGATAAGGTTAGTATTAAAACTGAAATAAATGAGAGCGTAAAGAACACGAGATTTTTACGTGGTTCGGAGTAACACCTCCTACGTCCACGACCAGATTCACAGGTAATTCACTACCACTTGGTTTCCAAGTATCAAGCAACTTCACAATTCTAACCCGAGTTTTGTTCCAAGCCTACACCTTCAGTTTCTGGGTACTGAAAACCTAACCACTCGAATTACATGCTTCGAGCAAGCGTACCTTTACCTAACCTTTTTGGGTTTGGGTATGGGTGTTCCAACTATGAACGAGTTCTTACAATGAAGAACAAAGAGTATGATGAACTCGTTCAAGATCTAGGCGTAAGATATACAATAATTTCTGTCTAGGAATCAGACGAAAAACTAAGCAGTTTCTGGACTAGAAATACTTTAAGATAAAGTGTTCTTTGAACTATGTAGAACTGCTTGAGAGCTTTTGAAGGTTTGAGATTTTCAGAGAATGAAAGCTTGTAGAGAGTTTTTCGTATTTGATCCTTAGGTTGAAGACGGGTTTATATAGGTAGAGATTCAAGACTAGCCGTTGGAGGAGCCGTTTGAATCTTACCTACTCTTCTTAAATTCGATATCTGCCGTTGGGCGATTATGCACCTGTCTTCATTTGTGTCACATCCTAGGTTCTGAAGTCTAGGATGTTGATTCGGCAATCTCTCATTGGTCGAGGCAAGTTGACTTCCTCTGACGTCGGGATCTCTGCCTTTGGAGCTGGATTGGGCAAACTGACTTGAAGTGATGTCTTCCGAGTTAGTTCCCTTTGTTCTGTATAGCTGGACCAGCTGTGTCTTGAACTCAGCTCGAATTATCTTCAGCTTGATCATGCTCTGCTCTGAACTTAGCTCAGCTGGAAGACTCAGCTGATAGTTGACTCCTGCTGTAAACACAGTTGGATCGTCTGTTGTCTTCCGCTTCCTTATTATTATTATCATTATTTTTGACTTTTTTCATTCAATTTTTCATTGTAATTGTCATTTTTGATCCCTAAGGGGTATAATTAACATGAATTAACACAAAATATAATTTAAAACTAAAAAAATAAAAAATTGCCGGAACCGCCAGTTCACGGTTCCGAACCATTGGAACCGGAATCGGCCCGTCTATCCCACGGTTCCGGTTCGGAACCGGCCCGTTGACCACGGTTCCGGTTCGAAAACCATTGACCACGGTTCCGGTTCCGGGCCGGAACCGCCGGTTCCGATTCCGTTGAACACCTCTATATAGAGTGGAGCTTTTTCTCTTATTCGTTGAAATAACTATTCTTGGAAGACGGTTGAATTTGTCTTTAGAGCACTCATATTGGTGGACACAAAAAAATTGTGGGGTATTTAATTAGTATTTGTGGGGTAGGATGGGCACAAATTTTTTTTCTACATTGGTGGGCACAAATGGTGGTGGGCACACCTATTATTTTAATGATTTTATTTTTTATTTTTATTTTTATTTTCATAATTTAAATAATAATTATTTTTAAAATTTAAATTTTATTTAATTGAAAAAAAACATTACATAAAAAAAATACATTAATCCCGACCGAATGGCGTCCACATTTCTTCGATCAAATCATTCTGTAGTGTTGCGTGGACTCTCACATTGCGAAGGTCTGTCTTTCTTTTCAAAAATTCTTCAAATGCTCCGGTTGCTCCACGAATCGCACCCCCGTTGTTTGTCGAGCTCGATGCGCCTTCGGGGGCCCAATTACTCACATGCTCGCCTTCGTCTTGGACAATCATATTATGCAAGATAATACAAGCATACATGACCTTCGCCAAATTTTCTTCATAAAATAGGCGTGCCGGCCTATTTATAATTGCCCAACGAGCTTGGAGAACATCGAAGGCCCTTTCCACGTCCTTCCGGGCAGCTTCTTGATTCTGTGCAAACAGAGCTCTCATCGGGTCAGTCGGGCATGAGAGAGTCTTCACGAAGGTCGGCCAATCGGGATAGATGCCGTCGGCTAGGTAATAGTCCATGTTGTATTGTTTGCCATTGGTGTTGAATGTCACCGAAGGCGCTTTCTCATTCAGAAGATCGTTGAATACATCCGACTGATTCAACACATTTATGTCGTTGTTTGAACCCGCCATTCCAAAAAATGCATGCCATATCCACAAATCCTGCGAAGCAACGGCTTCGAGCACAATGGTCGGATGAACTTCTTCTGGTTGGTGAAAGCTCATTTCCAAGCAGTCGGGCAGTTCTTCCATTGCCAATGCATGCAATCGATGCTTCCGAGCATCCCAGGAAAACCGTGCTTCTCCTCATGCATTTGAAGTAGTCGGTCGCAATCCGCTGCAGTCGGTTTCCTCAAATACTCTGCACCGAAGGCCGCAATAACGCTAGAGCAGAATTTCTTCAGGAATTGCTGCCCGTTGTGTCGCCAATACGTAGGTACTCGTCGTATTGATCCGGGGCGCCGCCGTTCTCAAGTTGCCGGAGCGCAACAGTGCATTTCTGCATAGCGGATAGTCCCACTCTTTCGGTTGCATCAGGACGTTGTTGAAAATATGGCTCTCGCGCCTCCAACGTAGTGACTATCCGTCTGAAGAGATCTTTCCTCATACGAAATCGACGGCGAAAATATTTGGGTCGTACGTTGGGTGATCTGCAAAATAATCGGCGTGGAGACGGGCTTCAGCGTCCTCCCGGTTTCTTTCCACGTACGCCCTCTTTGGGCGATTACGTCGTCTCTTTTCTTCGGCCTCTTCTCACTCACGTGCTTCGAGTAGTTCTGCGTATAATTTTATTGCTTCGAGAGCGAGCCGCCTATTTTCCTCTATTTTTCTATGGAAACGATCGTTGCCCGACATGATTCAATGGAGAGACGAAGAAAATTGGAAGAGAATTTAGAAGAAATTGAGTGAGAAATGTAGAGAATGAAGTGAAAATGAATGGAATAAGGTGTAGTATTTATAGGTAAAAATTAGAATAAAATTAAATTAAAATTAAAAAAATTTTAAAATCAAGCCGTTGAGCAACGGTTAAAAAACCGTTGCCCAATACCGTGCCGCCACGTGGCCATCCACCCCTCCCCGCCCAGCAAGCCCGCCCGGGCGCCACGTGGCCATCCACCCTCTCCTCGGCGACATCGTTACGCCCACCCCCAAAAGACCACCATGCTCTTACTATGTTAGATTGGTTGCCAAAGTTATTTTTGTCGGATATTGATTTTTAGTATTAATTTACTCTCTCTCTCATTATATATCAACGAGCTTTCAAACGTAAATTTTCAATGAGCTTATGTCAATTAAATTTGATTAAGGCAAAGATGTTGAGTTTTGAGTCCCAGTTAGATTTTGATTAGACAAACAATGGATTAATCGCACGTTTCTATTTGTGATCGACTCCATATAACTCAATTTTGACGGGCTGATTTCGTTGTGTTGGTTCGTTTTGACAAGTATAGATATAATATAGTTAGGAACATTTACTTTGCTTGATATGATAGATTGATAAAAGAGACAAAAACTAGAATAGTCAAATCACTTAGTAAAAATCAATAGTTATCAACAAACTTAGTTTACATAAATTCTAGCAATCTTTTGTCTTTTCAGACCTCTTTACCCTTACTTTTGACTTTTTCTATCTAATTTTACATTCTCTCTCATCTTTCATCTTTTACCTTCAACACCTCAAATTCCTACCAGCGTACCAGTGTACCACCATTATCTCTCATTCCACCACCGCCGCGAGGTACTATTTTAGTGTTTTCGTACTAGCGTACCACTGTCTGCCTCTCATTCCGCCACCGTCACCGCCGAGGTGGCGAGGTACGATTTTTGTGTTTTCGTACTAGCGTACCACCGTCCGCCTCCCAATCCGCCATTGCAACAACGGGGTACGATTTTTGTATTTTCGTACCAGCGTACCACTGTCCGCCTTCCAATCCGCCACCACCACCGCGACAGCGAGGTACGATTTTTGTATTTTCGTACCAGCGTACCACCGTCCACCTCCCAATCCGCCGCCACTGGTGGCGACGAGGTACGATTTTTGTGTTTTCGTACCAGAGTACCACCGTCCGCCTCCCAATCCGCCACCGCCACCACTGCGACGGTGAGGTACGATTTTTATATTTTCGTACTAGCGTACTACCGTCCGCCTTCCAATCCACCACCACCACGACGATTTTTGTATTTTCTTTTTATGGACTGAGTCATTTTTAATAAGATAGATGAAAAGGAAAATGGGTCATTATTAATGGGACATAGGAAGTATTTATTTCGTTTTTCTTCAATTTCAATTTGTTGTGTTTAGTTTAATTTTAAATTTGTTAGTAAGAGTTTATCATTTTCTGCGAGAATATCTAATTATTTTTAGTATTAAATTAATTTCAGTTTTTAGTTAATAATTGATTACTATTACATATTAGATTGATAATTTCATAATTATAATATATATTTTTCGTAAATTTCATTTTTAGTAATAAGTATTGATTATGATGATTCATTATGTAATTATTTTCATTTTATAATAAATATTATCAAAATTGAATTTAATAATCAGATATGAGTGATTCTATTCTATGGTGAATTGTAACAATGCTAAAAAATGGAGTATTACAAAAAAAAATACATACAAAAAGTTATGAGGGAGAAAAATGTTGAGAATTTTGAGGTCCATTGTCGATGTGATTAGTGAAAACAAAGCTTCTATAAATATATTAATTAAGACATTTCAGATATCAACAAAGATGAGCCCATCAAATTGATCCGAAACAATTAACGTGAAAATGAAAATGTGTTTTTATCTAAACTATCCTTATCAATAGATAGAACTTTTGTAACATACTAAAATTTGAAATAGGAAAATCCGAAACATTAATTTTTTTTCCAAATCACATCAAACAATTCAATCAGTATAGATTTTTTGAGCGAAATAATTAATACAGATTTTCATACTCAATAAATTAGTCTCTTTGCCTTTCTTCAAAGAATCCATTTATATCTCTCTTTTTAAATTTTTTTTTTTGTAATTGTAACATTAAACTTAAAAACCGTGCAAATCCATTCAAATCTCTCTAAAAAAAAATGTAATTGTAACATTAAATTATAACATCAAATCTCTCTTTCTATGTCCATAATTGCTACCGTAGCATTTTTAGCGACTATGAATCGGATGATTCATAAATAGGAATATACGTGTATACTATATATAACTTAGGTATCTATAAGTTTCACAAAAGCCTGCGTGGGGGCGTCTTTCGGATCAAAATCCATCAAATGAAACACATATTCTAATATTGGATATTGAATTTGGACATCGATCCATTTGAGTTCTTGACCAATCAAACAGTCTGATATATAAAAATTCTTTCATATCATTAGTATCATTCGTACTGTGTAATGTATAATTTTATACTGAATTGTTTGTACACCAAGCACCGTACCGGGTACCATTTACTTGAATTATTTGTGGACTATTTACTTTTGAATTGATTTTGAACATTTACATTCGAACTTGGTACGAATATGATATATAGATTATTTGTACCAATAGTACAAACTATTGGCAGTATCGAATAGGTTTATTCGTACCAGTCGTACCAAATAACTGCATATTTAAATTAGACAAATTGTATGTTGGATATAATGGTTTTATATCATTATTTATGGTGGTTAATTATTTAATTGAGAATTGTTGGGAAAATTAATAGAGTTTTGATTGGATACCAAAACCCAGCTGACCCCAACCGAGTAGATGATCGCACAAGCCTAAGCGTTTTTCAGCTCACCTGTTTGAGCTTATAGAGTTTCTTAGTTTACAGGTAGATTCGCTGAAGACAGCTGAAGACAGCAGAAGACACAGCTAAGCAGACAGCTTAAGATCTCAGCAGAGCAGACTCTGCAGAACAAGACCAAGCAGAGTTCAAAGATCCTGCAGTATCAAGACCCAGCTCAGTGACGGAAGCCCAGCTCAGTGTCAAAGACCCAGCTCAGTGTAAAAGACCCAGCTTAGTGTCGATGACACAGCTCAGGTCTAAACAGCTCAGGTCAGTGACACAGATCAGGTTGAAGACACAGCTCAGGTTGATGATACAGCACAAGTCTAAGATACAGCTCAGAGTCGAGACGCAGCAGAGTCCAAAACGCTGAAGACACAGCAGAGACGCTTGACAGCTCGAAGACGAATACCTTCTCCAAGACAAGATCCCAATGTCAGAAGATCTTGTCTGACGCAGTCAAATCAGAGAAGGAATAGCCTCTGCAGATGCAGACCTACTTCGTAGGTAAAGGCCAGAAGTCAACAAGAGTAGGTAAGATTCAAACGGCTCTCTTCCAACAGCTAGTTTGAATCTCCACCTATATATATATAACTCCTCACCATTGAAGAGAAGAGGCTGACGGGTGAGGCTGGCAAGACGACTGAAGAAATAAAAGAAAACAGAAAAATGAACAACGATCTACAAAGCCAAATCTTTCTAGAACACCCAGCCCGGTCGGTGTTCTTAGTTGTTCACAGATTCAGTCATAGGCAGAATAGATCAGAATAAATATCTTAAGCCTAATCTGAACGAGTTCATCATACTCCTTGTTCTTCATTGTAAGAACTCGTTCATAGTTGGAACCCCATACCCAAACCCAAACCCAGAAAGGTTAGGTAAAGGTACGCTTGCTCGAAGCGCGTAATTCGAATGGATAGGTTCTTCAGTACCCGGAAACTGAAGGTGTAGGCTTGACAGTGCCCGCAAACTGTTGGAACACAGCTCGGGTTAGAGTTGTGAAGTTGCTTGGTACTTGGAAACCAAGTGGTAGTGAATTACCAGTGAATCTGGTCGTGGACGTAGGAGGGGTTACTCCGAACCACGTTAAAAATGCTCTTGTTATTTATCGCTCTGTTTTATGCATGTTACTAACTCTCATAAGCATACATTTCAATCTGCATAAACTGACTAAATCAAAAGTGAAACAGAGCTTTGCAATATATTTGAAGCAACAGACGGACTTTCCAAATCCACCACATTCCGCACACAGCCAGCTGTGTCGATCAAGCTGCCATCCAGCTGGATCGAACACAGCCAGCTCACTCAAAAGAGTTTTAACTTGGAAAAGTTTTTAAACCTTGGTGTATTCACCCCCCCCCCCCTCTACACCAAGGTATCCGTCTTGGGACCAACAATTGGTATCAGAGCAGTGGTTCAAAAGATCACTGTATCTGTCAAGTCAGCTTCATTGCTGATAATGGTCACCTGAACAGATCCTTCAAAGTTTCAATTTTTTTAAAATCATTATATTGCATACTGTCATGGAATCTTCTCTGTGCAGGAATCTCCCAACATTCTCAGTCGATGATTATCAGATATGGAAGTTCAGACTCAAAAGCTTTCTGGGCGCGCAAAACGACATGATGTGGGATGTTATCACAGACGGACCCATCATCATCATGAAATCAGAAAGACAAGCAGAAACCTTACCTGGAGCTGAACCAGTACTCCGGCAAGTTGTGAAGCCCAAAAGGGAGTACTCTCCAGAAGAAAGAAGACAAGCTGGATTGGATAGCTACGCTCGCAACGTCATCTCCTCAACGGTGACGGACGCTTATCTCAGCAAGATCATCAACTGCGAGACAGCTAAGGGGATGTGGGACACTCTAGCCAAGCTGTGTGAAGGCTCAGAGGAAATTCAAGAGAACAAATTCTCAGTTGCATGCCAGAAGTTCGACAACTTCAAGCAACTCCCCTACGAGTCCATTGATCAAATGGAGCTCAGATTCTCCAACCTCGTCATCGAGATCGAGACGATCCGAACTGGGAAATATACAGTTCGAGATAAGAACTTAAAAGTTCTTGCAGCTCTCTCCTCAGAATGGTGTACACACAAGGTGGTTCACCAAAGCAGAACTGATCTTGGCAGCATGGAGACGGAAAAATTGTTCTCCATCTTGAAAGCCAACGATTTTGATCTGGGGATCACAAGCGGAGAATCATCCAGCCGGATGAATGAAACGGAGCTGACTCCCAAGGAAAAAGAGACAGCTCTCAGTGCAGAGTCAAGAAGATCAGCTCAATCAGCTCAGACTGAAAAAGTCAGAAAGAAGTTCAAAAATATGAGCAAAGAAGAATTGTACGAAGAAGTTGCCATGCTTGTACGGAGCATCAATAGGCTGGATCACAGCAAGGAAAGATGAGGATAATTGATCTGATTAAGATGTCTGAAACATCTTATTAATTCAACCAACGAAGAAAATGAAGAAACCCAGCTAGCTGACTGGGACCAACTGTGAAATAAAGACAGCTGGATACAAAACAGAAAAGTCAGCCAGTCATTCAGCTGAGTACATTGGTCTCAAGAGAAGAGTAGAGAAGCAGTACTTGAACCAGCTGGATTAGGGACAGCTGTCTACTTGCTATACAAACTGAGACTTCATCAAAGAAATGAGCTGATGGTGAGAAAATCCGCTCAAACGAAGTAGGATGCAGCTGAAGAAAATGCCACCTACTATCTTTTCAAGATTATCCATTGTTGGGAAAATTCACATCGAAGCACAATCTGCTGAAATCCAAGTCAAGTTGATGTGTGTGAATTATTTGGACTGCTCAAACCAAATAAAGAAAAGCTCATCCAGCTGATGGGAAACAAACTCAGCTGGATCCCAAAACTCAGAAGGATTTCCCAGCCAAAAAGGGAATCAAGCTCCACTGGACATCAGTCGAAGAGCTAAAGGAAACTCAGCTGACTAAAATTCAAGCAAAATCTACAAATACTCAGCTGAGGAGAACTGTCAATCAAGCAAAGGAGAAGACCGCTGTAATATCAGATGGATACTATGTCCAAGCTGACCGTTCAGGAAGGGAAACCAGCTGAGGGGGAATCAAGCTCAGCTGGATAGTTAAACTGAAGGAGTAACTCAACATTAAGAAACACAGCCGAGGTATCAGCTGACTAAAAAGTTCAGCTGACAGGTTTGCAGTCTTTCATTTACTTTCCTGAGGAATATGCTATTTAAGGATGAAATTATTTGAATTTAAATTCAAAATTCACAATCATTCCTTAGAAGGATTCGTCAATAAGCCATCCAGCAAATCGAATCCCATCGCATTTAATGAAAAGCATGCAGGGTACTGTAGCTCGGGAAAGTCGAGGGAGAAGTCAGAACGTTTTTTACTACCTCACGCGCGCGTGACCTACAATCTACATACGCACGTCACTTAACGTGTTGCGCAAATCTCTCCCAGCCGCAGATCTTGAATTCAAACCTAAAGATCTCAATCGTTCATCAAGATAGACGGTTGATATATATATCAAAGATATGCAAATCGTCGCCACATTTACTTATTACCTCTGAAATTTTTTCTGCAAATCAAGTTCTTGTTTATCTCTCTGCAAAACTCTTTTCTCTTGTACTCTTCTAACTCCTCAATACAGATAAATTCAATGGCACCAAAGAAGATAACCCCAGGAGCGAACCAATCAGAGAACCTCATGTCAAAACTGCACTTTGAGAGTTGCTTAACTCTCAAGAACTACAAGAACTCGGAGTTCCAGGAGGTACTGGATCTCATCGAGAAGGCAGGCCTACTTCAATGGGCGACGGCGCGTCCGAAGAACATCTTCCGCCGGGAAGTAGCAGAGTTCTTCATGGAGATGACGAACAGAGAAGAACGTCTCCGCTCCAACATCACCCTCCAACTCAAAGAAAAGACAGGGCACACAACTCCCTGGGACTTCGACATCAACATCAATCGGATGTTGAACAAGCTGTTCGGATTGAAAACTCTTGGGGACCGCTCCCCAGACAACTACACCAGAGAAGAGATCCAGGCCGAACTGGATCAGATGCTGTTCAAGCCGGAACCCTACAGGGCAAGTATGTCCAAGCTACTGCTGAAGCCCAAATTCAGACTGCTTCTGGATATCACCCAGAAGTGTATTCTAGGTATCGCTGGATCTCAAGGAGAAATCAGCATACCCAAGCTGAAGCCCATGATAGCCATCCTCAGGAATGATCCTGTGGATTGGTTCTCCTACTTTATGGGAAAGTTGGAGAAGGAGTCGAAGAAAATTCACTTCGAAGATGACAGCTTCACCAAATTCAGCTGTAGGGAGACCATCTATTTATGCACCAAGGCGGCGTGCATAATAGAACACTACACCACTGGACGGCAAATCAAGTGGAAAGACACAGAAGAGTTCCCTGTGTCCAAAGTTCTGTTTGAAAAACAAAGTCAGCTCTCTGACTTGATGAAGAAACGACCAGAAGGGAAGAAGAAGATGCAGGAGGCAAAACAGCAGACTGCCTCTCCCTCTCAAACTGGGAAAAGAAAACAGCCGGAGGAAACTCAGCCAGCTGGATCTCCACCTGCCAAAAAGAAGCTCAAATTTAAGGCAGCCAGCAAGCCAGCTGAGGATACAGCAGAGAAGCCAGCTGGAACTGAATGGAGATCAGTCGCTGAGGAGACAGCTCAGGATTCCTCCTCCAGCACAGATCAAGGAAGGGAGTTTGTGATTGCTTCACGTGAAGCTGAGGAACCACAGATAGTGGTCTCCCACCCTGACCCGGAGGATGCTATTCCACTTCGCCAAATTCTTCAAGCATCCTCACAACCCGCTCCAGTTGATCTCACATCATCTGGATCTCCTCCTCAACAACACTCTCTTCTCCTTCCGCCTCAACAACACTCTCTTCTCCTTCCTCCTCATCCTCAGGTACTTCTCCAAGAATCCTCCCCTACTTCTTCAGTACCTGAAACCACCCATCTTTCAGCACCCAGCTCACCTAAAGAGCCCAATCCAGCTGACGCTCCTTTGCAGCTGGATGATGAATACCAAGCTGAACCATCAAGCCCTACTTCTTCTTCTGAGGAAATCAAAATCCTCAGTCCCACAGCCGTTGCACGTGCTGCCACAGTCATGAGGGTCGAGGACCTCAGACTCCAAGGAATAAAGAGCGCACTGCAACATTATCCCTCTCTTGCCTCGCTCCCTGCTGCTTTAGTCGCTGTAAGCGACTTCAAATTTTATTTGGCTACCAAGATGGCCACTTGGTACGCAAATGAAGAAATGGTGGAGTTCTTCACTTTCGATAAGCTTAAAGCCGAAGAAGCAGCTCTGCAGGAGATATTTGGTTTTGGAAGTTTTCAGGATGCTTTTGAGCATCAAGACGAATTGATCCAGATCTTCATTCAGAAGGTTGAACAGGATGAAGTACCACCTTCTGAGGAAGTCATTTCTCGTGCCAACTCCTATCTACACAATCTCAGCTGGATCGTTCCAGTTGAAACTGCCAATGAAGCTGTCCCTGCCGACACAGCTGAGGCAATGATAATTGAAGAAGAGCCAACTGATGCAACAGTTGAGCCAACCGAAGCTGCCCCACAGAGTCCAATTGCCGATGACACTCGCTCACTGGTCGAGATCGAGGCAGTAAAACCCAGCCAAACCGAATCCGGGACCCAGACGGATCCTACTGTGATTTCTGATGCAATGAAGGACGAGATCGCCAAACAAGTCGAGGAAATCCTTTTTCAGGATAGACTCAAATCAAATGTTGATACCCTTCTGCGCATCACAGCTATAGAGTCGCAAGTCCAGAGCAATGGACAGTCCATTGACGACATTCACAGATTCGCTCTGGATCTGCAGAAAAGCACCAGCAGAGATCTCAAACAGTCTCTCGTTTCTCAACGTATTGATAATTCAAATCATCTAGAGAAGAGAGTCCCTGAGATCATCTCAAACCTCCAAACTCCGCTGGAAAGCCGCGTCATCGATTTATCCAGCCAGCTGGACGCTCTCCAACAGCAGACTCTCTCCCACAGAACTGACATCCACCAGCTGTTCAATCTTTACAAGGAGCTGGACAATCAGTTCAAAGCTGGAAGCAGCAGCACAGCACAGCTCAACCTAGTCACAGCAGACAACTCAGCAAAGATTGCTGACATTGACAAAGCCTTGGCCCAGCTGAATGAGACAGTAGTCAACCTCTCCTCCACTCTTTTTGATAATGCCAAAAAGGGGGAAGGTAATGACAAGAGAAAAACTTCAAAGACGGGCAAAGGAAAAGGCGTAGGCGAAGTCCAAGTGATGCAGTCAGAGATTGACGAAGTTGTTGCTGAGCTGGATGCAGATGAACCAGCTGGACGGAAAGGGAAATGGAGCAGAATGATCATCCCTCTTGCCAAAGCTAGCGGAGCCACGCCAGAACAGTTCAATGATATTCATTGGCTCTGCAACTTTGTAACTCAGCAAAAGCAAGAGATGAAAAGCCTCCTAGAACATCAGAAGAAGAAAGAAAGTCTGCTCAATGCCGAAGAAAAGAAGTAGCAGAAGAAAAGAGCAAGCATAAGAGCTGCAAAGAAAAAGTCTCAGATGCCGATGAACTGGAGAAGAGTAGATGAATGGATCCCAGAAGAGCTAAACGACGACTGGGAACATACAAAGTTTGAGTTCATCGAAGATTTCAATTATCTGGGAGCTTACCCAAATACGCCCCCAGATGTTGCTTTCATGATGCATCTAAATGAGCTTTTTCATCAAGACAGGATGACGGCAAAGGCATTCTTCAACGCTGCAAATACCGCGAAGATCCAGCTCACCGCTCCCCAGCTGTATCATATCCAGCCTCCGTTGATACCTGGAACTCAACTTCCTGACAAATCAAAGATTATTGCTGAAGTAAACAGATGGGCGATCAGGAGGAAAATTTCCAAGGCAAACAACGAAGAAGAATACAGGAAGCTGGAGCAGATGATATTTAACCGATACAGGTTAAGAACAGATGAGCAGCTGGAAGAAGATAGAATGAAGAATCAGCAGCAGCAGCAGAAATGAAGACCCAGTTAACTGGGATTAAATTGTTTTTGTCAATTTTTTTTTTCAGTTCGTTGATCCTGTATATCTTGTAATCATCTTTTATGGATTAATAAAACTGAAATTTTTTTTTTCTCTCAAGCTCACCCTGATGACAATAACTCTTTGTCCAGGCACTGAACTCTGAATTTAATCTTCTGCTGAAATCTTTTAAACCCACTTTCTCATTTAGGGGGAAGCAGGTTGTTTTTCTCAGTTAGGTTTTGGCATCATCAAAAAGGGGGAAATTGTTGGGAAAATTAATAGAGTTTTGATTGGATACCAAAACCCAGCTGACCCCAACCGAGTAGATGATCGCACAAGCCTAAGCGTTTTTCAGCTCACCTGTTTGAGCTTATAGAGTTTCTTAGTTTACAGGTAGATTCGCTGAAGACAGCTGAAGACAGCAGAAGACACAGCTAAGCAGACAGCTTAAGATCTCAGCAGAGCAGACTCTGCAGAACAAGACCAAGCAGAAGTCAAAGATCCTGCAGTATCAAGACCCAACTCAGTGACGGAAGCCCAGCTCAGTGTCAAAGACCCAGCTCAGTGTAAAAGACCCAGCTTAGTGTCGATGACACAGCTCAGGTCTAAACAGCTCAGGTCAGTGACACAACTCAGGTTGAAGACACAGCTCAGGTTGATGATACAGCACAAGTCTAAGATACAGCTCAGAGTCGAGACGCAGTAGAGTCCAAAACGCTGAAGACACAGCAGAGACGCTTGACAGCTCGAAGACGAATACCTTCTCCAAGACAAGATCCCAATGTCAGAAGATCTTGTCTGACGCAGTCAAATCAGAGAAGGAATAGCCTCTGCAGATGCAGACCTACTTCGTAGGTAAAGGCCAGAAGTCAACAAGAGTAGGTAAGATTCAAACGGCTCTCTTCCAACGGCTAGTTTGAATCTCCACCTATATATATATAACTCCTCACCATTGAAGAGAAGAGGCTGACGGGTGAGGCTGGCAAGACGACTGAAGAAATAAAAGAAAACAGAAAAATGAACAACGATCTACAAAGCCAAATCTTTCTAGAACACCCAGCCAGTCAGCTGTGTTCTTAGTTGTTCACAGATTCAGTCATAGGCAGAATAGATCAGAATAAATATCTTAAGCCTAGTCTGAACGAGTTCATCATACTCCTTGTTCTTCATTGTAAGAACTCGTTCATAGTTGGAACCCCATACCCAAACCCAAACCCAGAAAGGTTAGGTAAAGGTACGCTTGCTCGAAGCGCGTAATTCGAGTGGATAGGTTCTTCAGTACCCGGAAACTGAAGGTGTAGGCTTGACAGTGCCCGCAAACTGTTGGAACACAGCTCGGGTTAGAGTTGTGAAGTTGTTTGGTACTTGGAAACCAAGTGGTAGTGAATTACCAGTGAATCTGGTCGTGGACGTAGGAGGGGTTACTCCGAACCACGTTAAAAATGCTCTTGTTATTTATCGCTCTGTTTTATGCATGTTACTAACTCTCATAAGCATACATTTCAATCTGCATAAACTGACTAACTCAAAAGTGAAACAGAGCTTTGCAATATATTTGAAGCAACAGACGGACTTTCCAAATCCACCACATTCCGCACACAGCCAGCTGTGTCGATCAAGCTGCCATCCAGCTGGATCGAACACAGCCAGCTCACTCAAAAGAGTTTTAACTTGGAAAAGTTTTTAAACCTTGGTGTATTCACCCCCCCTCTCTACACCAAGGTATCCGTCTTGGGACCAACAAGAATTAAATAATTAGAATATATTCATGTTTTCAAAACCATTAATCGGTGAGTGAGAAATGGTATATGGGAGTTGTGTGTTGAAGATGAATTTGTTGTAGACAAATTCATTATTATGGTTATCCACGTTAAAGGAACGAGCTCGGGCTCAGACCGTGAGCCTTAGATTTGGATTGGACTTGAATTATTTATTGGACCAAATTTTATTAAAAGTTGAGCTTAGCCTGAACGTATTTCTAATTAAAAATTGGGATCGTCCCAATTGTCCAATATCCATAAGTTAATTAAACATTAGTTTTGTTTAATTGTTTGAGAATTGACGGCTCATGTAACCAACACGTAAAGCTTGAGAAATGAAAAGCTTATTGCTTTAATTGATGACTTTTCATTTCATTTTGTTGGAAAAATTAATAGAGTTTTGATTTGATTCCAAAACCCAGCTGACCCCAACCGAGTAGATGATTGCACAAGCCTAAGCGTTTTTCAGCTCACCTGTTTGAGCTTATAGAGTTTCTAAATTTACAGGTAGAGTCGCTGAAGATAGCAGAAGACACAGCTAAGCAGACACATCTGAGGAATTCAGCAGAGCTGACTCAGTAGAGCAGACCAAGCAGAGTCAAAGACCCAGAAGTATCAAGACCCAGCTCAGTGACGGAAACCCAGCTCAGTGTCAAAGACCCAGCTTAGTGTCAATGACACAGCTCAGGTCTAAGACAACTCAGGTTAATGACACAGCTCATGTTGAAGACACAGCTCAGGTTAATAATACAGCACAGGTCTAAGATAGCTCAGAGTCGAGACGCAGCAGAGTCCAAGATGTTGAAGACACAGCAGAGACGCTTAGCAGCTCAAAGACGAAGACCTTCTCCAAGACAAGATCCCGATGTCAGAAGATCTTGTCTGACACGGTCAAATCAGAGAAGAAATAGCTTCTGCAGATGCAAACCTACTTCGTAGGTTAAAGGCCAGAAGTCAATGAGAGTAGGTAAGATTCAAACGGCTCTCTTCCAACGGCTAGTTTGAATCTCCACCTATATATATCTCCTCACCATTGAAGAAAAGAGGCTGGCGAGACGGCTGAAGAAATAAAAGAGAAACAAAGCTTTGCAATATATTTGAAGTAACAGACGGACTTTCCAAAAACCCACCACATTCCGCACACAGCCAGCTGTGTCGATCAAGCTGCCTTCCAGCTGGATCGAACACAGACAACTCACTCAAGAGTTTTAATTGGAAAAGGTTTTAAACCTTGGTATATTCACCCCCCTCTACACCAAAGTATCCGTCTCGGGACCAACAATTGGTATCAGAGCAGTGGTTCAAAAGATCATTGTATTTGTGTCAAGTCAGCCTCTTTGCTGATAGTGGTCACCTGAACAGATCCTTAATTTTTTAAAATCTTTTTAAAATCATTATATTGCATACTGTCATGGAATCTTTCTTGTGCAGGAATCTTCCGACATTCTCTGTCGATGATTATCAGATTTGGAAGTTCCAACTCAAAAGCATTCTGAGCGCGCGTCACGACATGATGTGGGATGTTATCACTGACGGACCCATCATCATCATCATAAAATCAGAAAGACAAGCAGAAGAATGAATGATCAGGAGCTTGAAGATGAGAAAACACAGCTGATCAATAAGCTGAAGATGGCCAAAGTTGAATCAGATCAAAGAATTGCTTCAGCCAATGCAAACACAGCTGGAACCAAGCCAAGGATGTACCAAAGAGGTTGTACATAATCAAGCCAGCTCTCCAAGCTCAGTCCTATCAAAGAAGAAAACTGCTCGGCAACTCCAAGCCCAAGAAAAGCAGCAACTCCCAGCTGATCACAGAGCTCAAAGGCAGCAGATAAATCCAGCTGACTGGAATCAAAATCAAAGACAGAATGTCATCCAGCATAGACATCAAGGTCAACTAAAAAGACAGTTGAGAAGGATCTCAGCTGGTTATAAAGCTGAAAATCAACCGAGCTTCACATCAAGATTCCAGCATATGGGATATCAAGCTAGATATCAAGCTGACAGACTCCAGCTATGAAATGGACCTCATCAAAATGGAGTCAACAAGGTCCAAAGAAGAAAGGACCCTTTCAAGGACCAACCAGAAGTATCACTCACAAAAGATAAGGACAAATCTGGGTTATCAATGGAACCCTCAACAACAAAGTCGGACCCAATCACAACTGGGTACCGAAGGAGTGATAACAAGTCAAGGAGGGACATGCGTTTTTGAGGAGTCATCAAGAATGCTGTGAAAGAAAGACAACTGGTGATCAAAGCTCATGACTCACCTCAAAGCTCTTCAAAGAATATGTCAAGCGTACTGGTCCCAGGAATGCATTGCAAAGAACAGGAAATCGAAGATTCTACCCCGCAAAGCAGCAGTGAACTCAGTTGATCATGGAACAACTGACTGTCTTCTCAAGATCAGAGATCAAGTTGACAGATGAACGTAATTGTTGAGAAAATCACTGGCTCAAGTAGGAAGCAGCTGAGAAAAGACAACCACCTACTATCAAATTCAGGGGGAACTCCACCAAGCTGGAAATCGATACAGCTGTGATATCAGCTGAGGGCAAATTCAATCCAGCAGAATATTCAAGTGGAGAATCAAGAGAGAAATCCAACTGAACTATCAAAGGTCATCCTCTGGATATCAAACAAAGCTGGATCAAGCGCAAATCGCAGAATTCAGAAGATGAATCGAGATGAAGGGAACTCAGTTAAGCAGATTCACCAACAATTGGTATCAGCTCAAACCGGATGAAGAAAGTTCATCCAGCAGAGGGGGAACAAACTCAGCTGGATCCCAAAGCAGAAGGATTACCCAGCTGAAGAGGAATCAAGCTCATCTAGACAGTCACAGAACTCAAAAGAACTCAGCTGAAGGAAAATCAAGTGAATCTCCAGATACTCAGCTCAGGGAAAAACTCAGTCAAGCAAAGGAAAAGACCACCATGGTATCAGTTGACTTCTATGTCCAAGCTGACCAGTTTGGGTCACATGCATTTATCTCTCTGAGGAATATACTATTTAAGTCCAATTATTTTGAATTCCTATTTTAAGCGGACTGTTGGGAAAATTAATAGAGTTTTGAAGTGATTCCAAAATCCAGCTGACCCCAACCGAGTAGATGTTTGCACAAGCCCAAGTGTTTTTCTAGCTCACCTGTTTGAGCTTATAGAGTTTCTAAGTTCAGGTGGAATCGCTGAAGACAGCAGAAGACCCAGCTGAGTACACAGCAGGGTAAGCCAAGTCGAGTGATTAGCAACGTCATCCAGATTCAAGATAATCAAATTCATCCAGACACAGCTGTAGGAAAGACCCAGCTTGTGTGGCAACTCAGCTCTACGTCAAGACCCAGCAGAGTTCAAGACTCAGCTCAGCGTCAAAGATCCAGCAGAGTTCAAGACAGCTCAGAGTCACAAGCACAGCAGAATCGAAGTCAACTTGAGATAAAGTCAGATCTGATCTGGACCATCAGGAACTCGACACCTCAGCACCTAGAAGTCAGACCTAGGATTGCTTTACGAGGAAATCAAAGAAGAAAACAAGTCAATCCTGTAAGAAGTTAGGTAGAGATTCAGAACGGCTCTTTCCAACGGCTAGTTCTGATCTCTCCCTATAAATATAAGTCTTCTTCATCATCAGAAAGAGAGAAGTGACGAGAGAGAAAATACATAACAAGAGATCAACATACTTCATTAAAAGAAGTCTAATCAAAGATCAAGAGATCTCTCATAAAAGCTTCAAAGATCCAGCAGCCTTCACTCTTATGAGCTCTTATTCATTCTCAGGCTGCTGAAGCTCTCTCCCACTAGTATCTAGGCAGATAATCCTTCCCATCTTAAGCCTAGTTTGAACGAGTTCATCACACTCATTGTTCTTCATTGTAAGAACTCGTTCATAGTTGGAAACCCCAAACCCAAACCCATAAAAGGTTAGGTAAAGGTACGCTTGCTCGAAGCGCGTAATTCGAGTATTGGTTCTGTAGTACCCGTAAACTACAGGTTAGACTTCAGCTGTTCCCGTAAACAGACTGGTTACGTTTCGATACAGTACGCGTAAACTTGTATCCAGCTTGAGGAACTAAGCTGCAACGCTTGCTGACTGCGCGAAAAGTCAGTGGTATTCTTAGTGCACCAGAGGTTTCTGGTTGTGGACGTAGGAGTAGTTTCTCCGAACCACGTTAAGTTGCTTTGTTCTTTCCTGTTTTATTTATGCATCCAACTAACTCTTCATAAACATTCTTTCAAGCTGCATAAACTGACTAACTGAAAAGAGAAACAAAGCTTTGCAATATATTTGAAGCAACAGACAGACTTTCCAAAAACCCACCACATTCCGCACACAGCCAGCTGTGTTGATCAAGCTGCCTTCCAGCTGGATCGAACACAGCCAGTTCACTCAAAAGAGTTTTAATTGGAAAAGTTTTTAACCTTGGTGTATTCACCCCCCCTCTACACCAAGGTATCCGTCTTGGGACCATCAATTGGTATCAGAGCAGTGGTTCAAAAGATCGCTTTTTCTGTGTCAAGTCAGCCTCTTTGCTGATAGTGGTCACCTGAACAGATCCTACAAAGTTTCAAATTTTTTTTAAATCATTATATTGCATACTGTCATGGAATCTTCCCTGTGCAGGAATCTTCCGACATTCTCTGTCGATGATTATCAGATCTGGAAGTTCCGACTCAAAAGCTTTCTGAGTGCACATCACGACATGATGTGGGATGTTATCACTGACGGACCCATCATCATCATGAAATCAGAAAGACAAGCAGAAACCTTATCTGGAGCTGAAACAGTACTCCGGCAAGTTGTGAAGCCCAAAAGGGAGTACTCTCCAGAAGAAAGAAGACAAGCTGGTTTGGACAGCTACGCTCGCAACGTCATATCCTCAACAGTGACGGACGCTTATCTCAGCAAGATCATCAACTGCGAGACAGCTAAGGAGATGTGAGACACTCTAGCCAAGCTGTGTGAAGGCTCAGAGGAAATTCAAGAGAACAAATTCTCAGTTGCATGCCAGAAATTTGACAATTTCAAGCAACTCCCCTATGAGTCCATTGATCAAATGGAGCTCAGATTCTCCAACCTCGTCATCGAGATCGAGACGATCCGAACTGGGAAATATACGGTTCGAGACAAGAACTTGAAAGTTCTTTCAGCTCTCTCCTCAGAATGGTGTACACACAAAGTGGTTCACCAAAGCAGAACTGATCTTGGCAGCATGGAGACGGAAAAATTGTTCTCCATCTTGAAGGCCAACGAATTTGATTTGGGGATCACAAGCAGAGATTCATCCAGCCGAATGAATGAAGCAGAGCTGAGGATCAAGCCAAGAAAAGAAGCTCAATCAACTCAGCTTGGAAGGACCAACAAGGAGCACAGAAATATGAGCAAAGAAGATTTGAACGAAGAAGTTGTCATGCTTGTACGGAGCATTAATCAGCTAGAACAAAGCAAGGAAAGGTACAAGAATATCGTGAAGGTTCATCACGACAAGCAACTCTATCCAAAGAGAAACCCAGCTGAGTCATCCTCCCGGAGAGAGGATAAAAGGTTAGAATCGAGCGAAATGGATGATGATCAAATCTCCTTCTCCGACTCAGATGAGGATGACTGCTCTGATTAAGATGTCTAAAACATCTTATTGATTCAACCAACGAAGAAAATAAAGAAACCCAGCTAGCTGACTGGGACCAGCTGTGAAATAAAGACACCTGGATACAAAAATGAAGATTCAGCCAGTCATACAGCTGAGTACATTGGTCTCAAGAGAAGAATAGAGAAGCAGTACATGAACCAGCTGGATTTGGGACAGCTGTCTACTTGCTATACAAACTGAGACCTCATCAAAGAAATGAGCTAATGTGTGAATTATTTGGACTGCTCAAACCGGATAAAGAAAAGCTCATCCAGCTGAGGGGGAACAAACTCAGCTGGATCCCAAAGCTCAGTTCAGAAGGATTTCCCAGCCAAAAAGGAAATCAAGCTCAGCTGGACATCAGTCGAAGAGCTAAAGGGAACTCAGCTGAAGGAAAATCAAGCTATTGACCAGATACTCAGCTGAGGAGAAAACTCAGTCAAACAAAGAAGAAGACCGCCGTAGTATCAGCTGGATACTGTGTCCAAGCTGACCGGTTTGCGTCTCATGCATTTATTGCTCTGAGGAATATAATATTTAAGTTCAATCAATTTGAATTCTAATGTTAATCAGATATATATTCCTTAGTTAAATTGTTTGATAAGTTTCCTTTCCCGTCGCATTAATTATAAAGTCTGCATAGTACTGTAGCACGGCAGTATCGAGGCAGAACGTCAAACAAAACGTGATGAGTGAATCTCTCCCAGTCGTTGATCAGAATATCAACTGATTCAATCTCAACCGTTGATCCTATATGGCAGTTGATATATATGGAAAAGATACGCGGATTCTTTCTTCCTTCATCTTTATCTCTGCAAATTTCAAATATTCAAATCCTCTATCTATTTTCTGCAAGTTCTTCGCACGATCAAAATCAACAGATTGCAGAAATGGCACCCAAGAAATCAACCGCATGGATGAACCAGTTTGAAGCTCTAATGACAATGCTATCATTTGAGAGTGTCCTGTCCACCTCCAACCTCCATATTTCAGAACTAAAAGAGATGGTGGATCTAGTTACAGACTCCGGTCTCTTGCTATGGGCAACCTCCATGCCTAAGCTTATGCTGAAGAGAGATGCTGCCCTCTTCTACCTCAACATCATTGATGAAGACGGATTCTACTCATCTTCATTTGACATGATCGTCAAAGGCGCAGACGGAAAGTTTGATTTAGCAACCGTCAATATCAAACTCAACAAGATGCTACGAAAGGTGTTCAACCTACCCAGAGAAGGAGGATTCATCCCAGACGATTACAGCCGTGAAGAAGTGGATGAATTCCTCAGTCAAGAGATGCTTATCTCTCCAGAGCCATATAGAGCGAGCATGTAAAAGCTCCTTCTCAAGCCAAAGTACAGGCTGCAGCTGGATATCACGCAAAAGTTTATCTTAAGGATAGCTGGATCTCAAGGAGAGATCAGCATTCCAAAGCTCAAGCCGATGATTGCCATGATCAAAGGCGCAAAAGTCAACTGGTTTGATTTCTTACTCAACCGACTGGCCAAGGAGTCAGAGAAGATAAAGTTCAACTCCACCAGGACGACGTATTCAACTTCAGAGCCACTGTATCTATGCTCTAAGATTTCTTTCTTGATAGAGCAAGCTGTGAAAGGGCACACAGTAAAGTGGGCTGATTCAGAACCGTTTCCAGAAACGAAGATTCTCTTCCAGAGAATAAGTCAAATCAATGATCTTCTGAAGAAACAGCCTGCTGTGAACAAAGGCAAGAAGCAGCTGGAAGAATCAGAGGCAGAGGTTCCAGCTAAGAAGATTCAGAGAAAAAGGAAGACAGCTGACCCCAAACCAGCTGGAGGTCCAGCTGAGAAGAAAAAGAAAACAGCTGTCATTCCACCATCAAAGGCGAAACCTTCCTCTGAAGAAACTCCAAGTCAAGCAATGGTGATTCTCTCCCCACAGCCAGTGTCGGCCTTCAATCAATACGGATCAAACATCCTGGCTGAGATGGGATTGAATGATGGATCGTCATCCAGCTCAGAGGACGAGCTGGATAATCCAAAAGGCTCACCCCAGCCCTCACCGCCTCACAGCTCTCCATCCAAACAGCCTTCTCCTCCACCCAGCTCTCCAACCAAAGAGCCATCTCCTGTAAGAGAACAGGCAGATATTCAACTGGTTGAAGCTCCTTCACAGCCAGCTGACACCCAAGCTGAACCCTCTTCCACTAATCCCAGCTCACCCCCAAAACTGCCATCCCCCAAAGTTTAATCTCCCACGCAGTTGGCTGATACTTCTTCACAGCCTACTGTGAACCCATTTGAACCAGTTCCTCAAATCTCCACAGAATCAGAGGAGAGTGATTCTACTGCCTCTCCTTCACTCAACTCCACTAGCTCAGCCTTCATGGAAGCCATGTACGAGGACTTGCGCATTGCATGGATCAAGAGTGCTCTAATTCAGTATCCAATCTTGGCGCACCTGCCTATCGCCCTCACCAAAGTCGGAGATCTCAAGTTCTATCTTGCCACCAAAATGGCGACTTGGTACCAAAATGAGCAGCTGATAGAAACCTTCTCTTATGAGAAGTTGAAGACAGATGAAGCATGCCTCCAACACCCTTTTAGCTTTGGAAGCCTGAAGGATGCATACTTGCATCAGGATGAGCTCATTAAAGGTATCATCGAAGTATCTCAGAAGTTCTCCAAACTGCACCCAGCAAATGTCTGGGAGTCCGCCAACAAGCTTCTTACAGCAGCGGGATGGGAGACACCGTTTGGAGCTGACAATTCCAAAGAAGTCTCAGCTGAGATTACCAAGGTAGCTGTACCAGAAAACACAGCTGAGGTAATGATCATTGAGGAACCAGCTGATGCGACGAGCGGAGAATCCGGGCGACGGCCCCACCAAGTCCAATTGCCGATGACACTCGCACACTGGTCGAGTTCGAGGCAGACAAACCCAGTCATGTTGAATCCGGAACCCAAACGGAGTCCAGCACTGAATTCTCTCCTGCTCTTCAGAAACAAATCCAGGACTACGTCGAAAGGGCATTTCTTATGGAAAATATGAAAAATCAAGCTGACTTTCTTCTTCGGTGTAAAACTATTGAAATGCAGGCAGATACTCAAGGGAGGACTATCGATGAAATGCAGAAGTCCATCTACACCCTTAATGAGGACACCAACCGGAATCTCAAGCAGTCCCTCGTTACTCAAGATCTCGAACTCAGAAATCATCTAGAGAAGAGGGTACCTGAGATAGTAACAAGAGTTCAAGCTCCACTGGTCGATGACATAGCAAATCTTTCAAGCCAGCTGGAAGCTCTCAAAAAGTCCACTCTCTCCAACAGCTCTGACATCCGTCAACTCTTCAACCTATATAAAGATCTGGATGCTCAGTTCGGAAGCTGAAGACGGCTCTTGCTCGGCTGAACATTATCACGGTGACAACTCGGCCAAGATCGGCGATGTGCCCGGCTCTCGCCAAGCTCAACGCAATAGTCGCAGACCTCTCTGCCTCCCTTATTGATAATGCCAAAAAGGGGGAAGATCTGAATGAAGCTGGGAAAACAATGGAGAGGAAAGCTGCAGCTCAGGGGGAACCTGTACAGACAAATCAGTCGGAAATCGACGACTTTGCTAAAGAGCTGGATGAGGAAGAGCCAACTACAGCAGTCAAAGAGACATGGAGAGAGAAAATAGTTGCTCTTGCCAAAGCCTGTGGACACAAGCCAGAAGAATACAAGGACTATCACTGGCTGTGTAACTTCCACAACGAGCAAAGAAGAGAAATGCAAGAGCTGGATAAGATTATCAAGAGGAAAGCCGATTCGCTCAAGCCTGCTGAGAAAAAGCAAAAGAAGAAAAGGCAGAGCTACAGGCAAGCTAGAAAGAATCAAGTCCAAGCAGCCTGAACTGACAAGAAGAACCCAGATGATATCAATGAAAACTGGGAACGTTGCAAATCAGAATTCATCAAAGAATTATACTACTTGAATCAGTACAAAGGCATGGATCCAGAAACTGCGTTCCAGGATTATCTCCTCGAACTTCACGAGACAGATCCAATGATGGCAAGATCAATTGCCCTATATGCCAAAAGAAACAACATCCAGCTGAAGGCTCCAAAAGTCAAGCAATTGAAGCCTCCATCTCTAGCTGGAACGAATCTTCCTGACAAGGCCCAAATTATCAAAGAAATTCATCACTGGGCTAGCGAAAGAGGAATTTCAAAATCAAAGAATCAAGCAGAATGGAAGAAGCTGGAAGAGTTCATCTTCAACAGATATGGTCTCAAGACTGACCAACAGATTGACGAACAAAGGAAGCAGCAAAGCTGAAGACCCAGCCAACTGGGAATTTTCTTTTTGAACTTTTGTAATTAGAAAATTGTAAAATTTCTTCCTATCAATGAAAAGTTTGTTTCATCAAAATCAACCTGAAGACAATCTCTCTTTGTCCAGGCTCTGAATATGTTTACCTACTGTGAATGTTTAAACCTTTAAAACCCCGTTTCCTGCTAAGGGGGAAGCAATTTTGTTTTTCCAACTTGGGGTTTTGGCATCATCAAAAAGGGGGAAATTGTTGGGAAAATTAATAGAGTTTTGAAGTGATACCAAAACCCAGCTGACCCCAACCGAGTAGATGTTTGCACAAGCCCAAGTGTTTTTCCAGCTCACCTGTTTGAGCTTATAGAGTTTCTAAGTTCAGGTGGAATCGCTGAAGACAGCAGAAGACCCAGCTGAGTACACAGCAGGGTAAGCCAAGTCGAGTGATCAGCAACGTCATCCAGATTCAAGACAATCAAATTCATCCAGACACAACTGTAGGAAAGACCCAGCTTGTGTGGCAACTCAGCTCTACGTCAAGACCCAGCAGAGTTCAAGACTCAGCTCAGCGTCAAAGATCCAGCAGAGTTCAAGACAGCTCAGAGTCACAAGCACAGCAGAATCGAAGTCAACTTGAGATAAAGTCAGATCTGATCTGGACCATCAGGAACTCGACACCTCAGCACCTAGAAGTCAGACCTAGGATTGCTTTACGAGGAAATCAAGGAAGAAGACAAGTCAATCCTGTCAGAAGTTAGGTAGAGATTCAGAACGGCTCTTTCCAACGGCTAGTTCTAATCTCTCCCTATAAATATAAGTCTTCTTCATCATCAGAAAGAGAGAAGTGACGAGAGAGAAAATACATAACAAGAGATCAACATACTTCATTAAAAGAAGTCTAATCAAAGATCAAGAGATCTCTCAGAAAAGCTTCAAAGATCCAGCAGCCTTCACTCTTATGAGTTCTTATTCATTCTCAGGCTGTTGAAGCTCTCTCCCACTAGTATCTAGGCATATAATCCTTCCCATCTTAAGCCTAGTTTGAACGAGTTCATCACACTCATTGTTCTTCATTGTAAGAACTCATTTATAGTTGGAAACCCCAAACCCAAACCCATAAAAGGTTAGGTAAAGGTACGCTTGCTCGAAGCGCGTAATTCGAGTATTGGTTCTGTAGTACCCGTAAACTACAGGTTAGGCTTCAGCTGTGCCCGTAAACAGACTGGTTACGTTTCGATACAGTACGCGTAAACTTGTATCCAGCTTGAGGAACTAAGCTGCAACGCTTGCTGACTGCGCGAAAAGTCAGTGGTATCCTTAGTGGTTTACCAGAGGTTTCTGGTCGTGGACGTAGGAGTAGTTTCTCCGAACCACGTTAAGTTACTTTGTTCTTTCCTGTTTTATTTATGCATCCAGCTAACTCTTCATAAACATTCTTTCAAGCTGCATAAATTGACTAACTGAAAAGAAAAACAAAGCTTTGCAATATATTTGAAGCAACAGACGGACTTTCCAAAAACCCACCACATTCCGCACACAGCCAGCTGTGTTGATCAAGCTGCCTTCCAGCTGGATCGAACACAGCCAGCTCACTCAAAGGAGTTTTAATTGGAAAAGTTTTTAACCTTGGTGTATTCACCCCCTCCCCCCTCTACACCAAGGTATCCGTCTTGGGACCATCACGGACATATGTTCCTTAGTTAAATTGCTTGATAAGTTTTATTTCCCATCGCATTAATTATAAAGTCAGAGTACTGTAGCACGGGAGGATCGAGACAGAATGTTAAAATGTTTGAACTGCCTTACGCGCGGTTGTAATACACTCTCCGTAAGCACGTCAGCAAAACGTGATGAGTGAATCTCTCCCAGTCGTTGATCAGAATATCAGCTGTTTCAATCTCAACCGTTGATCCATTGTGGCAGTTGATATATATGGAAAAGATATGCGGATTCTTTCATATTTCATCTTTATCTCTGCAAATTTCAAATCTTCAAAACCTTTTTCCATTTTCTACAAGTTCTTCGCACGATCAAAATCAACAGATTGCAGAAATGGTACCCAAGAAATCAACCGCTGGAATGAACCAGTTTGAAGCTCTAATGACAAAACTATCTTTTGAGAGTGTTCTGTCCACCTCCAACCTCCATGTTTCAGAACTAAAAGAGATGGTGGATCTTGTTGCAGACTCCGGTCTCTTGCTGTGGGCAACCTGTATGCCCAAGCTTATGCTGCAGAAAGATGCTGCCCTCTTCTACCTCAACATCATTGATGAAGACGGCTTCTACTCATCTTCATTTGACATGGTCGTTAAAGGCACAGACGGAAAGTATGATTCAGAAATCGTCAACATCAAGCTCAATAGAATGCTGCGAAAAGTGTTCAATCTGCCCAGCAAAGGAGAATTCATTCCAGACGACTACATCCATGAGGAAGTGGATGAATTTCTCAGTCAAGAGACGCTTATCTCCCCAGAGCCGTATAGAACGAGCATGTCAAAGCTCCTACTCAAGCCAAAGTACAGGCTGCTGCTGGATATTACGCAGAAGTGTATTGTTGGGATAGCTGGATCTCAAGGAGAGATCAGTATTCCAAAGCTCAAGCCAATGATTGCCATGATCAAAGGTGCAAATGTCAACTGGTTTGATTTCTTACTCAATCGACTGGTCAAGGAGTCAGAGAAGATCAAGTACGACTCCACCAGGACGACATATTCAAGCTCAGAGCCCCTGTATCTATGCTCTAAGATTTCGTTCTTGATAGAGCAAGCTGTGAAAGGGCAAACAGTAAAATGGGTTGATTCAGAACCGTTTCCAGAAACGAAGATTCTCTTCCAGAGAATTAGTCAAATCAATGATCTTCTGAGGAAACAGCCTGCTGTGAGCAAAGGCAAGAAGCAGCTGGAAGAAACAGAGGCTGAAGTTCCAGCTGAGAAGAAACAGAGAAAAAGGAAGACAGCTGACCTCAAACAAGCTGGAGGCCCAGCTGAAAAGAAGAAGAAAACAACTGTCGTTCCACAGACTCAGGAATCTTCAGAGGCTACTCCAACAATCTCACCAAGCAAGCTTAGTCAAGCAATGGTAATTCTCTCCCCACAGCCAGTATCAGTCTTCAATCAATTCGGATCAAACATCCTGGCTGATGTGGGATTGAATGATGGATCGTCATCCAGCTTAGAGGACGAGCTGGATAATCCAAGGAGTCAGACACTTCTTCCACCTTCCCCGACCCAGGTTATTGCCCAAGTACTTGGCGATATTCCTGTTCATCTCAGCTCACCCCAGCCCTCACCGCCTCACAACTCTCCAACCAAAGAGCCATCTCCTGTAAGAGAGCATGCAGATATTCAACTGGCTGAAGCTCCTTCACAGCCAGCTGATACCCAAGCTGAACCCTCTTCCACTAATCCCAGCTCACCCCCAAAACAGCCATCACCCAAAGTTCAATCTCCCACGTAGTTGGCTGATGCTTTTTCACAACCTACTGTAAACCCAATTGATCCAATTCCTCAAATCTCCATAGAATCAGAGGAGAGTGTTTCTACTGCCTCTCCATCACTCAACTCTACTGGCTCAGCTTTCATGGAAGCCATGTACGAGGAGTTACGCATTGCAGGGATCAAGAGTGTTCTAACTCAGTATCCAATCTTGGCGCACCTGCCTATCGCCCTCACCAAAATTGGAGATCTCAAGTTCTACCTTGCCACCAAGATGGAAACCTTCTCCAACGAGAAGTTGAAGACGGATGAAGCACGCCTCCAGCACACTTTTGGCTTTGGAAGTCTAGAGGATGCATACTTGCATCAAGATGATCTCATTAGAGGTATCATCGAAGTGTCTCAGCAGTACCCCAAGCCGCACCCAGCAGACGTCTGGGAGTCAGCCAACAAGCTCTTGTGGTTTATAGACAAGCATGATGGTACGTTTTACACTTCATGCGTTATGTATGTTGTTGGACAAGAAACTGAAATGATCCTATGATTAACCCACCACTGAGTACGTTTTATGAGTACTCACCCCCCATGTTTTAAAATGTTTTCAGGTCAGTGAACTTGGAGCGGCGTGGAGGAAACGGGGTGTCAGTTATTTAGTTAATGTTTAAACTTCTTTCTGAATTGTTTTCCGTTATGTTACACTTTTTATGCGCATAAGTTGTTTTTTTTTACTTAGATTGAATTATGATTAAATTCTTCGGATTTCTAGAGTTAGTGGTTGAATTTCAAGTTGAACATGAAATTTTATTTGGACTAATTTTATCGTATTGAAATTTTTGAACAAATTATTTTATGTTTGCTTGGTTTGTGAAATAGTTCTTATATAGAGGGTTGTAGGATGTAAATGACTTAGAATTAATAATTTAGTATCTTTCAAAAATTTTAAGTAATTTCCGCATTTATGAAGTTAAAAGAGTAACATTTTAATTTAGTAAATTAGGGTGTTACATTTAGTGGTATCAGAGCGGGTCTACGTTTCTGTAGACTTGTAAATGAAAAGTTTTTTTGAAAGAAAAGTTTAAAAAGTATAAAGCTATGTTTGTAAAGTACTCCACCCGTTTCCAACACGCGCTCCTACTCGAGGTACATATTTCTTGCTTTTACATTTAATATTATATTAGCATTTGAGAATGAAAGATTATGTTGAGATGTGATATAAGCATATTGCATGATAAAGTGATTACTTTGAAATATGATATTAAGTTATGCCAGTCATGTTTAGATACAATTTTTATGTATAATGTATTAGCTTGTGTTTTGCCTTTTTGGTTTTAATAAAGTATGTATATGCGCATGTATAAGATGGCTAGGACACGTCGAACACCTACTAAAAGTGAAGTAAGCCTAGAGCATCAAATTAGGAAACTGTGTGGAGGTTGCGATAGAGTGATAGCGAAATACGAGGAGTACAAGAAATTTAAGAAATTATGTGAAGAATACGAGTCCTACAATTGGAATGAAGAGTACGGGTTCGTAGAGCACGTGGATAGAATTAATGAGCTTCACTTCCAATTCGAAATATTAGGACACAAAATAAGTCACGAGTGTGCAATTTCTCATCTGATAAGACGTATGCCTGCTCCTTTGAAATCCATTGGGTACGATGCATTCCAGCGATCATCAAACTCGACGGTAAATCGTGGATCCAAAATTTGATTACCACCATTTTAGCATGGTATTAGTTGACGATTGGTACACTTGGGCCAATGGAAACAAGAAGCCGTTGAAGGAAATGATAACATGCCAGGTACGATAACAGTCTCTAGGATACCAGTTTTGTCATTATTTAAATCTGGCGCTTCGCATTCATTTATATCTCAAAGTCTCTGCATGAAAGTAAGTTTAAACATAGAAGTAGAGAATTTAGCCCTTAACGTTAGGATCCCTTCGGGAGAAACGTTAAGAACCGATAAAATGACTCAGAATGTTAAATTGGATTTGGAAGGGAACTTGAGGCCGAGTTGTATACTATGGAAATGCGAGATTTTAGCCAATTATCCGTCCCTAGTACCTTTATTAAGATCTAATTTCGAGGACGAAATTTTTTTTAAGAGGGTAGGATTGTAACACCCCGTTTTTTTTAATAAGCTTTAATTTACTTTGTATGGCTTATTAATATGTTTGTTATTAATTATTTGATTATGAAATGTTTCGACCTTGAATGGTTCGAAATATTTTTATTATTATTGTGGACTTGAGGGAGTCCATAGTTGGGCCCTAGTTAAGAGATTTTCGTTTGAATTTAATTTTTGGGCCTAAACTTTTATATAGGATTTTTAGATTATTTAATTTGGACAGATAAATGTCATCAATGTGAATCAAGAAAGAGCTCATTAAGTATCAAGATGAATTATTATTATTATTATTATTATTATTATTATTATTATTATTATTATTATTATTATTATTATTATTATTATTATTATTATTATTATTATTTCTTTTCTTTTGTTTCTGCCGTGGTGTGACTCTTGAGCAACAATGAGAAGTATAGGATAATTACAATTCTGATTTCAAGGGATTGTGTTAATCACTTCTACTCCTAATTCAACTCAACCTTTTCTTTTCAAACTCTTATATACCCTATCTTCTACGTAAAATGTTTTTATCACAAATCAAAGATTTACAAAGCATCCTCCGTATACGAAATTTCGATCGGCGTGGGCGAGCTTCAAGAAATTAAAAGGAGCGTTGATTTCCTCAAACTCAAACTCAGCCACAACTTTCGTTCAATATTTTTTTTTCTTGTCGGTGAGTTTTGATTTAAGTTTTGAAGCATGTTCTATTTTTAGGAAAGTTTAAGTTTCTTTCTATTCCTGAAAATTATTTTTTATTCAAAGAGGAAAACTCCTATTCTTGTGATATCCAATGTCAAAATTCATAGCTTGTGTTTAATCTGTGAAAACCAGTGTAATACGAACGAAAATATATCAAATAGCTAGATGAGATTGAGCGGTGAATAAGTTTAAATTTTTAATCTGTACTTGCTAAATGGAGATTTGATTTCGAGGCACTATTTGTGATGGATCCTGTGTGCAATCTTGAGCATACAAGAATGAAAATATATTGAGTAATTAAAGATTGACTACGAAATTTTTATTTATATAAGAATCGAGAGAGGGAGAATTTGAGATGGGGATGTGTTATACATAGAATATACGTATCATGTGCATACTAAAGAGTAATAGATTAAGAGTAATTATATGATAATATGTTGGTTCTAATCAATTTCTTTTAGTTTTGTGCGGTTCAGAATAAAAATAAAGAAAGGAGTTAAAGGTTTAGTTTGAATTAATTTATGTATTTCTGTTGTCCCATATTGTGATCTCAATTTACTAATTATTAAAGTTGTTGTTCGTATGTTAGAAGATAACTTTTTAAATAGAGTTTTAAAAAAAAATAAATAAATAAATATAGAGATTAGTCCTGTCCATGAAGTATAAAGGTTGTACATGTTATTGATCTTAATATTTCAAGTTAATTAAATTTAATGTGGTCATAATTAAATGTATAAATTCATTTTCGTATACAGGTGATGATTTTGAATAAAATGATAGAAAAGTTACTTAATATATATATAAATATAGAAGTTCTTAATGAGAACTGTTAGAAAATTCTTTCAGTAAGTTCAAATAGGCCCTTATATATATTTTGGTTATAATTGACTAGGTGTGGCGCAACTAGGACCCTCGTCTACTATTTGATTTCTTGGATCGTTTGTGCTCAACTTTGAGGTGGGTAAACCTTCTTTCAAACTCAAAAGTTGTGATTTGTTACGTCATGTGGGTAAAGTTTCTTCTAAACTCAAGAAAGTGATTTGTGACGACATGTGGTTTCAAATGTGAAAGTTGATTGTGAAATGTTTTATGTCCAACATATTATATCGTATGGAATGTGTGCTTTGTTGAAATGTGAATGACGCATATAATCGCCTTGACTGCCTAGAGCGCTTGTGGGTTATATGTTTATGGATGTCCTGTGCACAGTGATTGAATGTCCTATAATCGCCTTGTATGCTTTGAGCTCTTGTGGGTTATAGATGATCATGTTTTGTTTCTATATTCGCCTTGTATGCCTTGAGCTCTTGTGGTTTATAGACAAGCATGATGGTACGTTTTACACTTCATGCGTTATGTATGTTGTTGGACAAGAAAGTGAAATGATCCTATGATTAACCCACCACTGAGTACGTTTTATGAGTACTCACCCCCCATGTTTTAAAATGTTTTCAGGTCAGTGAACTTGGAGCGGCGTGGAGGAAACGGGGTGTCAATTATTTAGTTAATGTTTAAACTTCTTTCTGAATTGTTTTCCGTTATGTTAGACTTTTTATGCGCATAAGTTGTTTTTTTTACTTAGATTGAATTATGATTAAATTCTTCGGATTTCTAGAGTTAGTGGTTGAATTTCAAGTTGAACATGAAATTTTATTTGGACTAATTTTATCGTATTGAAATTTTTGAACAAATTATTTTATGTTTGCTTGGTTTGTGAAATAGTTCTTATATAGAGAGTTGTAGGATGTAAATGACTTAGAATTAATAATTTAGTATCTTTCAAAAATTTTAAGTAATTTCCGCATTTATGAAGTTAAAAGAGTAACATTTTAATTTAGTAAATTAGGGTTTTACACAGCGGGATGTGAAACACCTTCTGGTGCTGACAACTCCAAAGAAGTCTCAGCTGAGATTACCAAGGAAGCTGTACCAGATAACACAGCTGAGGTAATGATAATTGAAGAAATGACTGATGCAACAGCTGAACCAGAGGCAGTAGCCCCACCAAGTCCAATTACCGATGACACTCGCACACTGGTCGAGTTCGAGGCAGACAAACCCAGTCATGACGAATCCAAAACGGACTCAGTTGTCAAGCTCTCAACCGCAATGAAAGAAGAAATCGCCAAACAGGTTGAGGAAATTCTTTTTCAGGACAGACTGAAGTCTCAAGTCGATGTCATCTTGCGATTCACAGCTCTAGACTGTCAAGTTCGAGAACAACAGTGGTCAATTGATGAAGTTCATAAATTTGCCCAAAATTTACAAGAAAGTACAAGTCTAGATCTCAAGCAATCTCTCGTCTCTCAAAGCATTGATCAGTCAAAACATCTAGAGAAGAGAGTTCCTGAGATAGTAATAAGACTTCAAGCTCCACTGGTCACGACATAGCAAATCTTTCAAGCCAGCTGGAAGGCATCAAGAAGTCCACTCTCTCCAACAGCTCTGACATCCGCCAACTTTTTAACCTATATAAGGATTTGGATGCTCAGTTCAGAGCTGGAAGCAGCAGCAATGCTCAGCTGAACATCGCCACAACTGACAACAGCCAAGATCGCTGATGTTGAAGCTGCTCTCGCCAAGCTCAACGCAACAGTCGCTCACCTCTCTGCCTCCCTTATTGATAATGCCAAAAAGGGGGAAGAAAAGAATGAAGAAGCTGGAAAAACAATGCAGAGAAAAGCTGCAAAAACAACGGAGAGGAAAGCTGCAGCTCAGGGGGAACCGGTGCAGCCCAATCAGTCTGAAAGCGACGAATTTGCTAAAGAGCTGGATGAGGATGAACCAACTGCAGCAGTCAAAGAGACGTGGAGAGAGAAAATGGTCGCTCTTGCCAAAGCTTGTGGATATAAGCCAGAGGAATACAAGGACTATCACTGGCTTTGTAACTTCCACAATGAGCAAAGAAAAGAAATAGAGGAGCTGGACAAAATTATCAAGAAGAAAGCCGAATCGCTCAAGCCTGCTGAGAAAAAGCAGAAGAAGAAAAGGCAGAGCTACAGGCAAGCTAAGAAGAAACAAGTCCAAGCAGCCTCAACTGACAAGAAGAACCCAGATGATTTCAATGAAAACTGGGAACGATGCAAATCAGAATTCATCAAAGAATTCTACTACTTGAATCAGTACAAAGGCATGGATTCAGAAACTGCTTTCCAGGATTATCTTCTCGAACTCCATGAGACGGATCCAATGATGGCAAGATCAATTGCCCTATATGCCAAGAGAAATAACATCCAGCTAAAAACTCCAAAAGTCAAGCAATTGAAGCCTCCCACTCTAGCTGGAATGAACCTTCCCGACAAGGCCCAGATTATCAAAGAAGTTCATCATTGGGCTGGCGAAAGAGGAATCTCCAAAACGAAAAATCAAGTCGAATGGAATGAGTTGGAAGAATTCATCTTCAACAGATATGGTCTCAAGACTGACCATCAAATGGACGAACAGAGGAAGTAGCACAGCTGAAGACCCAGCCAACTGGGAATCTTTTCTTTTGAACTTTTGTAATTTTAAAGTTGTAAAATTTCGTATTAATGAAAAGTTCGTTTTATCAAAATCAACCTGAAGACAATCTCTCTTTGTCCAGGCTCTGAATTTGATTATCTGTTGTGAATGTTTATTTCTTTTTGAAACCCCGTTTCCTGTTAAGGAGGAAGTAAAATGTTTTTCTCAGTTAGGTTTTGGCATCATCAAAAAGAGAGAAATTGTTGGGAAAATTAAAAAAGTTTTGATTTGATTCCAAAACCCAGCTGACCACAACTGAGTAGATGATTGCACAAGCCTAAGCGTTTTTCAGCTCACCTGTTTGAGCTTATAGAGTTTCTAAGTTTACAGGTAGAGTCGCTGAAGATAGCAGAAGACACAGCTAAGTGGACACAGCCGAGGAATTCAGCAGAGCTGACTCAGCAGAGCAGACCAAGCAGAGTCAAAGACCCAGCAGTATCAAGACCCAGCTCAGTGACGGAAACCCAGCTCAGTGTCAAAGACCCAGCTCAGTGTAAAAGACCCAGCTTAGTGTCAAAGACCCAGCTCAGTGTAAAAGACCCAGCTTAGTGTCAATGACACAGCTCAGGTCTAAGACAGCTCAGGTTAATGACACAGCTCAGGTTGAAGATGCAGCTCAGGTTAATAATACATCACAGGTCTAAGACAGCTCAGAGTCGAAACGCAGCAGAGTCCAAGACGCTGAAGACACAGCAGAGACGCTTAGCAGCTCAAAGAC
Organism: Agastache rugosa; assembly: GCA_031470985.1. Taxonomy (NCBI): domain Eukaryota; kingdom Viridiplantae; phylum Streptophyta; class Magnoliopsida; order Lamiales; family Lamiaceae; genus Agastache; species Agastache rugosa. The sequence goes on from CM062604.1 coordinate 16,094,272, forward strand.
GAAGACCTTCTCCAAGAAAATATCCCGATGTCAGAAGATCTTGTCTGACGCGGTCAAATCAGAGAAGAAATAGCTTCTGCAGATGCAGACCTACTTCGTAGGTTAAAGGCCAGAAGTCAATGAGAGTATGTAAGATTCAAACGGCTCTCTTCCAACGGCTAGTTTGAATCTCCACCTTTATATATCTCCTCACCATTGAGGAAAAGACGCAGGCGAGACGACTGAAGAAATAAAAGAGAAACAAAGTTTTGCAATATATTTGAAGTAACAGACGGACTTTCCAAAAACCCACCACATTCCGTCACAGCCAGCTGTGTCGATCAAGCTGCCTTCCAGCTGGATCGAACACAGACAGCTCACTCAAGAGTTTTAATTGGAAAAGGTTTTAAACCTTGGTGTATTCACCCCCCTCTAGACCAAATATCCGTCTCGGGACCAACAATTTAATTGCCGTGTAATGGCCGACTCCTTGCATAGATTTGTAAGTCGTAACCGCCAATTTGTGGCCTTTTGATGCCTCATAACCGATGGCAATTGATGGCAATTGATGGCAAGCCATCATTGTTGTGTCGATCGAACAACCCCTCTTGATGGATATATTTATTGGCGCCATTTGAGGTTTGAGAGTACAACAAGTTTGCTTTCATTCTCTCTCAAGCATTTTGCATTCCATACTAATTGCATTATAGTGTCAAAGCTCAGTTTTCCGTTTCGTTCGCCGGAGCTCTTTTCTATTTCGGTACTGATTACGAAAGAGACATCGTCGTTTTATCTTTGAAAGACGATACGCCAGACTGTGAGCACTAGCCAGAGCGTATCTCGTCTTGCGGAAAGAGGCCTTCCTCGACTCGACGAATCCAAGTTTGTTAGTTCGTTATTTCTGTTTATTTCTTTTGTAATCTAATTAAGTTAAATTTTGTGTAGCTCTTTTCTCCTCCATTTCCGTCCCGTTGTAATTATTTTCCAACATTGCAGAACATATACAATTAGAACAAATGTACTAATAATACTAATATTGTAGCAAATGGTTTACAAACCAAAAAATATAGCAATAATTTACAAATAAGAATTGTTCATTCACTAATCTCTAAAAATTATTCATTCACAAATTCAATCTCTACGATAAGTGTTATTTCATCCGTATTGAAACAATATATCTCCTAACCAAAACATTGATTTCTTGAGATCTTGTAGGACATCATGACCGAATTCACCCAAAATTTTGCGCATAATTACCTACGATGTCCATTGTACCTTTAAAACTAAAGTAAAAAAAATTAGAATATGGTACTAATATAAATCATTCATTCTAACGTACGTGGTACGACTGGTATAATACACCAATTCGTACCAGTCATACCAATGCAGCACATCTTACTAACATAGTAGCATATTGGTACGCCGGTACGAAAACACAATAATCGTACTATTATACCAATGTAGCGCGCCACGCCGAATGGTGCGCTAGTACGAACTCACATATTCGTACTAGAGTATCAGAGAAGCGCGATGCGCCCGCATGGTATGCTAGTACGAACTCACTATTTTCGTACCGACAAATCAAATTTACGTCTCGCGCATGCATGATACGCCGGTACGAATATATCATATTCGTACCAATATTCCAATACAGCGCACCACACCTACGTGGTATGCTAGTACAATTACACCCAATCGTACCAGCAATCATACACGAAACCTCAAAAATTCAACAAAGTATAACCAAATTACCCTAAAATCAAGCATAAGAACAACGAAACCATCCAGAAATAAGCTACGAAAACTCCTAAAGCACCCATAAATCAAGCAGACAAATACCTAAAGCATTAAATCACTAAAATCATAACAGACAAGAATAGACCATATTCTTTCCAACAAGTCAATAATAGGTTGTGCGATACTGGTACGAGTTACTACTTTTACGAATACACTCATTTTGTACCGACGAATTTTGACAGCAAACAGCAACCTTTGATGTATGTGTATTTTGGTTGTTCAGAAGTTAAGTTTTCTATGATTTTATATGGATATAATGCATGTTTAGGTGTATTTTTTATGCAGGAAATGCAGATTTCGGTTGTTGATATATTTGGATGAAAGAAGTCGAAAAGGATGGATTTTGTGTCTAATTATAGAAGATCGAAGTTGAAGATGGAAGATAATTAAATAGGTTGGGCTTTATTATTTTATAATCCTTAAACAATATATTTAGATACCTATTATATTTAGAATTCTATTATTTAATTATTTCCTAAGTTATATATATATTTATTTATTTATTATTAGCCGCAGGGAAGGATTATGACTTCTTTCTCATTATTATTTTTATTCATTGTTTAGTTAGTCTTATTTTTAGCCGCCATTATTAGGGGGTATTTTGTAGCCCTGATAAGGCCTAGATATGATATCTATATAGCCTTATCAGGCGTTTGGTAGCCATGATTGGTAGTATAGCTAGCCCGAGATTAATAGATGGTCCGGTACTAAAATACTGTAGCCTTTTGTAAAAGCTATCCGATCGATTTGGGTGGATAGTGAAAGAGAATTAAATAGTGTTCAAGATTAATTGTAAAAAGACCAAATTCTCCTCCTCTTTTCTCTCTCTCCTCCTTCTCTCCATCATCGCCGTCGCGTCGCGCTGCCTTCTCCCCAAATATGAATTTACTGAATTCTATTTCTTCCCCCAAATAATCCTTCCACACAAAATCAAAACCCCTCTCCCATTCCTCCCAATTTCCCAATCTCTAATTAAATCGATGGAAGGCTGCAAGACGTCCTCATCGAGCTCCGAGAATCAGAAGCGGAAGCGGCGGCAACACGCAGCGGAGAAGCCGTACAAAGGGATACCGATGTGGAAGCGGGGCAAATGGATGGCGGCGAATAGTGGGCTGCTGGTGGCGAGCGGCGTTGCGATGCCGACGACGTGAGAGAATGGTGACGGAGTTGGTGAGATCTGGTGTGAGATTTTAGAAGCGGAATAAATTTTGGGTGGTAGTGGTGGTGGCAGGGAAAGAGAAGAGAGGGGGGAGATAGAGGTGGTGACGGTGACAGAGAGAGAGTAGAGAGATGGGAGATAGAGGGGAGATAGGAGAGTGAGAGAAAGAGAGAGAGAGAGAGGTTTTGAGAGTACAGAGATGGTGGCAGGGTAGGAGGGGGGACAAGGTCATAAGAGAGAGAAGACATTAATTTGGAGAGGGGAGAGAGGAGAGAGAGATATGACATTAATTTTATATTTTAAATAATTAATTATAATTAGGGGTAGAATTGTCATTTCCTATTTAATCTTGAATTTAAACCAGGATACCAAACAACCAATCTATCATATTTACATTACATATCTTATCTATCAAACACAAAAATACGATACCAATCTTACTTTATCTACGATACATGTCTTGTCTTAAACTATGCCATCATATCCTAACATGCCTACCTAACTTTCCCTTAGGAGATTAGTTTTTAATCAGTTCTTTGACTTTTTAATTGCTCTTAGCCATCGAGAAGAGGAACAACGACATTAGACGCATAGATTTAAAGAGCAAATTACTTTTGGAGATTTTAGCTTAGCTTTATTTTATTTTGGTTTAATTGGAGATTCAAGCTTGTGGAATTTTGACTTTGGTTCGGTGACGATTTATTGTTCTTGTTTAATTTCATTCGATTACTTTATGCCTTCTTTATTTTATTTTATTCTTTTTAATCTTATTAATATGTGTAGCTAATTTTTGATTCGGCGAGAATATTGAAGCACTAGTCTAATAATCTGTAAGATCTAATTGTTCGTATAATTAATTTCCTAGGAGTTCGATTATTCCTTGTGTTTACAGTTAATTCTGATTTTATTTAAGTTTGATCAACTTAGAATAAATTGGATTACAGTCAATTAGTTTCCCCAATCCGTAATTATTGGAATAGGGCTAATTAGTGATAAAACTACCGTGTTCGTAGTAGGAATAAATTGGTAGATGCGTTATTACTTGTGTTCTTGGATAATTCGTCTAAATTGGGTTACTTCAAATCTAAAAGCTATTAGAGCATTAAATCTAGGTCTGACGTTTCCAACTAGGTTGTGTTTTAATAAGGGAAATAGTTAGGTCTGGCGTCTACAGCTAATTATCGATAAAGTACTTAGGAATTGGGGTATGTCCGCTGCATTCACGGTACCCTATAACTGGTTGGTTCTTGGAAATTAATTTATCTTTGCATCGATGATCAAAGCCCTAGACTAGTGTGGATTTATTCGAAGCCGAATACTTTTCTTCTGATTTATATTTGTTTTTGCTATTTAGGTAATTTATTGGTTTTTTAGTTTTTAATTAAATTCTTTAAATTTAAGGCGTGGTGGCTACACCAAAACCCGATTTATAGGAAAAATAGGCGATTTCCCGTTCTCTTTGGTTCGACCCTGCTTGTTGCTATACTAATTTAATTCTCAGTAGGTTGCAGGAATTATTTGGTGGTATACGACATCCACCAAATTGGCGCCGTTGCCGGGGAACGGTGTTTAATAATTTATTTTTTCCTATTGATCTTTTGTTACTTTTCTGTTGTTTATGAGCAGGTCCTCTAGCTTGACTCTTCTAAACGATTTTGAAATTGATAAGACATCGAAACGATTGAGGAAAGAGGCCAAGCGAAAGAAGTAGCATAATCTGTCATAATCGGAACCTCTGTTACCCCAGACGGAAACTATTTACGAGTCAGAGTAGTTTTCCAAAATCTGAAGGTATTCCGTTTCCCCAAAACGGAAGATATTTCTTAAGTAAAAACAGACATCGTTGAAGAAGTTGAGTCTACTTTCTTCGCGATCACTAAAGGAGACATGACAGATGAAGATCTTAGATTGAACAAACTTTCCAGCCATCTGGAAGATGATCCTCCAACACCGATACAGATACCAGATTTGGAGGCATCGATCGAGATCTAGCTGGGATTACTCAATGTTTTATCTAAGTTTTATGGTAAAAAGGAGAGGATCCATACAATTTTCTGAATGAGTTCGTCAAGATATGCAAGGTGCAGAAACGGCCTGGAGTTACTGAGGAACAATTTAAGTTAGCCGCATTTCCTTTCACTCAGACGGAAGAGGCGAATGCCTGGTTCACAAGTCTCCCGCCAAACTCCATATCGACATGGGCTAAAATAAAGAGACTGTTTTTGGAGTACTTCTTTCCTCCAACTAAAACTAATGCATTGAAGAAGGAGATTAGTGGAGTGAAGCAAGAGTATGATGAGTCATTGAGCACTTACTGGACGAAATTTAAGAAGTTGGTAGATAGTTGCCCGAACCATAAATATTCTGAGGGTGAATTGTTGCAATATTTCTACCAAGGAATGACCGTTGACACGAAGAATCTTGTTAACTCATCAAGTGGAGGCGGATTTTCGCATTGCAGAGTGAGTGAAGCTAAGAAGTTAATTCAACACTTGGTAGAAGCAACAAGGGAGTACGAGGAGCCTCGTTTGCTTAAGAGAGCTACACAGACTAGTTCATCCATTTTTGAAGAAAAGCTCGAAGAAAGAATGAGAAGGATGGAAAAGATGCTGAATACTGTGGTTGACAAAGTTGCAAGTGTTGGACCGACGGAAAAACCATGTGGTATATGTGGTAATTTGGGCCACTTAACGGTGCAGTGCAAATTGAACGCAGAGAATTACATTGCTCAAGCAAATTCATTCGAAGGTTGGTATGATCATCCACCACCAAAGAGAGATTGTTGGGAAAATTATAAGGTTTCGATTTGATACCAAAACCCAACTGATTCTCCAACCGAATAGATGATCGCGTCAACCTAAATAGTGTTTTCCAGCTCGCCTGTTTGAGCTTTAGATTTTCTAAGTTTACAGGTTAAGGAAGCGGAAGACAGCAGTCGACCCAGCTGTATCTACAACAGGAGTCAGCTAGCGGAAGACAGCAGTCGACCCAGCTGTGTCTACAGCAGGAGTCAGCTAGCGAAAGACAGCAGGCGTCAACCTTCAGCTGAGTCCTCCAGCAGAGCATGATCAAGCTGAAGAGAATTCGAGCTGAGTTCAAAACACAGCCGGTCCAGCCGTACAGAACAAAGGGAACTAACTCTGAAGACTTCACTTCAAGTCAGTCCAGCTCTGAATTCAAAAGCCAGCTCCAAAGGCAGAAGATCCCGGCGTCAGAGGAAGTCAACATGCCTCGACCAATGAGGGATTGCCAAATCAGCATCCTAGACTTCAGGACCTAGGATGTGACACAAATGAAGACAGGTGCAGATTCGCCCAACGGCAGATCTTGAATTTAAGAAGAGTAGGTAAGATTCAAACGGCTCCTCCAACGGCTAGTCTTGAATCTCTACCTATATAAACCCGTCTTCAATCTCAGGATCAGATACGATAAACTCTCTACAAGCTTTCATTCTCTGAAATCATCAATCTTTCAAAAGCTCTCAAGCAGTTCTACATAGTTCAAAGAACACTTTATCTTAAAGTGTTTCTAGTTCAGAAACTGCTTAGTTTTTCGTCTGTTCCCTAGGCCAAACTCTTTGTATATCTTAAGCCTAGATTTCGAACGAGTTCATCATACTCTAAAGTTCTTAATTGTAAGAACTCGTTCACAGTTGGAACCTCAAACCAAACCCCTCTTACCCAGAAAGGTTAGGTCAAGGTTACGCTTGCTTGAAGCGGGAAATTCAAGTGTGTAAGGTTTTTTTCAGTACCCGTAAACTGAAAGGTTAGGCTTGACAGTGCCCGCAAACTGTTGGAACACAGGTCGGGTTAGAGTTGTGAAGTTGCTTGGTACTTGAAAACCAAGTGGTAGTGGATTACCAGTGAACCTGGTCGTGGACGTAGGAGGTGTTATTCCGAACCACGTAAAAACTTGCGTGCTCTTTACTTTCTCTTTATATTTAGTTTTGTACTAACTCTTTCATATCATTGCATATTTGTTCAAAACTGCATACGCAGCTGCTCTCCAAAGACAGATGTGTCTCTCTGAAAGTTGCACAACTTGACTAAGCTGAAAACATAAAGTTAATCTTTTCAAACTGAGTTTTTCTAAGTAACCGAGCTAAGTTCTCAAACCACCACTTTCCGCACCGCCAGCTGAGTTATTTACCCAGCTAACCCTCCCCAGCTGGATCGATAACTGAGCTCACCAACTCTGTGATTTAACTTGAAAAAGTTTCAAAAAAAATCTATTTGGTGTATTCACCCCCCCCTCTACACCAAATACCTAGCTCAGGGACCATCAATTGGTATCAGAGCAGTGGTTCAACAGACCACCGTTTCTGTATCAAGAGATCTCTCTTGACAATCTGTCAGTGGTCATCTGAACAGATCCTCTTTGTGAAAAACTCATATTATTACATACTGCATATTTCTATGGATTCTTATCTTAACAGGAATCTTCCCACCTTCTCGGTAGACGATTATGCAATATGGAAGTTCAGACTGAAGAGCTTTCTCTGTGCGCATCACGATATGATGTGGGACGTCATTACAGACGGACCCATCATCATCTACAAATCAGGGAACGAGCTTGTCCCAACTCAAGATGGCGAACAACCAAGATATCAGCTCATTTCCAAGCCCAAGAATGAGCACACCTCAGAAGAAAGGAAGCAAGCTGGACTAGACAGCTTCGAGAGGAACACCATATCTTCAACGGTCTCCAATGCCTACCTCAGCAAAATCATCAACTGCAAAACCGCAAAGGAGATGTGGAAAACCCTAGCAAAGCTATGCGAAGGGTCGGAGGAGATAAAGGAGAATAAATTCATGATTGCATGTCAGAAGTTTGATAACTTCAAGCAGCTGGTTAACGAGTCCATCGAAGGGATGGAACTCAGATTCTCCAATATTGTGGTGGAAATAGAAACCATCAGAACTGGGAAATACACCCAGCGAGAAAAGAATCTAAAAGTTCTTTCAGCGCTCACAGTTGAATGGAACACCTATAAGGTGGTACACCAAAGTCGAAGTAACTTAGGTGATCTTTCAACTGAAAGATTATACTCCCTGCTCAAAGCCAACGAGTACAACTTGAAGATTACAATGAAAGAATCTTCAAACAATCAGAATGATGGAGAGCTGACACCTGCAACAAAAGAGATTGCGTTCAGAGCCAACTCTGACAAATCCGCATACATGCAGTCAGCTGAGTCATCGAAGAAGGATAAGAAGGACATGAGCAAGGAAGAGCTACTTGAAGAAATAGCCATGCTGGTCAAAAACTACAACAGACTCAACACCAGCAAGGGCAAATACAAGAAGTTCGCAAGAACTTACAGAGACAAGTACGCAGCAGCTGATGAGAAGTCAGCTGACAAACGAACAGAAGAAGGTTGCTTCAACTGTAAGAAACCAGAACACTACCGGCTAGATTGTCCAAAGCTGTCCAAGAAAGACAAAGACCAACTGAAAGCTAAGGCAGCTGACAGAAGGAGAGCTTATATCGCCGATGAAGAATCAGAGTGCAACAAAATGGATGACATGCCATTTTCAGACTCGGAAGAAGAAGCCCTGATAGCCCATGATGAACCTGATTGGGATACATACTTCATGGGACAAACAGATGGCATCGATGAAGATGAGGTAATGTCTCGAACTCAAAATCTATCTAACATCTCACCATCACACGAACACTCTACACAGGTCTCAGAATCTGGACTACCTGATTGGAGTCTAGTAGAGAAAGTAATGAACGATTCCAAGGAGCTTCAAGAGATCCTTGACGTCATTATGTGTGAGAATACCGAGCTGAAGGCGGAACTGGAAAAGACAAAGGTATCAGACGCAGCTGATACAACACAGCTCCAACAGGAAGTTGTTTCACTAAAAGACAAAATAGTGAAACAAGATCAGCTGATGAAGGAATTCTACTATGAGAAGAAACAGCTGATGAAAGATGTGGAAAAGGTCACAGCTGAATCGGAAAAGAAGTCAGCTGAGATCATTGAGCTGAAAAGCACCGAAGAGGTACTATCTAAGAAGATAGTATCTCTCATCAAATCCACGTCAACAATGGACGAGATCATTAGTGCTCAGCGTCCAGCAGCACTCAAAGCGGGACTGGGATACAACGAATCAAAGGATGCCTCAAACATTGCCTCCACAAGTGGAACAAAGGTAATGTTTGTACGTGCAAACGAACCTCCAATCCCAGCAGCTCAGCATCAACAGTTGAGGACACAGCAGGCGTCAGGAAGACCAGCTGTGAAACATCCTCAAGCTTCGTCGAAGACACAACAGGCATCAAGAAGGTCAGCTGTGCGACAATCTCAAGCCCAACTCAGACAGCAACGTGCTCAACCTCAACGAAGACAACAGGCTGGATTTCACAGATACCAGCAACAGCACGTTGAACGATATCAACCGAGATATCAGAGATACCCAGCTGGATACCACTCATATGAGTACCAGCTGTATAATCATTTCCAGCCACAGCAGCACATAAGACAGCAGAGACAAAGGAACGTCTCAGCTAGGCACACAGCTGGAAACCAAAAGAAATCAAGACATCAAAATGGACAGACACTGAGATCAAGACCCCGCCAGCAACAACCGAAGAACACAAAGAATGTGTATATCGACTCAGCTGGGAGAATTATCAGATCAAATGACCCAATTCGAGTCATCAAGCAGATCTGGGTCATCAAATGATCTCTGTCTAACCCACAAGGACCCAATTAAAACTGGGTACCTGAATTTTAATTTTTTGTTTAGGTTGCAAGGAATCGACGCATCTCTGAGGAGTCGATGAGAACGCTATGGTACTTGAACAGTGGATGTTCCAAGCACATGACGCACCTAAAGCATCTACTCCAGGAGTATATCGAGCGTACAGGTCCACAAGTAACATTTGGTGACAACTCCAAAGGCCTAACCAAAGGTTATGGTACATTTAAAACTAGAAATGTTATAATCCCAAATGTTTCTTATGTACAAGGATTGCAACATAACTTGCTTTCCATTAGCCAATTCTGTGACAACGGTTTTTCTGTCAAGTTTGATGCACAGGGATGCACAGTGAAGCACAGGGAAACCAAGCAGATACTCCTAAGAGGGAAAAGAGAAGGAAATATGTACTTTGCTGACTGGAACAGCAGCCCTCCGGAGACTTGTCATGTATCGAAAAGTAGCAATGAAGTCGGTGGGTACGTATCACGGCTGAATCATCTCAACTTCAAGACAATCAACAAACTGGCTAGGAACCAGCTCGCTAATGGAATTCCAGATCAAGTATATGACAAAAGTCATATGTGCAACGCGTGTCAACAAGGAAAGCAGACAAGAATTTCATTCTCTCTCAAGCCGATTCGATCAGCGATCGAGTACTTCAACTCCTTCACATGGATCTTTTTGGTCCAGTTACTCCAGCAAGCTTCAATGGTAGAAAATATACTCTGGTCGTAGTGGATGATTTCTCAAGATTCACATGGGTATCATTCTTGTACCGGAAGAGCGAAACCAGGACTAAGCTGCATATTCTGCTCGAAAGATTATCAACACAGAAGGAGTGCAAGATAATGTCAATAAGATCAGATCGTGGAACGGAGTTTCTGAATGAAACTATTTATGATTACTACGAGAAGAACGGAGTTCAACACCAAAAATCTGCAGCACGCACACCTCAGCAGAATGGTATAGCAGAAAGAAGAAACAGAACTCTCAAGGAAGCAGCTACCTCAATGCTAGCTAGCTCTGTCATTCCAAAGAAGTTCTGGGCTGAAGCAATCAACACAGCTTGCTTCACTCAGAATCGCTCCCTACTCACATCAAGGCAAGGAAAGACACCGTATGAGCTATGGAACAACAGAATACCATACATAGGGTATTCAGTTTTGTACTAACTCTTTCATATCATTGCATATTTGTTCAAAACTGCATATGCAGCTGCTCTCCAAAGACAGCTGTGTCTCTCTGAAAGTTGCACAACTTGACTAAGCTGAAAACATAAAGTTAATCTTTTCAAACTGAGTTTTTCTATGTAACCGAGCTAAGTTTTCAAACCACCACTTCCCGTACCGCCAGCTGAGTTATTTACCCAGCTGACCCTCTCCAGCTGGATCGGTAACTGAGCTCACCAACTCTGTGATTTAACTTGAAAAATTTTCAAAAAAAATCTATTTGGTGTATTCACCCCCCCTCTACACCAAATACCTAGCTCAGGGACTATCAGAGATCCCTACTCGAACACTTATAATCCTGGTTGGAGGGATCATCCTAATCTATGTTGGCGAGATCAAGCGCAGAAACAGCCTCAACAGACGCAGCAGCAACAAAACTACCAACCACCTCATCAAAGAGGATTTCAGCAAACATCACCTACTCCACCTCCACAAGAAAAACAAAGGAAGTCTCTTGAAGAAATGATGGATGAGTTGATTGGTTTACAACAATTTTTACAAAACAATATACAGCAACTCCAACAAACTCAAGTTGACCAAAAAGTGTGTATAGACGGATTAGCTCGTCAAATTTCCCAACTTTCGGCTTCCATGAATGAACTCAAGGGGAATCAAGACCGATTACCATCATAAGTTCAAGTGAATCCTCGAGAACATGTGAACTTTATCACCTTGAGAAGTGACAAGGAGTTGGGTGAGTTATCAATCGAGAAGTCGGAAAAGAGTTCACAAAACGGATCTAAAGAGAGTACCAGTTTAGCCGAACAGGACGATTCTGAGATTCCAGCAGAAGATGAAGCTGAAAATTCGTTCTGTTTGCCCAATGAGAACACTGATCCGGCAGTTGTGCTGAAGGAAGAGGAAGCTGAAAAGGAAACCGAATTGGAGAAGCCGACTAAGGTACATAAACCTTTAAGTTTATATGATCCTAACATTGTGATTCCAGCACCTTTTCCTCGAAGATTAGCAAAGAAGAGGCCGGAGGTAGATTCCATTGACTTCATGTCAATATTTGGATGGCTAGAAATTAACCTTCCATTTCTTTAAGCAATCAAGCTTCCTCCGTTGAGCAAATTAATGAAGGATTTCATTGCTGAAAAGTCAAAGGATGCTGGCAAGATTTTGATGAGTGGAAACATATCAGTTGTGATGCAAAAGAAATTGCCACCCAAATGCAATGACCTAGGTATGTTCTCTTTGCCTTGCTACATTGGAGGTACAAAGCTTAAGCATGATATGTGTGATTTAGGAGCATCTGTTAACGTCATGCCATTATCTATTTATAATAGCTTAACTGGTATGGAGTTAGTAGATACTAAAGTTGTGATGAAGTTGGCTAATGGATCATGTGTTTATCCTGAAAGTCTGTTGGAGAATGTTCTTGTGAAAGTTCATGATTTTGTTTATCCTGATGATTTCTATGTGGTGAAAATGAGTAATATGCAGTCAAATGATTCCGCTAGTGTTCTGTTAGGCCGTCTTTTCTTAAGGACTGCTAAGTCGGTCATTAATGTCTTTAATGGTACTATTTGCTTGGATTATCATGGAGAGAAGTTCACTTTCAATATTGATGATAGCATGAGTAATCCTCTTGATGTTAAAAATGCATGTGCCATTGATGTGATTGACTCTCCTGTCCAAGAATATTTTGAGACTGAATTAATGCAGGAGAAATTAGATCTAACTTTGATGAAAGGGACGACTGATTTTGATGCTCAAGATTCTGGAAATAGGTCCAATTTGCCGAAACAGGACCCCTGCGACAGATCAGTGCCATTGGATGTAAAGCTACCCAAGTTGAAGCTTAAGCCACCTAAATTCGCAATAAGAAGGCTTGGTGATTTCTTTCCCTTTTTTTATTTTATTTTTATTTTTTTTATTATTTTGTTTTTTTCTTTGTTTTTTGTTATAATTTTTTTTTCTTTTAGTTTTGTGTTTGCGTCTATGTGTTTGTTCTCCTTGTTTATGCTTTTTCTTTGTTTACTTGAGGGCAAACAAAGTTTAAGTGTGAGGAGGTTGTCTTTGTGTGTTTACGTTAGTTCGTTTGTTATATTTTTTTTTGTTCGTTTGTTAGATTTTTTTTCTTGAGTGAAGTTTTTGTGTCAAGTAAAGCCAAGTATTATTGGATTTGTTTATGTTTGTGGATATACTCTGCTCGTTTGAGTCTTGTGATTAACTTGATGATTCAATATGCTTTCATATGGTGGAATGTGATTTAATTTTTGAGGAATTATTGAATGATACTTGGGATGACGAAAAATAGAAATAATTGAATTTTTTTAACCCACACTTATATAAGATTTGAGCCTAGGATAGTAGAGCACTCCCTACTTTATTTCTTTCTGGGAGAAATTTTTTATTCACAAGGTTGCAATATCGAGTGTGCCATTTTGTAATGAATGATAGAAGGCATTAGGGTGAACCACTTTTGGCTTGAGTTTCATTGTCCAACCTTTACATTAATCCCTAGTGAGCCTCTTTGAAGCCTTGACTATTTCTTTGATTTAAGCTACTAAATATTTAACCAAAGCCTATTTTTGACTTTCTCTTTGCCCTATTGTGCATGTTCAAACTCGAAAATTCATCCATGTGTGATTTAAAAGAAAATGGTAATTCTTATACATTCAGTCTACCCAAATAGAACCCTGTGCTGAAGTTTATGTTCTAAAAAAAGTTGATATTCGGTTCTGTTTGACCAAACGGAGACAACTGCTGTAACTCATGTTTTGTGTTGCTTATCATTGGAATGTATTCTGAAGCTGTGTACTGTATGTTTGTTCTATAATTTAGAAAGAAAGGTGCTGGAAAACAAAACATAAAAAAAGAAAAAAAAAGAAAAAAAATTGCACCTAAATTGAATATATAGTTTGATGGTTAGTTTGTTTAGCCAAGATGAGTTAGTTTGTTTTCTTTATGATGTCTATTATTCATGGATGATGATTCGGTTTGAACATGCATAATACTTTGTTCTTATTTTCTGAAGCCTAAGAATCCTATTAGATCCTTCCAAAATATTGAATGGTCCCTAGCCCCATTACGCCAAATGAGAAAAGACCTTCTGGAGTTACTTGTTGGCTACTTTATATCGCAATCGACTGAAAATTGTCTTTGTGTGGCTGTCCTGGAGTAGTGTAGGGAGTGAATGAGTGAAATCTGTGAGCTATATTTGATTTTTGACCAAGTTGATGATAGTGACGCATTATTTGAGATGTCATTTTGTCATTTGAAGGTTGAGATTTGCCTTGTAAGTTGTTTGATTCCTACTTGGTAGTGAAAAGTTTACGGACATAAACAATTTGGTATTTACTTGGCTATTGTGTGTCGAGTCAGTTCGTGTCTCATTTCTTATTATTCCATCTTATTTTTCTTTTATTGAGTCGTCCTTGTCGAGTCTTGGGGAGAATTAATATATATGAACAACCATATTTGGTGATTGAGTTTTATCTTCACTTCATACTTGAGGGCAAGCATGATTCAAGTGTGAGGAGATTTGATGTGTGGATTTTGGTTGTTCATATTATTAATTTTTCTATGATTTTATTTGGATATAATTTGCACTTTTTATGTATTTTTGTGTAGGAATCGAATTGTTCGTGAGCATATGAATTTGGACGAGAGAAATCGAAAAGGAAGAATTTATGTGCAATTTTGGAAGATAATGAATGGGCCGGACTTATTTTGTAATACATAGAGGGCTCGTTTGCTACGAAGTATGGGATAAGGCTTGATATGATTAGCTGGGATATCTTAATACATATAAAGAATTAATATTGTGTTTGGTATGATGTATTAAATTCTCTGCAAAACATATTAATTATGGTAAAAGGGTGAAATTATAGTAATTTCTTCTTATATTTAGTTGCAGTATTATTTATACCACCTTATAGGTGGTATTAGATAATAACAACAATAGGTATAATTCAACGGGCCCGAATTTTATAAAGGGCCCTATACTTTGTACCAAACAAGATATTAGGATGTATAATATATATTATACACCCTAATCACCCATAGCAAACAAGCCCAGACTATATTTTAGATACCTTTTAATTTAGGAGTTTATTTTTATTATTTAATTATTATATTATTTAGGTTATTTGGGAGGAATTTGCGGCTGAATAGGATTAGCTTTTACATTCTTTATTTTTATGCTTAGCCGCAAATTACATTAGGGCAATTAGTTTATACTTTTCATTCCTTAGTTTTTATTTTTTTCCTTAGCTGCCTAGATTAGAGAAGTCGACATACGCAACAGATACTTTGTGAAGTTTAACTTTTGGTTTTATTTTCTTCGTCGTCTTAATAGTGATCAATTTCTTGTTCTTATTTTAGTTTCTCAATTATTTCTATGTCTTCTTTATTTTATTCGATTGTGTTTGATATTAATATTATGCGTAGCTAATTCTTTAATTCAGCGAGAATATTGAAGAACTAGTCTAATAATCTGTGAGATCTAATTGTGTGAACAATTAATTTTCTAGGGTTTCGATTTATTCCTTGTGTTTAAAGTTAATTATGATTTTATTTAAGCCCGATCAACTTAGATTTAATTGGATTACAGTCAATTAGTTCCCCCAATCCGTAAGTGTTGGAATATGGCTAATTAGTGATGAAGCTACCATGTTCGTAGTAGGAATAAATTGGTAGACGAGTTATTACTTGCGTTCTTGGGTAATTCGTCTAAATTGGGTTCCTTCAAATCTGAAAGCTATTAGAGCATTAAATCTATGTCTGACGTCTCCAGTTAGGTTGTGTTTTAATAAGAGAAATAGTTAGGTCTGGCGTCTACAACTAACTATCGATAAAGTATGTAGGAATTGGGGTATGTCCACTGCATTCACGGTACCCTATAACTGGTTGGTTCTTGGGAATTAATTTATCTTTGTGTCGATGATCAGAGCCCTAGACTAGTGTGGATTTATTCGAAGCTGAATATTATTCTTCTGATTAATATTTGTTTTTGCTATTTAGGTAATTTATTGTTTTTTAGTTTTTAATTAAATTCTTTAAATTTAAGGCGTGGTGGCTACACCAAAACCGATTTATAGGAAAAATAAGTGATATCCTGTTCTCTGTGGTTCGACCATGCTTGTTGCTATACTAATTTTATTCTGAGCAGGTGACAGGAATTATTTGGTGGTAAACGACGGCCATCAAATTGACGCCGTTGCCAGGAAACGGTATTTATTAATTTATTTTTCCTATTGATCTTTTGTTACTTTTCTGTTGTTTATGAGCAGGGTCTCTAAACCGGATCCGCTATATCATCCTGAAATTGAGAAGTTCGCGAAACAATTGAAGAAAGAAACCAAGCTGAAGAAGCAACATAATCTGTTGGAACCGCAAGGAGATCCGTCTGCTCAGACGGAAGCTATTTACGAGTCTGACAGTAGTGTCCCAGAAACTGAAGGTGTTCCGTTTACCCGAACGGAAGGTATTTCTGAAGCAGAAACAGAAACTGAGGAAGAAGTTGTGTCAACTTTCGTTGCGATCACTGAAGGCGACATGGCAGATGAAGATCCGAGATTGAATGAACTTTCCAACCATCTGGAAGATAATCCTCTGTAGTATCCCGTCTTTCTTGAGTAATAAAAATAATTAATCTAATAAGAAAGATAAGAATTTTAGTAAAATAAAAATTTTCTTTCCGAAAATTTTACCCGGCAGATATATTCTACCGGAAAAATGAGTTTTAATTAATTTTTATCGTCTCGGTTAATCCGAAACGAAGAAGTTTTTACATTTATCAATAAATGATAAATGTTTACCCATGAATTGACTGAAAGAAGAATTTAATTTAATTACGTAAAATTTTACGTAAATTATCTTTTAAAATTTTAGTTTCGGTCGATTTGAAAATGTTACAAATCTCCGATTCTTTCTGTGAGATTTTTATCTAAGGTTCGTGAAACCTTAATCTTAATTACTTGTTGAGAAATTAAGAGTTTATCGGAGAGTTCGTCGTTGATAATTAGTTGCCGAGAGAAAGCGATTAAATAACTAACTAAAACTTAAGAATTAAGAAACATTAAAATATTAACCTAGTCTACCCTACCCTAGCATGTAATATGCATATATCTCTCTTCTCACCCCTCAAACTCATGCACACCACACAGCAAACACAGCAGCAGCAGCTGCACTCTCTCTTCTCTCTCTCGACACAAACACACACAACTTTGATCTTTAATCTTCAAGCTCAAGAACTCAAGTTCTAGCAATCCTTTCAAGTAGTCAAGTAAGCTTAGATCTCTAATCTTCCAAGCTTTTGTTCTCTCTTTCATGGTGGAAATTCCTACGTATATATATATGTATATATATGTCGAATTTGGGAAGAATTAGAGGAATGATTGTATGATGATGATCTATTAATATGATGTTTATATCATGTTTCTATGATTAATTATGAGTTTAAAATGATGCATGAAGAACCCTAGTTATAAATATATATATATATATATATATATATATATATATATCGATCATTTTGGGAAGAAACCCTAGAAATGGTTAGTTAATCTTCATGTCTTAATATTATGTTTATATGATGATTATATGATCATTGGTATGATTAAACCAAGCATGAAGAACCCTAACCCTATTTTTCTTGAGATAGTCGAAAGTATGAAGAAAATGCTAAATTTTAATTCATACATTGAATGATGATTTGTTCTTCATGAATTATGCTTAGAATGTTCTATTAAGATCAAATATGTAGCTAAATTAAATGTGAGATAACCCTAGCTATATTTTTCATTTTTTTCGAAAATAAGAAGAAAATGTGAAATAATTGATGCATGGATTATATGAATAATTTGATGTTAATTATGAGCTTAGATAAGTATTTTAAGAATATTTCATGTTGGAAGTAAGTATAAATTCCCAGCCAATCTCATGTTAGCCAAAAATGTAGAAATATATGAAAATTTAAATTAGGATTTGGAATGTGATGAAGTATGATGTAATTAATGATGTATTTAATGATATATGATGTTAAAGAAATATATTAGAGCAAGAGATAATGAAAAATGAGCCTGATTAATCCAGAAACCCTAGAAAAGGGTAATTAGGTTCTTAAAAGGGATTTCATGAGTTAATGATGAATTAAATAAAATAAAATGAAGAAAAAGAGCTTAATATGTTTAAAAAATTAAAATTAAGTTAGAAATTAAAAAGGAGAGAAAATAATTTTAGAAATACTAAAAGAAGAATAACCGAAAATTAAAATAAATAAATAAATAAATTATTAATTGATTTTTATTTAAGGAATTAATTGCATTTTGGAACTAATTATATAAAACATAATATTGTGTGAATTTCTGGAAATTTAATTCAGAATATTAAAGATTTTCTATTTTTGGATGATTTTTCCCGATTTGGGAGTTTATATGTTTAATCGAATCAATGTGTGTATTTAAAGTATAATTATGTTTGTTGTAATGAAATAAGTATAGAATTAAATTGAGAATTTTTTGAATCCGTTAGACGGATTAAAATCGATTTAGTCGATTATGATGAATAGTAATTTATGAATGTTGATGTTATATGAGATTTGATTGATGTTTGATGCTTAATGAGGAATTAAGATAGATTAAGAGTGTTTAAGAAGTTAAGATAGGAATTATCGAGTTTCGTCGAGTTTTGGCGTAGAAATCCGAATCGAATTACGTTAAGATTATCAAAGTCAGTTATTCGATAAAGGTTCTCGTTCTAAATTCGTATTCTATTCCAATTCAATTTAAAGGAACAAGCGGAAGCAGAAGCGGAAGCGGAAACGTGAAGTAAGAGGTTGAACAAGCAGTAAAGTTTTAAAGTTAAAGCTTAAATCGATCAGATGGGCTTTCTAAACTGAAAAACGTGAAAAACATGATATCGTATGATTTTCAAATCTTTGATACTTGCCAAATTATTTTTGAAATGTTAAGTATGTTACCATCTACTAAAGAAAGACGAATTCGGTTCCGCGCAAGGTGGAATCTGTGTACACATTGGTAATTGTGCGCATTTCTTTGATACGCCGATTATTCATAATCGTGAGCCTTTCCTTGATATGCCGATTACAAGTGATTGAGAAAGATGCCTCTTTCTGATCACCATTATTTACTGTAGATATGGTTCATACTGATATAAATGTCTGCAGACAAATGATTTTTGAGAAAAGAAATTATTTTAACATTTTACGAGTTGTTTTCAAAAAATCCTCGTATTATGTGTTTCTGACAAGTTTTCATATATAGCTGTATTCAGCAAAATTTTCAAATGTTTTCGGCATGTGTTTACTGAGTACGTAGTACTCAGCCCTGCATGTTATTTCTAAAACGTGCAGGTTAGCAGGGATGCAGATGACGAGGGTGGATGGACGTTGGTTGTTGTTGTTGTTGTTTTGATGAATGTAGAGCCTAGATTATATGTCATCATACATATAATCTCTTGTATTCCGCTGCTATGTTAAGATGTTTTGATATACTATAAATGATGTTTTGAATTCTGGATTTTAGAATCGAATTATGATGAAGTCGTTTAAATCCTAGAGTCGAGCTATGATCTTAAAGTCGAACCCTTATTGTTAAGTTATCTTTTGAAACTCAGCTTTGATATGTATTTAAGTAAATCTTTGTTCCATGAAGCTTTGTCGAACTTGAAACGGTTTTTCTTTATCGTGCTTTCTTGATCCTCAAGTCAACTTGTCATCTTCTTGATCAATGTCGATTATTTGGTTGATCAGGTTTATTTATTTCCAACATGTTGAATTCTTGGTCATTATTGATTATTTGGTTGATCAGATCTATTGATTCCGAGTTGATTTGAGTTATAGTTGTTGATAAGCATGTCGTTGTTGAAATCAATTAAACGTCTAGTTGATCTTGAGTCATGCGTGTCGTATTTATTCTAAAATCGATGAATTGTTGATTATGAATGTTCTTTATTATTCTTGAACGATAGCCAGGTCGCTATCTTAAATTCCTTTGTTAATCATAAATTGTGTAAGTCGTGGGACCTACCGGCCTTGACATCTGATATCGGGGTCCAGGCTGCGACATCCTCCAACACCGATACAAATACCAATTTTGGAGGCATCGATCGAGATCAAGGTGGGATTACTCAATGTTTTACCTAAAAACTAAAATTGTAAAAATCAATCATCTATGTGGCAACTGAATTTTTGCTTGTTGAGTTATTCATAGTAATTTTATATAGAACGACATCATTTCCTCTCACCGTCGGATATCCACGCACAAAATTCAGCTGTCACATAAGATATCCCTTAAATTGAATCATGTAGAAAATTATAAAAAAAAAATTAAGTTCATATATTTAAAAACAACTTTTGAAGGTCATGGAAAAAAAAAAGAGGTAACATTTGTGTATTTTAACCAAATTAACCATAAATAATACTCTCTCCGTCTCCCAAAAATGTGGTGCATATTTGATTTGTTGTAAGATATAAAATATTAGTTTAACCAAACTAACCTAAAACGGAGGGAGTATTAATTTGTAACAGAAAAAAAGAGGTTAATAATAAGTGTTATTTTATAGTATTTCATTTTTTTGTAATGTGATTTTGATAATCATTAATTTAATGTGTAAACATATAACTAATAGTGACATTTTCGGAGAAACATAATTAAAAGACTCATTCTATCCCACAATAAGTGTGTCATGTTCCTTTTTGGGCTATCCCACCTAAATATCCTATTTCCATTTAGGGAAACTTCATTCTCTCACAAAAATGTGTGGGCTCCATCATTTTCTATCATTTTATGTTTTAAATCACTTTTTCCTTAATTGTCGTACCGAAAAGAAATGAGACACTTATTATGGGACAAAAGTGTATAACCAAAAGCTAAAGAAAAAATAATTCAACAGTGAACAGTGTTGTCAAATCACAAAAATACAGCAAGTTTACATGTGGGAGCAAAATTGACGCAAAAATAGCGCTGAGCGATTTTTTTTTTGCTCTCCTCTTTTGGAGATGCTCTAATAGAAGTAGAATTTAAGCATAATTTTGTCATTGTAGAAGGCTTTAATCGATCCAAAACTGCCTGCTCCCACTCCAGCAAATCTACCTCAAGGTTTAATACACGACTGCTTTGGTTACAACTGAAATACAGTATAAATGTAGAAGATGAGATTACAAAAGAAAATGAAATTGAAACTACAAGTACATAAAACAAACTCAAAGAAACGACGTATGTACCTCATGATGATGACGAAACGAGCATGGCAAACAGTGTTGAACTCCTCTCTTTCGCCCGGAAATCCATTTCCCAAATCCTGACATTTCGGAAATCTCTAGTTCCTCCAAATTTGAAATACATCTCAATTCATCTTCAATCTTGTCCAGCTTTGGACAGTGCCTAATTTCAAGCTCAGAAAGGATCGGCATGGCTCCTTCTTCAACTTTCCACTGTCTCAAATTTGGCAACCCCCACAACTGAAGAGCTTTGAGCTTACAAAAGCCTGTTGCACGGCAAGTCATCTGTTTCCCCACGTACGAACATGGCCATAAGCACAAAGATTCTAGGCAAGGCAGCATCTCCAGTATCTGCATCGGATCATCCTCTATTTTGCAGTTTCTCAATGTCAACAACACGAGTCTTGGAAAAACTACCTGAGTTTCAATTTCTTGTTGCAGCTTCTGCATGCGCACGTCTATCCACAAGGAATGAAGATTGGGACATGTGAAGAGCTTCTTAAGAACTACTGGCACCTGTTCTTCGGAGAAAGATGTTGTTAAATCACAACCATCTTTGATGATAAGTGTAGACTCTTGCAGGTTATTCCTGTAGGTCATGTTGAGGTCATCAATGATTTCTGATAGGGCTTTTGTATCATAAGCTGTGGCTCGAAGACGTTGAAGGTTCTTCATTCTCGACACAAATGTCCAATCATGGAACAAGCTGTTGAACCCGACCAGTGTCTCCAGATTATTTAGGCAGTCCAACCTAAGCCGGTACTTTTTTGAATTACTGGTCTTTCGGTAATCAGGAAGAAACAAGTGCTTTAACCGAATCAGTTTGTTCAAAACATTTGGAATATGGACATCCCATGAATGAAATAGATCTAGTGTGCTTAAGTATATCAAGTTGCTGATGGAGTATGGCAATTCAGCAAATTCACAATTTCGCAAACGCAGGTATCTAAGGTGAATCAGATTACCAATCTCTTTCGGTAACTTTCTTCCCTGAAAGTTGCAACCTTCAAAAACTAACACTCTAGCCAATTTGAAGTTCTGGAAATATTCAACAACACTATTTGGGAAGTGTATTTTCCTCTGTTTTGAATGACAGATGAACTTAAGAGATCGAATGTGTTTGCTAGTTTCTTCATGAGTGGTCGTAAGTAAATCATGTTCTACTTCCACTTCGCCTCTAAAATGCATTGCCAAATATCTAGTTTTAATACCCAAAACAGATGGATTCAACAAATCAAACCTTCCCCCTTGACAATCCACAACCTTGAGACGAAAGTCCTCCTTCTTCCCCTTCAGCAAACATAGGTCTCGTACAACATCATGAAGATGGCACGATACATATCGTTTCCTTGATACAGTATCCTGCGCTACAATTTCAACCATGCACCTCGATGCCAATTCACTCAAGTAGAGTTCTGCGACATCCATCAACGTTCCCTCACTCACTCGATTCTCAACTGAAATCAAGCCTTCTGCTATCCACAACATGTACAGATTGTCCCCATATATGAGTTGATCCTCTACAAATTGACCCATATAAAGAAAACATGGTTTCAAGTAAGATGGTAGGTCTTCATAACTTAAATCTAGTACTACCGCATTGATCTTATTGTCCTCATCTGAGCTTCCAGCACTAAACAAGTAATCATCAATATTTTGTTTTACCAACTCCCACTCCTTCAACGATTGTCTTTTGCTCAAGATCCCTCCCAGCAATGAAATTACTAATGGTAGATAGCCACATATTTTCACCATCTTTTTACCAACTTCCTCAAATAATTCAGTTTGTGGTCCAAAGTCTGCAAGATACTATAGCATTTTATTTGTAACTTTGGAAGCATATTAGTCTATCAGTGTATGGAAAAATTACATTTATTACTACTGGTTAAGATGATTAATTCTACTGACTTCCCATTCAACTTGGACAAAGTTTGGAAATAAATATAATGAATTTGCTTAATGCCCGGGCCAAAGGTCACGGGTTCAAGTCCACCGTCACGCGGCCTTTAAAATTTCTTATAATGTTTATTCAAAATATATATATATATATAGAGCGCGGATCAAATAAGAACACTTTCTTAGGTGAGAAATAAGAACAAATCCGGACCCTTGATCTTTGTTGATCTACGGTCTAGATTTAACCGTGCATTTAGTTACTGTAATTTATGCATTTAAATGTCAATGCATTTAGTTTCTGCATTTTATGCATTTCCGATGTAATAAAAATGCATTGTTCTTACGTTTTTATATAAGATGTGTTCTTACCAGATCCACTCCCTATATATATATATATATAATGAATTTGATGGGCAGGCTTGGATTATAGGTGTTCACGGGCCGGTTCCGGTTCGGAACCGGCCCGAAACCGCCGGTTCCTGTTCGGGAAAGTTGGAACCGGAATCGGAACCGGCCCGCCACGGCCCACGGTTCCGGGTCGGAACCGGCCCGTATTGGACGGTTCCGGTTCCGGGTCGGAACCACCGGTTTAGGGCCCGAACCGTCTAAATTTTTTATTTTTGAAAATATAAATTATATTGTCATTCAAACTCATAAATCATTAATGTAATGTATAAAATCGATATAGAACAAAATATATCTTCATTCATAATAATATATGATCAATTACAAATGAAAATATATAATTATTCAAAAACGGTTCCACGGTTTCGAACCGGAACCGCCGGTTCATGTTCGAACCTTATTATTATTATTATTATTATTATTATTATTATTATTATTATTATTATTATTATCACCATTTTTTGCTTTTTTTCATTCAATTTACCATTGTAATTGTCATTTTTGCTTTCTATGTGATATAATTAATATGGATTAACACAAAATATAATTTAAAACTAAAAAAAATAAAAAATTGTCGGAACCGCCGGTTCACAGTTCCTAGCCTTTGGAACCGGAACCGGCCCGTCCCAAGCACGGTTCCGGGCCGAAAAACGTTGACCACGGTTCCGGTTCCGGGCCGGAACCGGCGGTTCCGGGTCGGTTGAACACCTCTAGCTTGGAGAATAAAGATCATATCCAACGTAGCATTTGGCCAAAAATGAGATTTTTCTTATTTTATTTGAAAAACTTATGAAATTAATAGAAGAATGTAACTATATTTGAAATTAACATAACAAATGTTTGAATTTTACCTTATAAAATAATTGACAGATGATTACTGATTGAAACGAACAAATTAATGTAAACTTAATGATAACTAGGAGCATTATATATTCATGGATCTTATATTTAAAATTAAAAAATAAAGCCTATTTTTGAAAACTAAAATATACATAGTTATAGTGTTATTATAACTTTATTTTATAAATAATTTATTTCCAAGTTGTGTATTGTTTTATTCTTATTTTTGTCTTCTTTCTGGTTATGAAAATTTTATAATACATAGTTTTAGTTATAATCTACATAAGCATGACTGGTTGAGGGCAGTGATTAGCAAGTTGAAAATTTTATATGTAAAAGGCCAAGAAAATGATGGATCATACCAAATTAGAGGACCAGAAAGACTATACTTTGTTTAGGGTAGAATTAATGTCAACATTTAACACCATAATTCGTAATAGAACAAGTTGGATCGTCTATTACATGATCGTGCAACAACAAAACAATTGAGATAGAAATGGTAAAAACGACACAACAATAATTGAGATAGAAATGGTAAATTGGTAAAATGACAAAAAGAAAGATAAAACAAGTTAACATGCATCACAAAATTTACACACAGTGTGTTATATGGAAACCAACCTGGTGGAACATAGTTTCTTGGGAATGCTTTGCATTTGAGCAGTTGCCATCCATCAGCCATGTTTAGGAGGCCAAGTTTGTAAGATAATCCCACATCTGCAACGTTCTGGTTTCGAGTTGTCATCAGAATCTTGCTATGTACAAAGACATCCAACAGAGCATCCCGGTGTCCGATTTTCCAGAGATCATCCAATACAATCAGACATCTTCTTCCTTTCTGGACTTGAAAGAGCTGCTCGACCAACTCTGTGTCGCTTAGATCCATGTCATCTTCCTTCTTTTGTGGCATTAACTGCTTAAGGACTTGTGCCAAAATAGATCTAATCTGGCATTGTTGAGTAATACAAACCCAAGCGAAGCAATCAAAGGCATGCTTAACATCAACATGGTTGTACACTCTCCGAACAATGGTTGTCTTTCCTAGTCCACCCATTCCCCATACAGAAATAACTCGGGTTAGTTTATCATCAACTGTAAGAGAAACAAGTCGTCTCAAATCTTCCTCCATTCCCACAAAGCAATCATTGGCTTCAAAAGAAAATGTTTTTCTTTTCCATGTTTGGTTTTCACTTGCAGCTGGAGAACCTGAGTTTTCTCCTTGAATAATACTTCTTAGGCCGTAGTCTCGCATGCTTTTGTACACTCTTTCAATATCTGTTGTGATCTCTGATATGTCCAGACCAATCTTGTGGAGTTTGCAGCAGCGTAAGACACAACAAAATCTTTGACAAAATTGCCTAATTCCCCTTCCTCTTTTTGAAGAAACTTGGATGACAGAATACATTTCAATAACATGTTCAGCTTGGTACACAAGATCTCTGATTTCTAGCATCCAGTAAGCAACACTCTTGCTTTCGTGTCGTCTTGATCTGTCGGTGTCCTCTAAGAGACACTGCATCTCTTTGAGCTGCGATCCCAATCCCTTCACTTGACTGCCCACACCAGATAAGAATTTGGTTTCGTCAAGCAGCAAATTTCGAAGGGTTTCTAAAGCAACTAGTATTGCTGCTTCAGCCATTCTCAAATGATAATCAATTAGCAATGTAATGCAGATGTATTATCAATATAAACACAAAAAGCAAATGAAGTGCCAAGTATGTGTGTGCTTTTCATAAGGTTTGAAATACAAAAAGTCCTAAAATTCATAATCTTAGCTTGGAATTTTTACAAAATAGTTTGAACTAGTAGAAGCTCCATTTCCACAGTCAACTTTAGAAAACTTGATGTCTTGAACACGCCATGAAAAGCATATATTACCCACTGACCCAGTCCAAGCCAAGGTAATGATGCTGTAATTTACATAAAACCACTTGAAATTTGAATAGAATTTCCCTCAATTCCAACTACTGAGGCCGAATAACACAAAGTAAACAATTAGTTATTCATCTTCAAATTAATATTATCGGGAAATTTGAATAGAATTTCCCTCAATTCCAACTACTGAGGCCGAAAAACACAAAAGTAAACAATTATTTAGTCATCTTCAAATTAATATTATTGGGAAAAAAAACCCTAGAAAACTGAGATCACTCACCCGACTTAGCTTTCTGAGCATTTCAGCGAGTTCGTTGAAATTGATCTGAAATGTTAATCTCATTTTTTTCTTGACCGATAAATTAAAGGCCAACTGAATTATGCAGACATCGTTTGTGCTTCTGCAACTAAACAGTTCGATTATATGCTCCGAAATTTCGGTCGAAACTGAACCAATTGAAATTTATATTTCTAGATATATATTTGACCTGATAGTCTCTAATGATTCTCTAATGATTCGGTCATAATAATTTTTTTTTATTTTTTGACTTTAAAAAAGGGGAGAAGTAAAGATTGAGATCGAGACGCAGGGCCGAGCCCTGATGGTACTGGTAGGCCCAAGGGACAATGGCCTAGGGCTCCCAAATTTTAGGAAAAATGCCATTACTTACACCAAGTCCCGTACATAATTGTCGACTAACAATTTTGTATCCTAATCTAAAAAATATGTTTATATTATATTTCTACATTTAGATACATAGATATGTATAAATTATACCTTTTTGTTTGTCTCAATACTCCAATATACTCACTTTGGCATTTAAAAAATTTGTTATACACACCTATTTTGAAACAAATTAGTTATACTCAAGTTTATAAAAATACCCTTGGATTGTGACATATTTTATTGAAAAAGTTGCCAATGATTGAGAATCTCTTACATTGTGTCATAACTTTTGTCCTTATGTACTTATCTTGCACAATCATTGTGAAATTATCTGCGAATTATTGTTTAAATTGTAGATTTTGCAGATCATTTATTTTGTAAATATTATTTTACATATTTATTTAGTATTAACGAGTACGTACAGATAAAAAAATATTGAAGGCCGAAAAATATATAAATTATACCAAAAGAACAATAATATCATGAAGAACCAAAAAAATGAAGATCCCTCTCGCACAATGGCAAAAAAAATGAAGATCCCTCTCGGGCGGGATCTTCTTAAAAAATGTAGATGTTCGAGGGGGAAATTAATTTTTTATGTCTAGATTTAATTATAAAAATTAACTATGAAATTTTATTGTGAATTAGTGCAACATATATTAATATTTGTAATTTTTCTTTGATTTATTCATGATTTCGTATTTTTAGACGAATAATTTGATTAAATATATGATTTTTTTTAATTATAAATGCATTGAGAGGTTCCTAAATCAAATCCCTCTCGGTTTAACCAAGATCCCTCTCGACATACATGAAATCCCGCTTGAGCGGGATCTAGACACGTTGTAGATGTCCGAGAGGGATCTTGGTTTTTTATGTTTGAATTTAAATATAAAAATTAACTATGTAGTTTTTATGTGAATTAGTGCAAAATATATTAATATTTGTAATTTTTGTGTGATTTATTCATGATTTCGTATTTTGGACGAATAATCTTAATTTGATTAAATATATTATTTTTTTGAATTATAAAGATTATATTATTATAACAGTCCAAAAATATGAAATCATGAATAAATCACACAAAAATTACAAATATTAATATATTTTGCACTAATTCACATAAAAATTACATAGTTAATTTTATATTTAAATCCAAACATAAAAAACCAAGATCCCTCTCGGACATCTACAACGTGTCTAGATCCCGCTCGAGCGGGATTTCATGTATGTCGAGAGGGATCTTGGTTAAACCGAGAGGGATTTGATTTAGAACCTCTCAATGCATTTATAATTCAAAAATCATATATTTAATCAAATTATTCGTCTAAAAATACGAAATCATGAATAAATCAAAGAAAAATTATAAATATTAATATATGTTGCACTAAATCACAATAAAATTTCATAGTTAATTTTTATAACTAAATCTAGACATAAAAAATTATTCCCTCTCGGACATCTACATTTTTTAAGAAGATCCCGCCCGAGAGGGATCTTCATTTTTTTTGTCATTGTCCGAGAGGGATCTTCAGTTTTTTGGTTCTTCATGATATTATTGTTCTTTTGGTATAATTTACATATTTTTCGGCCTTCAATATTTATTTATATGTACGTACTCGTTAATACTAAATAAATATGTAAAATAATATTTACTAAATATATAATCTGCAAAATCTACAATTTAAACAATAATTCGCAGATAATTTCACAATGATTGTGCAAGATAAGTACACAAGGACAAAAGTTATGACACAATGTAAGAGATTCTCAATCATTGGCAACTTTTCCAATAAAATATGTCACAATCCAAGGGTATTTTTGTAAACTTGAGTATAACTAATTTGTTTCAAAATAGGTGTGTATAACAAATTTTTTAAATTTGAAAGTGTGTATACAAAATTTTCACTCTTTTTGTTTTATACATATATATAGTCTAATTTAGAAATTTATCATAATAATGGTAAAATGAATATCGAAAGAATAATACTCCGCCATCTATGAAATTTGAATTGAATCTACATTTTAGTTTTAAATTTAAAAAAAAAAATTGATCACTTAACAGATGTCACAAGTTTCACAACTAAAAAAAATCGCTATGCTCCTTTGCTCTCTCTCTAAATTGAATCGGGGGTTTTCTAAATCTCAAATTGAATAGAGGGTTTAAGGAGCACTGGAATAAAGGAAGTCAATAACAGTGAACAGATCAAGGTTTGCCATTTTTTGATTTGTATGTTTTGTGGATTCGAGAGGCATATATTCTATCCTTGCATGTGGTTGCTGGAGCCTGGAATACGATGTTTGTTTTTTATATCAAAAACTCTTTAATTTATTGAATCATTGATATCTATTGAATTGATTGGTATTTGTGTGATTTTTTTTTTAAAATATTATCTTTAATTGTGTCTAATTGATAAGTAAAAAAAATGAAAAAGGGCCTTTTTTTTTTCCTTTTTGCCTAGGCTTCTGAAATGTTAGGACCGGCCTTACCGAGACGTTTAATGCTTGAATGTCCCAAAGGAACGGTAATAATTCTAGAAAATTACAATTGATGCATGGTCGATGAATTATCTTCGTAGTGAATGAAGGCTAGACTTCAAACTTCAATTTTGATTTGAGTTGGTTTGATTTGAGATAAAAAATAAAATAAAAAAATTAAAAGAAAACTTTGATCGATTTCAACCACTTAAAGAAAGTGTATTTATTTAATTTTTGAATTTTGATTCGATTTTTAACAGTAAAAATGGTTTAGACATATATGTGTACATGAGTCGAGCATCAACAATTGAAGATTGATTCGTTTGATTTCCAGTTGAGTTTAGGAATTAGGATATTAGAAAATTATAGGATTAATTCACTAATCTAAACAAACTTAGTCGAAACTTAAGAAATACATAGTAATTATAGATTAAAAAAAGGTTATATTTACTTATTTAATAATTAAATATCTAGATTAAAAATTATAACATAATTGATGAAATGTAACTTTAATAAAATGAATTTGATGAAACTAATTAATTTACTATAAGCAAAAAAATTACTTAAATGTCTAATTCAAAAAAATTACTTAAATGTCATATTTTAATTATAAATTATTAATAAAGAAATTCCAATTAATTACTTTTCGAGCTATATCAAGTTCTCATAAATTTAGTAACAAGACGAATACTACAAAATTAATAGCAATTGAAACCGAGCATTACTAAGCCCATGTTTGGTTCGATATTTTTTGGGCATGGAAATAGATTCAATTAATTGAATCCATTACTTCTTGTTTGGTTTGAGTATTGGGTTAACCATTACCCTTACTTGAGGGTAACCAATCCCTCAAAATGTTACCCTCCAAACTAAAGCGGTAACAAAATTCTTTTATCTCTGAAATTATTTCACAAGGTGATTTATTTCCATTGTCAAACACTCACTAAAAGTAACACTTATTGTCTGTCGTCATTCCTCCCCTCTACCTACTAAATTGTTTTCAAAGAAGTTTAAATAACTTGCGAGAGACTCTCTCCGTCTCATTTCAATGGTTTCAATTAACTTGAGTATTTATTTGTTCCATTTCAATGCTCTGATAATAAAAATTATAATACCCCACATCATAGAATAGACACCTTCAATATAATGTAATAAGAGAGGAAATTGGTAGGTCCATCACTTTTGAAGAATGAACAGTGTCAATGGGAGAGATAGATTATTTATTATTATTATTATAAAATTATTTTTTTGAAATTAAAAAATAATACCCGGGAAATCATAAATCCGGCGAGAGCAACTCTGTCCCCGTTTCTGTCCCAAAAACCCTAGAGCTCGGCCATTCCGCCGCTGCCACCACCACCGTCTCCGTCGCACGCTTACAGTCACTGCACGCTGTTTCGGTGTCGCAAGCCACAGGCAACACAGCCTACTAGCAGCACAGTGGTGTAGACTCAGCTCGTTCGAGCTCGACCTTCGCCTCCCGTCGGGAATTCGAACTCCGGCACTGGAAGGTAATCAACTTAAATAGAATTGATGGAATGATTAGGTGATAGCTAAAAATCAAATTGTGCTTTGTGTCATAGGCATTAGTTTGTTGATTATTCAACCTCTGCTTTGATGAGAATGATGCATGATACAAGTCTACTAATAAAACGATGATGCCAAATTAGCCTTGTATATATTGATTTGTGAGTGATTTTTTCTCGTTACAATGATGATTCCAAATCAGTCTGTAATGCTTTTCTCAATATTCCAGTGGCAGCAGCCCTTTCTCTGAATAAATTTCCACGCTCATAACATGCCCGCAGCAAACCGATATTTTGTAGCTCTAGATGAAGAATCTGATGATAACTCCCCAAAT
Organism: Agastache rugosa; assembly: GCA_031470985.1. Taxonomy (NCBI): domain Eukaryota; kingdom Viridiplantae; phylum Streptophyta; class Magnoliopsida; order Lamiales; family Lamiaceae; genus Agastache; species Agastache rugosa. Next base: position 16,125,363 of record CM062604.1, read on the forward strand.
TCCAATCCTTCAGAAACTACTCATACAACGGTCAAAATATTTCAAGACGCAGTTCTTATCTTGCCATGGACACCACATGCTCAACGAAATGCCAGACCGACCGAATGTCTCTGTTCACCGCTTCATGCTCAATCTCATCAACCAAAAGCGCCAGCGCGAAGCTCTTTGTGTTTTCAAGAATCATCTTCAAACGGATCTTTCCGGAGTTAATGAAGTAGTGATTGCGCTTGCTTCGAAGGCTTGTGTTGGGCACCCAAGAATTGGGCGTCAAATTCACGGTTTTGCGGTGGTTTCTGGTTTTGTGGATAATGTTTCAGTGTGTAATTCTTTGATGAACATGTACAGTAAGTCAGGGGATTTGAGGAGAGCTTTGTGTATTTTTGTGAATTTGAAGAGCCCTGATACCGTCTCTTACAATACAGTGATATCAGGGTTTGAAGATAACAAAAGTGCACTCCTTTTTGCTCGTGGGATGCATTCAGCTGGGATTAATTTTGATTCTAGAACTTTTACTAGTTCTCTTGCCCATTGTGCAGACGGCGAGGATTTTGATTTTGGGTTTCAATTGCATTGTCTTGTTTTGAAGTTAGGTTTGGAGACAGAGATTTTTACTGGGAATGCACTTATTACATTGTATTCGAAACATGGAAAAGTTGAGGAAGCTAAAAGAGTGTTCAGTGAAATGCCCTATAAAGATTTGGTTTCTTGGAATGCCATTATCTCTGGCTATGCTCAGGAGGGCAATAATGGATTGGGAGCCATTAAAGGATTTGTTGAGATGGTGATGGAAGGCTTGAAGCTTGACCATGTCTCATTTACTAGTGTGGTTGCAGCTTGTGGTCATGAGAGAAACCTCAATTTCGGAAAGCAGGTGCATGCTTTGTCAATGAAAAGAGGATATGGTAATCATGTCAAGGTTTGTAATGTTCTCATGTCTATGTATTCAAAATGCGGAACTGATGAAGATGCAGTAGCCGTCTTTGAGAATATTGTCGACCGTAATGTCGTATCTTGGACAACAATGATCTCTATAGATGAAGAGGATGCTATAAATTTATTCAAGGAGATGATACAAGATGGAATATGGCCAAATGATGTTACTTTCATTGGATTGATTCATGCGATAACAAAACACAATATGGTGCAAGAAGGCCTAATGGTCCATGCATTCTGTACGAAGTCAAACTTCCTATCCGAAACTAGTGTGGCAAATAGTTTCATTACCATGTATGGCAAGTTTCAGCTGGTAGAAGACTGCATTAAGGTTTTTGAGCAGCTTGACGACAGAGAAATCATATCATGGAATGCTTTGATATCTGCTTATTCTCTGAATGGCATGTACCAGAAAGCTTTACAAGTATTCTTCTCGGCTTCCAAAGAATTGACACCAAACCCTTATACATTTGGTGCTGTCTTACATGCAGTAGCCTCATCTGAATCAATTTCTCTTAGGCAAGGCCAACGATGCCATGGCTTCATGAAAAAACTTGGATTGGATAGTGATCCAATTGTATCTGGTGCACTTCTTGACATGTACGCCAAACGGGGGAGCATGTTTGAATCCGAGAAGATCTTTTGTGAGTTGACAATGAAAAACCAAATTGCTTGGACATCTATAATCTCTGCCTACTCAAGGCATGGGGACTATGAAAAAGTCATGAAGTATTTTAAGGAAATGTTGATGGAAGGCGTCAAGCCTGACTCCATTACATTTCTTTCCATTTTGACATCATGCAGTCGCAATGGGATGGTTGATATAGGACGTGAAATTTTTGATTCAATGATTAATGATCATTCTGTCGAACCATCAGCTGAGCACTATTCTTGTATTGTGGATATGTTGGGACGGGCAGGGAAACTGAAGGAGGCTGAAGAACTTCTGAGCCAGATCCCTGGGGGACCTGGAGTATCTGTCTTACAAAGCCTACTCGGGGCATGTAGGATTTACGGAGATGTAGAGATGGCAACTAGGGTTGCTGATACTTTGATTGATATGGAGCCTAGTGAATCAGGTTCTTACGTTCTGATGTCTAACTTGTTTGCTGAGAAGGGGAAGTGGGAAAAGGTCGCGAAAATTAGGACGATGATGAGACAGAGAAAAGTGATCAAAGAAGTAGGATTTAGTTGGGCAGATGTTGGCAACATTGACAACACAATAGATTTGCATGGATTTTCATCTGGAGACAAGTCACATCGTCTGTCTAAAGAAATCTATGAAATGACCGACTTGCTAGGATCAGAAATGAAAAGAAGAGCAAGATGCTACGAGATTTGCATATAACTGATGTATACTGGTTATTCATACTAAGAATGCAAAAAGAGGGATAATCGTTATGATAGAATGTATCATATTTCACATCCTTGCTGATTAGCAGATGAGCTCTTCTGGAACTGTATGCTACCTAATCAGTTACATTAGTAGTATAAGACAAGGATAAATCATCACATGTTCATCAGAGAGCATTTTGCTAATGAAGCAGGGGCATGTTTTTTTAAACTGTAACGTTCCCTTACTCGTCTGGTTTCCTGCAGTAACTCATCAGTTGTACGCGAAGGTCTTTGGTGACAGTGAAGGTGTTCACTTATGCAGGGACTTTCTCGAGCAGACATGTCTTTCACAAGGTATGCTTTCTATTGTCTGTTAACTGAGTGCTATCTCTGCTACCGTATCAATGTCAGCATTTTTTGAAGTACTCCATTATTCTTACCTTATTGAGTTACATGCAATCACAAATCTTTTTGTTTGCAATCTTTCTTGTTTGTCTAAGCAGTGAGAGTTTGATGAGAAAATCTTGGCTTCTGATTAAATATATATTGGTCTGACTGGTAGATGGCCTTGGATATTACCATATTCTTTTGTGTTTGCATTTGTTTTGCTTGGTTGTACACTTTATATAGCAACATAATATTTAATTATATTTGTATTTCAGGGTGACAAAAAAGTTGATAACATTCGGTATTCTTATTTAGTCATCATCAAATTAATATTATTGGGAAGAAAACTGAGATCAATCCGAGCATTTCAGCGAGTTCGTTGAAATTGATCTGAAATGTTAATCTCATTTTTTTCTTGACCGATAAATTAAAGGCCAACTGAATTATGCAGACATCGTTTGTGCTTCTGCAATTAAACAGTTCGATTATATGCTCCGAAATTTCGGTCGAAACTAAACCAATTGAAATTCATATTTCTTGATATATATTTGACCTGATAGTCTCTAATGATTCGGTCATAATTTTTTTTTTCTTTTTTTTGACTTGGAAATGCGGAGAGGTAAAGATTGAAACCGAGACGCAGGGCCGGGCCCTGATGGTACTGGTAGGCCCAAGGGACAATGGCCTAGAGCCCCTAAATTTTAGGAAAAATGCCATTACTTACACCAAGTCCCGTACATAATTGTTGACTTACAATTTTGTATCCTAATCTAAAAAATATGTTTATCTTATATTTCTACACATTTAGATACACAGATATGCATAAATTATACCTTTTTGTTTTATACATATATATAGGGCTGTCTAAACGGGTGGCGGGTAATCGGGTAGTGTTGTACCGACCCGACACCCGACGGGTATTGGGTACCCGATACCTGCATATTCGGGTAAACGGGTCGGGATACGGGTTGAGTTTTTTAGAAATTTCGGGTATCGGGTATACCCGACATCCGATTCGGGTACCCGAGTATACCCGAATTTTTAATTTATACTATATTATATTACTTTAAATTAAGTTAATTAACTTCTAGGATACAAACTTATGAGATATATTTATGGTTTTAGTTTATGATTAATAGTATTGGTGATATTTTTTTAATTTTAAATTGCTATATATTTCTTGTTTCTTTTGGTTGCAGATTGTTATGGTCATTGCTACGAGTTTAATAGTTTATAATTTAAATTTAATATAATGTGATCCGACTTTATAAATCAATAATACCTCATGATGTATGAATATATCGTATTGTACTTCTTTATATATTAAACATTGCATATATATAGTGTAAGATATAAATTGAAAAATGTTGAATAATTTATTTTAGGCATAACATAGAACATAAATTAAATAATATCGGGCAAGTCGGGTACCCTAATACCCGATTGGGATACCTGACGGGTATTTGGATACCCAATTTTTAATATAGGGTCGGGATAGGGTATAATAAATTTGGAAAAATCGGGGTCGGGTACCCGACATTTTTGGGTAGGGTACCCTACCCAACCCGTTTAGACACCCCTACATATATATAGTCTAATTTAGAAATTTATCATAATAATGGTAAAATGAATATCGAAAGAATAATACTCCACCATCTATGAAATTTGAATTCAATCCACATTTAAGTTTTAAATTAAAAAAAAAATTGATCACTTAACAGAAGTCACAAGTTTCATAACTAAAAAAAAAACCGCTATGCTCCTTTGCTCTCTCTCTAAATTGAATCGGGGGGTTTTCTAAATCTCAAATTGAATAGAGGGTTTAAGGAACACTGGAATAAACAAAATCAGGAACAATGAACGGGTCAAGGTTTGCCATTTTTGATTTGTGTGTTTTGTGGATTCGAGAGGCATATTATATATCCTTACATGTGGTTGCTGGAGCCTGGAATACGATGATTGTTTCCTATATCAAGAACTCTTTAATTTATTGAATCATGTATATATTATTAAAACGAATCTTGATTCAAGCCCTCCCCTTAATTTTAGGTCCTACTTGGCGAGCTATTCATTCCGTATTTCTATTTATCTTAAATTATAATTTTAAACATTTTTAATTAATATATTTAATTATTGGAAAATTTAATATGGAAAGAAGTAGGTAATTTAATTAAAGTAGGTAATAAGGACGGAAATAATATATAATTATTCAAGGGATCTAAGTCTATGGAAAGAAGTAGTATAATATTTATTAATTTGGCATCACTCATAATATTCGTAAATACGAATTATTTTTATATTTAATAGTTAACTGATGGAAAATATAAAAAACATTTATCAAAAAGGACGGAAATAATAAACTCTAGAAAAGATCCAATCTATAAGAGCAGCCTCTCAGTATTTTGAGTTTTCACCTAATCTAAGCCCTCAACTTACTTTAATGCATCTAAACTCAAGCAAATAATATATAAATCTGCAAAAATTAAGCAACAAATGTGAGAATTGAGAAAACGTGAATTAAAATCTAATCGGAGCTTGGTCGGTTGGTCCGGTGATACTCAATATAGTAATTAAATTCTTACTTTTTATGTGTTTAGATAGACATTTTCAATTATTAATATAAAAATTATATATATAAATATATATATATATATATATATATATATATGGAGTGGATCTGGTAAGAACACATCTTATATAAGAACGTAAGAACAATGCATTTTTATTACATCGGAAATACATAAAATGCAGAAACTAAATGCATAAATATTTTAATGCATAAATTACAATAACTTAATGCATTAATATTTAAATGCATAAATTACAGTAACTAAATGCACGGTTAAATCTAGATCGTAGATCAACAAAGGTCAAAGATTTAGATTTGTTCTTATTTCTCACCTAAGCAAGTGTTCTTATTTGATCTCGAATTTCAAATTTGTTTGGTTTTTAAAGCCCCTATCCTATTTGATCCGAAAATCCAAAATTTTGATATAATAAAATCCGATCCGATCCGATCCGTAATTTGAAAAAAATCAGAACCGAATTTCATATTTCTGTTTGAATTTTCGAATTTCGGTTATTTTGCTCACCCCTATTTTTATTTCTTTAAAATTTGAATACTTTCGAAGAAATGATTAAATCTTCGATCTAGCAACCCAGCATGGATCCTATGCTTTATTTGAAATCAAATCAGAAGCTCTGTTCTCGTACAAATCCATTAGATTAAAAAGGGTTAATTGCCGTTAAATTCATAAGGTTCGCCCGCTTTCTGTAATTGCACACAAAATATAATTTGTGAACTATAATACATAACCTTTAAATTTTTGGCAATTTTTGTTCGGTGGTCGGCTTCCTCCAATTTGAATCTTACGTGGACGTCGGAATTGACACGTTACACTCACCGAATATTCAAATTATTTTTTTAAAAGATAAAATAATAAACAAAACAAAATATTAATCTTTTTCCACCTGTATACCATCTCTTCTACTCTTTCAATCTGGCTTCAACCTCTGCATCTTCTCTAATTCCGGCGAAAAAACCCATCGGTCCGTCGTTGCCTCAATCCCCACACCACTACCGCACCGCCGTCCTGGCGCCTCCTGTCTCCCTCGAAAACAAACGATGACAGCAGTAGCTCGACGGCGAAGGCGACGGTGATGAAAAAGTTCGATACTCTGTCGCCACCGTCGAGCACTTCCACTTCCTCCATTCCCATCAGATGAGCCCGGTGGTAAAGAAATTACCTTCAAGCGAATTCTCTTAAATATTTGCCAAGAGGTATTTGAAGGTGCTGAAAAATTGTGGAAATATGTTAAGCAGATGAATGCTCCTGAGTAAGAATCAGAGCGACAGGATAAGGAAAGGTTAATCAAACTCCGAACACTTGGAAATATCCGCTTAACTGGAAAACTTCTGAAACAAACGATGGTTCCGGTCGCATCGTAGCAGCTGAACCAGAGGTTGGGTGGTGGTGGCGGTCGGAGAAGAGGGATGGGAGAGAAGAGAGAGAGAGATGAGAAGCTGACCAGCCACCAAAAGCAAATTGAATTCTACCTTTTAAGTTGCAGGCGATAAGAATGAGAAACGGGAGTGACGGGCGTAAGTGAGTGAGAGAGCTCAGTTGACGGGACGGACGTCGTCGCTGCTGAACCAGGTGTGTGGCGGTGGTGGTGGTGGCGGTCGAAGTGGCGGTTGCAGAAATGGGAGATGGCGGTGGCGGTGAGAAGAGGGGTGAGAGAGAAACCATGACGAGAGAGAGAGAGAGCTGCAGGGTTTCATTTTATTTTTTTTTATTTTTATTTTTATTGAAAAAGATGAGTTGGCAAATGTTATGTCTTTTTTTTATTTTTTATTTTATTTTTCTATAAACCACGTCGTTTGGACATTTGGTGAGTCCAACATGTCTATTCCGGCATCCACGTAAAATTCAAATTGGGGGAAGCCGATCACCAGACAAAAATTGCCAAAAATTCAAAGGTTATGTATTATAGTTCAGAAATTTTATTTTTTATGCAATTTCAGAAAGCGGGCAAACGTTATGAATTTAGTGGCAATTAACCCGATTAAAAATAATAATCTCAGAGACAGTTGAGAATTGAAAAGATGCACACATGACAAATTTCTGATACAAATCTGCATTTTATGTATTTTATCATGCACGAGCATTACACAAATAAAACAATGTCATAGCTAGGGCTGAAGAAATTTACCGACGGTTTCGGTTTTACCGGCGGTTTACCATTTACCGCCGGTTTCGGTTTACCGTTTACCGTATTCCGCGGTTTCGGTATGGTATTCGGTTAGTAGGTTTTCAAAATATTCGGTAAATGGTTAACCATTTACCGAACCTCGGTAAATGGTTAACCATTTACCGAACTTCGGTAAATGGTTAACCGACTATTTTTATATATATTATATATTATATATTATATAATATTAATTATTAATTTATATTTAACTAAAAAAGTAAAAAGAAGTCTGAAAGATTGCAAAAAGTATTGTGTTGCACTATGGATAATGCATCGGCAAATGACGGGTGCATTAAGTACGTGAAGCCTATCCTAGAGCAGTGGAATACAGGCATAGCTGGTGGCAAGTTTCTTCATGTGCGTTGTGTTGCACACATTTTGAATCTGGTGGTGAATGACGGCTTAGAGGAGATAGGCATATCTGTTAGACGAGTTAGAGAAGCTGTGAAGTGGATAAGGGGCTCACCAGCTAGAGAAGAAGCATTCATGAACACTGTGAATTTTCTCAACATTGATTCCTCCAAATCTTTGGTTCAGGATGTCCCGACAAGGTGGAATTCAACATATCTGATGTTAGAGACAGCCATACCCTATGAGAATGCCTTCAAGTTCTTCGGTGGGGTGAAGGCTGACTTTGTTTCAGATATGAATCATAAGAAGTACAAAGACCAGCCTCTTGGGATTCCTGAAGAGCGAGATTGGGTTCACGTGAAGAGAATGATGGAGTACTTGGAGAAGTTTTATGATCTAACTCTTCTCGTCTCCGGCACTACTTATGTGACCTCGCACCAATTCTTCATGCAAATGTGTGACATCTTTCAGCTTATTTCTCACTTGGAGGTGGAAAAAGATGATGAGGTTAGTGCAATGGCAAAGAAGATGAAGATCAAGCTTGGGAAGTACTGGTTAGAGACAAATGAATTGAATCCGAGGATGAACAAGATTCTATACATTGCTTCAATGTTGGATCCAAGGCAGAAGTTGAAGCATGTTGAGAAGTGTTTGAAGGCTGTGTACGGGGAAAAAAGAGGAGCCGAATTGATGGAGGAGGTGAAGAACTCAGTGCATGAGTTGTTTGAGATTTACAAGAAAGAAAGGGCTCCTATTCCGGCACCAAGAGCCAATGCAACCCGTGCTGTGGAGCGACGAGATCGTCATGGAAGTAAAGGTTTTAGTTCGTTAAGCTTAAGTACTTTGTTGGTTGCTAATGAACATGAACCTGAAGCTTCTGATAACTCAGACCTCACTCTTTATTTTACTGAAAACCAATATGTGATGACACAAGACGAAGTTAACAATTGGGATATCCTTGACTGGTGGATGAAGAATGGACCACGCTTCCCCGTGCTATCTGAGATGGCCAGAGATATCTTGGCAATTCCCATTTCCAGCGTTGCTTCAGAGTCGGCCTTTAGCACTGGAGGTCGTGTTTTATCCCAGTTCAGAAGCTCTTTGACTCCCAATATGGTTGAGGCTCTTATATGCGCTGAAGATTGGTTGAGATCCACTTCAGTTAGCCCCTTGCTTAAGGATGAAGAAGATGTCCCCGAAACCGAATTGGAAAAAGAATTTGAAGCAGGTAAGTGAAATAAATATTCTATTTTAAATATTAAATATCAAGTATATAAATTGTTGTTTGTTACTGGCCTTTACTACTTTACTTGTTGATTATTTGTATAGTGTTGGTCGGTCTTGGAATTGGAGCTTACTCTAAGACGACGACAGAGGAGAGTCAGGAGACTACTCAGACGAGTCAGAGTGTTGTTTGATATTTGTGTTTGTATTTGAATATTTGTTGTTGTCTTGGACTCTTGTTGACTTGTTGTTTTCGATTTGCTTTAGATTTGTTTGTTTGAGTTTGAGACTTGAGAATTGAGATTGATGAATGTTGTTGTTTTTTCAAATTTATTGTTAGTTTTTGAGAGTTTGAAACTTGTATTAATCGTATGATAATTTATTATTTGTTGTTGACATGTAAATAGGGTAGGCAGAAGCAAAAAAAATAGAAAATTAGAAACTGATTTTTTTTTTTAAATTTGTCGGTTTTTTGCGGTTTTCCGGTTTACCGCTACCGAAACCGGTCGGTTTTCGGTTTACCGAATACCGACTCGGTACGGTTTCGGTATATGGATTTCTTGATTTTCGGTATCGGTTAACCGAAAATTCGGTAACGGTTTACCGCGGTTAACCGAATCCCCACCCCTAGTCATAGCTACAAAAACATCGGGATCGATTCGTGAAAAAAAATCCATGAACCTTCGAAATTGTAATGCCAATTGGCTTACTATTTGGTTTTTGTTAGGCGTTATTGTTCTTTTGGTCTTTTTCCCCCAATTGATTTATTATTCATGTTATTAATTAAAAAATACTTCATCTGTCCCACAATAAATGTTCTGATTTTTTATTTGATTTGTTCCACCCAAGTGTCTCATTTACTTTTTTGAAAACTATCTTGTCTCACAGAAAAATGTGAGTTCCATCAATTTCTATATCTTTATTCTTTAAATGACTCTACTCCTTAATTTCCCTGTCAAAAAAAAAAATGAGATATTTATTGTGGGAGGGAGTAAATTATTTTTAATTTTTTATCATTAGATATCTTCACACATGCATACATCTATATAGGGAAGGATTAGGTGAAAATCATACTTTATGTAGAAACTAAAAACTCTTTATTTATCATAGATTATGTTCTAATCGATGGTCAAGATTAACAGTTAGGGGTGAGCACGGTTCGGTTAACCGACCGTTTGGCACAAAAAAAAACCGACCATACGGTTTTTAATCGGTTCGGTTAACCGCTAAAATGTAGAAAATAAAAACCAAAAATCACTATAACGTTTAACCTAAAAATTGGTTCGGTTAACCGTTATTCAACGGTTAACCATGTAGAAAGAAAACTTTCAATTTTTTTATAATTCATAGCATGAAAAACAAAATTCCATATCTTAAAATTTGAATTAGAAATATACATTTAAAGAAGTATAAATAATAAATTGAACACTCTCATATTTTCAAGTCAAAGTAGTAAAATCAAGTTAGTTAATATTATAATTTATAACATATAATTAGTTGGTATAATAATTTTATAACATATAATTAGTAAAATTATAATTTGAAATGAGTTTCGGTTCGGTTCGGTTCGGTTAACCGTCGGTTTTTATATATAAAAATAAAACCTAACCGTTATCCTCGGTTTTTTAAAATTAAAAAAATAAACCGAAACCGTCGGTTCGGTTAACCATTTTTTCGGGACGATTTCGGTACGGTTTGTCGGTCGGTTCGGTTTTTCGGTTTGTTTTGCTCACCCCTATTAACAGTATATAAATTACCTTTTTCTCCTTTTAAATTTGTCCAAACACCCAACAGGGTGAATTTGTAAAAAGAAAATTAACTAAGGATTGGTTTCTATTTGATCCAACCTCAATACATATATTTATATTATTTAACTCATATTATTTGAATTCGATGTGTCCTTTAACAGAATTCCTAGTTTTTTTTTTTTGGGTAAATAGTAAATTTATTTAACCAAAGTGGCATGAAAAAACAACTCGTACAACCAACAAAACCCTCAAACCTCACAACAAGTCATAACAACATTTATGACTGAAGCCATCTAGCAAGTTTATGATCTTTATGATAGCACAGAGCCAGTTGAATCTGACACAACTTCACCAGTTTTTCCTCATTAGTCTGAATTACTTGAAATCTTCTGTAATTTTTTTCTCTCTAGATGTAGTATATATATAGCAATGGTCACTGCCGTTCTATACATCAACTGCTTTCCCGATTTGGTTCTACACTGGGAGATCAGATACTCATTCTCAATTTCCCATGCATTAGGCAATCTTTGAATTCTACACCATGTAGTAAGCTCCCTCCAAATCTTTGTAGAGAACTCACTGTGACGCCTGGGGCAGAAGTACGGAGTGATCGCCGGTGCAGAGGCACGGACAAGGAGCGGCTTCGATAAGACTTCAAAGTGGAGGGGGCAGGAACGAACCGAAACACACCCGAATGAGAAGGATTCCGAGAATATGTCGGAATGTGACGGCATATTCGAGGAGAGCTTAAAGGAATTGATTGGGCTACTTATACCATCAAGATGCATCTTCTTTTCTGGGGCTCATTGTGGAAGAACTCCAAGGTTAAGCGTGCTTGACCTGGAACAATTCTATGATGGGTGATCTCCTGGGAAGTTTTCTCAGGAAGCGTGTGAGTGAGGACAAAGCACGCTAGAAAGGACTCATGATGGTTTGTGAGGCCAGCCGTCAGTCCGAAAGCCGGGTCGTTACAGAATGGTATCAGAGCCGAACCTCTCCTAGTACGGTGTGGTTCGGGGACGAACCAAGCGGAAGCTGGTGGGCCTGTGACGCCTGGGGCAGAAGTACAGAGTGATCGCCGGTGTAGAGGCACGGACAAGGAGCGGCTTCGATAAGACTTCAAAGCAGAGAGGGCAGGAACGAACTGAAACACACCCGAATGAGAGGGATTCCGAGAATATGTCGGAATGGGACGGCATATTCGAGGAGAGCTTAAAGGAATTGATTGGGCTACTTATACCATCAAGATGCATCTTCTTTTCTGGGGCTCATTGTGGAAGAACTCCAAGGTTAAGCGTGCTTGACCTGGAGCAATTCTATGATGGGTGACATCCTGGGAAGTTTTCTCATAAAGCGTGTGAGTGAGGACAAAGCACGCTAGAAAGGACTAGTGATGGTTTGTGGGGCTATCCGTCAGTCCGGAAGCCGGGTCGTTACACTTACATTCGAAAAAAAGATGGTTCATGTTTTCAGCTTCTTTTTTGCATAAGATGCACACTTGATCACAATCAATTCCAAATCTGAGCATCTTATCACAAGTGGCAAGTCTTCCCATCAAAGTTAGCCAGGTGATAAAGACGCATTTAGGAGGGGTAATGTTGCTGGTGATAAGCTTATACCAAGCCATATCTCCTCTTAGTTTCCCATAAGCTTTCCTTATAGAGAATTTCTGATCTAGAAACAGATTCCTACCTTCTGGGATACTGTTGAGATATCCTATAATCTTCCACACAACCCAAGATGCTTGATTAGGTATTAGCCTAGAATCCAATCTTTGATGTTTGATATAGTATCCGTGAACCCACCTGATCCAGATCTTGTCCTTTTTTTGCTCAAGATTCCAATAAAGTTTGCACATAACTGCCTTATTCCAAGCTTGAATGCACGTGATATTCCACCCTCCTGCATTTTTGGGCAAGCACATTTGTTCTCAAGAGACAAGGGCTCTCTTAGTAAGTCCTGACTTTCCTGACCATAGATAAGACCTGCAGACAGCCTGAATAAGTTTAATAACCTTCTGAGGTAGCAGAAAGACTTGGCACCAATAGATTTAGATGCTGAATAAGACTGATTTGATCAATTAAAGCCTTCATGCATAAGTTAACAGCTTAGTAGACCAATATTCAATCCTTGCCATGATTTTCTTTATTAAAAGTTGGCACTGAATTACTGAAAGCTTTTTTGTTGATAAAGGCACCCATAAATATGTAAAGGGTAGCTCCCCTTTAACGATCCCAAATTCGCTGAGGATTTCTTCTTGAAGTATGTCATTCACCCCTCCAAAATATATATTGCTTTTAGCTTGATTGGCTCAAGCCAGAGACCATGGAGAATTTCTGGAAAGTCTGCATAAGTTTCCTTACTGAGCCAATATCATCTCTTGTAAACAAGAGGAGATCATCAGCAAAACAAACATGCATTAATCCAAACTTTCTGCACCTTGGGTGAAAGTGAAATTACCTATCTGTTTTAAGTTCCATCAAACATCTTTGGAGATACTCCATGCTTAAAACAAACAAATAGGGTGAGAATGAGATTTGATCTCCTTGCCTATGGCCATTTTTAGCTTCAAAAGGCTCAGTTGCCACACCATTTACATTGACAGAGTAAGAAACAGTGGTGAGGCATGTCATAATCCACTCTACATACTGATGAGGGAAACCCAATTCCAGCATTAGATATCTCATGAAAGGTCATTCAATAGAATCATGTCTTTTGGATATCAATTTTTAATTAACCATGCACCGAGGAGATACATTCTTTCTGTTATAACCTTTAATTATTTGATGACTAAGCAATATATTGTCAAAGATGACCCTCCCCTTTACAAAAGCAAACTGGTTGTCACTGATAATCTTGTACCTGACACTACAATATGCAATAGGCCTAAATTCCGTGATAGTGCTTGCATTTGCAGTTTTAGGTAAGAGAGTAATCAAAGTAGTGTTAAGAGCTCTTGGCACGAAACCATCACCTTAATTTTATTCAATTAAATTCCATGTCATAAACTACTTGGAAAACATAATAATACAAAAATTACAAAGTTTTCACCCTAATTAATTAGTCTTTTTTCTCTCAGTTTTGCCACAACGCTTCTCGATCGTTGCTGAGGGGTTCATCTATGGAACGGGTTCAGCCATTGACACTCTATCGTTGAACATTCATATCAAGCTAATGATTTCCAGTCTATTATATTTAATTATCTTAATTCATAAATCACCATTGTCATCACGTCATTCTTGACATACCAAAACTTGTACTTGCAAATTGTCCAATTAATTTTCTCATCAATTGACGTAATTGAGGGAAGTTAGAAATACATTCCACAATCCTCATCGATGCTCTTCTCAGTTCTCACCAACAAAGTGGGAAATTGAAGAGAGAGAGAGAGAGAGACTGATAAGTTTTTAATTTGGATATCAATGGGTGATGAAGATGAATTTTAACTTATAAGAAGATGATTAGATGAGTTTGACTTTGAGTACGTATGGCTGAAGAATGGGGCGTATTTAGTTTGTTAAAAGTTTTTTAGTTTTATTTTAATTTTCCAATTAGATTATGATGAGGAATAATTAATTGAAGAAAATTAGGGCGATGTATTATTTAAATAATTGAATATTGTAGTTAATAAATCCCTTGCTTCCGTTAAGTAAGAACTCAACGAAAGCAAATTAGATAAAAGTAGAAAGACCTACTAAAATAAAAAAAATTGTATGGATTTGAGTTCTCTTCACCGGCCAAACTAAATACTTTCTTTCTTTCCTTTTTTTTTTGGCAAACCATATAAGTTTTTTATATTTCTCCTATCTATCGTACAGTAATAATACAAACCTGAGAAACTCGACTATCTTTCTTCTTATTGTGAATTATTGTCATCTTTCTATGTCTTCAATATTAGTAAAAATTTTTATATTTTTTCATTCCTTCCTTCCTAAAAAAGTAGTTTTATTCAATTTATTTCTGAAAAAAAAAATTACAGTACTCAATGATCATATATATAAACAAACTATATATTTTTACACAAAATAATAGATTGATGTGTGCATTAAATAATGGAGCAATGCACGTAGTACGTACGGTTTAAAAATAACAACTAATTGAATACGAAGTAGGTTTCGATTTGGACTTGTCCAACCAAATCACTACCATATGCAATATTCATTAATTATGTTGAAGTACAAACACTTCTCTTAATTCATTACTAATCTTTTTTATTTTTTTTATGAGAAAAGTTCATTATATAGTATATCTGTAAATAATAAAGAATAGGTGTTTTTGTCTTTGCTAAGCTATATGATGAATCCAATTTTGTGTTCATATTTCTTTTGTCTTGTCTTTTCTTTTTGTGTTTTTATCGAGTCAAAGTGTGTCTGGAAGGACACAAAGTCGAGAGAAGGTGTGCAGGGAAGAACAAGTTGGATGTTGGGCAAATCCGGTGGAAAATCTGTTGTTGAGATGCTGAGATGGCGATACGATGTAAATGGGCAAAGGGCTGGAAGCTTGTAGCTAGACAACAACGATAACATTAAGTCTACAAGTCAAGAAGCACCTCCCCATATTCCTTAAGCCAACAGAGAGAGTACCCGGAGGAGTCAGGATCTTGGGAAGCATGGGAGCAGGACAGGATGCAGACAACGAAGGCAAGATGTGGGTCGAGAAGCAGCAGCAGATTTCTTTTTCTCCAAGGAAGAGGATAAGGATCGAAGATTTGTTTCCTTATCCTAGACGAGCCTGATTAATGACGATATCTACCGAGAAGGAAAGAAGATCTGTGGCGGTCTTTAAAATGAAGGAGATGCCATGGTTGGAAGGGTCCTTGCCCTACAAGGATTCCAACTTAACCCTAAATTCATCGCCTATATATAGGGCCGACCATATCTTGTACTGGGACACGATTTGTTTTAGGTTTTTAGTCTGCAATTTACTTTGAGAGTGCGAGGAAGAAACAAGTCATACGGGCAAAGTTTGTTTTTAAGTTTCGTTTTATATTTTCTGCATTTAATTCGTAGTTGTTGGCGAGAAGCCCAGACTTCAGTTGTTGACTTGCGCTGTTGAGCAGCGACCAGTTCTAGTTTTTATTCAAGTATGTTTTCTTTTAATTATGTTGCACTCCCGTTTATGATTATGTCTAGCTAAATTTACTTGTTTGGATTGGAGAAGATGATGTGAACTTAATTACTCGTTCTAGACTCGTGAGATCTAATTGTTTGAGTTCGTTGCATGATTTTATTCCCGACACACTTAGAATTAAATTTAGACTTAATTGATATTGACATATGCTTGATCACCATCTAGATATTGAGATTAAGTCACGAACAGGATTTGGGATTAAACTCGAGAGAGTCTCTCGTGCCCAAGAAGGTAGTAAGTGTTGGAGAGTAGTCGGTATCTAATACCCCTTGGCTATCTTGGGATCTTTTGTTCTTAATGCCTTTTGGGCAGCATCGTTGCTGAAGTGTCTTCGTGACGTTGTTGATCGAGATAAGAGATCTTTCCTTCAGGACAAGATCTGTAAAATTGAATAGATCTAGGCTTAGAGTATTTGAGTCGTGACTTCGTGACCATAGGGCTTAAATTAATCTTTGCTTAAAACCAAGTGATAAAGTCTTGTAATTGAATATTATTGCATCGATGAACGAGCAAGAGTAATTAAGATCATTAAATCGAATCCAATCCAAACACCTTTGTTATTTGATATTGTCTTTGTTTAGTTACAGGATATTGAGATACATCTCGACCACAACCCCTTTGTTGAGTACCACCCGAAGAACAGACTACGCCGGTTCCCTAGGGTTTGACCCCACTTGCCATAGATACGCCTTGTTGGAAAAGAGGAGAAATTTATTTGCGCGAAGTGTGAAACGACGCCTTCGTCAAATTGGCGCCGTTGTCGGGGAACTGGTTCTATTCTTTGTAGCTTGAGCTCAGTTTATGCACCCACACCAGACACGGAGAAAAGGTGATCCTGTGGATTACGGTGCCTCTCCGGAGAAGGTAGCAAAGCAAAACAAAGCAAGAAAGCGGAAAGGTATCGAGGAGAACGTCGTCAACGAACCTCTGTCGGTCCCGGTCGAGACAGGAGACGAGGAACCTGTTGGGCACAATCTGCCCAATTACAGTTCTAGCTCAGAAAGTGAGCAATCAGAATCTTCATCAACAACTTCCACATCAGAAGTTCAGTCAGTAACCATGGGAGAACGCACCATCAAGGAGATTATGTTTCCTGAGAATAAAGCCATCAAACCATCGAGCATAGCCTTGCCCCTGATCAATACCAATTGGGAACTCAAACATTCGCTGATCCAGTTATTGCCTAAATTCAGCGATCATCCTGAAGAAGATCCACAAACCCATCTTCAAAATTTTGAGATGGCATGTGGAACAGTCCGAAATACCACACTTCCTGCCCGTAATCAGGGTGAGAACGCTGTTGCCCAAGATCGATTTCCAGACTATGTAAGGTTACTCACGTTCCCCTTTTCACTTCAAGATGGGGCACGAAAGTGGCTTTACACCCTACCAGAAGGCAGCATTGACACTTGGAGAAAAATGCAGCAAGCATTCCTTGACAAATACATTCCGATTACTCGTATACAAAGTGGGAGGAATGCATTATCCACACTAAAGATGGGCACCAATGAGTCTCTCTATGACTACTATGAGAGATACAAGAAGCTTTTGTCAAGATGTTCTCAACACCAGATTGAGGAGATAGATTTGTTCGAGAACTTCTTGAGAGAATTGCGAGCATCAGAAAGGAAGTACATCATGGCAGCATGTGGAGGAGGGACAATCAACAAGACCCCTTCCGAAGTGTTTAGAACGATCGCAGACATGGCAAAGCAATCACGAGATGAGGATGAATTGCCTAGAGGAGGGACATATGAAGGTGGCAGGAGAGGTTCTGATGATTTGGTCAACACCATGAAGGAATATATGGCCAAGATGGATGATAAATTTGACATGTTGACCAAAAGGGTGAACGGGAAAGACGTCACAAAGTCAGTAAAAAGTTGTGAAGTTTGCCAAGAAAAAGGTCATATTACATCAGACTGCCCTAATTGGTTCGTAGAAGAAGGGGAAGAAGTTAAGGCCCTGGAACAGAATCACCAAGGGGGTAGCGGGCAGCAACAGCAGAGGTATAACTATGGTAACAATTATGGCAACAACAACTTTGGCTACAGACAGCACGAGAACCTGAGATATGGCAATAACCATTATCAACAGGCTCCTCCCCACCAACAATCTCAACAACCTAATCAACAGCAGCAGCACCCTTATATACCTCTACACCGAGATCAGAACAAACCTGAGTTTATGAAGGATACCATCGATCGTTTTACTCAGAAGAATAAAAAATTGAGAAAGGATTTTGATAACTTCCAACTCGAAAGTCGAGGTACATCCAATAACCTTCAAGCTCAACTAACTCATATTGCCCAAACATTGTCTAAGCTTGTAGAGGACAAAAACGGGAGGCTTCCTGCCCAAGTGGAGGTAAATAGAGAACAAGTCAACGCTGTAACATTAAGAAGTGGAAAGAAGCTGCCGGAAGTACTGCCCAAAACCAAACCGAAGGAACTAGTCCAACTGGAGCAAGCCAAGATGAACATCAGCGATGTTCTTGAGATGTATGATGAGCTGAAGGCTAAGAAAGATGCTGCGATGTTGACCGGGAAGTCCCCCGTGTTTGATTCAAAGGAAGAAGAGGACCTGTTTGAGTATGTCAAGATGGAGAGGAGCAAGATGAGTCACATCCAGGAAGAAGAAAAGAATGAGAGGCTATTCGAGAAGCTGAAATATGAGAAAGAAAAGATGGACTTGGCCAAGAGGACTTGCGATTCTCCTCCTAAGCCAAGGCCACCTTACCACAGACGTTTTGCCCGAGATCGTGAGCAGCAGGAACTCAATGACATGATGGAGGTGTTTAAGAAGGTAGAAATAAACTTACCCCTGTTGTTGGCATTAAAGTCAATGCCTAAATGTGCTAAGTTCTTGAGGGAGATGACCATGAAGAAAATAATATATCCAGATGATGCCCGTTTTCACATGGCCAATGTGTCCGCTATAATGAATCCACACATCCCGATCAAGCAAAAGGATCCGGGAATGTTCGCCATACCATGTACAATCGGTACTACCGATATTCCAAGGGCCATGCTTGATTTAGGAGCATCAATCAACGTCATGCCAAGAGCCATGTTCGATGAGATGAGATTTGGTCCCATGGCACCAACACGAGTCGCTATCCAGCTTGCTGACTTGTCAGTAGTTTACCCCGATGGACTATTAGAAGATGTTTTGGTTCGAGTTGGAGATCTTTTATTCCCAGCTGACTTTTATGTGTTCGATATGGGAAGGAAGACGGTTAAAAATCCAGTGGTGTTGCTCGGGAGACCGTTCTTGAGGACGGCAAGAACCAAGATCGATTGCGATAGCGGGAGATTAACTGTTGAGGTAGCTGGAGAAGTAGTAGAATTCGATGCCTATCGCCAAAACCAGCTGGATGCCATGGAAGCAGTCCACAGTATTGGTGTTATTGAGGAACAGGTCGAGACAGTCAATAGCTTGAGCTGTCTTTATGTTAATACATCAGAGGATGTTGAGCTACAACCAGAATTTTTTGAAGTTGACCATGATGACAGTGATGTCGATTTCTGGGAGCAATCTGTTCTTGGGCACAGTTTCGATTATTCCACCGATGAAGACTATTTCCGCGATGATGAAGAAGTGGAAACTCTTCATTGTTTGAATGGCTTTGATAAAGAGGATCCCGAGGAAGAAAATGGTAGAAAGGAAGAGAGGCCCAACGATGAAGTTGATGAGGAGATACAGGAGCTGCCCAAGGATGACATTGATGAGGTAGTAGAAGGGTACTGGAGACAGACGATTCTTGAGCAGAACTCCGACTTCTGCACTGAAGAAGCGCATTTCCAGGAGGACGAGGTGGAAGATGATGACCTAGACGAGGGGAAGTGCAGTTATGCCGGGTTCCCGACCAACATGCCCCAGAGGTTTGAACCACTCAACATCCCAGAGATGAACACTGAAGACAGGTTGGTGCCATCACTGCAAAAGGCATCAAAATTGGAGTTGAAACCTTTGCCAAAACATCTCAAGTATATATATCTTGGGGAGGAAGAAACTTTGCCCGTCATCATATCCTCAGAGTTATTGCATATGGAGGATATTAGAGTTGGAGAGGTATTGAGCAAGTACAAGGAAGCAATAGGGTGGACGCTGGCAAATATCAAGGGCATCAACCCAGTCGATTGCGTTCATCATATCTTGCTAGAGGATGATGTCGTGCCTGTAAGGGATCCTCAAAGAAGGTTGAATCCAGCCATGAAGGAAGTTGTGATGAAGGAGATACTAAAACTACTTGATTTGGGCATCATCTATCCAGTATCTAATAGCCGGTGGGTGAGTCCTGTACACGTCGTGCCTAAGAAATCTGGTATACAGGTTGTTGAAAATGACAATAAGGAGATGGTGGCCATGAGATTGCAAACCGGATGGAGAGTAAGTACCGATTACCGAAAGCTCAACTTGAGAACGAAGAATGATCACTTTCCTCTGCCCTTCATCGATGAGATGCTCGAAAGGTTAGCCGGTAATCAATTTTTTTGTTTTCTTGACGGATATTCTGGATACATGTAGATTTGGGTTGCTGAGAAAGATCAAGACAAGATCACTTTCACGTGCCCTTTTGGCACATTTGCCTTTAGAAGAATGTCGTTCGGGCTGCGCAACGCACCAGGGACATTTCAAAGATGCATGATGCACATCTTTTCCGACCTTCTTGAGGAATGCATCGAGGTGTTCATGGACGATTTCACCGTCTATGGGAAAACTTTCGATTCCTGCCTCAACAACCTAGATCGTGTGCTGAAGAGATGTGTTGAGAAGAGTCTCATGCTGAACTATGAGAAGTGTCAATTCATGGTCAACGAAGGGATAGTTCTTGGCCACGTTATTTCTGAACGTGGTATTGAGGTTGATAAAGCTAAGGTCGACATCATCGCCAAGTTGCCGTACCCAACAAATGTGAAGACATTGAGGGGATTTCTTGGTCATGCTGGCTTATACCGACGATTTGTCAAGGATTTCGCCAAGATCGCCCAACCCATGATGAGGCTGCTTCAAAATGACGTACCATGGGAATTTGATGAAGAGTGCAAGAAAGCTTTCCATATATTGAAAAACAACTTGGTTACAGCCCCAATAATCCAACCCTCGATTGGGGAATGCCTTTCGAGGTGATGTGCGATGCAAGTGGATTTGCTGTAGGAGCTGTTCTCGGGCAAAAGCGAGGGAATGAGAGCTATGTCATCTATAATGCTTCCAAGACTTTGAACCCGGCACAATGCAATTATGCCACGATGGAGAAGGAATTGTTGGTTGTGGTTTTTGCCTTCGAGAAATTTCGTTCTTATTTGCTCGGAGGCAAAATCATAGTGTATACCGACCACGCGGCATTGAAGTACCTCATGACCAAGAAGGAGACTAAACCAAGGTTAATGAGGTGGATTTTGTTATTGCAGGAATTCGATGTTGATATCAAGGACAAGAGTGGTGCCCAAAACCAAGTTGCCGACCACCTAAGTCGAATCCTACGAGAAGAAGATGGGAACCCAATAAAGGAGACCTTTCCAGACGAGCACTTACTTCTTGCTCAGGATGAACCATGGTATGCGGACTTGGTCAACTACCTGGTTACTGGCGAGATTCCTTCCGACTATGGAAGATACCAAATGAACAAGCTCAAATCGGAAAGTTGGTTCTACGTGTGGGACGAACCATACCTTTGGAGGAAATGTTCAGACAAGATAATCAGGAGATGTGTCGAGGATCATGAGCAGAAGAGTATTCTTAAGCATTGCCACAACAAGGAGTGTGGAGGACATTTTGGGCACCAACGCACTGCAAGAAATATTCTAGAATGTGGATTTTATTGGCCAACATTATTTAAGGATAGTTATGAATGGGTTAAAAGATGTGAGAAATGTCAAAGGGAAGGCAACATCACAAGAAGAAATGAGATGCCCATGATGCCGATCTTGCCCATTGAAGTGTTCGATATATGGGGTATGGACTTCATGGGGCCGTTGCCAAGTTCCAAAGGCAATAAGTATATTCTGCTGGTTGTTGACTACGTATCAAAATGGGTAGAAGCTCGAGCATACCAAACGGACGACTCCAAAGTGGTTTCAAATTTTTTACGTACTAACATTTTTAATAGGTTTGGAGTACCTCGAGCTGTTATAAGTGATCAAGGCTCGCATTTCTGCAATGCCACAATCACGGCCTTGTTCAAAAAGTACGGAGTCATCCAGCGCACCTCAACAGCCTACCATCCTCAAGCTAATGGTCAAGCGGAGTTGTCCAATCGAATCATCAAGACTATCTTGATGAAGACTGTGGGCGTGACGAGGAAGGATTGGAGCATGCGCCTAGATAATACTTTGTGGGCGTATAGAACTGCATACAAAACACCCTTTGGGATGTCGCCCTATCGCATGGTCTACGGCAAGAGGTGTCACTTACCTGTTGAGCTGGAACATCAGGCTCATTGGGCTGTTGCCCAACTGAACTTTGATTGGGATGAAGCCGGAGAATCCAGGAAGCTCGAGATCCAGGAACTTGAAGAAATAAGGCTACAAGCCTATGATAATGCTGGCCACTATAAGGAAAGGATGAAGAAAACACATGATATGTTGATCAAGAAAAAAGAGTTCCATTATGGGCAACAAGTGCTAGTATATCAGACCCGATTTCGTTTGAAGTCGGGGAAATTGTCGACCAAGTGGAAAGGCCCCTATGAAGTCCAAGCTCAATACCCTAATGGGGCTGTTGAGATAAAGGATCTCAAAATGGGGAAGATCTTCAAAGTCAACGGACAGCGCTTGAAAGCCTATCTTGGGCAAGAAGTGAAGCAGAAGGCAGGAGAGCCACGTGTTGACTCTATTGATGAGGACTTCAACTTCTAAAACCGGGGGGGGGAGGGGAGGTGTGTCGTGCCCAAGACCGAAAACAGGGCGCTATCCAGGAGGCATCCTGGTAGGTATTTTCTTTCCTTTTTGTTGTTTTTTTAAAATAAAAAATAAAAAAAATATTTTCGCTTAAATTATTGTATTTTATTTTGAAGTAGCTTTAGTTTAACCTTAAGAAGCAGTCCGATTTTGGAGTATGGTTTGTTGTTTTCGCGTGTGTAGGAGATGTTGCGCAAGATGCAGGTTGTAGATCAGGAACCACAGTGCAGCAAGTTGTTGAGTAAGGAACAACAGGAGTAATGGGTATTGAGGGGTGTTGGTCATGATCATGTTGCTGCCAAAGTTTGTACAGGGCTGTTACAGTTTCCCTAAAATCCCGCGCCCTATAAACCTATCCCATCACGTCTAAACCCCCACTACCCGATTTGAAATCAAACTCTGCAACTTCCCATTCTCTCTCTCTCCCACCTCTCTAATAAAAAACCACCACTATCATCACAATGGTATCCATACGCCCCAAAAACAAGTTTACAGTTCCCACAGGAACAAAAATTGATCTTACCGGCGACAAACCTACTACCGCTGCAAAAGCCAAAACCACCAAACCCTCTACCAAAAACGCCAAGAGAAAACTGCCCATGGATCCTGCCAACACCTCTGCCGATCAAAACCCCACCGTCACCATTGGATCGTCTGTGCCTAAGAGCCCTCCCATTGACACAAATCTGATGATGAGTGACGAAAACCCCAGTTCATTGGGGGAGACGGTGAAGCAAGCGGAGGAGGAGACGCAATCAAAGGCCCTTGTTAAATTCCAGCAGCCTGCGACCGGCAGAGATGAGGAGGCCGAAGTTCATGGCAAGGAAGAAGAGGAAGAAAGTGGCGGCGGCAATGACGCCGAAGTGGAGGAAGATGACATTGATGCGGCCGTGGATGAGGTGGCGGAAAAGGCAAAGACGACGAAGGTCGTCAGTAAGAGCGGGTTGCTGCGGTTGATGAATAAGCGCTCTGCGACGGAGACAGCGTCACCGGTAAAAAAACAGAAAGCCGCCATTTCCGATGCCAGTTCTACCCAACCATCCAAAGAAGGGCGCGCTGAATCCACACCGGTAACCGTCTCGCTACTAAGTGGTAACAAGGAGGAGGACGATGTTGAGGAAGAAGAGGATGACGACCAATTTGCACCAGGAACAAAAAGAAGAAGAAGAAGAAGAAGAAGAAGAAGAAGAAGAAGAAGGGCACCACTGTGATGAAGAGCAGAGGGGCTAGGGATTGGAAGGTGACAGCGTCCAGGGTTCTTGACTTCGCTCTGTACGAGGACCTGGGAGTTGCCCAAGAAGTGCGCGACTTGTTTGTTGGGATAGGATGGAGTAAGTTTCTGGATTGGCCGGTAGAAATCTATGAGGAGCAAGTTAAGGAGGTATACAGCACTGCTGCTGTGACGAGTGATCCCACTTCTGGGGTGAGCACTATAGCCTTCTCGCTTTTGGGCGAGAATTATGAAATTTAGGTTAGTGCTGTCAACCAGATTTTGGGGATGGTGAGTTTGATGGATCTGACCAGGAAGGAGTTCATGGAGGCCAAGAAGGTTCTGCCACCCCTGCAGACATTGCTTATCAGGAGCAATGGAAAGAGATTGGGAACGGAGCGCCATACAATGGGGCCAACAACAAGGGGACGGAGTTGAAGACCTATGCGCTGCGGATTTGCCATCGCATTCTGGCCTACAATCTCTATGGCAAGAACGACAGCGGGAATACCTTGAGCAACCAGGAGAGGTATCTGCTGTGGTGCATGCATACCAAGACTAAGGTTAACTTTGCAGCCTTCTTTGGTAAGCAGTTTAAGACGGTGTTGGCCAAGCAGTCTTTAGGGTGCACATGTGGGTATTTCGTGACGGCGTTCGCAAAGGGGGCTGGTGTCTACGATAAGTTGAAAACAAAACCCGTGATGGGAGCTGGAAAATTGGGTGAGGCAACGCTAAAAAAGATGAACGACATTGAGGTGAGGAGTGGTCGATTGGTTTTCATCGACTATGGCAAGGCAAAATCCACCAGGCGTCCGCCCTTGGGCAAGAAGGAGGAGGCTAGTGGAAGTGGAGTGATGCTGCCCAGCACCGCAAATTTTGAGGCTAGATTGACTAATTGTGAAAAGTTGTTGACCGAGATCCATGATGCCCAGCTGGCATTCTTTGCACACTAAGGATTCAGGTACCTGCCTGAATCTTCTCCTTGATTATGTTTCCTCCCATTTATGTTAGTTTAGGTTTTTGTCTTTTGTTTTTTGTTTTAGTTTTTGAGTCTTGTTCTTTTATTTATTCGTGGTTAATTTGTGTTGGTCGCGATCTTACCCACTTTGCTTAAAGCAAAGTGTGTGGGTGAGGTCGTTGTCAAGTTAGTATGTTTTTGTTGGTCCAAATGTTTTTAAGAGTCAGTTGTTGATCGGTATGTTTGCATGACAGGTTGAGGTAGGTATGATGATGTATATGTGAATATGCCGTATGTAGATAGGGAGGATGGAATGAGTTATTGGGCACTACCTGTGAGGTTTAGAGCTATTGACTGCCATATATGCATGCAGTATTTGATTCTTTCTTGTGTGATAATGACCAGTGAAACATGTTGATCTAGAACTTGCCTGCAACTCTTAGTCAAAGCTTCATGTAACTTAGTTGAATTACTTAGATGATTTAGGTGTTTTTGTTCAATAAGCCCATGGCCAAAAATTTCCCTACCTATGCATTTATTCTTTGTTAGCCCCTTTGAGTTTAAAAATTTTCTTTTTGATTCACTTATAGTAGCCTGGATTTTATGAGTCTTCCCGGTCAAGAACTCAAGTCTAGAAGTAAAGGGATGAAAGGAGAATGTAAGGGTAGCAGATGCTGGGCGATAACACCCACAATTAAGAGGTGTTGATCAGAAGAAAAAAATAAAAATAAATAAAAAAAAAGAAAGAAGAAAAAAAGGGGAAAAAGTCGAGAAGAAAAAGAAAAAAAATCCTGACAAATAAGTGAGCTCAGGCCCGATGTTGTGCTTGAGAGGAGTGAGGGATATAAGGCATACTTATTGCCCAAGAGCTGAGTTCTTCTTGACATAGCCAGTAACCAAATTTTCCTACCTTTTGCCTTAAGCCACGTTATAACCTAATAAAATCCTAAGGATAAGTGGTTTAACTTTGTTCAAAGAAGTAGAGATATAGAGGGCAGACAAGCCTATGGGAAAACGTTGTGGATCTAGGTCAAGAGCGATACACTGAACGTTATACGCTTGAGAGATGAGTGCTGGTGAGGATAACCTTTATGCCCATTCACTCTATCTTGACCAATCTGATGGCAATAC
Organism: Agastache rugosa; assembly: GCA_031470985.1. Taxonomy (NCBI): domain Eukaryota; kingdom Viridiplantae; phylum Streptophyta; class Magnoliopsida; order Lamiales; family Lamiaceae; genus Agastache; species Agastache rugosa. The sequence continues at coordinate 16,151,424 of CM062604.1, forward strand.
TTGCTTACATTATTCATGCTCCGTTTTAACTAACATGTTGACTTACTGATCAGTTGTGTTTGAGTCTTGGGCAAAATCATATTTGCACACTTGTGGGAAAGCGTGGTTCAAGTGTGTGGGTGTGATGAACCCAATTTTGTGTTCATATTTCTTTTATCTTATCTTTTCTTTTTGTGTCTTTATCAAGTCAAAGTGTGTCTGGGAGGACACAAAGTCGAGAGAAGGTGTGCAGGGAAGAAGAGGTTGGATGTTGGGCAAATCCGGTGGAAAATTTGTTGTTGAGATGCTGAGATGGCGATACGATGTAAATGGGCAAAGGGCTGGAAGCTTGTAGCTGGGCAACAACGATAACATTAAGTCTACAAGTCAAGAAACACCTCCCCATATTCCTTAAGCCAACAGAGAGAGTACCCAGATGAGTCAGGATCTTGGGAAGCATGGGAGTAGGACAGGATGCAGACAACGAAGGCAAGATGTGGGTCGAGAAGCAGCAGTAGATTTCTTTTTCTCCAAGGAAGAGGATAAGGATCGAAGATTTGTTTCCTTATCCTAGACGAGCCTGATTAATGACGATATCTACCGAGAAGGAAAGAGGATCTGCGGCGGTCTTTAAAAGAAAGGGAATGCCATGGTTGGAAGGGTCCTTGCCCTACAAGGATTCCAACTTAACCCTAAATTCATCGCCTATATATAGGGCCGACCATATCTTGTACTGGGACACGATTTGTTTTAGGTTTTTAGTCTGCAATTTACTTTGAGAGTGCGAGGAAGAAACAAGTCCTACGGGCAAAGTTTATTTTTAAGTTTCGTTTTATATTTTCTGCATTTAATTCGTAGTTGTTGGCGAGAAGCCCAGACTTCAAATGTTGACTTGCGCTGTTGAGCAGCGACCAGTTCTAGTTTTTATTCAAGTATGTTTTCTTTTAATTATGTTGCGCTTCCGTTTATGATTATGTCTAGCTAAATTTACTTGTTTGGATTGGAGAAGATGATGTGAACTTAATTACTCGTTCTAGACTCGTGAGATCTAATTGTTTGAGTTCGTTGCATAATTTTATTCCCGACACACTTAGGATTAAATTTAGACTTAATTGATATTGACATATGCTTGATCACCATCTAGATATTGAGATTAAGTCACGAACAGGATTTGGGATTAAACTCGAGAGAGTCTCTCGTGCCCAAGAAGGTAGTAAGTGTTGGAGAGTAGTCGGTATCTAATACCCCTTGGCTATCTTGGGATCTTTGTTCTTAATGCCTTTTGGGTAGCATCGTTGCTGAAGTGTCTTCGTGACGTTGTTGATCGAGAGAATAGATCTTTCCTTCTGGACAAGATCTGTAAAATTGAATAGATCTAGGCTTAGAGTATTTGAGTCGTGACTTCGTGACCATAGGGCTTAAATTAATCTTTGCTTAAAACCAAGTGATAAAGTCTTGTAATTGAATATTATTGCATCGATGAACGAGCAAGAGTAATTAAGATCATTGAATCGAATCCAATCCAAACACCTTTGTTATTTGATATTGTCTTTGTTTAGTTACAGGATATTGAGATACATCTCGACCACAACCCCTTTGTTGAGTACCACCCGAAGAACAGACTACGCCGGTTCCCTAGGGTTCGACCCCACTTGCCATAGCTACACCTTGTTGGGCAAGAGGAGAAATTTATTTGCGCGAAGTGTGAAACGACGCCTTCGTCACTATAGCCCCCCATCACTTGATTTCAAAATTGAAAGCAACGGAACCTAACCATATATAATTAAGTTAACGCAAATACATGTTTGCGGCGTGCACAACTTGTGGCAGACCTGAGTGTCCTATTACCTTTAATATTTTCTCCTTTTATTTCTTTCATTTTTTCGATCTAATAGGACACTTCTATGTCCTATTATCGTTTTGATTTTTAATATTTTCTACTTTTTAAGATTTTTCATTTTTTTCTTTTCTATTTTCGTTTTTAATTTAATTTTTATAATTACAGTTTATTAATCCCCGATTAGAAGTACTAATCAATTCCCTTAGGATTTATATTGGTAGAATATTCTAATTTATTTAATAATTATTATATTTTGTGTTATTTTTATGAGTGATGTAACAATCATTAAACCTTTGAAAATATAAATGCACACAAATTCATCCAATAAATAATTAGTGCCAATAAAAATAACAATTAATGAATAAAGGTAGCATTTGCCCATCAATATCTAAACCATCCGGATTTATTGATCGATTATCTAATTATTAAATAATAATAATAATAATAACAACAACATGTATAATTTCTTTTATGAATGAATGAGAATATTATTGATCATTTGAATAATATATTAAACAAAAAATAATAATTGACGTGAATAAAAGTAGCATTTATCGTGATTTAAGAGTAGTAGAGCATTTGCCGTGATTTAAAGTAACATTTATCGTGAATAAGAATAGCATTCGATGTGATAAAAAGTAGCATTAATTTGTTGTGATTAAAAGTAATATTTGTCGTGATTAAAAGTAGCATTTGCCGTGAATAAGAGTATCAATTGCCGTGATTAATATAAGCATTTGTCTTGAATACAAGTAGCATTTGACGTGATTGAAAATAGCATTTGCCGTGAATAAGAGTAGCATTTGATGTGGTTAAAAGTAGCATTTATCGTAATTAAAAATAAGCATTTGACGTGATTGAAAATAGCATTTGCCGTGAATAAGAGTAGCATTTGATGTGGTTAAAAGTAGCATTTATCGTGATTAAAAATAACATTTTTCATGATTAAAAATAACATTTTTCGTGAGTAGCATTAATTTGACGTGACTAAGAATAGCATTTGACGTGATTGAAAATAGCATTTGCCGTAAATAAGAGTAGCATTTGTCGTGATTAAAAGTAGCATTTAATAATAATAATAATAATAATAATAATAATAATAATAATGCATAAAAATACATGAACTTTGGTCCCCCTTTCATTTTGCACATGACTTTTGAACTTTCTCCCTAAAATCACAACCTTTTGATTTTGTTCAATTTTTTCATAATTTTAAATTCCGCTCAAATTATAGCTGACTTGGCGCTTATGTGGTAGTCGGGCACATGCTGATCTCTCTACCGTTCGACAAATTAAACGATACAGTATTTAAATATACAGTATGACATACGAATTTTCAAAATTGTATCGGACGGCAAAGACGACACATGTCGGACTGTCACATAAGCTCCAAGTCAGTTTTAATTGGGTGGAATTTAAAATTATGGAAAAATTGAACAAAATTAAAAGGTTGTGATTTTAGGCGGAAAGTTCAAAAATCATGTACAAAATGAAAGGGAGAGCAAAGTTCATATGTTTATATGCATTTTTCCATAATAATAATAATAATAATAATAATAATAATAATAATAATAATAATAATAATAATAATAATAATAATAATAATAATAATAATAATAATAATAATAATAATAATAATAATAATATGTATTGATTGTTTTAAGTGAATGATAATATTATTCATCATTGAATAATATATTAAACGAAAAGAAATTCATCCAAATACTCAAGAATAACATTTGCCGTGAATAAGAGTAATATTTTATCGTGATTAAAAGTAACATTTATTCTGGAAATAAAAATCATTCGATTTTATTACTAGAATATTCTAATTAATATTATTATATCCTGTGTAATATTTTTATGAGTGATTTAACAATTATCAACCTTTAAAAATATATAAACGTAAAAAAATTCATCCAAGTAACAATTGGCGTGAAGAAAAATAATATTGACGCAGATAAAACTACCACTTGCTCCTTAATATCTAACCCATTCGGATATATTAATCGATAGTCTAATAGTTTATTAATTTTTAATTAAGATTTATTAATCCTCAATTAGAATTTATAATCCTCAAGTATGATTTATATTATAGTCCTTAGGTTTATTAATCCTCAATTGAAATTTATACTAATCTCATTACAGTTTATTAATTCTCAATTATGGTTTATATTAATAAAAAAATTAATTGAAAAAATATAAATAAAATTCTGAAATTAGAATCGAAAATGAAATTTTTTTGGAAAATATTTAAAAAAAAAAAAGAAAAGATATTAGGACATTCCCAAATGTCCTATTAGAGCTAGGAGGTATTATGACACTCAGAAGTATCCTAATAAACCTGTCCCACAACTTACGGCAGGTTGCATAGGAGACCACTGTAAGTTAATATATGCGCGTAAGAATGTTGGTTCCAACATGTTATACTCCCTCCGTCCACGAAAAGTGTAACACATTGGGTTCGGCATGAGTTTTAAGAAATGGTTGATAAATTGATTTTGAGTGGGGAAAGGAACTCACCACAATGAATTGTTGTGAGGTTTAAAATAATGGTAGTGGGTGGGTGGGTGGGGTCATTTTCTAAAATGGAAAGTGCTACACTTATCGCGGACGTTCGGAAAAGGAAATTGTGCTATACTTATCACGGACGGAAATATGCTTTAAATGACTTTAGGACTGATGCCCTTAAAAATGACTTTATGACCGAGAGAGAGAGAGAATTATAATAAAATTAAATTATGCAAACTCATAGCACTATATTGTTTATTATATAGAGCCAAGTCAAAAAAAAAAAAAAAAACTTATTGTAATTTCTTTTAAGAGAAATTGGACGAAAAAAATACCAAAACTTAATAAGCATAAGTTTTTTAACCCCATTCATAAAACTATAAGTTTTCTATACCAAAATCATTTAAAAGACTAAAGTGCCCTCCCTTTTACAAAAACTAATAAATAAATAATACAATTAAAAAAAATATGAAAAAACAACCTCAATCTCTCTCAATTCTCTCCCGTCGTCGGCCAGATTTCTTCTGGACACGATGGGAGGACACGATGGGGCCACTGGACACGATGACTGGGCACGATGGGTGGACACGATGGATGGACACGATGGTGCTATTGGACACGATGGAAAGTAATATTTAATGCAGATTCTGTCGCGTTTCATTTATTGAACCCTACCAAATCTGATTCTCTGAAGATTTTCGGATGAAACTAGGGTTTCATTTATTGAACCCTACCAAATCCGATTCTCTGAATATTTTCGGATGAAACTAGGGATTTAATGAAGGTAGTTCATTAAAGTTTACGTAAGAGAGGTTGTTGACAAGATTTAGAACTCCTAGTTAGGTTCGAATTAATCACAACACTACAATTGAAAATACCAAAAACCACAAAACCCTAAAAAGAAAGAAGAAGAAAAAGAAGAGAAAAAGGTACTCCAATCTATCGAAACGTGAATTCAAAGAAGAAAAAGATATCAAGAAAGGCCGGCATCGCGTTTCTGGCTTCATAAAGAAGGTATACACCCGAAATCTCCGTCCGAAAAGCATATACTAGTGCGTGTTATTTAACTCACGATGGCAAGGCACGATCATGACCAAGTAAACACGATCGTGCCTTGACCATCGTGTCCCAAAATTGTCTTCGATTTACATGGAATATGTAGATGTTAAGTGATATTTGTTTAAATTCGAATATAACTTGAAGTTTAGTAATATGTTTAGGAGAAAAAATAGTTGAAATAACTCGCCTTGTGTGATTTGTAAGGGGTTGGAAACTATGAATTTTTTTTCTGTCGGGGGCGAAGGGTTTCTCCCCATGATGGCACGATGTAGAAGGCACGATCGTACCCACGATCGTGCCCACGATCATGCCCACGATGGACACGATGGGCACGATGGCCAACTCGATGACCATCGTGCCCTGGCAGTTTGTGATGTAAATTTCTGTTTTTCGTATTGTAACCCTAATCTCTCTTCTTTTTTTGATTTTTAGATGGGACGGCGGCGTGTTATTGTACGTTTTGGAGGTCAGTGTGAGGGATTGGCTTACTTAGACGGGAGTACTGTTGTTGTGCACATGGACGATACGAATGATGATCGAGATCATCTCATGAATCTAATTAGAGATGCTTTGTGTGGTCGAAGAGATTCCGAGTATGTGCTATCCTATTTGACTGTTTTGAGGAATGGGAGCAGATGTAGAGTTTTATTAAATAGTGATACAGATTTACTTCGATTGCTAGTGCAAGAGAAAAGGTCGGATCCGATGGTTTATGTCTTTGAAAGAGACAGTATTTTTGCCCCTGAGGTGTACGTGGAAGGCAGTGGACGACGGGATCTATTTAAGGATGATGATGATAGAATGCCACCAGAAGCAGAGGGTGCTCACATCTCCGACGACGAAGAAGATGAACGCCGTAAGAATATAATTGAATCTGTGACTACTGAGTTTCTTGCTTGGATTAGACAGCCAGAACAAGTAAACAGGATCTTCGGGCACCAGAATTTCACATATGAGCATCAGATTGGTCGTGATGATGATGAACTACGCAGCAGCCTAGGCAATTGGAGCATTCCACTGGTCGAGTGTGACAGCGCGCTGCCACTTGGGTGGGTTGAGCAGCCCGGACCGTTCACCAGTCAACTTGTAGTGGGGGCTACATTTCAGTCCAAGTATAAATTGAAGATGGCTGTGGGAATGTATCACCTGGAGCACATGCTAGAGTATGTCATTGATCGTTCCGCCAGAAATCGTATAGTCTTTCTCTGCAAGCACGGTAAGAATAATTGCACGTTTAGGTTGTGTGCTCAGGGGCCAAAAGATGAGGGCGACTCGATTTGGTACATTACGAAGTTGACTTTGGATCACAGCTGCCACTTGAACGTGATCCGTATTGCCGAGCAGACGGTGACTGCTAAAGTTGCAGCCGTGTACTTTGCTCGTAGGTTGGTTTGCGAGGGTGTGTATTTGAAGCCGAGAGAGATGATGGAAGAGATGCGCAGAGAGTTTGGTGTTCACATGTTGTACAGCCTCGCTCTAGAAACGAGGAATATAGCGATAGAGAAGACATACGGTGACTTTGACAAGTCGTATCAGATGGTCCCGTCGTATCTACATTTTTTGAGGCGGCGTAATCCCGCATCGAGTACAACATGCAGATCGATAGTGAGGGAGTATTTTGTCACATGTTTCTCGCCTTAGGACGGTGTATTCGTGCCTTCGAGCGCTATCTCGAGCCGTTGATTGTGTTGGACGGGACCCACCTTAAGGGAAGGAACAAGGGAGTTCTTTTTGTTGCTGTTAGCAAATATGGAAATGAGCAGCTCTTTCCTATAGCTATTGGAATTGGTCCGATAGAGAACGATGAGTCGTGGACTTGGTTTCTTTCAAATCTGCGCAGGTGTTTCGACCCTCCGGATGAGTTGTTGATCGTCTCTGACCAACATAAGAGCATTGCAAATGCCGTGAAAGCCATCTATCCGACTGCAGCGCACGGATTGTGCTTTCACCACATGCAGAAGAATCTGACGCGATACGGCCGTCGAGCTCTTGCCATCTTCCAAAATGCAGCGTATGCTTATCGTGTTGAAGAGTTCGAGAAGAATTTTTCTGCCTGAAAGCTTCATGTGAGGGTGCTCACACACGACTTTCCGAAATTGGTGTTCATAGGTGGTCTAGGTCGCATTGCCCAGTTCGACGGTACAGTTTCATGACCTCCAATGCCGCCGAAAGCTTGAACTCTAGGCTACTGTGGGCTAGACGTTTACCTATTTGCTCGTTACTTGAGGTGTATCGTTGCATTGTCGAGAAATGGTTCGACGAGAAAAGGGCATTAGCTAGGGAGAGAGAGCATGAGATTACACTCGAGGCCTTCAACAAGCTTGCTGTGACAGTGGAAGCAAGTCATCAGCTCGTTGCTCAACCTACCACTGACAATGTTTATAAAGTGAAAGACAAGAAGATGGTCTTCGAGGTGGACCTTGGGAATTGGACATGTGAGTGTCGTGAGTTCGATCAGGATAAGATGCCATGTCGTCATGCAGCTGCCGCCCTCAGGTATGTATAGCTTTTTTTTTACTTAAATTGTATTTTCATGGCTCAATATTTCCAACTTTTGTTCGTTACAGGACCCAAGGAAACACTGTCAATTTGTTTGATTTCGTAAGTCGGTATTACAAGCAACACGACTTGCGCGAGACTTACAGATAATCCATTAGGCCGGTACCACATCCCGAGGAGTGGAATGTCCCGCCTGATATTGCAAGAATCGTTTGCTTGCCACCGGTGGGAGTTCGTTAAGCCGGCCGTCCGAAGACACAGCGTGTTCGTTCAGCAGTTGAAGGTGCGCCCACAACACGCCGTAGCCAAAAATGCTCTAAGTGTAAGGGGACCGGCCACAATAGAAAGAATTGCACCGAACCACTCGCTTTAGATGTCGATCTAAATGTTCCCCCGGAGGGAGAACCATCGAGTCAGAGACGGCGACGAAAGAAAAAATGCAGCAATTGTGGTAGTGAAGAACACACAATCAGAAAATGTCCGATGCACTTGTGATTTATGATTTTTTGCACGATTGACAATGCCACTCTTATTTATAATATGTGGTTCATTTGTCCTAATTTTATTTATTTGTTGAGCTTCTGTTGTGTTTAGAAATTGGAAAATGTAAAAAACAGGGCCGAAGCGGGTTTCCTTTGTAAAGCGGGTGCACCCGCTTCGGCGGCTCACCCGCCTCGGCGGGGTACACGAGCCTGCCCATCGCGCCCATCGCCCACGATTGGGAGACCCCATCGCCCCCATCGTGCCCATCGCCCCCATCGCCCCCATCGTGCCCATCGCCCTCGTCGCCCCCATCGTGCCCATCGCCCCCGTCGCCCCCATCGTGCCCATCGCCCCCTCACCCCATCGCCCCATCGTCCCCATCGTGGCCATCGCCCTCACGATGCATGTCCCATCGCCCCCTCAAGAAATTTTGATTTTATAGACATTTTTGGACTTTATGTTGATGTGGTGCTGATATATTGATTTGTAATTGCTTATTTAAGAATTTCATAAGTAAAAACGAACATTTGAAATAATTTAAATGTAGTCTTTAATATGATTATGAATCATATCATATCTTAAGAATGAAAAGGATCTCAATGAATATTTACTTCAAATTCTCAAATTATATGCTGTATATCATCGATGTTGCAAAAAACATTCAGATTGATCATAATTATGTATGTAAGGTATAAAAAAGTATTTATATGGTATAAAAAATACTATGGAATAACATTAAGGTATTAAAAATACTTATCGATGCCTGTTCTTCTGGGCACGATGGGGACTTCATCGTGAGCACGATGGGGACTTCATCGTGAGCACGATGGGGGCGATGGGCACGATGGGGGCGATGGGGGCAATGGGCACGATGGGCGCGATGGGGGCGATGGGCGCGATGGGCGCGATGGGCACGATGGGGGTGATGGGCACGATGGAGGCGATGGAGCGATGGGCACGATGGGGGCGATGGGCACGATGGGCACGATGGGGGCGATGGGCACGATGGGCAGGCTCATGTACCCCGCCGAGGCGGGTGAGCCGCCGAAGCAGGTGCAACCCGCTTTACAAAGGAAACCCGCTTCGGCCCTGTTTTTTACATTTTCCAATTTCTAAACACAACAGAAGCTCAACAAATAAATAAAATTAGGACAAATGAACCACATATTATAAATAAGAGTGGCATTGTCAATCGTACAAAAAATCACAAATCAAAAGACAAGCTAAATATCCTAGCACCTATCTCTTTACGATAGCTCCTAATGTATCTCACATCAATATTCCTTGTATGCCTTTTTGTTGGATGTTTGGACACCATACGATCTAGATACATGCAACAAAAAGGACAGCAATTGACCCCATCGGTCTGGGCAAACTGCTCACTAGGTGGCATTATGATCAATGGCATGAAGTCTTCTCTTCTTGTCTTGCGGGGGTTATTCATCCAGTAATTCCCCAGAGCTAGTAGCCTAGGAACGAGACAAGTGAGGGGCCTCATCTGCTTTATCCGAGGAGATTTATTGGCGTCATGTTGGTGTGATAATGAGTCATACAATTCGATGCACCAATCATCTATTTTGATCTTCGCAGTGACCCAATGCTCATCAAGACAACAAAAGACAATAATCTATTCAAATAACAAATATTAGTACAACTGCAAATCAAGAATACTGACAATTTGAAAGAAAAAGCAACTTATAATCAATTTAACATCACTTACTGTGTTGCAGTTTAACCACGGGATCCCGTTCGGTGTGTCCATGCCATGAAAGAGATCCAGTATAGGTTGTGGCAATATCCATTTGTTTCCCTTCACTTGGTTGCCCTTTGGACTTAGCTCGTGGAACTCTTTAAGCATCAGTGCCTAAAAAAAGTAAAACAAGTTAAAAATATTTTGTTGTAAACCAACTAATACAACAAATAAAAGTCAAACAAAAACTTACAAAAAACGTAGACCCTTGAACAATAGTGGTCACTGCACCAACTCCTGCAACCCCCCTTCGCTGCTTACACCTAGTGAAGAGCACGTACAAGTCCATGACCTGTATTCAAAAAATTTACAATACATGACGATATATAAATCAATGTAAATAATTTAAATATGTGAAGACGTTAAATTGCAAGAAATGTTACCTCTGCAGTGAAGCACTCGTCCACGTTCTCCACAAGGTCGAAAAACGCCTGCGTCACCGTGTGGTCAATCTCTTTTATCACGCAGACAGTGTTGTCGCCCATATGTCTGAAGGCAGCGTACTGCTGACTGATCTGTGCACGAGAGCTGGGCGTCTCACCAACATATGGCGTACGTAGTGCAGCAGACGGCCTAGGGTGTCTCGGAGGAGGACTACTCTCACCAAACTCACCCTGCTCCTCCTCTTCTCTCTCGAAGCTGGCCAACTCTGAAAGCGCTGCTGCAAACTGCTGGGTGAGGTCTGTGGGAAGCAGAGGCTGCTGGAAGGGCTGGTGGTGTAGCAGATCTCCTGCTCGATCACGATCCACCTCGAAGTCGTGGTAGCTAGTAGTAGCAGCAGCGGAGTGGCGTGGCTGGTCATGCTGAGACCTGTGACTACCCACAGAGTGGTGACTAGGGCCTGCAGCAGCGGAGTGGCGGGGCTGGTCACGCTGAGACCTGTGGCTAGCCGCAGAGTGGTGACTAGGGGCTGCGGCAGCGGAGTGGCGGGGCTGGTCACGCTGAGACCCGTGGCTAGCCGCAGAGTGGTGACTAGGGCCTGCAGCAGCGGAGTGGCGGGGCTGGTCACGCTGCGACCTGTGGCTAGTCGCAGAGTGCTGCTGATAACTCCTGCTCCGTCTAGGACCGAAGTAGTCCACGATCTTAGTGAAGACCCTATCAGCTACTCGAGCAAGGAAACCTGTGCTTGAGTCGTCGTGCAAGATCGCCTTCAACCGGCGATCGACGATGTCGTCAGTGCTGACTCTGTGGTCCGGACAAGGCTGTCCGTGCAAACAACACACCCTGTCCTCCGGCCTCTCCTGGTACACTCGCTCTGCTGTCTGAGGACGGGTGAGAGGACTACTCTCTCGGCGACGCTTCGACACCTTTCCAAAGGTCGCCTTCATCTTCTCCATTGTCGTAACTTTGATCTTGCCCTTGTTCTTGATGGGCCCCGCAAACACAACCTCTGCCCTACCCCGACCAGCAATTCGGACCGGCTTCGGGTACACCACATCAAACGGATCCCCGTTCTCAAAGCTAAGGAAGTAGTACTCGGCTTCCTCTTCCTCCATCGGGACCAACGGGACATCATTCATTTCGAGCTGTAATGAAATACGTATAAAATAACAATTATATATCGATAAAATTTTGAAATTTTAAAAAATTCATAATAAATAAAGTGATTTACGTACCGGTTGGTCAAAAAAGGTACTGAAGTCCGCCTTCACAGTGCCCGTCTCCCATATCAAGCATCGGGGCAGCCTGATCACTTCATCTCTCGTTCCGCAGTAGCGTCCCAAACGAGAAAATGCCTCGTACATCCAAAGCTGCAGGACCTGTGACCGGACCGTAGAAGTGGTAGTCAATCTCTTCCCGGGAGTAAGAGCCACGGTGTCGATGTAGTGAGTCAACACCTGGTACGTGTAAGCACCCCAGGGAAACCTGTCCCACTGCTCAAAGTCCTCTACCAGTGCCCATGCCCAGTGCTCGACCGACATCTTGTCCCGGCACAAGAGAAAGTAGTAGTAAACCAACAAGTTCGCCGCCTTCAAATAATCTTCCATTTCATCTCCTAACTTGCGTTCCTTGAACTTGTTGCGCAGCTCGCTCACCTTTGTTTCTTTAGCATGAAAATGCCGGTGAAATAAACTGTCAGGACGGATCAGGTGAGTCTCAGTAGTGTCGAACTCCGTGTTTCCAAAGTGAAGTCCCGTGATTAGGGCATAATCACGGGGTGTAAAACGGACGGTCCGACCCCCGAGCTGAAACCACGACTCATGCGGGGGTATGTGGTCGCCCTGCAGCTGTCGGGCTATAAGGTGGTGAAGGGCACCAGTAGCATTGCCCGTCCGCCTAACTCTAATCAGTCTGCCCACGACCCCGGAGGTAAAGTGCTCTATCGCAAGCTCTCCGTGTCTAGGCCCGCCAATGCGACGCAGCGTAGAAAGTATCTCTTTAAACACATCACAACGCATATACAAATTGATTCCACGTGTCACAGCCCGTAACGTGGGCCTTTTCCATACACAACCCTCCTACAATAACAAAACGGGCAACCATAAGCAATAAATTCACGAGCAAATTCAAAAAAACAAGACAAAACACAAAAAAAAACCCGGCCTGTCTGGGCACGATGGCAAAGTCACGATGGACTGCCATCGCCCCCAGCCATCGTGTCCAGCCCCATCGTGTCCAGTCCCATCGCCCCCAGCCATCGCCCCCAGCTATCGACCCCAACCCCCATCGCCCCCAAACCCCCTTCGTGCCACCCATCGCCCCCAGCCATCGACCCCAACCCCATCGCCCCCAACCCCATCGTGCCCCCGTCGTGCCCACCCCATCGACCCTAACACCATCGCCCCCAATCCCATCGTGCCCCCATCGTGCCCATATAAATTCAGCCCAAATTCACACCAAAAATCAACATTTAAACGCATAGAACATGTACATTTCTTCGCAACTTAACTTTAGCATGAATACCCATGAATTAAACATCGAAATTTGCCAAAAAATTTCAATTTATTTCAAAAATTAGGGCGCACTTGTTCGCCTCTTAATTATGCAAATATTGACCGCAAGTGTACGGTGTATATGTAGAAAATGGCAAGTAAGGTCGTATCCACGGAGACTAATTTTCAACACTTATGATTACTATTACTACGTCGTTCTAACCTATTTAGACTAATCGGAGTTTTAGGGACAATTACTAAATTAAACGAACAAGAGAAATTAAATAAATTAACGAACTCAATTATATTAAACAAAGATGAGACAATGACTTAAAACTTAAGAGAGATGAATTTCTAAGGACTAAGCATCAACAACTTGCTACGGATTAAAATTCCAACACTCAAGTCTCGTTTTGTTATCTCTTTACCTAAGGCGATCTCTCGTTCACTCGAGCCTCCTCTCGGACGACTAAAGTAGTTGATTACAAGCTAGGATTGTTGTCTCCAATCAAACACAAGCCTATAACTCCTAAAAGCACCTAGGATCACTCTACCCTTGCAAACCACTCACCCTCTCGGGCTATTGCGATATTACACCTTGTGCTCGGTTCTAATGTCGATTCACCCCTCTCTCGAGCCTCAAACCAACATAACAAACACATTTAAATGGTTGCAAAACATCCAAATGCTCAAATAAATCCACAAACACAAGGAGGTAAGAGAAAACTCAACAATACTTAAATATCAAAGATTTTAATCCATACAATTTGTCTAGCTTAATCCCTAGAAAGAGGAATTTAGCCAACCATGTTCATAATCAACACAAATCCCAAATCAAGAAATAAAAACATCTAAAATGCAAGAGAATAGAGGTGAAGTGACAAATCCAACTCTTGATCTTCAATATTTCTTCCTAGGCTTCTTCTTCTCCAAGCTTCAAGCTTCCAACAATGGTGGATGGTGGTAGTGTGTGTAAAGTGTGAAAATGTGTGTGGGTGGTGGGAGGAGTGAAAGCTTAACCTAGAAGAGAGAGCCCAAATGCTCTATTTATAGGTTTTTGAGGTGGGAGAAAAGTGTTATGGAGTATAAATCCGAAATGAGGTGGAAAAATGAAGCAAAAACGTGTTTTGGAGAATTCTGCAGCGCCGCGCGCGGTCGCGCCCCTAGGTCGCGCGGCGAAGAAGAAAATTCCTTCTTCCGCGCGCGACATGAGCCCCGGCGGGTTGTCCCGCGCGTGCATCCCGCGCCCGGAGGCGATTTTCATGCACGCTCCGCGCGCCCGCGCGCCCATCCCGCTCTCGGTTGCGCACTTTTTTTGTTTCGGCCCGTTCTCCCTCGTCCGGACTCCGAATTGACCTCCGTTTTTTCCCACGTTCTCGTATCGAACTCCTCTTTCTCATTCCAAGCTCATTTCACTCTAATTCCACATCTATTTTCCTGCAATTATTTCAAAACAAGAAAACAAGCGTAAAAACCGACAAAACATGGTTTAACTTTGGGAAAAAGGTTAAATGACATAATTTTTCACTAACAATTGGCATCGAAAGCACCCAAAACATCGTGAAAAATCCATGTTTGTCAACCCCCCAAGCTTAAACCGTTGTTTGTCCCCAAACAACAAAAAGAAAAGAAAAGAAATACAAACATGGAAGGGCGAATCGATGACATTAAAAGGGCTTCAGAAATTATTCTTTTCAACAACAAAATTGCAAATGCATTTCTCAATCAAAATTGAACATGTTACAACAAAGTCAAATATTTAACCTCTTAGGGATTTCGGATTCTCACGCAAAGACTTAAAATGAAGCACTCAACACTCAAGTGTATAAATGGGACGTGTTTTCACTCAATTTGATGACATGCATAAGTTCTACCATAGGCTTGCCATTCGTCTAGCCTATCTATTGCTCAATGTGCTCCAAGATAAAGATCAAAAAGGGCTTTCACAAGGTTGTAATGAGGCTCTTTGGTGGGTGAATGAGAGTTTTAGGCAAAGTGACTTCCCATGTGATTTAACAACTTCAACAATCGACAACCACAATTGCCATATTTTGCACAACACTCCACTTACTTTTCTCTTTCTTGCTCTAGCTTCCTCTTTACATGCTATTTCTACCCTTTAATGCTCTTTTCATCTTTCATCAATTCTCAAGAATTTGAAAATCTATTTCTTCTCATTTTTCAACTACTTTCAAGAGCTATAAGGGCTAACCATTTCCGATACAATTCGAGCAAGATAACTTCAATTATTTACCAACTCATCATTTCCTAAATTCACACATTATCACAAGTTCTACCCCTCTCCAATTCGGCTAGATCAAAGAAAAGATAACGGCTCAAAGGGGCGAACTAGGATCACGCTTTTAGCATTTTGGTCAAGAATGAGGGAAATTTTTGGCTAACAAAGAGGGCCTTTAATCATATCAACATCTAGAGCTCATTTACTCATTTTCAAGGAAGAACCATGGCAAGTTCTAGAGATACAAATACATGCTCAAACAATCACACACAAGAAGCGAGAAAGACTATAATCAACGGATAGTCAAAGGCTCAAATCTCACATAGGTTCATTTAATCCACAACCTAAGAGGTCAAAACTTGTTTCATCAAAGCATATCCAACAATTCAATCAAAATACATAAGCAATAATTTCAATCAAACCCAAATTTTTCCTTTCTCATCATTAGCCATGTCATAATTCACCCAACACATGCTTTAAACATGACTCAACTAGACACTACAAACTCCAAATTCAACAATTAAAAAGAAACATTAGAAATATAAATAACAAAATAAACGATAAGAGATAAGCAAACCACGCTTCTCCCACCCCCCAAACTTATTTCTCACAAAGGTGACAAATAAGTTTGAAAAGAGAAGAGGTGGTTCACTTATCTACCTGACACCAATCAAGGAGGCGGGTAGTCTTGAGCATTCCTTTGTTGTAGCAGCTGAAACATTTGGGACATTTGGTCTTGCATCACTCGGCCATTCTCTCTCAAGATTACGAACTCATCATGACTTTGTTGTCGATGTTCTCTCATGGTGGCCTCCATTGCAACGTGCCTCGCCTCGTTTGTCCGCTGCATTTCATGCATCATGTGGGTCAAAGATGCAATTTCATCTTCATGAACATCTTCCCTAGTACGCCGGCGATCGGCGTTGCCAGTTGGGGGATGAGGAGCGGGGCGAGGAAGTGGAGTCTGTGGATCAATCACATGCAATGCCGCGTGTGCAGGAGTTGCCATCTTCCAATTTTCTCTTGATGTAAGGTCACTAACGGTGGTGAGACCGGGATGTTGTAATGGAAAGTAGGTGCCATCCCGTTGCATGAGAAAAATGTGGTCCATATCATTAGTGACCATTTGCATCTTGTTGATCACCGAATAACTGAGATCCATGTTTCCTTTCACGTACGCATAGTTGTGATCGAATCCAAAATACTCGGCAATAGGAGTGATGAAACCACCAATACCGATAAACGAGACCGGCCGGAGTAGATGCTCAAAAACTTCCATCAAATATGCTCCAATATTTAAATTTGTGCTCGTAGCCATGCAGTGAAGGGCAAATAGCTTCTTTTGGAGCACTCCTCCATTGTTATCCCGGTTGAAGAGTCCCGAAGCCATTACTCGTTGTATGTAGCGAAAAACCGGATTACGGATAGCGGTGGCCTTGGAGGCGTTGGAGACGTACGGAGTGCCATCAGTGGTTAGCTCAAGCCACATATAATTATGTGTCGTATCACCCGGTGGTTGCATGACACCCCCAAGAGGAACCCTTAAGATTTCATTGAGTTCATCCGGCCTAAGTGTCATTTGCTCATTCCCCATTTGAAAGGTCATCTTGACAATTTGTTGTTTTCTCTTGTGGATGACCATGGTGCTCAAAACCTCTAGGACAAGGGGCTCATATGTATGCCATTGAGCTTGCATGAAATACATCCATCCAACCCTCTCAAAGAGACGCCACACATCGACATTTATCCCCAAAGCTCGCATGCAATCTTCATCGGGGTAGAGTGTGGGCTTCATCTTGGCCGCAAACAAAGTTTGCCAATGCTCAAGAGCATCCCGAGTGGGGAGATGGATACCATAGCTCTCGGGATCGGCCGGTCTCCATTGACGCTCGGCTTGGGAGGAGCTACTTGCCTTATGTTTGCCCTTTCCTCCTTTCTTTGGTGCCATTTCCTAGAGAATAAAAAAAACAAAAGCAAACAATTAAAAAGAGATTTATTACAAAAATAAAGAAAATAGGAAAAATTGGTGTATAAGATCATGCTACAACAATGAAAGGCTATACACACTCAACTTCACTACGAATACTCGTTTATGCTCAAAGAATCAACCCTCCAAGTTGTAACAAGTTGGTAAAAGATTATCCAATTTCCTAAGTTCTTAAGAACACACAAACAAGAAAGTAAAGTAGCAACAATTGCTCAACAACTTATTTGTAATCACAAGACAAGCAATTTTTCTTACTTTACTTCTTCAAAAATTCCTCTCCCAACTCCAAGTTAAAATTTAGAAGCACACACCAAGCAAAACAAACATTCCCAACTCCACTCGAATCATATTATAGCACAATCCAACCACCAACTTACACAATTAAGCACAAAAATTCAAAATCCCCAATACACAAATTCAAAATTTGAAAATTCAAGCAAAATTCATAATTATTTCGTATCACGCTCAAAGGATTTGTCATTTAAGCACAAGCCCATCACAATTAGCATATAATCAAGGCATGAGAAGCATCAATTTAGCAATTTAGAGCATAAATTCGAAAATCCCCAATTCTAGCCCTAACATGCATACTTTCAAAGTTTGCTTCAATACCCTCAAATTGGCCAACAAATTGAAGAATTAAGCATGAACCCATGTTTTTAGGCATGTACATTCATCATGGATAGCATCAAATTAAAGAAAAAATCATGCCCAAAATTTTCGAATTTTATAGCCTATGTTCAAAGTTCACTCAAATCTTCAAAATTCAATTATGTAATCGGTCAAAGAGAACATAAATCATGTAGAGAACAAGAATTAGGGGAGAAAAATTACATACCTTGATGTTGTAGATGGATAGATTGAAGAAGAAGAAAAAAAAATGGAGAGGAAATTGGTGATATGTGCGTGTGTGTGTTAGAATAAGAGAGGGAGAGAGAGGAACAAGTTTGAAATTAAAGGGGAGGCGCCTGCTGAACAGCGCGCGCGGCGCGCCCGGAACCCGCGCGGCGGAGCCTGCGAAGTGTGAAAACGGGCGCGAGGTGGTGGCCGGAGGATTGTCCCGCGCGAGGCATCGCGCCTGAACCCGCGCGCGGAGCAGATTTTCACGTGGGGCCGGCGCGGCCGCGCCCCACAACCCGCGCGCACAATTTTAAATTTTTTTTTTAAGAGAACTAAATTAAAAGTAAAAATTATTTACAAAAATTAGATAAATAAATATATATAAGAGAAAGCTATAAAGATAATTATATATATTTATAGACAAATACTTCTATATATAGATATGAAAATAAAATAAAATAAAATAAAGATCAAAATAGAAACAAAACTAAAAAATAAAAATAAATAAACTAGTGCAGAAATTAAATCTAACCTTGTTGGGGTGCCTCCCAACGAGCGCTAAGTTTAACGTCGTTAGCTCGAAGTCTTCTTGGTTGGCTCTATGCTTGGTCATGGTAGATGACAAACACCTCCTTCTTCTTCTCTTGCTTGAAATAGGCCTTGACACGTTGCCCGTTGACCATGAAAGTGCTACCATCACGCCCCATTAATTCAACGGCTCCATTCTCAAACACCTTTTTGATAGTGAACGGCCCCGACCATTTTGATCTCAACTTGCCCGGAAATAGAGATAAACGAGAATTGAAAAGGAGAACTTCATCACCGGGTACAAACTCCCGTTTCTTGATTAGCTTATCATGGAATTTCTTTGTTCTCTCCTTGTAGAGGCTTGAATTCTCAAATGCCTCACACCTAAATTCATCCAACTCATTGAGTTGGAGAATTCTTGCTTGGCCCGCCTTCTTGAAATCAAAGTTGATCTTTTTTATCGCTCAATACGCCTTATGCTCCAATTCGACGGGCAAATGACACGACTTTCCAAATACCAATTGATACGGGGACATTCCAAGCGGAGTCTTATAAGCCGTTCTATAAGCCCAAAGAGCTTCGTCAAGCAACATCGCCCAATCTTTCCGGCTCTCATTCACCATTTTCTCCAAAATTTGTTTTATCTCCCGGTTTGCAAGCTCGGTTTGCCCGTTAGCTTGTGGGTGATAGGCGGTGGTGACCCTATGCTTCACTCTAAACTTGGTCAAGAGACCATTCACCCATCTATTGCAAAAGTGGCTTCCCCCATCACTTATTATCGCCCGGGGTACTCCATACCTCGACAAAATATTCTTTTGTACAAATTTCAATACAACCTTGGCATCATTTGTTTGAGTAGGGATCGCTTCCACCCATCTAGAAACATATTCAACCGCCAATAATATGTATTGAAATCCACAAGAAACGGGAAAAGGCCCCATAAAATCAATGCCCCAAACATCTAACAATTCAACCTCCACAATACTCGTCAAGGGCATCTCATGCCTTTTAGAAATTCCCCCCGTTCTTTGGCATCTATCGCAACAACTCACAAAAGCATAGCAATCTTTATAAATTGTAGGCCAAAAAAAACCACATTGAAGTACCTTCATTGCCGTTCGGTGAGCTCCAAAGTGTCCACCACTTAGTGAAGAGTGACATTGCTTCATGATCGGCTCCCATTCTTCTTGAGGCACGCACCGTCGGATAACCATGTCGGCGCATCTTCGATATAAGTAGGGCTCCTCCCAAAAATAGAATTTCACGTCGTGGTAGAACTTTTTCCTTTGGTACAAGGGCAAGTCGGATGGCGGGGGAACATTGGCAACAAGATAATTTACAAAGTTCGCATACCAAGGAACATGTGTTTGCACTTGGAAGAGTTGTTCATCCGGAAAGCTCTCATTAATTGGGACTCCAAGCTCCTCCCCTTCAACCGGATTTTCAATTCTTGAAAGGTGGTCGGCTACCACATTTTCACATCCCTTTCGATCTCGATTTCAATATCAAATTCTTGAAGGAGTAGAATCCACCGGATTAGTCTTGGCTTTGCATCTTTCTTGTCAAAGAGATAACGGATGGCGGCATGATCGGTGTGAACTATTGATTTGGTTCCAATCAAATAAGACCGGAACTTATCAAAGGCGTACACCACCGCTAGCATTTCCTTCTCGGTGGTGGTATAGTTGGTTTGGGCTTTGTCGAGGGTTCTACTAGCATAGTAGATCACCCGGAAGATTTTATCTCGCTTTTGACCCAAGACGGCCCCGACGGCTATATCACTTGCATCGCACATGAGCTCAAATGGTTGAGACCAATCCGGAGATATCAAAATGGGAGCAATCACAAGTGCCTTCTTCAAATGCTCAAAAGCCTTCAAGCATTCTTCATTAAAATCAAAGATAGCATCTTTTTCAAGCAAATGGCACAATGACTTAGAAATCTTGGAGAAGTCCTTGATGAATCGTCTATAGAAACCGGCGTGACCAAGGAAACTTCTAACGGCCTTCTCATTGGACGGTGGTGGCAACTTCTCAATGGCTACAACCTTGGCTCTATCCACTTCCAATCCGGCACTAGAAACCTTGTGCCCGAGTACCACACCTTCTCTCACCATGAAGTGGCATTTCTCCCAATTCAACACTAGGTTGGTTTCTTCACACCTTTTCAAGACCAATGAGAGATTATGTAGGCAATGATCAAAAGAATTCCTAAATACGGAGAAGTCATCCATAAAAACCTCCATAACCTTTTCAATCAACCCGTCAAAGATAGCCATCATACATCTTTGAAAGGTGGCGGGAGCATTGCACAAGCCAAATGACATGAACCGGAACGCAAAGATTCTATACGGGCATGTGAAAGCGGTTTTTTCTTGATCTTCGGGTGCAATCATGATTTGGTTATACCCCGAGTAGCCATCAAGGAAGCAATAAAACTCAAATCCGGCAAGCCTATCCAAAATTTGATCAATAAACGGGAGGGGGAAATGATCCTTGCGGGTGGCGGCATTTAACATCCTATAATCAATGCAAACTCTCCAACCACTCACTATCCTCATAGCAATTAACTCATTCTTCTCATCTTTTGTAACCGTCATGCCCCCCTTTTTGCTCACCACTTGAGTAGGGCTTACCCACTTGCTATCCGAGATAGGATAAACTATTCCAACATCCAACCATTTGAGAACTTCCTTCCTAACGACTTCTTGCATCACCGGATTCAATCGCCTTTGATTTTGCCTCTTAGGCGTATAGTCATCTTCCATGAGAATCCTATGCATGCAAATGGACGGGCTAATTCCCTTTAAATCCGAGATTGACCACCCTATTGCCGATTTATGCTCCCTCAATACCTCTAGCAATTTCTCAAGCTCAATAGAAGAGAGATATGAAGATACTATAACCGGATAAGTGTCGTTCTCACCAAGAAAAGCATACTTCAAATGCTCGGGAAGAGGTTTCAAATCCAAAACGGGAGCTTCCTTCTTCTCTTTCCTTCGCTTTGCCTCCTCTTTTTCTTCTTCACTCCGTAGTTCTAGAAATCTTTCTTTGAACCTAGGAATTTCCTTTGCAACATTCAAAGCATTAACACAATCAAGTAAACTTGAATCATCACAATCATTATTGAAAGCATAAGAGTAAAGAGAGTTGAGTAAGCAAGCCTCCAAGGGTCCCTTCTTTGGGTGAGCAATAAGACTCTAAATCCATGCAAGAATCCACGATGCTCAACATCTTGCATTCATCCATCCTTTGCACATCTTCATCATCATGGAGTTTGAGAGCTCGGTGGATAGAGAATGTGAAACTCTCCTCGTTGAATCGAAGTGTGAGCTCTCCTTTGGAAACATCGATAAGAGCTCTCCCCGTGGCTAGGAATGGGCGCCCTAGGATCAATGGGACATCCTTGTCTTTCTCCATGTCCAAGACAACAAAGTCCACCGGAAAGATAAAATCATTCACCTTGACAAGCACATCTTCCACAATACCCTTCGGATAGGAAATAGATCGGTCCGCCATTTGAAGAGCAATAGTAGTTGGCTTGATAACTCCAATTTGTAGCTTGTTGAAGATGGAAAGGGGCATCAAATTGATGCTTGCCCCCAAATCACATAATGCCTTCTCAAAGCTATCATTTCCAATGCCGCACGGTATGGTGAAACTTCCGGGATCCTTGATCTTGGTAGGCAATTTTCTTTGAATGACGGCGCTACACTCCTCCGTGAGATTAACCGTTTCACAATCCCCCAATCTCCTCTTCCTTGATATGACATCCTTCAAAAATTTAGCATAGTTGGGCATTTGTTGCAATGCCTCAACTAAAGGGATGTTGATGTGCACTTTCCTAAAGATATCAAGGAATTTAGTGAATTGCTCCTCCGTCTTCTTCTTTTGTAACCTTTGTGGAAATGGAATGGGAGGGCAATAGGGAGGTGGAATCTTGGTTCCCTCATTTTGCTTCTTGCCATCTTCTCCTTTAGAAGCTTGAGGAGCCGGATTAGGTGAGCTAGTTGAAGAAGGAGTAATAACACTTGATGTAGCTCTTCTACTTTCTTCATCTTTGTCACTCATCTCCCCCTTTTCTTTTGAGTGCTCATCTTCGACACTTTCCAACTCGTGCTCAACATTTTCATTTTCTTCATTAGGCATCTTGGGTCCCTCATAGGAAGTACCACTCCGAAGCTTGATGGCCTTACAATGCTCCTTGGAATTGACAATAGTGTTGCTCGGAAATTGGCCTTGTTGGTGTTGATTGCTCATTGAAGTAGCTATTTGGCCCAATTGTTTTTCAATGATTTTAAGTTGAGCCCCTTGAGCTTCCACAATAGCTTCGGTTTTCTCCATTCGAGCTTTGGTAGTCTCCATGAATTTCATGAGCATGTCATCCATACTCGGCTTCTTTTCTTCATTAATCATCCCATTCGTCACCGAAAATCCCGGCGGAGGTTGTAGGGCATTATTGGGATTTCCATAAGAAAGATTAGGATGTGCCCGGTTTCCTTGATACCCTTGATGGTATTGATGTCCACCTTGTTGAGGCCGATAATTGCTATAATTCCGGTTGTTGTGTATATAGTTGACATCTTCCACATTGGTTGGCTCCTCCACCCTTGGCTCATTCTTTGTTTGTGCCATAGCATCAATCTTGCTATTCATAGTAGACATTTGAGCCGCCAATAAAGCAATAGGATCCGAACTTGTGGTGGAAGCAACCTTCTTCAATGTAGTCCTCTCTCCCGGCCATTGATAGCTATTGATAGCCATATTCTCAATGATCTCCGTGGCAACCTCATGACTCTTTCCAAATAAAGAACCACCCGCCACGGCGTCAATGAGCCTCTTCATTTCACCATTGCAACCATTGTAGAAAAAACAAATTTTTGCATCTTGATCAAAACCATGGTTGGGACATTTCCTCACCAACTCCTTGAACCTTTCCCAAGCCTCATAAAATGTCTCTCCATCCAATTGTTGAAATTGCATGATCTCCGCTTTTAGCTTCATAGTCATTTCCGGTGGAAAGAACTTCATAAGGAACTTGTGAATCATGTCATCCCATGTCTTTATACTCCCATCATCTAAAGATTGATACCACAACTTTGCCTTATCCCTAAGAGAAAAGGGAAAAAGGCGAAGTTTAATGACATCGTCCGGCACCCCATTTATCTTCGTGGTGCTACATATCTCCAAAAATTGGGCAAGATGATCATTGGGATCTTCCAACGGACGACCTCCAAATGTGTTTTGTTGGACCATGGAGATAAGAGCGGGCTTGAGCTCGAAGTTATTAGCATTGATCCTTGGGCCATGATTTCCCCCTTGTTGAAAACCGGGTTGGAATACATCTCGAATAGGGGGAATTGGTATCCTATTCCATTCTTCCTCTTGTGCTCTCAATTGAGCTTGCATAGCCTCCAATTGCGCTTGGAGTTGCCTTATCATATTTTCGTCGGCCATTGTTCTCCGGGCTTCTCGTTCCCTCCTTGCCCTTCCTTGATTCCTTCGGCAAGTTGCTTCGATCTCGGGATTAAAGGGGTCAAATGATAATTTCTTAGACCTTGTGTTCATGCACCACCTAGAATCCAACGAAAAAGGCAAGTCAATTACAAGCAAAACACGGCAAAACAAAAGCACAAAATAAACATAAATAATATCTAATCTAGATTATCACAACGGTTTATAATATCACAATTAGTAAATTAATTAGTCCCCGGCAACGGCGCCAAAAACTTGTTCGCCTCTTAATTATGCAAATATTGACCGCAAGTGTACGGTGTATATGTAGAAAATGGCAAGCAAGGTCGTATCCACGGAGACTAATTTTCAACACTTATGATTACTATTACTACGTCGTTCTAACCTATTTAGACTAATCGGAGTTTTAGGGACAATTACTAAATTAAACGAACAAGAGAAATTAAATAAATTAACGAACTCAATTATATTAAACAAAGATGAGACAATGACTTAAAACTTAAGAGAGATGAATTTCTAAGGACTAAGCATCAACAACTTGCTACGGATTAAAATTCCAACACTCAAGTCTCGTTTTGTTATCTCTTTACCTAAGGCGATCTCTCGTTCACTCGAGCCTCCTCTCGGACGACTAAAGTAGTTGATTACAAGCTAGGATTGTTGTCTCCAATCAAACACAAGCCTATAACTCCTAAAAGCACCTAGGATCACTCTACCCTTGCAAACCACTCACCCTCTCGGGCTATTGCGATATTACACCTTGTGCTCGGTTCTAATGTCGATTCACCCCTCTCTCGAGCCTCAAACCAACATAACAAACACATTTAAATGGTTGCAAAACATCCAAATGCTCAAATAAATCCACAAACACAAGGAGGTAAGAGAAAACTCAACAATACTTAAATATCAAAGATTTTAATCCATACAATTTGTCTAGCTTAATCCCTAGAAAGAGGAATTTAGCCAACCATGTTCATAATCAACACAAATCCCAAATCAAGAAATAAAAACATCTAAAATGCAAGAGAATAGAGGTGAAGTGACAAATCCAACTCTTGATCTTCAATATTTCTTCCTAGGCCTCTTCTTCTCCAAGCTTCAAGCTTCCAACAATGGTGGATGGTGGTAGTGTGTGTAAAGTGTGAAAATGTGTGTGGGTGGTGGGAGGAGTGAAAGCTTAACCTAGAAGAGAGAGCCCAAATGCTCTATTTATAGGTTTTTGAGGTGGGAGAAAAGTGTTATGGAGTATAAATCCGAAATGAGGTGGAAAAATGAAGCAAAAACGTGTTTTGGAGAATTCTGCAGCGCCGCGCGCGCGGTCGCGTCCCTAGGTCGCGCGGCGAAGAAGAAAATTCCTTCTTCCGCGCGCGACATGAGCCCCGGCGGGTTGTCCCGCGCGTGCATCCCGCGCCCGGAGGCGATTTTCATGCACGCTCCGCGCGCCCGCGCGCCCATCCCTCTCTCGGTTGCGCACTTTTTTTGTTTCGGCCTGTTCTCCCTCGTCCGGACTCCGAATTGACCTCCGTTTTTTCCCACGTTCTCGTATCGAACTCCTCTTTCTCATTCCAAGCTCATTTCACTCTAATTCCACATCTATTTTCCTGCAATTATTTCAAAACAAGAAAACAAGCGTTAAAACCGACAAAACATGGTTTAACTTTGGGAAAAAGGTTAAATGACATAGTTTTTCACTAACAATTGGCATCGAAAGCACCCAAAACATCGTGAAAAATCCATGTTTGTCAGCACTAACCGGCGGCTCGTTTAGGAACTCTTCCTCTTCGTGATGCACCGGCGACGACGACGCCTCTCCATCGTGGTCAGATTGTGTCTCGGACGAACTCATCGTGCCCACAAGTCTTCCGTCGAGAGCGTGCTTCTTCTTCGTGCTTCTTCTTCTTCTTCGTGGTTTCGGTCGAGAGAGATAAGAGAGAGAATGTGGGTTTGTGGTGGGGGACCGATAGATGGAGAGAGAGACAAAATTTAAAATAGTAAAGGGTATTTTAGTCTTTTGGTATAGAAAACTTGTAGTTTTAAGTTTAGGGTTAAAAAACTTATCCTCTTTAAATTTTGGTACCAAATTATTTGGACCTCTTCTTTTAATGCAAACATTAAAATGCTATATATATAAGTCAATTTATCTCTATATATATATGATCAACCGGAACCAAGACTCAAGAATGATCAAATAGTTCAAAACCTAAGAAACAAGATGCTACTTTAAATTATAATTTCAATGTTTCTACTTTGTTTTAGAATGAATACCCTATAATATATTTTTTTTTATATTGACTCTTTATAGACATAATCATATGAAAGTCTATTAATCATAAGTTAAGGTATTGTAGGCAAACTAATCTTTCTTCATGAAAAATTGAGACGAAATCGCTGAAAATTGGTGTCAATATCATTTTATTAAAAATTACAAATTGCATGTAATGTTGAGATAGGTAGAGGTGTTCACGGGCCGGTTCCGGTTCGGAACCTGCCCGAAACCGCCGGTTCCGGTTCGGGAAAGTTGGAACCGGAACCGGCCCGCCACAACTCACGGTTCCAGGTCGGAACCGGCCCGTATTGGACGGTTCCGGTTTCGGGTCGGAACCGCCGGTTTAGGGTCCGAACCGTCTAAATTTTTTTTATTTTTTTTTATTTTTGAAAATATAAATTATATTGTCATGCAAACTCATAAATCATTAATGTAATGTATAAAATCGATATAGAACAAAATATATCTTCATTCATAATAATATATGATCAATTACAAATGAAAATATATAATTATTCAAAAACGGTTCCACGGTTCCGAACCGGAACCGCCGGTTCATGTTCGAACCTTATTATTATTATCACCATTTTTGGCTTTTTTTTCATTCAATTTACCATTGTAATTGTCATTTTTGCTTTTTATGTGATATAATTAATATGGATTAACACAAAATATAATTTAAAACTAAAAAAAATAAAAAATTATCGGAACCGCCGGTTCACGGTTCCTAGCTTTTGGAACCGGAACCGGCCCGTTGACTGCGGTTCCGGGCCGTAAACCGTTGACCACGGTTCCGGTTCCAGGCCGGAACCGGCGGTTCCGGGTCGGTTGAACACCTCTAGAGATAGGGACTAAAATTCGAATTTTTAACGATTTTCTAGAATAGGCAGGAAAGGTTATTTTTGTCATTCTAAACTCTGATTTAATCTTAATTTAAAAAGTAATAAAGTATTTTACCTAACCCCCTTTTTTGCCAACTATATTAATTTGACCGCATTAATTTACCAGGAATTATTATATATAAAGGCGAGCGATGTACCATTGTTGGTTTCGATTTGCTATATATGTGTAAATGAATTGATGAGCAATGTAGTACTGTTACTTTATTACAGTGTCTTTTTTTCATCATGTACATTTTCAAATGTTTGCATAATTTAGTTAAAAAAAATAGTGTTCGATCCCACGTCGGATCCTCTAGTGAACTCATTAATCATTTGATCAAAATGGAAAAGATACACTTATTCACCATTGGTCATGTAAATATGTCCACCCGATAATATAGTAGAGCCACATAAATTATGATCATATATCAATGGTCACCTTTTCATATATTTAGAGTTTGCTATTGGAATAATTTATACATGCAATTTATGTGACATTATCACTTTATCTATGATCATCACACACATGTATATATATATATATATATATATATATATATATATATATATATATATATAGGGAAGAGATCATATGTAAAACCATTTTCCCGTAAGAAATAAGAAGCGATCTGGATCATTGATTTTTGTAGATCTACGGTTGTCATTAACCGGTGCATATTGAACATGAAATGCATTATCGTAACAATGCATTGTAATAAATAAAAAATGCATTATTATGACAGTGCATTGTAATAAAACATAAAATACATTATTTTAGTACATAAAATGCATTATTATTATTTTTTACGGAAAAAGTATTTTATATGTGAACCAACCCCTATATATATATATATAAATGGTGGCTATATGCAGGTCTTTTGATACAAAAGGATATTTCACTGATAAAAATATAGAAACTTCTATTGTTCATGTTTCTTATATTAAAACTATTTTGCTAAGTAGGAAAAAGGATATAGTATCAACTAGAAGAAACTTTATAATCAATAATCTATACAAGAAGCTTAAAATGATGAAATATTGAAAATGAAATTAGAGTTAATTTAGATAAGTAGCGGCATCCCTCTAACTTCTGTTTTTTGAGCAAAATAATTTGAGATGCACTCCTGTACATACAGATGTATTAGGTACAGTAGGATCCGATCCTGATTCTGGTTTGATTCGGTTAACGTTGATAGGGTCAACGGTCAATATGTTTGACTATTGACGTTTTGACTTTGTTTGAATTTCATTTTTTTAAATCAATTTAAAAAAGTGATTAAAATATAATTCATCAAAATACCAAAAGTAACGATTGATGTGATGAAAAATAACAATCGTTGTAAATAAAAGAAAATATATATATATATATATATATATATATATATATATATATAAACAAACAAACATAACTCTTGTCTGATACTATTATTTATTTCGATTGGTTAATACTTTAACTAAACACTCCGAAAACATTAACAATGATATAAATGATAAATCTAAAAGTGGCTCCATGTGAGGTGGTATTTATATATATATGAGTTAGGATTATCTGTGAAAAACTACAATGCCACTTTGATTTGCCTTACTTGTGATAACTCTGACCCACTCCAATCCTAATGTGTTCTGATTTTCTGTTTCATGGCTATGTCTCATCATTCGTACTCTATTATTAATTTAATATTTATAATATATATAAAAATTGTTATTATATAATGAATATTCTAATTAACATTTATATATTACTGAAAATGGAAGCTTAAAAAAACATACTCTAATTATGGAATAATCAATTCTAATAATTAATTATTAACTAAAAATTTGTATTTAATGTAAAAAATATTATAACACATAATTGGAGAAGTGAGCTTTAATTAAAATTATAATATTAAACTACAACTAAAGAGATTGAAAGTGAAGGAAACAAATGAAAAAATAAAATAAAAAATGAGACGTAAGAGTGATAGCCTCTGCTCAAATTAGGAAGAGAAATGAATTCCATTTGTTTACGTGCTCCCGAGAAAGATTTAAAAATAATAATCCCTCCGTCCCACTGAACATATCTTCCTAATTTCTTTTTGGGTTGTTCGACTAAACTTGTCTTGTTTCCATATAAGAAAATAATTAACTCTTGAAAGTGGTGGGACCTATCCATTTTCTATCTTTTTACCCTTCTCCTTAATACTCATGACGAACATTAACAAGACATGTTCAGTGGGACGGAGGGAGTATATTATTTGTAATTTGTATGAATTGATGTGCAAAAGCTGCCATCACCATATCGAATTGTAGAAAATTTATCTTCTTAAAATCTTGAGCACGAAATTTAGAAAACACAACCTCATTGACAATTTTTTTTTCTACGGTGAGAAACACTAAATGTTTCAGAAAATATAATTGTAAGATTAATGGGTGCAATATATCACCTAAGTTATATGTCCACTTTAAACTTTGAAGCCGTTTTGATATAGACTTAAATCCAACGAATTTGACTCTAGTAACTTCAAATATTAAAGTATATATACCATGCAGCAACCAGAGAGGAAGAGGATGCCCATTTATTGCCATTGGAGTAGTTGCTGTGTCATTTTCTTGTGATAAATATTTGTGATGAGATTATTTTAAATTTTAATAAAACCATTTGGAATCTTTAAATACTCACCACTCTTGTTCTTTCCATATCACCTTTCCTCTGTAAAAGAAAACAAGAAAGAAAAAAAGTAATGGATCCGATATACGTTGCACTACTCTTCTTGGCCGCCCTCTTCCTCCGTCTCCGGCGGTCGTCCGGCCGCCACCAAAACCTACCGCCGGGCCCCCCACGGTGGCCGGTGGTGGGAAATTTATTGCAAGTAATCCTCCAACGCCGCCAGTTCATGTTGATCGTGCGTGATTTACGTGAAAAATACGGTCCCATATTCAGCTTGCAAATGGGGCAACGCACACTAGTGATCATAACCAGTTCCGATCTCATCCACGAAGCGCTCGTCCAAAAGGGCGAGCTCTTCGCCAGCCGCCCGCCCGACTCGCCCCTCCGCCTCCTCTTCAGCGTCGGAAAATGCACCGTCAACGCCTCCGAGCACGGCCCTCTGTGGCGCTTCCTCCGCCGCAACTTCGTCAACGAGCTGATAAACCCTAACAGGGTCATGCAGTTCGGGCGGATCAGAAGGTGGGCGATCGAGAACCATCTGGGCCGCCTCCGAGACGAGTCGTCTCGCGGCGGCCACGTGGAGGTGATGAGCCATTGCAGGCTCACCATCTCCAGCATTCTCTTGTGCATGTGCTTCGGAGTAAAGCTCTCCGAAGACCGCGTCAAGGTGATTGAAAGTCTGCTAAGAGAGATTGCGACGGCGACGATGCCGAATCTGACGGACTTCTTCCCGGTGCTGACGCCGCTGTTCCGCCGCCGGATGGAGGAAGCGAAGGAGCTGAGGAGGAAACAGATGGAATTTATGGTGCCCCTCATTAGGAACAGAAAGATTTTCCTGGAGAGCGGAGGAAACCCAAGCTACACCGCGGCGTCGGAGTCGACGGCCTACGTCGACTCGTTGTTGGAGCTCGAAGCGCCCGGGAGAGGGAAGCTTCGGGAGGAAGAAATGGTGTCGCTGTGCTCGGAAGCGATCACCGGCGGCACCGACACCAGCTCCGCCGTTCTCGAATGGGCTTTGCTCAGCATGGTCCAGAACCAAGAAATTCAAGAGAAATTGTATAGGGAAATTGTGGGGTGTGTGGGCCCAAATGGGAAGGTGACGGAAAGTGATGTTGAAAAAATGCCCTATCTTGGGGCAGTTATCAAGGAAACATTAAGGCGTCACCCGCCAAATTTTTTTGTGCTCCCGCATGCAGGTAAGAAATTCAACTCGGATCTTCTCCTTCCTATTGTATTTCATCTTCTATTTCATTCGTTGAATTATTGACATATGATTATTTGAAGATAATTATATTCTAATTGGGTGGAATATATAAATCCTAGTCATTCACATATTATTCAACCAATAAAAAGAATAAAAAATGAAATACAAATTTAGAGTAGGAAATCCGAATTGGAAGAGATCTCATTCGCAATCTAGTCTCATTTTTGGTGTATTATTTTTGTACAATTTTTTATTTTCAATTTTACGTTATTGTATTTTAGTTTAATTTTGTGAGTATGATTATTTCACCTAATTAAGATATATAATTATTTCGTCACATTTAAATTCAAATTTAACGTTCCTTAATACGCATGCAGCGACGAAAGAAACGGAGCTAGGCGGCTACACAATTCCGGCAGGTGTGAATGTGGAGATCTACACGCCGTTGTTGACGGAGGACCCGAAGTTTTGGCAGAACCCTAGCGAATTCCAACCGGAAAGATTCCTGACGGGCGACGGCGTGACGGTGGACTTAACGGGGGTGAGAGGGGTGAAGATGTTGCCGTTCGGGGCGGGTCGGAGGATCTGCCCCGCGTGGAGCCTGGGTATGCTGCATATTAGTCTGCTGCTGGCGAACATGATCCATGCCTTCAAGTGGATCCCCATTCCGGATAACCCGCCCGACCCGACTCCGTTTTTTGTATTTTCCGTTGTTATGAAGCATCCTCTCAAAGCGATAATTTTGGCCAGGGAGGCTACTAATATTTGAATAAGTCAGCATCGACGGATCTCCAGTCAATTTAATCTTGCATGCATGCTTTCCTATGTATCTTTCTTTTCCGTTCCTTTCTCTCTCTAGATAGATCTCTCTCGCTCTCTCTCTCTCGAGCTTGGTGTTCGCTGAGTCGTGAAGTGTGGGTTTTCTCAGATTATGTTTGCAAAAGAGAGAAGTATCAGTTTTCATTTCAATAAAGTACTGGTTTAATTTCATTAAATTAAGTATCAGGTTTAATATATTTGAGTAAGTTATGTGTGAGTTTTAGTTGTTTTTCTTGCCAATCTCGCTGTTTTTCTTCATATAATTGTGAATTAGATGTCATCCCTCTAGTCCTCTATGGGGCATTTACTTTTCGTAATAGGATAGATTGATAAAATAAATGATTTACTATATGAATGATTATATGATCAAACAAACTCAAAAGTAATCAATCCATCAAAGCAAACGGTAAATTGACCTATACTATTTTTAACTATCTATCCTATCAACGCATATATTAGTTGTATTCAATTTATTTATTTTGTATACAACTAATAATATTGAAGGACTATATATAGATATATTATTCATATTGCGAAGTTTCATCACTCTATGTCTTCAATCTTGATTTTATCGAATTTATTTATTGATCAATCCGTGGGAAATTTTTTTATTTATACGAATACGTGCGTGTTACAAATTTAGACTCGATCATCATATTAATGAAAAAACTAGCTGTATATTTTTATACATAATACTCCTTCCGTTCCATAATAAGTGGCCCGTATATCATATCGGGCCGTCTCATAACAAGTGGTTCGTTTCCAAATAAGGAAATAATTATCTTTTCAAAAGTTGTGGGCTATATCACTTTAACCATTTTTTGCCCTTCAACTAAATAACCGTGCTCATAAAATATAAGCCACTTATTATGAGACGGGTGGAGTAATAGATTGATGTGTGTAATAAATAATGGGGCAATGCACGCGTAACAATTTGAAAATTACAACTGATGATTGTATGTGAAGTAGGTTTCGATTTGATCACTTGTCCAAAACATCAGGTATGTTCCTGATATTTTATTAACACTAGGCAAAATAAAAAATAAAGGTACTGATTAGGGTGTAAATAAATTGAGTCGAGTTGAACACCTCCAAGCTCTAGCTCACTTGTAAAATATCGAGCTCAATTTAATCTCTTTACTTTGGATTTAAGTTGGCTTGACTCAAAATACATTAATTTCAATTTTGAAGACGTTTTTTTATGTTGAGAATTCGTACGTACACTAAATATTATTAATACATGTTTTTTTTAGCAACATAGGTGTTTTTCTCTCGAATAAGTTTTAACGTAATTGATATTT
Organism: Agastache rugosa; assembly: GCA_031470985.1. Lineage (NCBI taxonomy): Eukaryota > Viridiplantae > Streptophyta > Magnoliopsida > Lamiales > Lamiaceae > Agastache > Agastache rugosa. Next base: position 16,184,604 of record CM062604.1, read on the forward strand.
GACTTTTAAAATTAAAATATATATCAAAAGAGGTATTATTTGGTGTTTTTTTTAACGTATAATAAACACGATATTTCAAAATTTTATTTTTATAAATTTTTAAAATTTACCTTTTCAATAGATCATTCTACTATAATTTTATTTTCTCTTTCAATATGTTATATATTTTAAAAGTGCGATCTTTTTATTTACGTCATTTTTTATTAAATTGTAACAGTTGAGAAAATAAACTAATATCCTAGAGACCTAAACTATATGAATTTTTCTTTATGAAATGATATCAAACACACAATATAATTAGCAATCTACACCCTCCGTCCATCAATAGTAAAACTATTTTGGAGAGACACATGTTTTTATAAAAGTTGCATATAGTAGTTTGTTAGTGGAGAAAGTTTTTAGTGAAGAAAGGCCGGGACCCACCTTTGTAAATAGAGAAAGAGATAAAAAAAAGTGATAAAGTGGGTGGGTCATGTTCTAAAATGGAATAGTCATACTTTTTTGTGGACGGACAAAAAAAATAATCTTACTATTCATTGACGAAGAGAGTATTTATTTATTGGGTAATTTTAAACATAACCCCCATTTTATTCACTATAGCCCCCAATTTAAATTAATAATAAATTAATGAAAAAAATTATTTTTGTTATTCCATAGCCACCACTGAATCTCTTCTTCTTCCTCTTTTTTTTTTTTTTTGAATTGTTAATCTCTTCTTCTTCATCTACGTGTTTTATGCCATTCACAAAGAGGTCGAGAATTATGACTGCTCGCAAGGTTGGTTCTCGACTTTTTGTTGGATTAATCAAAACTCTACATTCTCTCCAATTCTCCCAATTTCTGCAACTAGATCTTCGTTTCTCACAATTCCTATATAATTCTGAAAATCTCAAATATTATCGCAATTTCATGTGCTCAAGTTTAACTTGAATACTCATTTTCTAATATATGGTTTCTTTTTTCTGAACTTTTTTTATTACTTTTAATATCTTTTTGCAGATTTCTCTTCCTTTCGACTAATTGTGTTTTTGGTTTTAATTTATGAAAAGCTTTAAACTTTAAAGAGAGCAGAAATTGCGCAAGATTATAGACGAACAAGAAAAATAAGGAAATTCTAATCCGACACCCAAATGAATCTAATGTTGTTCTGCATCTCTGCTGAATGCTTCTAAAACTAAAAGCCATGGGATTGAATTGTAATGATTATATTCTCAAATCATACCTATTAAATAATGAAACAATTAAAAGATATGCAATCGTGACTTTTTCAGGGGCTATGCCAATGACAATAGTTTTAGGTTTTATTTTGTTATTATTTGATTGAAATTTTAAGTTGGGATTTTAAGGGTATAATAGTAAATTTGTTATTCATTTTATTATTAATTTAATTAGAAGGCTATAATGAAAGAAATGTGGGTTATGTTTAAAATTACCCTTATTTATATTAATTACAAATCAATTTTTTAATCAAATCAAATTTGTATGGGCCCTCTAACCGGGCCCAAAAAATTGAATAATACATAAAATGAGATACCCATTTATTTTGCCAATATAATAATTAAACTTTTTTTAAACCCTTTCTAATCTTGGGCCCTAAGAGATCGCGCCTCTCGTGTATGCCTAGGGCCAGATTTGGATCAAATCACTACCCTTCGCAATATTCATTAATCATTTATTTATCTTAGTATGGTACATCAAATAGTGGACATGCAATAACATTATGTGCGTGGTAATAAGATTTCTATCGTGGTTCATGACGATGAAGAAAATAATGGAGATATAATAGGTAAAATCGAATTTTATAAAACAAGGATCTTTTATATTACTACAAATTCATTGCTACAAATCTATGATTTTTGAAAAATTGGCCTCCTTCCCACTTCTCCATTCCTTCACAAAGATTCAAATCTAACAAATTCAAAACTCAAGAAGTGCAGAAACTAGAGAGACCCAAGAAACATCAGAGAGATATAATCTATTAATATCATCAGCATAACAATACTAAGAAAACCAAACATCCCAAACAACAAGTTCTACTATCGATATACTAACAACTATACTGAATAAATAATAAAAAAAAAATACTAAATAACAAAATTTATAAATTTGCAACTGATTCATTACCAATACTAGGTGCCTGTTCTATCCCTTCAACAGGAACTGATATTCCATCTTCACCAAGAGCCAACATTTTACCTTCATCCACGCCGCCATGGCCGGAGTTCTCGTCCTCGTCGTGTCCAACGCCATCCACCCTAGTCTGCAGATCGAAAGCTTCATCTGCCATAACCTCAATGTCCACATTCTTCAGTTCCATGTCTGCTTGCGAGCATTCCCCACAATCCGAGTCCTTATCACCACTTTCGAAGCCTCCCACGTTGCTCTTATCCGAACTCATCTCATGCTCGTCATTGCATGCAGAGGCAGCAGCAGCAGCCCCGCCTTCAAATGCCACATTTCTGTTGAGATCAGTCAAGCTTACTTCCGGTATAAAGGTGTGCTGCTGCAACTGTGGTGCAGCACTCGTCGTCGTGGTGATCTGTCCCGTCCTTAGTCTTTCTCTATAAACCTCCATTTCCATCTTGTACCGTTCCTTATCTCTTAGCGCTTTTTCTTGATAAACCTAAACAAAAAGCAGTTTTTTTATTTTTTTCATGCAAAATCAAACAAAAATGCATAATTTAAGATTGAGACTTACTGCTCTTTGTGGTTCTTGCAGCTTATTCCAAGATTCACCAATAATTCTACTTATCTCTCTATCTTTGCCATGATAATGTGGCTTGAGCATTGCATGCTGCTCTGCAAAGAAAAAATTGTAGCCACTTCTGTTAGGTTTTGGATGAGCAGGATCCCTCTTTCGGATCTCGGATTTCTTCCTTCGTTTACGACGTGGAGCTCCGGATTTAAGCGATGGATTGTTGACTTGTGTTTGAATCACTCCACCATGTTGATTTTCACTATTTGGGACTTGATAGAGAACGCCTTTGAACTCCTCCAATCCGATTTTCACGGTAATGAGGTATCCGCTTTCGAATTTTCCATCGATCACACCACAAACTGGAGAGCCAGTTGATGGTGTTAATGATACTGCAATCGAAGAACACATTAGAATTCGTTTGCAGGAACCACAAATAACAGAGATTATACACAAACTACATCAAACTATGCAAATCTATCCCAAATTATCGCGATTTGTTTTATGTTTATGGTGACTATAGACTTTGACCATTTAGTTATATACACAATCTACATCAAGTTATGCAAATCTATCATCGGACAAATTTTACAGTGGCGGAAGTTAAAAAGAAAACATAAAAGTAATTAACATACATTGTTTACAGAGATTTGAAAATGAAATACAAGCATATATTCAACAAGAACTAGCTAGATAAAGAAAATGCTTAAAAAGGTGAGAAATGAGAGACGGAACCTTCAGGAATCGATGTTTCAGCATTTGCTTTCTGTTGTGGTGAAGTAGCATTCGTTCGTTGTGATACGGACGGCACATATTGAGGGAAACCAAGGGGAGGAGGTGTGATCGGAGACAAAGTTTGGATTGCATCTGCAGAAGACGAACACTTCTTATAAAATGATAAGCTTCGGGTAAATACAGTAGTAGTACATAAATCTGACGGATCTTAACTCACCAGGGGGCGAAGGAGTCCAGCATTTCGCCTTAAAGAAGTAGATTTGTTCGTAGTGGTAAAGCAACGAAACATAATACTTGCGAAGTATAAAAGAAGCATTTGTAGCTGAGGATGGGAAGCTGAAAACTGCAGTAACTTCTTTCCATTTTCTTTCCTTCAGAATCTGTGTTTGATGAGAAAGTAACCTTTTTCAGTACGGATAAAAATGAGCAGCAAGTGCAACGTTCTATCATCCAGAAATGGAATCAGATCGAAGCATTTTCACCGACTAAAATTTATGAATCTAAGATCAGATTTTCTTCCAAGAAATCAAAGTTGAGAAACCAAGTTTGAAATTGATCGAAAACACTGAATAAAATATGAATATGACTAAATAAAAAAGTTTATGATCTAAGTTGGCCTTTTGTCACACTATATTCGAGTCCATTCAGATGAATCATAAATTCAAACTCCATGCAACGCCTTAGAAGCATCAAGCAAAAAAAAAGAAAACAAAAATATAAAATTGAATGTCGAAATCGGGTAGTGATTCAAAATTAAAACACATTCCTTAATTTTCTCATTAGCAGCATCACTACCTCAAGATAGTAAGATTAAGTAAAAGGAGAAGACAGAAAGATGCATAACGCTGAAATTAGTACAGATTTGAAGCTTAAACTAAAAGCAGATTGAAAATTAGTAGAAAGATTTCGACAAAGTAACCTTTGCAATGCCACCACGAGAAGTAACTTCAACAAAGAGGCGATGCAAGTCCAAGTCCCTACCCCCTACAATTGGGATCCTGAATAAAGCAGTTATAACTAAACATAAGTACAGATCAAAACTCTGAGAAATAACGAACAACGAAATATTTAAACAAAATCAAGATCATTAAAGAGGCCAAATAGAAAAGCAAAACAATCTTAAGCCCACATTTGTTTTAGTTTTAGACAGTCCGAATACGTTCTGACTTACAACCATATCCATGAAGAAATCCACAGGTGGTCCAAACAGTACTATCATATATTGTTATTTGTTAAGATGAAGTTGGCAACAAATGGAACATTCTGGAAGGAAACTTTAGCCGTGATCGGGACAATGGACTAGTCCTACTAAAACTATTGTCTACTCAAATTATTCATTCGCACAACTGAGGCTACTGATGCATAAGAAAGGCATATATAGACAGAGCCATAAACTCATAATCATGTTAATGTAGCTGCTTCATCAAGCAATGCTCTCTCTCTCTCTCTCTCTCTCTCTCTCTCTCTCTCTCTCCATACAGAACAGAGGAATACAATTTGGCAAGATCATATATTTACCAAATACAGTTCAGCTATATTCTCAACTCTATTCCTCCCATGTTAGTACAATGCCAATGCTCTTGTCAAAAGTCAAAACATATAGAAATTTTCATCAGAATCAAATTTTTCTGAAAATAAACACTAATTTCTCCATAGCTAGACAGTTCATAATAACGGACAAAAATATCTCCTTCTAAAGAATCAAACTATGCAGCCAATATAAATTTCCAGTATGGCATCTGTATCACCCTTAATGTGTGTGTGTGTGTGTAACTTTTGACAGAAATTAATCATTCTTCAACATAAGCCTCTCAAAAATGTTAAACTTCCATTGTAATCCCAGATACCAAAATTCCAAAAGAAATAGCACAGACACACACACACACACACACATATATATATATATACATAATGTTGATAGTAGGGTAATAAAATAGCATATATCTTACATGAACTTAGTTCCCATAGAAATATGGAGCTTCTTCAAAGAATCCAAGAATAATTCACGTGAGCAAACTACATCTTCATATGTTGTCAATGGAGGTGGATATGAATGATAAATTGAAGATGTTTGCGCCGCAAATTTCTCACCTCCACCTCCATCTTCTCCTTGCTCAACCGTCATCTTCCTCCTACTTCAATATTCAACTTTTTTTAATAAACTTTTTTTTTTCAGAATAAAAAAATATGGAATCATTACACAAAAGGGTTAGTGGCAGAAAATGAAATAATCATATGACATCAGAGAGAGAGAGAGAGAGAAGAATCAAGCAAATGAGATATGCTTGTGTAATCAGAACTTTTCAAGAAAAGGCACTGTGGAAAGTGTTTTTTTCAAGCAAATAAAATAGTGGGAAAAAAAGAAAAGAAAAGAAAAAAGAAAAAGACAAAATTTGAATTGAAAGGGACAAAGGGAGTGAAGAGCAGCAAGTTTGAACACATACAACCCAGTGTGAGAATCGCTGGAAGCACAAAAAGGACAAAAGGGTCAAACCAAGTTTTGTGAAAATACAGTTGTGAATAGTAACTAACCCTTCTTGAATGATGAAATAACTCCCAGTAGCAAATCCCAAAGCAACAAAAGGGAAACAATTTAAAGTGCAATTTAATGGCAATCTAGCTACTTTGCAGATTTTTAATTACAGAATCACACAAAAAATATAAGCTCTGTCACACTTTTTTATGCAATTGATGATATCATAGTCTCCCCAACTACTAACATTAACCATTAAAACTTGCTCCCTTTTCATTTGAAGCCCATTAAAAGATTTTATTTACATATATTCTTCTCATGCCTATGCCTAAATTATAGTAAATGCGATCACAATGTATCTGGAAATACAATAAATAAAGAACTTCTAAATCACTAATATGTGCAAAAAATTTCAGGCCTAATACTTCTTTTAGAATTTCTGAAATAAGTGTCATATAATTAAATACCTTTTGAGGGTCTGACATTAAAAGAACCTAAAAGTACAGAAAAAACCTAGCCCCCCTCTCTCTCTCTCTCAAAATATGTGCGCATGCAAAAGTCTATAAATGAACTGGATATACTGCAGGTCTATGTGGGCTATGTAATCTTCGGCTGACATTCGAAGATATGACATGGCATTACTGTAAAACACAGTGATAATAGTAAATTACTTAAGTACTATTTTGATATATTGCTTGCATCCAGAGGTCTATTCTATTCCATCCAGCCCTTTTCTGCTCACACTGCCACAGATTCCTCAAATAAATCTTTTTTCTTTTTTATGGAACACATCCCAATATTCCAAATAAATTACATATGCTTGCATATATCCCTTCTATGAATGCATATAAATATCTTGACTTAGAAATATGAATGGATTCGAGCAAAAAATATTTCAGTCACGAATTCATCACTCTATTATGTGATCGCGACCAATGCGACGTTAAGAAAGATGAATATACATATATAACTGCACACATACAAGAAAATAAAACACAGAGCGGCATTATGAAAAGTCAAAAACTCATCTTTGAGAAACACAATCTGGAGATTCCATCATCAATCAACTTTCGCTCTCGTGAGGAATTTGATCAGATTCTTGATTTGTAACCAAGAATGTGATCAAATTGTGAACGTGATGGTTTTAATTTTAATATGTGAAATACAAAGCAAGGATTCATGAAAAAGATCTCATCTTGTAGAATGAAAATAGTAACACGCAGAGGAAAATAGAAATCCACAGTAATGGAGAATAATATATAGTTTATTGGTTAGTACTGCAGAATGGAAAAATATTTATTTGCAGGGAATTATAGAAATGACATCAAGAGTGGCTGAATGTTTACCTTTTTTCCTTGTTTTTGCAATGTTTATTTTGTTGTTTTCTGAGTGAGCTATTCTTTTTAATATATCTGTAAAGTTAGATTAATGATGATGATGGGTATATATCAAATCTTGGGCAATCCTAAATATATATCTTTTTATATACTAATTTTAATTATTGCATGTATATATATATATATATATATATATATATATAAATATAAGATTATAGTAGTCTTTTGACCGCAACTGAATCCATTTTGATTTTCTCTCAAAAAAAAATAAATAAATAAAATGAGTTATATTTATCAAAATGGATTCAGTTTTTTTTGTTTTTGTTTTTTTCCTTTTCTTCTTTCCTTATTTTGAGAAATTTTCATTGACCGACGTTTTATCTACATTGACAAGTTTTAAATGTTCGATGCACTTCATTTCAACAAAAAAATAGTGGCACGTAAATATAAATGTCTCCAAATAATAAATTGACTGACACAAATCTAGGAAATTCGACCCAAAAAATTAGCTATCCATAATCAAGTATAGACTTCGATCATTTGAATTTGAATTTAAATTAAACCTTAGCCTTATCATTCTTGAAAAATACTCATCTAATTTAAGTTCTATTTTATTGGCTGGATTAGCATTTTTTTTTACTTTATCAAATATATTATATACTCCATTATATAAGTTTTCCATTTAAAAAAAAACTCTATTTTATAAATCTATATCAAACTCATGCATTCTATAAATCTACTACAGTTTTGGGACTTTTCATGTACATACCGAACTCATTAACTCCAAATTCAAATATATTTTGCATTAGTTGTCACATCAAACAGTAATTTAAATTTAATGAAAAGGTCAAACTTAAACTCAAAATAATATTTACTCTATATTTCTTATCATACCACTTATTATACCTTAAAATCTTATATTTTGTATTTATTTAATAAAAATAAAATTAAATGAAATTAAATCAATAGTCCCCACTTAATATAAATAATTTTGGGCCCTTAATTGAGTTTAATGAAACTAAAATAATATAGCCCAATTTAAAAGATGAAACTCTATTAATAACCCAAATAAAAATATTGGAATTAAAGTCAATAGCCCAAACTAAAAATCAGAAGCCTTATATAATATGATGCACATATTCTACTAAAAATTCTACATAGTATTGGATTCGTGTACGGTGTATATGTGATTGTTTTTTATAAATTCATTTTTTGGGTCCATTTTGCAATTTAACAAAACTGTATTAATTCTAAATATGCTTCATTAGATTACTTTATTGAAAATGGTTAAATTCTTCCTTTAAATCACGCATTTCTTATCTATCATTTTCTGTAGAAAAGATTCATCATTTCTTATTCTTTCTTTTCACTCCAAACAAAGAAAATATTATCATGAGGTATTTTGGTGTTTACTTGAGTGAAAAGGAAGAATAAGAAAGAATGATAAGAAATGAGAAATTTAAAGGGAGATAATTTTATTTTCCATCCTTCTCTCATGATAAATTTATAATCAAAGACAAATTTTCACTCATGGTACAATGATTAGTCAAAACCTATGATGCACGGATTCTCCGAAATAAACTACAATGCAGAATCCGATACGCGTAGGGTGCGGATGCGGGTGCGATTCGCGTCGGATTCGCACCCGATTTGTCACCTGGCGTATCTTATTAATAAAAAAATTAAAAAAATGGATACACGAATTGGATTCGCCAATCTCACGAATCTGGTGCATTTGGGGTCATTTTTCATGAACTTTAATTTTTTTGTTTTTTGCAATTTAACAATTTTAATTAAAATTCATTCTACTGCCCAAGAATCACATTTGCTCCTCTGCGATCTGCCCTCTTCCTTTATCTCTTTATGACTTCACTCTATCTCTGCCCCGACTCACATAAGCATTAACATATGTTATTTGACTATTTCAATTGAAACTTTTATTTTAACTTATATTTGCAATGCAAAATTTAATTTATGAATTTTTTTTTTATAAATTTGTTAGGTCGTATATAATAAAATATAAATATAACAGACGTATCCTTCACGAATCGCACCCTATAATTTTTGAAAATCCGTATCCCCGTACCCGTATCGTATCGCCTCCGCACCCGGCCCTCGCATCCATGCAACATAGGTCAAAACTCAAATATATGCTTAGAGGGGGAGAAAAAGAGCACGAAAACGGAAATTGGTGTGGCGTTTGCAATCTGTAACGCCCCAATTTATTTAAATAAAAAGGAACATTATTATTAAAAACTTAATAAAATATTTAACTCAAAAATTACAGCGGAAAATAAATTAACATAAGTTGTCCAACTGAAAATATGAACCCTAGGATTTATTCTTAATATTTCTTGATTATTGACCATCGTCACGCGCCACGCCGATCATCGCCCGAGTCCTCTCCTGAAAAAGATATAGTTTTGGGGTGAGTACTATAAACTCAGTGGGGTGCATTTATCCAAATTATATAAGTTACAACAATATAATACATGGAAAAACTGTAAACTTTAATCACATCGCCCGAAAGCAATGTTTAACTGTCTGGTAGCCCGAAGGCTTAACCGCTAGCCCGAAGGCTTTAACTTTACTGTCTCGTAGCCCGGAGGCTGTAACTGCTTAGTCTCAAATAGCCCGAAGGCTAACTTCTTTTACTGAAATAGCCCGAAGGCTCTGCCTGCATATCACACGCATAAATTGTGCAAAATATATAATAAGGATATTAAAATGCAACTTTAAACCCCACCTTAACCTTCTTGACTCGACTTGGAAAACTTGCAAATTAATTAATTAAGTCCTGCGCGCCGTTCCTATGATTAATTATGGAACGTCAAAAAGAGAATGCATGCTTACTTGAAAGAACTAATATATATATATATATATATAAATACAACTAATATTTATTTTTAACAAGTAGAAGACTTATTAGACATATTGTATTGGTATGTACACATGCACGAAAAGAAACAGGAACCATTTATCAATTTATTTCCGTATACTTTGAACTAACTTGATTAGTATACCACTATATAAATACATATATTTATACGTCTACGAGTACTATTCAAATTAGACAAAAACAAGGAAAAACGTGACACCTGGCCATAATTTCTTTTGCAAAAATAACATTAATTCCTTATCCTAATAATCTACCAGAAGACATCAATTAACAAAGAAAACATGCATTCTGCACAAATTGCAAAGTTCAAGAAGTGGGACCCAAAGGAAACCTTTAAATAAATGAAAAGTGCCACCAGGACTTATCCTACTTTAACTACAGAGGATAGCGAAAAGGAGACAATAGCACATAATTGCAGATGAGACGAAAAGGAAGAAGATAACCAGTTTTCTTTTTTTTTTTTTCGGCGAATGCAGCAACCGTCCGCCGGCGGCGGCAGCTGCTGCGCAATGCCAGGCTACTACAGATGAAGAGATAAATGAGAACAAGAAGAGTAATACCTTGCCCTATAAACTTTGAGCTCCGAAGAGGATTACCGAAAACTGACTATTATCGAAAACGTTTGAATGGGAGAGAAAAAAAAAATATGGTCTCTATTTATAAGAGATGTTGGTGAAGAATGGGATATCTATGAATTTTAACAAATCTATCATCTGAAAGATTTTTGGAGGAACGGGATTTTGACGATCAACTAAAGAATTGAGAAATCTAATATATTCCCAAAACTCACATATTAAATTTGAAGCTTAAACATATGCACCCCACATGTTCACGTATTCTGCAAGAAATAAATAAAATAAAGATAACTGCTAATTAAAGGTTTTTCACGTAGAATCTAATTTATCTTTACAGATAGAGTTTAACTAACTAAAAAAAATTAATTTAATGAGATAAGCTTCTTAAAACCTCTCGATTTTATCACAAAGAATCCTAGACACGTTGGAATCCTAGATTAAATATTTCTTTATTCTATAAGGTTAAGCAAAATAAATAAAGGATACTAATGCTTAATTTGAAATTCTCGGCTATAATTCAAATTTGAAGCATAAAATTCTTTTTGGGCTTTAAATCATAAATATTTTGGGCCATGCAAATCGAATAAAAATACAAATCATGCTTATGCTCATGCAATAACTCTAGGCGCGACTTATAAGACTTAAATAAATAATTGCAATAAAATATAAACTTTTTAGGAGAAATTAGCAAAATAATTTTTTTCGGGTTGCTACATCCTCCCCTACTAAAAAAAAATTTCGTCCTCGAAATTACTTACCTTAGTCTAGGAAATCGGGATACTTAGCTCTAATGTCCTCTTCTTTCTCCCATGTCGCCTCACTCTTATCGTGTCTACTCCACTGAACTTTGACTAAAGGAATCTCCTTATTCCTAAGCACATGGACCTTCCTATCTAAAATCGATATAGGATGCTCCTTGTAAGACAAATCGTTATCCAACTCTAGCTCGACGTGGTTCACGATGTTGCTCGGGTCGTGAATGTACTTCCTCAAAGATGAAACATGGAACACATTGTGTATCGATGTTAGGCTGGGCGGCAGTGCTAGACGATAAGCTAACTCTCCAACTCTATCGAGTATCTCGAAAGGCCCGATATAACGAGGTCTCAATTTACTTCCTCTACCTATTCGAAACACTCCCTTCATCGGCGACAATCTTAGAAAAACTTTGTCACCGACTTTAAAATGAAAATCTCTTCTCTTTAAATCGGCATATGACTTCTGTCGATCTTGAGCTACTTTAAGACGATCACGAATTTTACTAATCACTGCTACCGTCTCCTCCACTATCTCCGGTCCCAGAACTCGTTTTTCACCGACTTCGTCCCAATGCAGTGGCGACCGACACTTCCTCCCATACAAAGCTTCATATGGGGCCATGCCAAGAGATGCATGGTAACTATTATTGTAAGCAAATTCCACCAATGGCAGTTGCTTCTCCCAATTTTCTCCAAAATCAACAGCACAAGCTCTCAACATGTCTTCAAGGGTTTGAATGGTCCTCTCTGATTGTCCGTCTGATTGTGGGTGATACGCCGTGCTGAAATTTAATTTGGTACCCATGGCTTCTTGTAAACTTTTCCAAAAGTTTGAGGTGAACCTTGTGTCACGATCCGACACAATGCAAGCTGGCACTCCGTGTAGTCGCACAATCTCCTGAATATAAATTTGTGCTAGTCGTTCCATGCTGTATGTCATCTTCACAGGAATGAAGTGAGCAGATTTGGTGAGACGGTCAACGATAACCCAAATTGCGTGATTTCCTTTGATTGTTCTTGGCAATCCAACCACAAAGTCCATTGTAATCTTCTCCCACTTCCATTCTGGAATCTCAAGTGGTTTTAGCAAACCCATGGGTCGTTGATGCTCTGCCTTCACTAGTTGACAAGTCATGCATCTTTCAACATAGTCACCAATCGACTTCTTCATATTCCTCCACCAAAAAGACTTCTTCAAGTCTTGGTACATCTTGGTTCCTCCCGGATGAATGGAGTAAGGCGTGTTGTGAGCTTCCTCCAAAATCTTTCTCCTCAGATCCTCATTCTTCGGTACGCAAATTCTTCCTTCAAAGATCAAAGCTCCCTCCGGATCAACGGAAAAACCTTTGATGTCGCCTTTCAAAGCCCGCTTTCTTAATTTGCACAAAAACTCATCACTTTGTTGTGCTTGCTTAATTTGCTCTCGGAGTGTTGGTTGAACAATTAAGGCTGCAATAACCGATGTTGTGTTCTTCGAAACTGGCACCACATCGATTCTTAAGTTAGAAAAATCTTGAATCATTAAGGAAGTGTTGATAGCTGACAAACCTCCCTTTCTGCTAAGTGCGTCGGCTACCACGTTCGCCTTTCCTGGATGGTAGTGGATCGTACAGTCGTAGTCTTTCACCAATTCGAGCCACCTTCTTTGCCTCATATTGAGCTCCTTTTGGGTGAATAAGTACTTTAAACTCTTGTGGTCCGAATAGATCTCACATTTTCCTCCATAAAGGTAATGTCGCCAGATCTTTAGAGCGTGTACGACCGCAGCTAACTCCAAATCGTGAGTAGGGTAATTTTTCTCATGCTCCTTCAATTGCCTTGATGCATAGGCCACCACTTTGCCATGTTGCATCAATACACATCCAAGTCCTTGTATCGAAGCATCGCAGTAGAGGACAAAATCCTCTGTGCCTTCCGGAATTGTTAGAACTGAGGCCATTGTCAATCTTTGCTTTAACTCTTGGAAGCTCCTGTCACATTTCTCGTCCCAAACGAATGAGATCCCCTTCCTTGTTAGTCGGGTCATTGGGCCTGCTATCTTTGAGAAGCCTTCGATGAAACGTCGGTAGTAGCCAGCAAGGCCTAAGAAACTCCGAACTTCACTTGCATTCTTGGGCGGCGTCCGATTCTTGATACTTCAACTTTAGATGGGTCGACCTCGATTCCTTGGGCCGAAACCACGTGTCCGAGAAACACAACCCGGTCCAACCAAAACTCGCACTTCTTGAACTTGGCATATAACTTCTCTCTCTGAAGCGTCTCCAACACCAAGCGTAGATGCTCCTCATGTTGTGTCTTGTTCCTCGAATACACAAGGATGTCATCTATGAAAACGATGACAAACTTGTCTAGGTACGGGTGAAATACCCTGTTCATCAGATCCATGAACACAGCTGGTGCATTGGTTAATCCAAACGGCATCACAATGAATTCGTAATGTCCGTATCTTGTTCGGAAAGCCGTTTTAGAAATATCCGCCTCCTTGACCTTTAGCTGATGATAACCCGATCGTAAATCGATCTTTGAAAATACTCCTGCTCCTCTCAGTTGATCGAAAAGATCCTCGATCCTTGGCAAAGGATACTTGTTCTTGATGGTGAGCTTATTGAGCTCCCGATAATCAATGCACATCCTCATCGTCCCGTCCTTCTTTTTGACAAACAACCGGTGCACCCCAAGGTGACACGCTCGGACGAATGAAACCCTTGTCCAAAAGCTCTTGGATCTGAATCTTCAGTTCTTCTAATTCCAGCGGCGCCATTCTGTACGGTGCCTTAGAAATAGGCGTCGCTCCCGGAAGCAAGTCAATGGTGAAATCGACTTGTCGGTCTGGTGGAACTCCGGTCACGTCCTCTGGAAAAACTTCTGGGTATTCTCTGACTATAGGAATGTCATCCATCTTCAAGTCAGGGGGTGTGGTGCTTACCACGTTAACCAGGAACGCTTGACAGTCTTTCTTCCTCAACATCTTGACAGCTTTCAAGGCAGAAATGATGTGAGGGCCTCTCCTTGTCTTGTTGCCTCGAAAAGTGAATTGTTTTTCCCCAGGGCATTGGAAAGTCACTTCTCGCTCACGGCATTTGATGACCGCATGGTTTTTACTTAGCCAGTCCATACCAAGGATGACGTCGAAATCCTTCATCTCCAGTACGAAAAGTTCGGCTTCTAGTGATCTCTCCCCGATTGCTATATTTACACCTTTGACCAAACGATCTATTTCTACATTTTTCCCAGATGGAATGCTCACCCTTAGGGGTTGAGCCTCTTCAGTGCATCTCATATCAACTTTATCATAAAATCTTTTGGCAATAAACGAATGTGAAGCACCAGAATCAAATAGCACTAGAGCAGGTGTATTTAGTACCGATAGGATACCTGACATAGTTGGAGCGTCATCATCCGTCTTCTCCTGATTCAAGGCATAGATACGTGCATTCCCCTTCCGAGCAGCGTTGTTGTTATTGTTGCGCCCTCCGTTGTTGACATTACTTCGTCCTCCATTGTTGTTGCGAACATTTGAAGGTTGTCCATAGTTCGGGCAATTGGGGGCCATGTGTCCTTCTTGAAAGCATCGGAAACAAACATTCTCTCCCATTCTGCACTGTCCAAAATGATAGCGAGAACATTTTGGACAGAGGGGCTTGTTGGGTGCCCCGCCTTGATTGTATCCTCCATTGGTCCTCTGCCTCTTTTCTGGCTGGAAATTCTTCTTCTTGTCTCGATCTTCCCAGCGTTTCTTTCCACCAGATCCTGAGGGTTTAGAAACAGGATCCTCCAGTTTCAAGCGAGTAGCGACAGCTTGAGCTCTCGCCAGGAGATCAGCATACGACGTTATATTAAGTGCCGCCAAGTGCCCTCCAATCTCATCGCGTAGGCCATTCTCAAAGCGCCATGCCTTTTTCTCGTCAGTATCAACCAGATGGGGAGCATAACGAGCCAGCTGGGTGAATTTTCTCTCATACTCAAGGATCGTCATGTTTCCCTGCTCCAGATTCATCAACTCCTTCTCCTTCTGCTTGCGAAAGGGTTTTGGAAAGTATTTTGCCAACAGCTTGTCCTTGAATACTCTCCAAGTGATGGCTCCCTGTTGCTCCTCGGTAAGGGCAGCAGTCTCTAATTCCCACCAGTGGCCTGCTTCTTCCACTAGTTGAAAGACTGCACATGTCACCTTCAAGTCGTCTGCGGCGCATGAGGTTGAAGATTCGTTCCATCTGACGAATCCAGTCTTCAGTTCCCAAAGGTCCTTCATTACCCTTCAGGATGGGTGGTGACATGCCTCGAAATTCCGCAACTACTCCATTTCCACTTCCTTGCTGTTGCGGGTTAGGTTGTTGAGGGACTATTCCCCTCAAGGCTTGAGCCAACAGGTTCGCGAGTCCGGTCAGGTTGTTTTGGTTGACATTGTCTTGATTTGAATTTCCCCCAGATTGGGTAGCTTCACTATCAGACACTTGCTCCTCTACAGTCCGCCTGTTTGCCCTTTGTCTGGCCATAGTCCTATTAAATTGCGCAAAACATAAGCAACTCTAAACTTAACGAAAGAAAAGAGTTCTTTTATTCACTTGCAATAAAGAAACGAAAAAGTCTTAAAAAGAAGAGGGAAAAGTAACTCGAGCGAAAATAAAAGGAACATCCGCCGGAAAACGAAAACAATACTATAAACGAATAAACTATCTAGATGCTACTCTCTCTTGCACTTCTTGTTGGGGGTCATGGTCTTGCAATCTCTCGCATAGGCGTCGTGCTTCCATTCCTCTATAATGTCTAGTATGAACTTCTCAAAATCTATCATCTTTTCCCCGTCCAAATCTATGACAAGATCGTCCATAACTTCCACAACCACCTCGTGCATTACGGGGGGCATGATATCTAGAACCTGATTTGCTGCTTCATAAGGGTCTGGTGAACAATCGGCTTCTTCCATCTTTTCCCAAAGGTCTAGTATTTTCAACAGTTGCACTTCCACTTCCATTTCCGTGTCCCACTTCAGGTTATCAAATTCGTCCAACAATTTCCATTGCAGGGTGGACGTTTTCCAGGCCAAGCCAGCTTCGTTGGAATTTTACCACCACAACTCATCCTAGGCATTTTTGAGTAGTCTAACCATCTAAAGATTTCGAGGACATAAAAGATTGTAACTTTGGTGAGATAACTTCATAAAATAAAGAATCAAAAGAAAACTTTGTACCTTTTTCTCGGAGCGATGCGGCGGTGCGATGATGGTCTTAACTTTTATTACTCAAAAATCGGTTTTAACTTTAATTCAAAAAAAAAAAAAATAACAAGTCTACAGGATTGTAAACCTGGCTCTGATACCACACTGTAACGCCCCAATTTATTTAAATAAAAAGGAACATTATTATTAAAAACTTAATAAAATATTTAACTCAAAAATTACAGCGGAAAATAAATTAACATAAGTTGTCCAACTGAAAATATAAACCCTAGGATTTATTCTTAATATTTCTTGATTATTGACCATCGTCACGCGCCACGCCGATCATCGCCCGAGTCCTCTCCTGAAAAAGATATAGTTTTGGGGTGAGTACTATAAACTCAGTGGGGTGCATTTATCCAAATTATATAAGTTACAACAATATAATACATGGAAAAACGCAGAACTTTAATCACATCGCCCGAAAGCAATGTTTAATTGTACGGCAGCCCGAAGGCTTAACCGCTAGCCCGAAGGCTTTAACTTCTTGTCTCGTAGCCGGAGGTCAGAATCGCTAGTCTCAAATAGCCCGAAGGCTAACTTCTTTGCGAAATAGCCGAAGGCTACTGCGCATATCACACGCATAAATTGTGCAAAATATATAATAAGGATATTAAAATGCAACTTTAAACCCCACCTTAACCTTCTTGACTCGACTTGGAAAACTTGCAAATTAATTAATTAAGTCACAACGCGCCGTTCCTATGATTAATTATGGAACGTCAAAAAGATAATGCATGCTTACTTGAAAGAACTAATATATATATATATATATATAAATACAACTAATATTTATTTTTAACAAGTAGAAGACTTATTAGACATATTGTATTGGTATGTACACATGCACGAAAAGAAACAGGAACCATTTATCAATTTATTTCCGTATACTTTGAACTAACTTGATTAGTATACCACTATATAAATACATATATTTATACGTCTACGAGTACTATTCAAATTAGACAAAAACAAGGAAAAACGTGACACCTGGCCATAATTTCTTTTGCAAAAATAACATTAATTCCTTATCCTAATAATCTACCAGAAGACATCAATTAACAAAGAAAACATGCATTCTGCACAAATTGCAAAGTTCAAGAAGTGGGACCCAAAGGAAACCTTTAAATAAATGAAAAGTGCCACGGGACTTATCCTACTTTAACTACAGAGGATAGCGAAAAGGAGACAATAGCACATAATTGCATATGAGACGAAAAGGAAGAAGATAACCAGTTTTCTTTTTTTTTTTTTTCGGCGAATGCAGCAACCGTCCGCCGGCGGCGGCAGCTGCTGCGCAATGCCAGGCTACTACAGATGAAGAGATAAATGAGAACAAGAAGAGTAATACCTTGCCCTATAAACTTTGAGCTCCGAAGAGGATTACCGAAAACTGACTATTATCGAAAACGTTTGAATGGGAGAGAAAAAAATATATGGTCTCTATTTATAAGAGATGTTGGTGAAGAATGGGATATCTATGAATTTTAACAAATCTATCATCTGAAAGATTTTTGGAGGAACGGGATTTTGACGATCAACTAAAGAATTGAGAAATCTAATATATTCCCAAAACTCACATATTAAATTTGAAGCTTAAACATATGCACCCCACATGTTCACGTATTCTGCAAGAAATAAATAAAATAAAGATAACTGCTAATTAAAGGTTTTTCACGTAGAATCTAATTTATCTTTACAGATAGAGTTTAACTAACTAAAAAAAATTAATTTAATGAGATAAGCTTCTTAAAACCTCTCGATTTTATCACAAAGAATCCTAGACACGTTGGAATCCTAGATTAAATATTTCTTTATTCTATAAGGTTAAGCAAAATAAATAAAGGATACTAATGCTTAATTTGAAATTCTCGGCTATAATTCAAATTTGAAGCATAA
Source organism: Agastache rugosa (assembly GCA_031470985.1). Classification (NCBI taxonomy): domain Eukaryota; kingdom Viridiplantae; phylum Streptophyta; class Magnoliopsida; order Lamiales; family Lamiaceae; genus Agastache; species Agastache rugosa. Next base: position 16,203,190 of record CM062604.1, read on the forward strand.
AATTCTTTTTGGGCTTTAAATCATAAATATTTTGGGCCATGCAAATCGAATAAAAATACAAATCATGCTTATGCTCATGCAATAACTCTAGGCGCGACTTATAAGACTTAAATAAATAATTGCAATAAAATATAAACTTTTTAGGAGAAATTAGCAAAATAATTTTTTTCGGGTTGCTACACAATCTAATTGGATAGAAGTCTTTATTGCAAAATCCATTAGCATTATTAGTTTGAGTTGCTCAAACGCATATAACTCTTTACATGTTATTGTAAAAAACTTTCCTAGAAATTATAATATTATAAAATACTATGTGAACCTCTTTTTTCATTTAACCCCATTCGAGCTAACCTCGAGTATGTGAACACTCGTACTTCATTTGACATATACTCGTAATTATATTAAATTATTAATCCATGCATGCTACGCGAATAAATAATTATTAGGGGGTCGACAATATTCCAACCAGAGGTGGACGAACTGTATGTGTAAATTTCTCTGTAATCACAACTTTTAATAGTGGATTGATTCTTTTTTTAGCAGGCCCCTTAGATGTAGGTTGTTTAACCGAACTGGATTATCATATCGTGTATTATTTACTTTGTTCAGTTTATATTCTCTTTTCCTCTTCTTTTCTTTATAATAGCATATTTGTCATTTAAAAGTAGGGCATTAACGGGTCACGACAGAGCAAATGGAAGATTCATGAGTTTTCATGACTTCGCAGGCCCACTCAGCCGAGGAGACGACGAGGACGGCGACGCTGCCCAACTGAAGAAGCATCAACGGGTGGTGAAGGGGGCACTTTTCTTCTTCTACTCCGATATTATGGGTAAAAGACCACAACCATAACAAGGTGTTCAGAGAGAGAAGAACTGTGGTTGTGACTGTGACTGTCAGAATATATGGATTGAATTGAATTTCCTCCATTTTTGAAGCTGTAATAAGTGAAAGAAGCTTTGTTTGGATCATATGTTTGGCTTATTTATAGTTTGACATGAGACTCTCCCATTTTTTTTTCTTTTCTTTTTTTATTTTTTGAGTTTCAGACTATCCCAAAACTCACTTGGATCCTCTATCCCAAGATTGGTGTCCCTCCGTGTTCCACAATCTATATTTAATTAGTTTTTTGTCGTTTTTTTCTTCAATTCCAATTTATAATGTTTTAGTATAATTTTTTACAATTATTAACTAGGGTTAGTTCGTCCAAATAGGGTTTATATATATTTTATATTTAATTTGATTTTATTTAAAAAAATTTAATTGATTATTAGGGTTCATTATTCTAAAATTAGGATAAATAATTTTTTTATTCCAATTTTTTATAATAAATATTAATTAAGGTTCATTATATGTTACCAAAATTTTATTTTTAAATAAATATTTTCAAAATAGTAAAATTAATAGTGGAACCCAAAGGATGGAACACAAGTTGGGGGACATAGGATCCCATTCACCCAAAACCATGTCCCACGTCCATCCGTGTCATACTAATAATTTTAACATTTAATAATATTAATTATAAAATAAAATTTTAGTGTTATTTAATTAGCCATAAATAACAGTTACTACTAATAATCATATTTTAAAAAATTACATACCCTAATATTAGAATAATCAATCATAATATATCAACTCAAAAACTACAAATGTATACCTATTATAAAAAAGTCTTGTTTATAAAATTTGGTTTACCTATTATACCCCTACTTTATATTTAATTTAAAAGTAATAATATAAAATAATATATTATAATAATTAGGAATTAAGTTTGCCTAATCTATTAATATATTTTGTATATGATGGAAATCCATCATTGACAATCTTCAATTCTATGTTGATAACTTATATTGATTATATAAATTTAGGTTATTTTCAGATCTATATATTTATAATATTACGATTCAATATTTTATTTCATACTAATCAAAGTATAATACTCCCTCCGTCCATCCATAACGTCCCATTTCCATTTTAGTCCGTCTCATTCATAACGTTCCCTTTCTAAATAAGGAAATAATTAGGGTCTTAATCATCTAGTATTAGTTCCTAATTATTTAACCAATCTAATATTAGATGATTAAGGCCATAATTATTTCCTTATTTAGAAAGGGAACGTTATGAATGAGACGGACTAAAATGGAAACGGAACGTTATGGATGGGACGGATGGAGTAATAATTGGGTTCAATCATGTCTGTATGCGGTTGTTTAATTGGTGGTAACAAATTAAATAGGGCCAGAAAAAATGGATTGACTGCGACAGGGTAACTAAAAAATTACTTGACAAAGCTTCATGTTGTTATGATGGGTACGAATAATTGTCATTCGTACCTGCAGTGACATGCATCTCGGTACGAAAAATATATATTCGTACCAATATTCTCCAACAGTGACGCATGGCGTCTTGATACGTCGGGTACGATTTGCATATTTTGTAACATTAGTACCATTATAGGGCAGCACCTTTGTTATAATTTTTAATGAATTATGTTATTTTTTTTGGTCGTCGTTGTTGCTAACTTCAGTGAGCACTGGGTAACTTTGATCTTGAACCTCAAAGAACAAAACATCGGTCTTTACTACTCTAAGGCTTGGCAGTTTGAGGAACATCACAAGGCTAATAGACGGGCTATCTTCCTACCAGTTGCAAGAATTATACCACAGATATTGAAAAAAATCCGCTACTTTGAGCACAATGGTATACCAAACCCAAAATACACACAGTGGGAGTTGTGGTTTGCAAAAGCGAGGGGCAAAGGTACATTTTAACAGACTGACAATATCAAGTCTCTATGCATTGAAGTATGCGGAGCACCTCATGTCAACAGATGTGATGATAAACTGTTTGAAAACCAAAAAGGGACTCAAGCAATATCGGGAACATATTGCTAGCAGCATCTACGCTCACAACACGAATGAAGACACATTACCAATTGAAATGGATTTAGATAATGTTGAATGAACAATTAGGATTATATTAGTAAGTAAATATATTACTAGTTTTTGCTACTATTGTGCAGTGTTAGAATTTTATACAATTTCCATTTTGTTAAAAAACTTTATGCAGTATGACAACTGTAATTAGTAGTATTATTGTTTATATCTTGCAATTTGTCATTGTTATTTAGATATTAAGGCATATTAATTCAGTACGACTAGTACGAATACAGAGGTTCGAAACACTCGTACCTATACATTTGGTACTATTTACCTATTTCGTTCTGTGCGTAACAGTATGATTAGTAATTGTAATTGAATAAAAAATAATACAATACAATATGTCCTATAAAAAACCAAACTCCTTATCAACCAAACCTATTTAGATCCTGGCATGTTTGACAAGTATGCTCGACTACACCAAAAATACCACATTTTTCGTTTTGCAAGCCTTAAAAACTCTTGGTTGGTTGCTACTAACTTCTTATTCCCGAGTTATTTGTAACACTGCGGTGCATGTGTTCTGATAATGACCTCTTTCATGACATCGGAAACACACGCGACTGTGCATTAAATCAGGTCCAGATGGAATTCATTTTGTACGTGGTCGTCCCGCCTGTCTAGGATTGCTGGGTGTTCCAACAATCCTTGAAGCGACTTGCAGAGGAATACACCATTCATCACGATCCGGAATTGGCATCACCTCCGCAGCATAAATTTTGCGCCACTTCTCAGTCGTGTAATATGCATGCACATACGATAATGGTGATTGTCTCGCATGACTAAAACAAAAAAAAAACAAAATTATCAAAAACAATTAGAACGACAAGAACGAATAAAACATATTCGTACCAAGAGTACTGAAGACTGAGAAGATTATGAAACATGCATGTTACAAAACCTACCGCATATTCGCATTGAAAACACGGTACTCTATGTACGATTAGTTAAGTTCGTACTGAGAGTACTAGTTAATAAAAATTACAGTTTGACCCCATCTCTTCAGGTTACCCTGTAAATGAAATGTACATAGACCATGTGGAGTACCAGGATACTCAGAATCTACTGCATTCTTGATGCTAAGGTGTTGATCAGACACGATCAAGAAGTGTTCGAGGCAGCCAAATGACCGTCGCACGTGGTGAAGAAATCAAGTCCATGATGAATCATTTCCCTTGTCACCAATTCCAAAGGCTAATGGAAGTATCTATTCATTAGCATCTTTTATTGTTGTAACAAACATAATGCCTTTGTATTTCCCTTTCAAATGAGTGCCGTCAATGACAATTACATGGCAGCATGCACGAAATGCCCTTACATGCACATGCAGCAAGAGCAAAGTAACAATATTGAAAAGAAGCATCTTCACATGTCTATAAATCCACAATCGAACCAGGATTTAAATGCTTTAACATGTAAAGATACCGGGGAAGCACCTGAAAAAGAAATGTACCAATCAATAATATGATATATTAGATTATGTACTTCTAGTACGCATGGTACACTATAACATATTTCGTAGCTATAAACTGTACCAAGCATGTTGGTAAGAAATACATGTATTCAAATACGACGTACCAAAAGTAACTGAATTCAAATACTATAAACATGCAAATGTAGTGTGAAAGCACCTGAAAAGTCTTGTCTGGATCGTCATACGCCAGGTTTAGTGCAAGGTTCCTCCGAGCCAAAGCAGTTTGATATTTTACTTTAATGTCAAAATCCCTCAGTAGCTGACCCTGAATATCTCTCGGCCTAAGAGCAACACCTTCTTCCAACAAATTAGGTTTAAAGTATGTAGCTACAACTTTAGATGACACATTTGGATGAGGATGATATTTCAAATCAGTTTCACAAGTGTGAGGACTCCATTTATATATTCTCCATCCATTTACCCACTGATCTAGCTCGCATGATGAACTCGCATATGTCTTTGTATTTTCATACAATATGATATCTATCCTTATTTTGATCGCACTGTAAAAAATCCTAAATGATTTTTCATATGATATATATACCAACAGCTACAGTTATGTTCTCCTTCTTAAAAAAGGTGCCACCCCGTACGAGTTCATCAATATGAACATGGCAATCATTTAGTGATTCTTCAAATGGAATAAAAGCCTGGTACGCCGCACCAGGGACAACCCACAGTCGGCCATCTTCCTGGCCCTCTTCATTATTTTCATTCGAATCATCTAACGTCGGTGAAATGAGGCGATCTGAAACATGATGATCAAGCGCATCATCCCCAACATCCAAACTGCAATCACTTTTATAAACATCATACTCAGAAACACTATCAGACATATAACCATCATCATCAACAATAATAAAATAATCACATATTTGTACAACGAGTAAACACAATCGTTCAAATAAGAATAATGTTATATAAAATTGAGTTACCTCCATTGAAATCAACAAATGCAGAAATAATCGCCAGAGAAATAAATCATGTTATTAGTATGAATTTCACCAGTGTTAATCGCTGATTATATTTCACCGGTGTTGATCGCTGGAATCGCGAAATAATAACAAACAAACAATATAGAGATCATCGGATTGATCTCGACTAAAGCATAAGAACGTACACGTCGAAAAAGGATCGTCGATTATGGAAGCCTAAACAAATGATGATAAAGATGGATCGTTGAACAGTACTCGCCGGTGTAAAAAAATGAAAAAGAGAAACAGAGATGATAACTGTCAAAGGATATCGGCGGCTGAATCAGTTGAGAGAGAAAGAAAAAAACGAGCTAAAAAATAGGGAGGAGAGAGATATGATGTGCATGTGGATTGGATGGTAAGTAAGTGTAAATTAGGTAAATTGACCCAAAGTTTGACATAATTTATTTTTCATTAACTTGTTTGACTATTCTACCATATTAACTCTTATGTATACATGGGTAGGGGTGAACAAAAATAACCGAAAACCAAACCAAACCAAACCGAAAATAGAATTTGGTTTGGTTTGTTCGGTTTGTTTGGTTTGTTTGGTTTTATTTTTTAAAAATTTAATTTGTTTTGTTTGGTTTGGTTTGATGCTTTGGCAACCAAACCAAACCGAAAACCAAATTTTTATATTTATATATATATATATATATGGCAACCAAACCAAACCGAAAACCAAATTTATATATATATATATATATATATATATTAATTTTTGAGGCAAAATTTGGGATAACCAATATAGATAGTGGAAATTAATAGTTGGCCACCAACTTTATTTGTAGAAATTCTGGCCAACTTTTGGAAATTTGGACCAATTTACCCTTGGATCCACTATTAACCATCCATCTACACATTTCATTTTTCATTTTTCAAATTTCAGATTCTGTGTTCTGCAAAATATTCTCTCTCTAGAAATTCTATTTTTCTTCATTTCTTCCGTCGCCGCCGTCGTACTTTCATTTTGCCGTCGCCGCCGTCGTACTTTCATTCCGCCGCCGCGTCGTCGTACTTTCATTCCCTTCGGCCGCCCCGCCTTCGTACTTCCAGTCTAGTCCGCCGCGCCGCCTTGAACTTTCACATTCTGCCGGCCATATTCCAGATCTGCCACCGCACCAGATCCGGCCATATTCACAGCTTTCTCTCCGGAATCCATGGCGTCACATTCCAGATCTAATGTCATGGATGGTGTTCGTCTTTGGTCAACAGCATCCCGGTATGCCTTGGCATACCTAGTACGAATGCAACGTATTCGTACCAGGTGTGCCAAGGTATACCGCGTTTAAACTTGGCACACCTGGTACGAATGGTGTGTATCCGTACTAGGTGTACCAAGTCTAGGCGTGGTATGCCTTGGCACACTTGGTATGAATACGTTGCATTCAGGTGTGCCAAGGCATATCGCGCCTAGACTTGGCACACCTGGTACGAATGGTGTGTATTCGTACCAGGTGTTCCAAGTCTAGGCGCGGTATGCCTTGGCACATCTGGTACGAATACGTTGCATTCGTACCAGGTGTATCAAGTCGCGACGCGCAGTGACGTGAAAAATACAGGAAGAACACATATGCACGAAGATGACGGCAAGATCTGGAAAATACGACAAGAACATGACATACTAGATCTAGAAAACTCAATTAAAATTAATACACTAAATTCAAAGTTGATATCTTAGATTAAAAATCATCAATCTACAATACAACCATCAAACAAGCAAATTTCCAAAATACAAGATACATTATTACAATCAAAGCTAAATTACAACCATAAAACCAACAACCTACAATACACCATCAAAGAACAAATTTCCAGATGGAGATGATATGATGACCGGAGAAGAAAGCCGCAAAATAGAGGAAAGTTGCATCGACGCCGGAGAGATTGGCCATGCTGAATTTCTTAAGATCTGCCGAGCTGTGACTGATAGAAGAGAGAGAAAGAAGAGAGTCGATAATACACAGATCTGCCGGAGAAGACGACCGCAGAAAGCTGCCCATGCCGGAGAATACAGATCTGTAGTTGAGAGAGAGAATCGTGAGAGAGAAAATACAGATCTGTAGAAGACAGAGAGAGAGAGAGTACACAGATCCATCTTAAACAAGAGAGAGGTGAAATTAAGGGTATTTTGGTCTCTTTACCTCAAAGTTGACCATAATTTCTACAAATAAAGTGGATGGACAACTATTATTATTCACTAACTTGAAATGACATTTCATACAATTAACTCTTAATTTTTTATATAGTATATATAGATTAATTATATTTATATATAACTTTTCTCAATAATGAAAAATAATTTGAAAGAATTTAGCACAAGAGCTTGTCGGACCCAATAGAACTTGAAATAAAGTATGGATATCAACATGATGAAACAAGGCAATGGACAGATCTTTTTGTTGCTCGTTTAACATATTTGGTTTTTCCTATAATATGTGTGTGTATATATATATTATGTTAATTTTTAAAATTAAAATACTATTATTGTCTTATTGTATTAAGTATATTTTTGTTGATTTTGGATGAAATATTTAGAACAACATGACCGTTCGGTTTGTTTGGTTTGGTTTGGTTTTAACTTTTAAAAATTTGGTTTATTCGGTTCGGTTATTCGGTTAGTTCGGTTTGGTTTGGTTTTGATTTTTAGAAATTTAATTTATTCAGTTTGGTTTGGTTTAGACCAAAACCAAACCGAATAACCGAATGTTCACCCCTATACATGGGTAATGACCTTTATAATTACTAATTGTTGACATCTCATCTGTGTGAATAAAATATTTAGTAAAATAGTTTTTGCCTAGTTAAATTTTTTATTTAATCATATTTCTTTTAGACTTTGTTGTGCTAGAAAAATTAATAAAAATATTTGTCACACGTAATTACTAATTATATATGTTTAGTTAATTAGTTTTTGTAAATATTAATTATTCATACATAATAATTCCTTAGAAAACGTATTAACATATAATAATTATTAGAAAACAGCACATGTATATTTAGGTATTAAAATGTTTTAAGCAATTCTCCATCTCCAAAAAAAAAGGAAAAAAAATAATATTTTAGAAAATACACGTACGCAATCCTTTTAGTTGTTCAAGCTATTTCATAGTTATTTGTTAATTAATCTGTTACGATATTTTTGGATTTATATTTTCTTAACGAGATTAGGCAGCACAAACTTAAAAGTTTTGCAAAATTTTATTTTTGGTTTACCCGCTTTCAATCAAACAAATTCCTTCAAAAATTTAAAGACAAAGACTTGTATATGACCGGTCATACGGTATGATCGGTCCCACGTGCGCCCGCTATGAACCCTTATGTCAAGCGCGTGCATCATACGCGCCCTTCCAGGTGCGTCCACGCGCGTGACTATTTTTTTTAATCGGCATGTGTATTACACGCGCCTTACTTTTTTTTATTATTTTTTATTTTTTTATTCTTTTTTCTCCAGTTTTTTTATTCTTTTTTTAGTTTTTTTTAATTCTTTTTTTATTCAGTTTTTTTATTTTTTTTATGGTCTCAAGACGGATACCTTGGTGTATAGGGAGGGGGTGAATACACCAAGGGCTAATAACTTTTCAAAAACTCTTTTGAGTGACACAGCTGTGTTCGACCACAAGCAGGAGGACAACTGGGTAGACACAGCTGGCTGTGTGTTTGCGAAAGTTGGTGGGTTTGGAAAGTCTGTCTATTACTTCAAATATATTGCAAAGCTCTGTTTCTCTTTTCTATTATTCAGTTTTATGCAACTTGAAAATATGCTTATGAGGAGTCAGCTAGATGCATAAATAAAGCAATAAAGAACAAAGTAGTTTAACGTGGTTCGGAGATGACTCCTACATCCACGACCAGAAACCTTCTAGTAATCCACTAAGGATACCACTGACTTTTCGCGCAGTCAGCAAGCGTTGCAGCTCAGTTCCTCGAACTGGATACAAGTTTACGCGTACTGTATCGAAAGTTAACTTCGACTCTACTGAGCTATGTCTTGAACTCTGCTGGGTCTTGACGCTGAGCTGAGTCGTCACACGAGCTGGGTCTTTCTTACAGCTGTGTCTGGATGAACTTGATCGTTTTGGATCTGAATATAGTTACTGACCACTCGACTTTGCTTGCCCTGCTGTGTACTCAGCTTGGTCAACTGAGTCTTTCTTCTCTTGTCAGCTCTTATCTTTATGCAGCTTTGCTGGTAGACCTGCCCACGGGCCCTGAACCGGCGGTTCCGGGCCCGAGCCCGCCGGTTACGGTTTCACCGGAGAGTGAACCGTAACCGGCCCGTGTACACTGTACACGGTTACGGGCCGGGCTTTTTAACCGGCGGTTCCGGGCCCGGTTAAAACCCGCCGGTTCCGGTTAAAAACCGGCCCGGTTTTTAATTTTTTTTTCTTATATATATATATATATATATATATATATATAAAACATTGAAAATTAAGAAAATGAAACATAAATGAAAATGAACTAGTTTTTCATTAATACTTGAAAATTAAAATAAACATGACTAAATAGAAATTACAAGTACTTGAAAATTAAATTAAACATTACAAAATACATATTTCAATTTTCAACTACAAAATAGAGATTGCATTAGTAACATTACATACTCAATTTCCCATAGCTTCGGTCGGATGCGCTTTTTGAATGTGACGAACAAGGGAAGCATAGCCATCATTTTGAGTCCACTTGAAAACTTTGTTGCAATAATTGCAATGAACTTCATAGGTTGGATTAGAATAGTCGGGCAATGGAGCACTACGGGTGTAGTGCTTGTTGAAAATATCAACCTTAATACTAGATCTAGGAGGCATTGTTGTTTGTATTTTGTAGAATTGAAGTTGAAACTTGAGTCTTGAGAGAGAAAATTAAAAAAGAAGAAAAAATGAAGAAGATAGATAAGGTGAAGAGATGAGGAAGATTGAATGATAGATCATTAAGGTGAAGACGAGTTTGAGGGAGTGAGAGTGAGTGAGAAAAGGGTTGGGCTTGGGGGGGTATTTATAGATAGAATTTAGGGTTTTGAAAAAATAATAATAATAATAATTAAAAACCGCCGGTTTCTGCCGAACCGCCAGTTCAGGGCCGAAAACCGGCGGTTAATTACAGATTGTTTTTGTATTTTTGGAGCACTTTTTTCAACTTTTGTAATTTTTTTTTGTAATTAATTGTTGTATATATATATATCTTAAGACAATATAAGCAAAAAAATTTAAATTTTACTTAGTAGTCATTGAATAAAAATATTAAATCATTTCTCATTAATATTATTGAAATTACAACACTTGAAAAGTTGAAATGAAAAAAAAGGGAAAAAAAGGACTTGAGCTCAATTTTAATATTAAAATTGAGTTGCCTACGTATCCTCATAGAGGAATCAAAGTCCACGTAGTTCGATTACATTATATTACTCCCTACTCCCTAGTAGTTCTCGTCCACCGATCGATCACTCTCGGTGAACTCTTCGTTTGGGCTCTCGTCGCGATCATCCCAATCGAGCTCTTGAGCTCTAAGGTCGGCCCTCGACCAATCATCAAGCAACATTGTGGCTTCAATGTTTCTTGGTTTCATCGTTGATCTTCTTTGGTCCAACATGAGTCCGCCAATGCTAAAAGCTTGTTCGACCGAGACGGTGGATGCGGGGACGGCAAACAACTCTTTCGCCATGATAGAGAGTACGGGATACTCCGTTCTCTTTGACCACCACTTCATCACGTCGATTTGTGGAGCACTATCTTCAACACCAAAAACAAAACGACAACCCAAATACATATCTAATTCACTATTACCTTGGCCCCTAGGGAGTTCATTACATCCTATATTCGGCAAAAAGAGATCTTAAAGTTCTTTCTAAATCATCTTTTATTTGAGTAACATTAGGAATATCAAAGAAAATTATTTCTCCATCAATTCGTACATTTAAAAAGTCCATTTGCTTAAAAGCATTATAATAAATATCTAACATTTGACAAACACCATCATATTTTCATTTAGGATCTAAGCACTTAGCTACTAGAAATACATCCGGAATATTTCTAAAATATTTTAGCCATTTTTGAACCATAAAATAAATCACACCTTGCAAATTGGGTTTACTAAAACAATTTTTAAAGCTAAGTGCAATATACATGCAATGTTCCAACACACGAACGGAAGTACAATAATAAACACCCGATAATTGAACGGTGGCATTATTAAAAACCTTTAACAATTGATATAAATCCATGCATTGGTCCCAATAAGAAGGTAATAAAGTCAATTGAACCGTCGCAAATTCTTTTCTAAAAAATTCGCATAAATAATCTTTATACTCTAAAGTAGAATTAAGCATTTCATAAGTGGAATTCCAACGATGTGATACATCTCTAACAAAACTCCTATGTTAAATATTCTTATGACGACAATATTTTTGCCATTTTTTACCTAAAGTTATATTTGTATGCAAAAGGGCAACGGCTTTTCTAATTGGCATAACCGATTCATTAAAAATTTCAAGTCCATCTTGAACACATAAATTCAAAATATGACAAATGCATCTACTATAAAAATATTTTCCTTGGAAAGATGGATTACATGCTTCAATGAGTTCGGGAATACTAGCGGTGTTGGCGGATGCATTATCAAAACCAACTTAAAATACTTTATTAATCAATTGGTATTCATTTAAAACGGTTATAATTATTAAAACAATATTAGTGGCCGTGTGTGGATCATCGAACTCCCTAAATGCAATTAAACGTTTTTGTAGTATCCATTTATCATCAATCCAATGACATGTTATTCCCATGTAATTATTTTGATGAAAACAATCCGTCCAAATATCGGCACAAATAGAAACTTTATGGTCTAAGTTTATCAAATATTTCATTAATTCCATTTTTTTATCAAAAGCTTGTCTTCTAATTCGTCTAAGCATATTACTTCTACTAATTTTTTTAGCGGCGGGACAATATGCATCTTTTATACTTTCTTGATAGGTTATTTTATCGGTAAATGTAAAAGGTTGTTTTTCCATAGCACAATATCTAGCCATAACATCTTCGGCATGTGGATGATCATATTTAAATAAAGGGTGAGAAGACGTACCCGTCGCCGAGAAAGCGGTGCCACGAATTTGAGTTTGTGTTGATGCAATCCCGTATTCTCCCGGATGACACGTCTCCATGTGTCGCCTTAGTGTGCCATAGCCTCCTCCATGCGTCCATTTGTAGACGTTATTGCAATAGTTGCAATAGGCGTTGTATTTTGGAGGATCTCCGGGCTTGTCGCTAGGTGTCGGGGCTTTAGGCATTTTTTTAAAATGCTTAGTAAAGATATCCGACACAAGAGGTCGACCCGTCGGTTTGTTTGGCGGCGCTTCGACTTCTTCTTCTTCTTCATTGGATTGTTCTTGAGATTGCCGAAGCATCTCCTCCTCTTGACGATGAACTTGCTCGGCAAACTCTCGATCCTCTTGTTGTTGAAGTTGTTCCGCATACGCCCTTGATATTTCTTCGGCGGCCATTGCTCGAGCTTGCCGAGCCGATCTTCCTCCTCTTTTGGATCGAGGAGGAGCATCGTCTTGATTTTCGGCAACGCCTTTGCCCTTATCGACACGAGAGGAGGTCGACATTATGGAATATTGTTATGGATGGATTGGTGAAGTGTGTGGTGAGAGAAGTTGAGAACTTGAGCACAAAATTAACACAAAAATGTAGAATTTGAGCAACAAAATAGATTGAATGCTTGAAATTAAGTAGAGAGATATGAGAATTGGTGTGATTATTTGAGAGATTATAGTGTGGTATTTATAGGGTAAAATGGGGGGGAAGGGAGGGGGGAGAGGGCAGCAGCAACGGCTATTTTTCTAGCCGTTGAGCTACTGCCATTGATGCAGCTGTTGTGCTGCTGTGCTTGCTGTCTTCTTCCCGTTGAAACCGGCGGTTCCAGTTCCACCGGTTAACCGGCGGTTCCAACGGTTAACCGCCGGTTTTGACCGTTCGAACCGGCCACGTGACATATATATTTTTTTTTTATAATTCCGGTTAACCGCCGGTTAACCGGCGGTCACGGTTTGAACGAAGGCAGGCCCGGAACCGGCCCTTGAGCTCACGGTTCTGGTTACGGTTCCGGCCCGTTGACTACCGGGCCGGTTAAAAAACTGTTGACCGGCGGGCCGGTTCTGGTTAGGCCCGCCGGGCCCTCCAGTTTGGGCAGGTCTATTTGCTGGGCTTCTCTCTTGTATTTTCTCTGCTGTGTTAGCTCTGTTGTATCAGCTGATCCTTGAGCTGGATCTCCTGCTGTCTTCAGCGGCTTCACCTGTAAACTTAGAAACTCTATAAGCTCAAACAGGTGAACTGGAAAAATACTTAGGCTTGTGGAATCATCTATTCGGTTGGCGTCAGTTGGGTTTTGGTATCAAAACAAAACTCTTATAATTTTCCCAATAATTTCTCCCTTTTTTATTATGCCAAAACCCCAAGTTGGAAAAATAATTTACTTTCCCCTTAACAGAAAATAAGTTTTTTTTTTTAAGATAAACATTCACAGCAGATAATCATATTCAGAGCCTGGACAAAGAGAGATTGTCATCAGATTGATTTAGAGGAAATGAACTTTTCATTTAGAAGGAGAAACTTTACAATTTTCTAACTACAAAAGTTCAAAAGATGATTCCCAATTGGCTGGGTCTTCAGTTGCACTTCTTCATCTGTTCTTCAATCTGATGGTCAGTCTTGAGACCGTACCTATTGAAGATGAATTCTTCCAAATTACCCCACTCAGCTGGATTTTTCACCTTGGAGATTCCTCTTTTAACAGCCCAGTGATGAACTTCTTTGATAATATGGGCCTTGTCAGGAAGATGTGTTCCAGCTATAGTGGGTGGCTTCAACTGCTTGACTGTTGGAGCTTTGATTTGGATATTATTTTTCTAGACAGCTATAGCGAATGATCTTGCTATAATTGGATCTGCCTCATGAAGCTCGATCAAGTATTCCTTGAACGTAGTTTCAGGATCCATGGCCTTGAATTGATCCAACTATCCAAGTAGTAAAACATCTCGATGAACTCTGTTTTGTAGTGCTCCCAGCTGTCATTGATTTCTTCTGGGATCCACTCATCAGATCTTGGATAGCTTGATGTTGCTTGGATTTGTTTCTTTTTGGCTTGCCTGAAGCCTTGTCTTTTCTTCTTTTCCTTATTCTTAGCAGGCTTAAGCGTTTCTGCTCTCTTCTTGACCTGTTTGTCCAGCTCATCCATTTCTCGTCTCTGCTCATTGTGAAGCTACACAACCAGTTGTAGTCATTGTATTCTTCTGGCTTAGCTTCACACGCCTTGGCGAGAGCGATTGTTTTCTCTCTTCATGTCTCCTTGGCTGCAGTTGGCTCTTCCTCATCCAGCTCCTTGGCAAACTTGTCGATCTCAGATTGTTTTGGCTGCACTGATTCCCACTGAGCTGTTGTAGCTTCCCTCTCAATTATTTTTCCAGCTTCATTCTTTTCTTCCTCTTCATTCTTTTCTTCACCCTTTTTGGCATTATCAATAAGATTAGAGGAGAGATTGACGACGGTTACATTCAGCTTGGTGAGGACAGATTCAACATCAACGATCTTGGATGTGTTATCAGCTGTGGCAAGGTTTAGCTGAGCATTGCTGCTGCTTCCAGCTTGGAGCTGAGCATCCACGTCTTTGAACAGATTGAACAGTTGACGAATGTCAGAGCTGGTTGAGTGTTGGACTGTTGGATAGATTCCAACTGGCTGGAGAGGGCTTTCAAGTTGTCTGCCATGAGAGCTTGGAGCCTTGTCACGATCTCAGGAACTCTTCTCTCAAGCTGGAGTGACCACTCGATATCTGGTGATGCTTGAGATTCCCTGAGTTCCTTGGATGTGCTCTCAGTTAAGTTGAAGATTGAGTTTTGCGTTTCATCCAAGGTGAGCTGTTGCGTGCGAACTTGATCATCCAGGTCCTTAAATATGAGAAAATTTCAACCTCTGTTTTTAGTCTGGCCTGGAAAACTGCATCTTCTACTTCATCTTTGATAGCCTTCTTGATAGAGGTTGAGAGCTCGATAGCTGGGTCCGTCTGGGTCCCAGACTCAGTTAGACTGGGTTTTGCGGCCTCAAACTCGACCAGTGCGCGAGTGTCATCGGCTATTGGACTTGGTGGGGCTGTTTACTCCTTCTCAGCTGTTACATTAACTGGGACTTCTTTGGTGCCAGCTCCAGAAGGTATCACCCAGCCTGCCACTATGAGTAGCATGTTGACGGACTCCCAGATATCTGTTGAGTTACCTCGATGATTCCTCTAATGAGCTCATCCTGATGCAAGTATGCATCCTTCAGACTTCCAAAGCCAAACATGTACTGGAGGCATGCTTCATCTGTCTTTAACTTCTCGTATGAGAAGGTTTCTATCAGCTGCACATTTTGATACCAAGTTTACATCTTGGTGGCCAAGTAGAATTTGAGATCTCCAACTTTGATGATGGACAGGGGCAAATGAGCTAAAATTGGATACTGAGTTGGAACACTCTTGATCTCTGCAATGCGCAAGTCCTCGTACATGGCTTCCATGAAGGCTGAGCCACTAGAGTTGAGTGACAGGGGGGCAGATGAATTGCTCTCCTCTGATTCAGTTGAGCTTTGAGAGACTGGTTCAACTGGATTCACAGCAGGCTGTGAAGGAGCATCAGCCAACTGTGTGAGTGTTTGAGCATTGGGTGATGGCTGATATGGGGGCAAGCTGGAGTGTGTGAAAAGGGGTTCAGCTTGGTTATCAGCTGGCTGTGAAGGATCTTCAGCCAGTTGAATAAGTGCCTCATCTCTCAGAGGTGATGGTTCTTTGGTTAGAGAGTTGGGTGATGGTGAAGACTGTTTGGGCGGTGAGCTGTGAGGCGGTGAGGGCTGGGGTGAGCTGGAATCAATAGAAATATCGCCAAGAACTTGGGCGATAACCTTGGTCGGGGAGGGCGGAAGAGATACCTTACTCTTTGAAATATCCAGCTCATCCTCGGAGTTGGATGATGAATCATCGTTCAATCCCATATCAGCCAGGATGTTTGTTCTGAACTGATTGAAGGTTGACACTGGCTGAGGGAGAGAACTACTCTTGCTTGACTTGTCAGGAGCGCAAGCTTGCTCAATGAGACTTCTAGAGTAGCCTCTGATGAGAAGCTCGCCTCAGTTTGTGGAACGACAACTATTTTCTTTTTCTTCTGAGCGAGTTCATCAGCTGGTTTGGGATCGACTGGCTTTCTTTTTCTCTATTTCTTCTCAGCTGGAATTGCTGGCTCATTTCCTTCCAGCTGCTTTTTTCCTTTGCCCACAACAGGCCGTTTTCTCAGGAGGTCATTAATTTGACTAACTCTCAGGAAGAGAATCTTTGTTTCTGGAAACGATTCTGAGTTAAGCCACTTCACTGAGTGCCCTTTCACAACTTGCTCTATCAAGAAGGAGATTTTTTAGCATAGATAGAGTGGCTCTGAGCTTGAATATATCGTCCTGGCAGAGTCGTACTTGATCTTTCCTAACTCCTTGATTAGTCGATTGAGAAGGAAGTCAAACCAGTTGACTTTTTCGCCCTTGATCATGACAATCATCGGCTTGAGCTTTGGAATACTGATCTCTCCATGAGATCCAGCTATCCCAGGAATACACTTCTGTGTAATATCCAGCGGCAGCCTGTACTTAGGCTTGAGTAGGAGCTTTGTCATGCTCGCTCTGTACAGCTCTGGAGAAATAAGCATCTCTTGACTGAGGAATTCATCTACTTTCTCATGGCTGTAATCGTCTGGAATGAATTCTTCTTGACTTGGCAGCTCGAACACCTTTTGCAGCAGCCTGTTTAGCTTGATGTTAACGGTTGCTGAATCAAACTTTCCGGCATATCGAATGAAGATGAATAGAAACCATCTTCGTCTATGACATTGAGATAGAATAGGGAAGCGTCTCTTTTAAGCATAAGCTTGGGCATGGCGGTTTTCCATAGCAAGAGACCGGAGTCTGCAACGAGATCCACCATCTCTTTGAGATCAAAGATATGGAGGTTGGAGGTGGACAGAGCACTCTCAAACGGCAGCTTTGTCATTAGAGCTTCAAACTGGTTCATCCCTGCGGTTGATTTCTTGGGTGTCATCTCTGCAGTCTGTTAGTTTTGATCGTGTGAAGAAATTACAAGAAATAGATGGATGTTTGAATGAAGATAAGTGCTTCAGATGATTTGGGATTAGCAGAGATAGAGATAAAATGACTGAACGAATCTGCGTATCTTTTCCATATATATCAACTACCATAACGGATAAACGGTTGAGATTAAGACAGCTGATACTCAGATCAACGGTTGGGAACGATTCATTCATCACATCTCCTGACGTGCATACAACGAATGCATTACAATCACGCGTGAGGCAGTTCAAACGCTTGAACTTCTGCCTCGATCCTGCCATGCTACAGTACTCTGCAGACTTTACAATTAATGCAATGAGAAAGGAAACTTATCAAGCAATTTAACTAAGGAATATATGTCCGCTGAAATTAAGAATTCAAATTATTTGGACATAAATCCTCAGAGAAATAAATGCACGAGACCCAAACCTGTCAGCTAGACATTGTAGCCAGCTGATACCACGACGGTCTTTTTCCTTTGCTTGACTGAGTTTTTCCCTCAGCTGAGTAATGATTGATTAGCTTGATTTTCTTTCAGCTGAGTTTCCCTTGAGCTCTACTAATGATGTCCATCTGAGCTTGATTCCCCCTCAGCTGGATGATCCTTATGAACTGAGCTTTGAGATCCAGCTGAGTTTGTTCCCCCTCAGTTGGATGTTCCTTTTTCATCTGGATTGAGCAATCTAAGTGATTCACACAACTTCTTGATTTGGATTTCAACATACTGTGCTTCTGTGAATTTTTCCGACAATGATGTCCTTCAGATGTTGAGATATCTCTTGGTAACCTTTGCGTTGTCAGCTGGGTAGATGATCTATCTTGATAACCCTGCTAAATTCTTGATTTCTTCCATGGTTGATCCATCCTGCTGAGTCTGTTTTCTTGAAGACTCTTAATAGATAATCCACCTGAATGAGTTATGCTAGATATTTAGCTTGATCGTTCTGCTGGATCAAATTCCCCCTCAGCTGTAGATTCCAGCTGAGAGTCTTGTCTTGTTGAGTGTATCCTGCTGGGTACTCCACTCGATTCTGCTGATTCTTTCCAACTAAGTGGAGTTCCCCCTTGATTTGATAGTAGGTGGCCTTTCCTTCAGATGCATCCTACTTCCTTTAGTGAGTGGATTTTCTCAACATTGGCTTATTCCTTTGATGAGGTCTCAGTTTGTATAGCAGGTAGACGGCTATTCCGTATGCAACTGTATCATTTACTGCTTCTCAATTCATCTTGAGACCAAATTGCTTAGCTGTGTGACTAGCTGAGTTTTGTCAGATCTGTATCCAACTATCTTCATTTCACAGCTGGTCCTAGTCAGCTAGCTGGGTAAGTTCATTTTCTTCATCAGCTGAGTCCGTAAGATATCCCAGACATCAATCAATGCGTTCTTCCTCATTTGAGTCGGAGAAGGAGATTTGATCTTCATTCATTTGGCTCGTCTCAAGCCTTTATCCTTTCTCCGGGAGGACGACTCAGTTGGGTTTCTCCTTGGGTAGAGTTGCTTGTCGTGATGAACCTTCACGATCTTCTTGTACCTTTCCTTGTTGTGATTCAGCCGATTAATGCTCCGTACAAGCATGGCAACTTCTTCGTATAATTCTTCTTTGCTCATATTTTTGAGCTCATTTCTGACTTTTTCAGTCTGAGCTGATTGAGCTGATTTTCTTGAATCGGTTCTGAGAGCTGTCACATTTGCTTTGGAAGTCAGCTCCATTTGATATATCCGGCTGGATGATTCTCCGTTTGTGATCCCTAGATCAAATTCGTTGGCTTTCAGGATGGAGAACAATTTTTTCGTCTCCATGCAACCAAGATCAATTCTGCTTTGGTGAACTACCTTGTGTGTACACCACTATGAGGAGAGAGCTGAAAGAACTTTCAAGTTTTTGTCTCGAACTGTATATTTTCCGGTTTGGGTCGTCTCGATCTCGATGACAAGGTTGGAGAATCTGAGCTCCATTTGCTCGATGGATTCACAGAGAAGTTGCTTGAAATTGTCGAATTTCTGGCATGTAACTGAGAATTTGTTTTCTTAAATTTTCTCTGAGCATTCACACAGCTTGGCTAGAGTTTCCCACATCCCCTTAGTTGTCTCGCAGTTTATGATCTTGCTGAGATAGGCATCCGTCACCGTTGAGGAGATGACGTTGCGAGCGTAGTTATCCAATTCAGCTTATCTTCTTTCCTCTGGAGAGTATTCCTTCTTTGGCTGCACAACTTGATGGAATACTGGTTCAGATCCAGGTGTGGTTTCTGCTTGTCTTTCTGATTTCAAGATGATGACATGTCCGTCTGTGATAACATTCCACATCATATCGTGGTGCGCACTCAGAAAGCTTTTAAGTCGGAACTTCCAGATCTGATAATCATTGACAAAAAAAGTCGGAAGACTCCTGCACAGGAAAGATTCCATGACAGTATGCAATATAATGATTTTAAAAAATTTGAAAATTTTAAGGATCTGTTCATATGACCACTGACACAACCAGCAAAGAGGCTGACGCGTCTCAGATACAATGATCTTTTGAATCACTGCTCTGATACCAATTGATGGTCCTGATACGGATACCTTGGTGTAGAGCTGGCTGTATTCGACCAAGCTGGAGGACAGCTGGGTAGACACAACTAGCTGTGTCTGTGCGGAAGTTGGTGGGTTTGGAAAGTCCGTTTGTTACTTCAAATATTTTGCAAAGCTCTGTTTCTCTTTTCTATTAGTCAGTTTATGCAACTTGAAAATATGCTTATGAGGAGTCAGCTAGATGAATAAATAAAGCAATAAAGAACAAAGCAATTTAATATACTTCGGAGAATGATTCCTACATCCACGACCAGAAACCTTCTGTTAATCCACTAAGGATATCACTGACTTTTCGCACAGTCAGCAAGCGTTGCAGCTCAGTTCCTCGAACTGGATACAAGTTTACGCGTACTGTATCAAAACGTAACCAGACTGTTTACGGGCACAGCCGAAGCCTACATTCAGTTTACGGGTACTGAAGAAACTAACCTGTAGTTTACGGGTACTACAGAACCTGAACCTGAGCCTAACCTTTTTCTAGGTTTGAGGGTTTGGTTTTGGGGTTTTCAACTATGAACGAGTTCTTACAATGAAGAACACTTGAGTAAGATGAACTCGTTCAAACTAGGCTAAAGATAGGAATGATTATATGCCTAGATTCTAGTGGGAGAGAGCATCAGCAGCCTGAGAATTAATAAGAACTCAGAAGTATGCAGGCTGCTGGATCTTGAAGGATTCAGAGAGACTGCTAGATATTCACTTGAGTCGTCTTCTTTCTGTGTAGCTTATGTTCTCTCGTCCCATGTTTTCTCTCTTTCTATTGATGGAGAAGACTCATATTTATAGGGAGAGTTTAGAACTAGCCGTTGCAAAGAGCAGTTTTGAATCTCGACCTAACTTCTGATAATAAGGTCTTGACTTCATCCGAGATTTCCTCGTACCGCAATCCTAAGTCTGACTTCTAGGTGCTGAGGTGTCGAATTTCTATTGGTCCATATCAGCTCTTACTTTATCTCAAGTTGACTTCGACTCTGCTGAGCTATTGACTCTGAGCTGTGTCTTGAACTCTGCTGGGTCTTGACGCTGAGCTGAGTCGTCACACGAGCTGGGTCTTTCCTACAGCTGTGTCTGGATGAACTTGATCGTCTTGGATCTGAATATGGTTACTGACAACTCAACTTGGCTTGCCCTGCTGTGTACTCAGCTTGGTCAACTGAGTCTTTCTTCTCTTGTCAGCTGTTATCTTTATACAGCTTTGTTGGGCTTCTCTCTGTTGTGTTAGCTCTACTGTATCAGCTGATCCTTGAGCTGGATCTTCTGCTGTCTTCAGCGGCTTCACCTGTAAACTTAGAAACTCTATAAGCTCAAACAGGTAAGCTGGAAAAATACTTAGGCTTGTGGAATTATCTACTCGGTTGGGGTCAGTTGGGTTTTGATATCAAATAAAAACTCGTATAATTTTCCCAACACGTTTTTTTCAATTTTTTTTATTCTTTTTTTTCAGTTTTTTTAATAATTTTTTACTTAAAGAGTGGAGCGAGGGGAGCCGAAGGCCTCGAAGCGAGCTAAAAAATATTAATGTTGCCACAATCATTATCTATAAATTAAAATCAGAGCCAAAGGCAGAGAAGAATTGTTTTTTTTTGAAAAAATTGAATTTAAAAAAAAACTGTACAGTAAACGTTTGACCCAGTCAAACCGGGGTCGGATCAACCCGGATCCGGTCTCATGAAAGTCCGCCTCAAATTTAAAAGGGACGCGCCATAGTGACATCTTTCTTTATCCTTTCATCTCACGTCTCACACAACACAACAACCACTTTCGAAATTTATAATTTCATATTATTTGTTGGAAATCTTTCAACTATGGAAGCATACAAGCCAAAACCCATATTGATTGGAAACGAAGAGGACATAAATCAAACCAAACAATTGAAGCCATGATAATTTATCATTTTAACACAGTGCATGGGCACAATCTTACATATACTCCCTCTGTCCATGAAAAAAAATCTCATTTTGTGCTGGACACATGTTTTAATAAATTAGTTTAAGTTGTTGTAAATGGAATAAGGATCACACTTGTTGTGACTTGTGAGTTGAAAAAATGAAATGAGGTTATTGTGAGCGAATAAGGGTCTCACTTATTGTAAGCAGAAAAAGTGAAGTGGAAGTGGAAGTTAAAGTTATTGTGTGTAATAAAGGTCCCACTTATTGTATGTGAAAAATGTATATACAAACAACAGACTCGGAACACTATCTATATTTAATCTATTTTTCTATATGGGAAAAGGTAATTGGATCCCACTTGGACGAGGTGAACCTTCTCAAACTCCAACAACAACGATCCAAACAACGTACGTGTAATTGAAATATAAAATTGGTACAACGATACGGGAAACACTTCCCATTATTGATCCATTTTTCAATTATAATTTGATAAGTTCGTTAATAGTTTTTCCAATAAAATGTAGCAATACTGTAAGATATATATTGAGTATTAAATTATATTTTAAATTTCAATTTACAAATTACAATCTAAAGTAATTATGTCGCAGCCCGGCTTAGAATTTAGATGACCAAGCCGGTGGGTTCCACGACTTACACAATTTATGATTAACAAAAGAATAAAGATAGCGACCCGGCTATCGTTGAAGAATAACAAAGGACATTCTTACTCAACAATTCATCAATCTTAGAATAATTACGGCATGCATAACTCAAGATCAACGAGACGATCAACCGATTTCAATAACAACATGCATGTCAACGAACTCAAATCAGCTCAGAATCAAAAGACATGATCAACCAAATAATCGATAATGATCAAGTATACAACAAGTTGAGAATAAGAAGTCCTGATCAACCAAATAATCGACATTGATTAAGGAATGACGAGCTGACTTGAGGATCAAGAAAGCACGATAAAGAAAACTGTTTCAAGTTCGACAAAGCTTTCTCAAACAACGAACAACTTATATATATATATGATCAAGTGGCTGAGTTTCAAAAGAACTTGACAAAAAGAGAATTCGACTTTAGAATTCAAACGACTTCAACATAGTTCAACTCTAGAATCCAAAAATTATCAACATCAAATTTCATAAACTTTCTCAAAACAACCATCTTATCATGGCAGCGGAAAAACGAAAGAATATATGTATGAAGACATATATTCTAGGTCTAACTTCTCAAAACAACCTTTAAGTATTTAACAACAACATCGTCCATCCAGCACACATCATCCTCATTCCACCTAACCTGCACATTTTAGAAATAATACGCGGGGCTGAGTACGAAGTACTCAGTGGGCACATGCCAAAAATACTTAAAAATGTACTTCATAGAGTTAGGGATTAAACTTGCCATAGAGCATAAGCACAAGAAATTTTTCACAAAAACAAACCTGTGCATGCTCAACATTTTCTTTTCTATAACTCATGTTTGTCTGGCCAGACATATACTTTAATATGTATGTACCAGATCTACAATCATATAATGATAGTGTTGAGAAGGAGGCCTCATTCTCAAACACTTGTAATCGTCATCTCCTTTCGGAAGGCTCTCGATTACAAACTAGTGTACACAAATCCTACCTTGCGTAGGATCGAATTCGTTTTGCTATAGTAGATGGTATCATACAAAATATTTGGCAAGTTAATCAACTTAAAAACTTCACATATATATAATCATATATATGTATATCATTTGTCATTTCTTTAGTTAGAAAAGCCCACCTGATACACTTAAGCTTTTGTCTTAACTTTAATGCTCGTTAAATTTGTGCTTTACGCTTCAGCGTCCACTTCCACTTGCTCCTTTAATCGAAATGGAAATACGAACTTCAAAACGAGAATAATTTCTATAGAATAAACAACTTCGATATTCTTAACTTAATTCGCTTCGGAATTCTACGTCGAAACTCGAGAATTTCTAACTTAACTTCTTAAACGTACTTAACCTATCTTAACTCATCATCAATCATCAAATATCAATCAAACATCAAATAATCACTTAACACAACATTCATAAATATTCATCATAATCGACTAAGTCGATTTTAATCCGTCTAACGGACTCAGAAAATTCTAAATTAAAATCTATACACATTTTTCAATACAACACACATCTTTACACATTTATAACACACATTTACACCATTTAACACATAAACTCCCAAATCGGGAAAATTATCCAAAAATAGAAAATCTTTAATATTCTGAATTAAATTTTCAGAAAATCACACAATATTACATTTTTAATAATTAGTTCATAAATGCAATTAGTTTATTAATTAAAAAGTAATTAATATTTTATTTATTTATTTTAATTTTCGATTATTTTGAATTTAAGATTTCTATAATTATTTTCTCTTCCTTTTAATTTCTAATATTCTTAATTAACATTATAAGCTCATTCCTTTATTAAATTTCAATCAATTAAGCATTAATCTTCCAACCCTAATTTCAATATTTCTAGGGTTTCTAGGGTTTTCATGCTTTCATTTCATTGTTTCTTGATTAAACATGTATCATGAACATCATATATCATCAAATTATCCATCAAATACATCATATAATCTCAACATCACAAACCCTAATTTTATCACCTCATTTTCGACCATAATGAATAAAATTAGAAGATTAATGATTTCATACTTAACTTCAACATGAAACATGCTTATATTAATCACTTAAACTCATTTATAATATTAAAACAATCATACAATTCATGCATCAATTATTCTTCATTTTCTCACATATTCGAAAATTATGAAAATATTAGCTAGGTTTTTCTTATTTTTAATCTAATTACATATTTGATCTTCTAAACATATTATAAGCATAATTCATGAAGATCAAAACATCATACAATCACTTCCTCATTTCTTCTTCCAAAAAGTCGATCATATATATATATATATATATATATATATATATGAGATGATTTCTTGAGGAAGTAGGTTAGAATATACCTAGCTCTTCTTGATTACTTGGATGAGAGAAATAACTTGATCTTGAAACTTGGAAGATCCAACAATGGAAGAGTGTGTGTGTAGTGTGTGTTTGTCGAGAGAGAGATGGAAGAGAGAAGAAAGAAGAAAGAAAAAAAAATTCTGCTATAGTTGTGTGTGTGCGTGAGTTTTTGGAGTGAAAGGGTGGTGATAAATACATCTCACATGCATAGGTAGAGTAGGCTTAGGTTTAATATTTTAATGTTACTTAATTCTTAAGTTTAGGTTTATTAGTTAATTAATTAATAATTCAATTAATTAATAACTAATTAATCTTCTAATAATCATCTAATTTCTCAACACAGGAAATTAGCTTAAGATTTCACGAATCTTAGATAAAAATCTCACAGAAAGAATCGGAGATTTGCAATATTTTCAAATCGACCGAAACTAAATTTTTAAGCGTTAAATTACGTAAAATTTTACGTAATTAAATTAAATTCTTCTTTCAATCAATTTATGACTAAACATTTATCATTAATTGATAAATGTAAAAACTTCTTCATTTCGGATTAATCGAGACGATAAAAATAATTAAAAAGCTTATTTTTCCGGTAGAATATATCTGCCGGATATAATTTTCTGAACGAAAATTTTTCTTTTACTGAAATCTTATCTTTCTTACTAATTTAATTAATCTTAATACTCAAGAAATACGGAATACTACATTAATTAATTAAATACTATGCATATAATTATTAATTTAAATGGATTAATTAATTCTCTAATTAATCAAACATCAATCAGTCAATCATAACGGCTTTAATTAAAAATCTCTCGAACTATAAAAATTATTAGGGTTTCTCAAACCCTAATATAAGCTTTCTCTAAAAATTTCCGGAAATAAAATCCGAAAATAAAATAAATTGCCGGAGAAATTTTATGATTTTCGAAGAAATCAAAATCATAGCATATATTTCTCAAATAACTTCAAAGATATAAGAACATAGTCATAAACATCTTCATTATCTCATCTCGGATTAACCGGAACGAGAATAAATCTTAAATTATTAAAATTCGGTAAATTAGGGCTGCCGAAAAATTTTAATTGCCGGAACTTATTTTCTTTCTAAGTTCTCACAACTTAATTCTTTTAGACGAGCTCTTAATTAATTACTACGATTGGTTATGAAAAAGCAGGGTACTACATTCTCTCCCCCTAAAAATAAATTTCGTCCCGAAATTTGCTTATCTCGAGGGAAAAGCTTGGAAATACATTCCTTCATCTCATCTTCAAGTTCCTACGTTGTTTCCTCTGGCCCGTGATGTATCTGCTTAACCTTTACTAACGTAATTGATTTATTTCTAAGGTCCGGTTCTAGGGTCACTTCTTCTTGATGATTATACCAGTGATGATAGCCAGATTTTAAATCAATCTTTGAGGAAATACTGGCTACTCTGAGCTGATCAAACAGATCATTTATCCTTGGCAAAGGATATCAATTCCTCAGCATCAACTTATTTAACTCTCTGTAGCCTATACACATTATCCTGAGGTATTGGCTTCAACATAAGCTCTTCTGAGGTATGGCAAGAAGGTTTGCTGACATTTTAAGGGAACCAATCTCAAATTCTAGATTAGGGCAAACATGTGCGGCTGAGGTAGCTTTACCTATCGGGGTCGATAATCTTATGTTTTGGCTAGTTCGCTCTAACTTAAGGCTAAGAGTATCTACGCAAGCAATTAATATAAAAGAATGTGTTGCACCAGTATCAAAAGAATTATTACAGGTACACCACTTATCCAACCCATACCTGCCAGATTGCCCTGATCCTTGTCGCATGTGTCCTGATTGAGATCAAAATCTCTCTGATGGTGCTGCTGCTCTTGCAGTGGTGACTACTGCGGATTTGGCTGATGGACTCCTTCAATGGCCTTTAGATGCTGAGGCTGAGACTGATTAGGTCTTCCTCCACCAGTCCCTTCCTGCTTATTTGGGCACTGATAAGAGTAATGACCGGGTTGCCTACATGCATAGCAGCTGTTACTTCCTGCTCTGCAAATTCCCTAGTGCATTTTTCCGCACTTAGAGCATGGAGAAATTCCTTGCTGTCTCTGAGACGAGCTATCTTGACCAACAATAGAAGGTCTATATTTTTCTTGGGTCGATAGCTGATGACTCTGTCCATACCATGACTTCTTGTTAGGTTGATTTTCAGCATTCCACTTCCTTTTTCCCTTTTGAATCTGAGTTTGGTGCGAATCTTGTGATTTATCGGCCATTGGGGATTGATTTGGGGAAGGTGCTGGAGTCTGAACTGATTTTTCTGGCTGCATTGCCAACTCCATATCT
Organism: Agastache rugosa; assembly: GCA_031470985.1. Classification (NCBI taxonomy): domain Eukaryota; kingdom Viridiplantae; phylum Streptophyta; class Magnoliopsida; order Lamiales; family Lamiaceae; genus Agastache; species Agastache rugosa. The sequence goes on from CM062604.1 coordinate 16,230,542, forward strand.
AAGGCTCGATTTAACGCTTCAGCGTAGGTCATAGCACTCTGACTTGCTAAGACTACTTTTATATCTTGCCTAAGTCCGGTACGAAAAAGTTCGGACATCTTCTCATCTGAATCAACTTTATCAGGGGCGAAACGAGCTAACTCACAAAATTCACGATCGTACTCTGACACCGTCTTATTTCCTTGCTTGAGACTTGCAAACTCGTTTTTTTTTTGCTTCGATAACTTCTCGGAACGTACTTCTCAAAGAGAGCTTCTTTGAACTGCTCCCAAGTGAGATTTTCAAACTGTTCGGGAGTATAAATTCTCTGACGGGTTTCCCACCAATAGTCGGCAGATCCTTTCAGCTGATATGTCATACATGTGAGACGCTCACGGTCATCACATCGAAGAAACCTAAAGATTCGTTCTAAAGCGCGAATCCACTCTTCTGCTACTGACGGATTTCCTTTTCCGTCGAAGGTCGGAGGATTTTGTCGAAGAAAAAGTTCTTCGACCCTCCTTTCAGGTTGAGGAGGTGGTGTAGGTTCTCTTTCTTGCTCGTCATCCACCCTTTCTCTTCCTCTACCTCTTGGTATATTTCTTGGCGGCATTCTGATTAAACAACTAAGGGTTTGCTGAAGAATTTTACTTTCTTTAAAACGAATTTTACTTTCTAAGTTGGTTAATTAGTAAAATTCTTACTTTCTTTAAATTAAAGAGATAAAATTTTTCTAGGTTTTAAAAACTTTAGAAAAATTCTTAATCACATCACTAACACATAAATTGCTTATCATAATTAATGAATCAACCGATTTACTCTCATTATCATAAATAATGAATCACACGATTCATTTTCTTCATATAATCACTTCAATAATTAAGCATAAAAATAATTCAATTAGCAATTATTTTTCATGCTCAAAATTGCTAAATATAATTAGCTCATGCATTCTTAAAAATTCAAGAAATGAATAACCTCATCTTGACATATAAACTTCATTATAAATTCTTTTGAGATATTAACTTCATCTCAAACCTTTTTCTAAATCATAACTAGAATATAACTAACGGAATGGACGAAGAAAACCTGGGCTGACCTGCCCAAGTCCAGCGTTTGCTGGGCTCAACCATGGCTGACCTTTCATGGTCAGTGGTCGCTCCTGCCCAACCGACGCTGAGTCGAGTTACTGTACTGTTTCTTTCGATCTTTCATACTTTAAGCTATGTTTTCACTCTTCATTACTTATTTCAATTCTCTTCTTCATACTCATTTTTCTTCTTTTTCTCCGATTGCTTTCATCTTCTTGTCGTTTTCCAACGGTGTCTCCCGATCACTTTACTTTCGAAAAATAAACAATCGTCTTGGTTAAAATTAATTCATCATCTCGCTTACGAAAGCTCCTCACATAAAGGATCTCAAGCTTACAACGATGAGCAAGAATTTGATTTAGAAAGTTCCAAGAAATCAAAATAAATTGATTAAACTTGAAAAAAAACAACTTATAGAAAAATCTGTACAAATGCAGAAGATTAAAACTAAATTTCAGAACAGAATATTTAGAACCAGGGGGCATGCAGGGTACCATTAGAAAGCCACGGATGTCTAGTTTCTAACCCAATTTACGGATCTGAATTCCGTTAAACGAACAGGAAGTTATGGCCTCCGAAGTAAAAGGCAGCAGAACAGCCGCTGCCCAGGTCAGCGACCGCTGGGACTCAGCCGCGGCTGACCTGCCATGGTCAGCGACCGCTCGACCTCAGCGGACGCTGAGTTCCGGTGTCCTGCTTCCTTCAGCGAGCACTGAGTCTAGGAGATGGCTGACTTCTCGCCCTGTATTATTTTCAGCGGTCTCTGACTTCACAGCGGTCTCTCACTTCAATCCCTGTAATATTTTTCAGCGGTCTCTCACTTCAATCCCTGTATTATTTTTGAGAAATCTCTGAAGTGCAGCCGTTTCTAATTTTTATGACTGAAAAATTTCTCCTTCGATTCTTTATGCTCTCAACGAACTTTCTATCTTTCAATTCTTGGTTTAACGCTTTATTTACTAAAATAAACTTTATTTTACTTCAAAAATTCTTGTTTCATTAATTCATTTTTAAGATATAATTTCCGACATAAATACAAAACTCGGAAATTTTCTAAAATGACTGCTTTGGCCATACTTCTTCTTATAACGGAAAAATTTACCTCTTCGAGAACTTTTTCAAAAACGAGGGATTTTTCTCTATACAAAAACTCCCCATGTTAACCGTGATTTTAGGGCATCACGCAAAACTACTTTTTCGGAGTGGAATGCTTCATCGCTACCGAATCTTTAAAAACTTAATATTTTATGCATCTTTATACGAAATCTTACTAACAACATAAAACTTTAAAACGACAAAGCGTAAAATTTGTTCGATTATCAATCTATTAATTTAACGTCACTCTCTCTCTCTCTCTCTGCTCATCCTCTAATGGATCTTCTTCTTCTTTTTCTTCCTCACTTTCAGACTCGGTACTCTCCTCGGCTCTCTCCACTTCATGTAACGTTAAACGGACAATACTCACGTCGACCATACCCGAAAAATGCCTAAAACTAGGCTGAAATCCTAGATGGCTAAACGGCATACAACGAAGATAAAAATATCCTTCGGTTGCTTTGACCTCAGGGTCAACGATCTCCTCGTTATTGACATGATGATGCGGTCCAGACGTACTCCTCTCGTAGAAACGAAAGAAACAAGCTGAGTTCCAAAGAATTAATCAGGCTCTGAAGAATTCAAAACTTGAAGAGTATCCAAAGAGGGATTTAATGGAACTATATCAATAGAGGGAGCTGGAACCAAGCTGTTCACCGAAGCAGAAGGCTCGGAAACAGAAACAAAAATATTTAATAAGGGTAGAGATGAAACATAGCCATTCGACAACGGCTGAGAAATGAATAAGTTTTCATCAAAACTATAATCATTAGGACGAAGAGAAATAACGGTTCGAAATTCCCTTGAGGAATAAGAAAAGGAATTGGGTTGTCTTGCGACATCGAATCTTGAAGTCTTGCTCCATTCACTCGTCGGAAAAAAGAGGAATTAATCTTACTATTTCGAGAACTCCTAAAATAATAGTCTTATTAATATCCAGGCAACCACGATGGAAACATGCTGAAGCTAACGTCTCTATGTACTCATACACATATGCTGAAGCTCTCTCATGGCCTCGTCACTTGGAGAAGCTAATTTTGCTTCCAAACAATGGTACCAAACTCACGGTACATTCCAAAGTTAAACAACCAACTTACTTGCACAATTATTCGCCAACTTACAACCTCATTAAGGTCTCAATTCCACTACACAATCTCATATCTCAAACTTTCTAACTTCATCTCATTATTTATTTTCATTATAAAATCGGAAGAACCATATTACTGAGTTTCTAGTTATGTGGGTTGATCAGGTCCACATAACAGTCCGTCAGTCACATGGAACTTCAAATTTTAAACTTTTTAAACATAGAAAACTTTTAAATGCGTACCTAGTTTTGCCGGATGAGATGAGGTGCTGGACTTTTATTGTTGTTAAAACTCGACTAGTCTAGAATTCAAACCAGACTAGACTTGAAGAAATATGAACTTAGAGCAACAGACCTTGCTCTCGACTAGTCTACGAATTAAACTAGACTAGACTTTCAAGAAATAACTCAGAGCAGACAAACCTGCTCTGATACCACTCTGTCGCAGCCCGGCTTAGAATTTAGATGACCAAGCCGGTGGGTTCCACGACTTACACAATTTATGATTAACAAAAGAATAAAGATAGCGACCCGGCAATCGTTGAAGAATAACAAAGGACATTCTTACTCAACAATTCATCAATCTTAGAATAATTACGGCATGCATAACTCAAGATCAACGAGACGATCAACTGATTTCAATAACAACATACATGTCAACGAACTCAAATCAGCTCAGAATCAAAAGACATGATCAACCAAATAATCGATAATGATCAAGTATACAACAAGTTGAGAATAAGTAGTCCTGATCAACCAAATAATCGACATTGATTAAGGAATGACGAGCTGACTTGAGGATCAAGAAAGCACGATAAAGAAAACTGTTTCAAGTTCGACAAAGCTTTCTCAAACAACGAACAACTTATATATATATATGATCAAGTGGTTGAGTTTCAAAAGAACTTGACAAAAAGAGAATTCGACTTTACAATTCAAACGACTTCAACATAGTTCAACTCTAGAATCCAAAAATCATCAACATCAAATTTCATAAACTTTCTCAAAACAACCATCTTATCATGGCAGCGGAAAAACGAAAGAATATATGTATGAAGACATATATTCTAGGTTTAACTTCTCAAAACAACCTTTAAGTATTTAACAACAATATCGTCCATCCAGCACACATCATCCTCATTCCACCTAACCTGCACATTTTAGAAATAATACGCGGGGCTGAGTACGAAGTACTCAGTGGGCACATGCCAAAAATACTTAAAAATGTACTTCATAGAGTTAGGGATTAAACTTGCCATAGAGCATAAGCACAAGAAATTTTTCACAAAAACAAACCTGTGCATGCTCAACATTTTTTTTCTGTAACTCATGTTTGTCTGGCCAGACATATACTTTAATATGTATGTACCAGATCTACAATCATATAATGATAGTGTTGAGAAGGAGGCCTCATTCTCAAACACTTGTAATCGTCATCTCCTTTCGGAAGGCTCTCGATTACAAACTAGTGTACACAAATCCTACCTTGCGTAGGATCGAATTCGTTTTGCTATAGTAGATGGTATCATACAAAATATTTGGCAAGTTAATCAACTTAAAAACTTCACATATATATAATCATATATATGTATATCATTTGTCATTTCTTTAGTTAGAAAAGCCCACCTGATACACTTAAGCTTTTGTCTTAACTTTAATGCTCGTTAAATTTGTGCTTTACGCTTCAGCGTCCACTTCCACTTGCTCCTTTAATCGAAATGGAAATACGAACTTCAAAACGAGAATAATTTCTATAGAATAAACAACTTCGATATTCTTAACTTAATTCGCTTCGGAATTCTACGTCGAAACTCGAGAATTTCTAACTTAACTTCTTAAACGTACTTAACCTATCTTAACTCATCATCAATCATCAAATATCAATCAAACATCAAATAATCACTTAACACAACATTCATAAATATTCATCATAATCGACTAAGTCGATTTTAATCCGTCTAACGGACTCAGAAAATTCTAAATTAAAATCTATACACAATTTTCAATACAACACACATCTTTACACATTTATAACACACATTTACACCATTTAACACATAAACTCCCAAATCGGGAAAATTATCCAAAAATAGAAAATCTTTAATATTCTGAATTAAATTTTCAGAAAATCACACAATATTACATTTTTAATAATTAGTTCATAAATGCAATTAGTTTATTAATTAAAAAGTAATTAATATTTTATTTATTTATTTTAATTTTCGATTATTTTGAATTTAAGATTTCTATAATTATTTTCTCTTCCTTTTAATTTCTAATATTCTTAATTAACATTATAAGCTCATTCCTTTATTAAATTTCAATCAATTAAGCATTAATCTTCCAACCCTAATTTCAATATTTCTAGGGTTTCTAGGGTTTTCATGCTTTCATTTCATTGTTTCTTGATTAAACATGTATCATGAACATCATATATCATCAAATTATCCATCAAATACATCATATAATCTCAACATCACAAACCCTAATTTTATCACCTCATTTTCGACCATAATGAATAAAATTAGAAGATTAATGATTTCATACTTAACTTCAACATGAAACATGCTTATATTAATCACTTAAACTCATTTATAACATTAAAACAATCATACAATTCATGCATCAATTATTCTTCATTTTCTCACATTTTCGAAAATTATGAAAATATTAGCTAGGTTTTTCTTATTTTTAATCTAATTACATATTTGATCTTCTAAACATATTATAAGCATAATTCATGAAGATCAAAACATCATACAATCACTTCCTCATTTCTTCTTCCAAAAAGTCGATCATATATATATTTATAAACTAGGTTTCTCCTACATTATTTAAGCTCATAATAATCATCCTATCATCATAAAAGCATCATATAAACATCATACTAAAACATGAACATCATCTAATTACTTCATCAATTTCTCCCAAAATTTCGACATACATATATAAATATATATATATATATGAGATGATTTCTTGAGGAAGTAGGTTAGAATATACCTAGCTCTTCTTGATTACTTGGATGAGAGAAATAACTTGATCTTGAAACTTGGAAGATCCAACAATGGAAGAGTGTGTGTGTAGTGTGTGTTTGTCGAGAGAGAGATGGAAGAGAGAAGAAAGAAGAAAGAAAAAAAATTCTGCTATAGTTGTGTGTGTGCGTGAGTTTTTGGAGTGAAAGGGTGGTGATAAATACATCTCACATGCATAGGTAGAGTAGGCTTAGAGTTAATATTTTAATGTTACTTAATTCTTAAGTTTAGGTTTATTAGTTAATTAATTAATAATTCAATTAATTAATAACTAATTAATCTTCTAATAATCATCTAATTTCTCAACACAGGAAATTAGCTTAAGATTTCACGAATCTTAGATAAAAATCTCACAGAAAGAATCGGAGATTTGCAACATTTTCAAATCGACCGAAACTAAATTTTTAAGCGTTAAATTACGTAAAATTTTACGTAATTAAATTAAATTCTTCTTTCAATCAATTTATGACTAAACATTTATCATTAATTGATAAATGTAAAAACTTCTTCATTTCGGATTAATCGAGACGATAAAAATAATTAAAAAACTCATTTTTCCGGTAGAATATATCTGCCGGATATAATTTTCTGAACGAAAATTTTTCTTTTACTGAAATCTTATCTTTCTTACTAATTTAATTAATCTTAATACTCAAGAAATACGGAATACTACATTAATTAATTAAATACTATGCATATAATTATTAATTTAAATGGATTAATTAATTCTCTAATTAATCAAACATCAATCAGTCAATCATAACGGCTTTAATTAAAAGCTCTCGAACTATAAAAATTATTAGGGTTTCTCAAACCCTAATATAAGCTTTCTCTAAAAATTTCCGGAAATAAAATCCGAAAATAAAATAAATTGCCGGAGAAATTTTATGATTTTCGAAGAAATCAAAATCATAGCATATATTTCTCAAATAACTTCAAAGATATAAGCACATAGTCATAAACATCTTCATTATCTCATCTCGGATTAACCGGAACGAGAATAAATCTTAAATTATTAAAATTCGGTAAATTAGGGCTGCCGAAAAATTTTAATTGCCGGAACTTATTTTCTTTCTAAGTTCTCACAACTTAATTCTTTTAGACGAGCTCTTAATTAATTACTACGATTGGTTATGAAAAAGCGGGGTACTACAAATTATCCGTCGAAATTCGACGGGATACTACTAGTATTACATAAATATAAATTTAAGATAAGTAGAAATAGAGCGAGGATCTAGGAGACGCCACTGTAGGATCTCGGATTAAAGGGGATGCCTTAAATAAACTTGCCAAGAAATTTCAGAAATCTTAATTATATATAGAATACAATTTGTATTTTATTTTGACTTGACAATTTGTATTCTTTTGAAAAATATCAAAAAAAGGAATATAGGACGAAGAAAAGAGAACAATAAAAAAACAACTAAAAAGTAGCGTACAAATCTTATAGAGTAAAAATGTCAGATAGCCACTATGGATAGTGGAAAATAAAAATTGTCCAAAACTTAATTTAACATAAATTATGTCAGATTTTAGGATTTTTGGACAAATTCACCCTTATCCTCATTTACAATCAAATTTCTCTTTCCATTTCTCCTCTTTGTCCTCTTTCTCTCTCGCCCTCTCTTCTTTTCACTGAAATCTAACCTCCGACGACAGCGCCAATGCAAAAATGACGACGCTACCTCACAAAACACCAATCTCAGTCACAAAACCTTAGATCTGGTCTCGATTCAAATGCCAAAACATAGATCCGATGACCGCTTGTTCGCTATTTTCTTTCACACCGCAAGTGCACGGGTGCAATTGTGTACAGGGAAGCAAGGTCGTATTCACGGAGATTGATTTAATTCCAATAAGTACCACTTTCAATTGTTATCCTACTATCTAGACTCTTGAAAAGATGAGATTGGTTTTAATTCTAAACTAAAGAAATAAATAAAAGCAAATAAAAGAGAACAATTGGAGTTTCAAATAAGAGAATGGATATCCCAGGGTTTTGATTTCAACGGATAATTAAATTCAAACCTTCATCAATCAATCAATTAACACAAAGACTCGACTCTTCCTAAAACAATCACAAATTTAGTTCAAACCCACTTCCATGGCGAATAAACCGTTGATCACATGCAAGGGTCATCTTTCCCGACTAACATCATATGCATGCAACTCTAAAAAGATTGATTAGATTAAACGTTCTCACACAAGACTCAAGACCTTCCGGCTATTTTGTAAAGCATGTCCTATATTCTAGATCACGTGCTAATTATCTTCTTCCGATCTCAAATTAACACATCAAATCATGCAAAATTGGTAGCTAAGCAATTAAGCAAACAATCAAACCAAGAACATAAGAAAGAAGAGAAGGTCGTAATTGATCAATTAATTAAGATTCAATTTTAATCATCCATCTACTCTCTAACCCTAGGATATAAGAAAACTAGTCACTCATAGTCATGGCAAACAACAAATCAAAACAAAAGAAATTCATAATTAAAAACAAAGAAAAACTATAGAAGAAATCTAAAGTCTTGCTTGCTCCAATCTTGAACTTTTGAATCTCGTCTTCAAATCTCCAAAAGCTCAAAAGAAAATAAAACTATGCTAAAAATAATAAAAGAGAATAAAAGATGATGAAAGATGAAAAAGATAGATAGATAAAGATTTCTAGATGTATTTTGGAGGACATATATATAGGTGGGGGTACAAGTTTGCATCCTATAGGGTTATAATACTACCAGAAATAAAAAGAATTGCAAAATAAGGGAAAATTCAACTAATGGCCGAAATCTGGTGCTATCTCTGGTGCTGGCGCGCCCGGGATGGCACCAGTCTGACAACTTTCTTGTTTTGGCTCGTTCTCCTTCGTTATAGCTCCGATTTTGGATCCGTTTGAACCTACGAACTCCTATCGAGCTGAACTTCAAGCTTGTTATGCTCATTCCTCTCAATTATTACTCATGTTTCCTGCCAATTCATCAAAACATGCATAGGAGCATCAAATTTCATAAAATAACAAAATTTAAGTGCAAACTCATTCAAACTATGATTTTCTAGCATGAAATCAATGTCAAAGAACCTTTAAAAGTGTAGAAAAACCATGTTTGTCAACCCCCCAAACTTGAACGATTGTTTGTCCCCAAACAACAAAAAGAAAAGAAAAGAAAATAACAAACATGAAAAGGTGAAGTGATGACGATTCATGGCTTCAGAATTTTCAAAATAAAACATCACATGAAAGCATCATATTCAAAGATCAACACAACTTCAACAAACTTCAACATCAAGCCTCCTCAAACAATAAACACTCACGGCATAGATATATCAAGTGTTCTCTCAACTCTCAAGTGTATAACAATGGAAGTATTTCACTAAATTCAAAACAATGCATGCAACCTACCATAAGCTTGCAAATCGTTTCATCTCTCCATCGCTAAATGTGTGCCTCAAACAAAGATCAAAAAGGACTTTAATTTGGTTGTAATGTAGACTCTTTGGTAAAGTAAGGAAAATTTAGAATAAGTGACTTTTCAAATAAGAATCTCCAACATTTTTCACTCCATAATAAGCACAAAATCATTCCCAACTCTTTCATTGACAAACGAAGCCTTACATACCAATTTTTTTCAAACAACTACCCATTTATGCTCAATTATTATTCCAACTTTTTTTTTATATTTTTTTCAAACTTTTTTTTTCTATACTTTTTTCTTTATTTTTTTCTTGAGCTCATATGGATATTAATTTTACAAAATCAAATTTAATACAACTTTTAAAACAAACTTTACCCCACAATATCTTTTCACAAGTTCTACCCTTTCATGATTGGCTAAATTCAAAGAAAATGAATACAGGCTCAAAAGGGTTAACTAGGAGAGTACATAAATTTTGGACAATTATTTTGGTAAAGTGGCTAGCAAAAACGGCCTTAAATCATCTCCTAATTCTTAGCACACAACGCAACCTTGAAAGAGATACCAATGCAAGTTCTAGAGATATACACACAAGCTTGAAACAAGAAAGAAATTAAGACTATAAATAGTCAAAGGCTCAAAATCCTCACAAAAGGCTAAATTTTTTTTTGGTTCAAGTTCTTAGAGGCTAGACATCAAAATTCACTAAAGCATGCTTCACTAATCACATAATGCCATCATGCAATTTTTTCAACAAAGATCAATCAAAATTTCATCATTAGCCTCGTCAATCATAATCACCAAAATCATGCACGTTAAAATAAATCCTAAAACTAAAAATAAAAATCCTAAAAAAATAAAATAAAATATAAATATAAATATAAAGCAATAAACGGAGACAATCAAAACACACTTCTTCCCTTCCCCAAACTTATTTGACACAATGGAAAAATAAGTTTGAAAGAAAGAAAGAGTGCTTGATTGTCTCGAACTCACCACTGTATCAAAGTCGACGTGAAGATGGCGAAGGAGGCCTCTGTACTTGAAACGAACAAATCTCTGGCGTCAAGATATAAACCTGCAAAACAAAACTGACGACCCTCGCCCCCCCCATATTCGCATCATAAAACCAACACCACCAATTATACATGAATTATAAAACTGACGCCACCCATCATACGTAAATTTGTCTTCCATCATGAAGAGACAAACAATATAAGCATAGCAAACCAATGCAAGGTAAAAATGTTAAAAATGTCAACCAATGCATATATATATATATATATATATATAGATAAAGTGATTAAGCACAAATTAATTGGTCTATCACTTTGAAAATTCCACTGCAACCAATGCGAAGGGTATGTCTATTTAAACCAAAACAACAATAATCAAAGAAAAGAAAACGAGAGGTGTACGTGTGCAAAGGAGAAACAGTTCAAAAATTAAAAGAAGAAAAAGAAGAGGAATAAAGATACTTACCTGGCGGGCCAGAAATAGAGTGATGACGTGAATTGCGGCGCTGCCGCATCAGGAACGACGCTCATGAACACATCGACGTCGGCGCTGCAGCACTAGCAGCAGCATCAGAGAACGCACCAAGCTGGGCGTAGAGGCGTAAATTTGGTGGAGAAAAACGCTGCGGGTGCGCTGGAGATAGCAGCAGAAAACGCCCTGGTCTGGGCGGAGGTACGGAAACAGCGGCGAGAGCGCATGCAGCGGCGCTGCAGCGCTAGGAACAGCAGCAGTGAGCGCGCCGTCTCGAGCCTGTGCGGCGTTGGGCGAAAAGCATGGGCGCTGCCACACTCATGGTGGCACTAGGGAGAGCGCCGACGTGAATATCAGCCCAAATTGTTGACGAGAGTGGGTGCGTGCTCATGTGGGATGGCACCCACAATAGCACCCGTCTGGAACATCCCATTCTTTCTTTCTTTTTTTCTTGCTTTTTTTTTTAAATGAAATAAGAACCTACAAAACTAAACAACACAAAGTGAGAAACGAAAAGAAAAATAATAATAATAATAATGATATAAAAAAATAAAATTAAAATTAAAATTAAAAGAAGAAAATATTGGGTTGCCTCCCAACTAGCGCTTAGTTTAACGTCATTAGCTAGACGAGGTAGGTGATTCAAGGCTCGTCAAGACGGAGGCTCGACACCTCCTTGAGTTGGTTGGAACAAAGAGGTGGAGGTGTAGGCGGTGGCCACTTTTCATCAAATTTGAGTGTTTCATCCATCGCATCCCAATGATAAGGTGGCTTGAAAATCATTGAAATATCTTGGGTATCATAGTAAAAATGTGCATGATCTAAAATACTACTAAACTCAAACAATTCCACATCAGAAAATCCAAACATAAAATCAAAAGATGGAGATAAATAAAAGTGGAAGAAGCAAGCCTTTGAAGTATCACCCATATCGAGGTAAGGATCGACCATATTTAGCATCTTGCATTCTCCAATATTTTTGACTTCTTCATCGTCATGGAATTGTAGAGGTGGGCGGATAGAAAGATCTTGGCTCTCATCTTGATGGGATTTAGAAAATTGATCCTCCATGCACTTTTTTTTCTTTTCAACTTCATGCTCTTCATTGAGTGTTTGAGGCTCTTCTCTTAGCATTGATGGCTCTTCATACGAATTTTCGAATTCAGTTCTTGAGATCAATGCATCAAGCTGTTTTATGGAGAAATATACTCCATTCAACATATCATAATTTTTTGTTAGTAGGGGATTGTCAAATACTCCATCTTTTTGATGGAGAATTGCAATTTCCTCTAACACTTTATCTTTCATAACCTCAAATTTCCACCTTAGTTTCATCAATTCTGCCCATCGAGAAGCCATCATTCATGCACTACACAACTCACCCTTGCAAAACAAAATAAAAATAATAGTAGAAACATAAACAATATATATGTCTAAACTAGTATCAAACAATCTAATCACTAGAAATAAAACAATCCCCGGCAACGACGCCAAAAACTTGTTCGCTATTTTCTTTCACACCGCAAGTGCACGGGTGCAATTGTGTACATGGAAGCAAGGTCGTATCCACGAAGATTGATTTAATTCCAATAAGTACCACTTTCAATTGTTATCCTACTATCTAGACTCTTGAAAAGATGAGATTGGTTTTAATTCTAAACTAAAGAAATAAATAAAAGCAAATAAAAGAAAACAATTGGAGTTTCAAATAAGAGAAATGATATCCTAGGGTTTTAATTTTAACGGATAATTAAATTCAAACCTTCATCAATCAATCAATTAACACAAAGACTCGACTCTTTCTAAAACAATCACAAATTTAGTTCAAACCTACTTCCGTGGCGAATAAACCGTTGATCACATGCAAGGGTCATCGTTCCCGACTAACATCATATGCATGCAACTCCAAAAAGATTGATTAGATTAAACGTTCTCACACTAGACTCAAGACCTTCCGGCTATTTTGTAAAGAATGTCCTAAATTCTAGATCACGTGCTAATTATCTTCTTCCGATCTCAAATTAACACATCAAATCATGCAAAATTGGTAGCTAAGAAAACAATCAAACCAAGAACATAAGAAAGAAGAGAAGGTCGTAATTGATCAATTAATTAAGATTCAATTTTAATCATCCATCTACTCTCTAACCCTAGGATATAAGAAAACTAGTCACTCATAGTCATGGCAAACAACAAATCAAAACAAAAGAAATTCATAATTAAAAACAAAGAAAAACTATAGAAGAAATCTAAAGTCTTGCTTGCTCCAATCTTGAACTTTTGAATCTCGTCTTCAAATCTCCAAAAGCTCAAAAGAAAATAAAACTATGCTAAAAATAATAAAAGAGAATAAAAGATGATGAAAGATGAAAAAGATAGATAGATAAAGATGTCTAGATGTGTTTTGGAGGACATATATATAGGTGGGGGTACAAGTTTGCATCCTATAGGGTTATAATACTACCAAAAATAAAAAGAATTGCAAAATAAGGGAAAATTCAACTAATGGCCGAAATCTGGTGCTGGCGCGCCCGGGATGGCACCAGTCTGATAACTTTCTTGTTTTGGCTCGTTCTCCTTCGTTATAGCTCCGATTTTGGATCCGTTTGAACCTATGAACTCCTATCGAGCTGAACTTCAAGCTTGTTATGCTCATTCCTCTCAATTATTACTCATTTTTCCTGCCAATTCATCAAAACATGCATAGGAGCATCAAATTTCATAAAATAACAAAACCTAAGTGCAAACTCATTCAAAGTATGATTTTCTAGCATGAAATCAATGTCAAAGAACCTTTAAAAGTGTAGAAAAACCATGTTTGTCACCGCGCTGTTACAGAAAAGCTAAAATCTAGATCCAGTCACGGCGGCGCCAGTTTAGAAAATCGAGAGCAGAAATCATGGTGAGATTGGTACGAAATGGATTCATTCGTACCACTCGTACCAATTTATGATGCGCCGGTACTAGTTGGTACAAAAGAGACGAATGAGTTCATTCGTCTCTCTCGTACCAAGTTATGGTGTGCCACTAGGTTGTACAACGGGACAAATGATTTCATTCGTACCACTCGTACCAAGTTTTGGTGCCCCACTAGTTGCTACGAACGGGACGAATGCGTTCATTCGTACCAAGTAACGAATCACAACTAGTTTGTACGAATGGAATGAAAATGGATTCATACTTCTTCCTACCTCGTACCAAGTTCGCCGAAATATATTGCTATTCCAAATAACGAGCAACAACAAAACTGCTGCAGAAATAGCAGCAAAAATATCCAACGAACAGCCCTCCTCCCAAGCACAGAACGTGTAATCCAACTCCAATAAGAAATTCAATCACATTCGGAAGATGATTGGAGGCAACTCGCATACACATACAATAATTTCACTGACAACATGAATTACCTGAGCCCTAAAACTAAAAAATGATAGGAATCGAAGGGATCGCAGCGGAGGCAAAAGAAATACTCCGGCGAGTACTTGAAGAAGCATGAGACGGAAAAAATGGAGGGGCTGGAGATGACGGCGAGGCACCAGGAGTCCAATTGATTTTGGATACATCAAGGATCTAGGAGGGAGAAGGATTTGGAGCGGAAATCAAGGAGGCAGATGCGCCGTGGTGGTCGGCAACGGTGAGGTGGAGGTGAGGAAAAGAGACGTTGGTGTCGAAGAAGAGGGCGGAGGATTTGGAGCGGAAATCAAGGAGATAGATACGGGCTACGGCGAGGTAAAGTGAGGAGAAGAGGCGTCAGTGTCGAGTAGGTGGTGGGGGAGCGAACGACGGTGATGAAGGCGGAGGGGGCGGCGGAGGTTGTAGGAGCAGAACCCTCTCTGAGATAAAGAGAGAAATAGATGTGAGAGACCTAAAATAATTTGCAATTAAATGAGAGAGAAATATACACAATCTACAGGGATTTAAAAATTAAGGGTATAATTATCTTTCACCTTAAAATCTACTATAATTTGTAACAAATTAAGTTTTTGACAACTTTTATTTTTCACTATCCATAGTGGCTATTTAACATGATAAACCCAATCTTATATATAGATTATATAGAGTCTACCTTATCAAGGAATTTATGAAATTTAATTTTGTTATATTTCCATACTCTTTAATTTAAGAAAAATTCGAGAAAACAATCTATTACTAATACGAAAATAAAGTTGCCCCCTCTCGTTCAGATTTTCCTTTATTCTGATAATTTTTGTCTAATTTTAATTCATATATATTCTAATTTATATTTTTATTAATTAAAATTTTATTAATTTCATATTCTTGAAATATCACATGTTTATCTATTAATCACATCTCATATTTATCTTTCCATCTATTGAATTAATTTATTCTATTATGCATATTAAAATAATAATAATAATTTCGAAATGCATTCTTATAAATCATTATTTTTTATATTGTTAATTCATATATAATAATCTATAGAAAATTTGTAAATGAAAATCCCTATGAAGACTAATTAAATATATTTAATCAAGAGAAAATACACCTTTTTAGCCACATGAGATAGTAAAACACAAAAGTTGGCCACAAGTTTAATTTTCACAAATTATGGCAAACATTTGCCTTTATGGACCAAAATACCCTTACTTTTTCTCTCTCTTTCTTTTTCTCTTTCCTTATTTTTCCCTTCCCTCTCTCTCTTCTCATTTTTTCCTGCTGCTGCTGTGTTTTCTCTTCTCACTTTCTCTCTCTTTCCATTCTCTTATTTCTCTCTCTATGCCACCACCACCATCGCCTCTATTCCGCCCATCATAGATCTGTGGAGGTATATTTTCGTAGAGCGGTGGCGGCGGTATATTTTTCTCTCTTTCAGGTCGATGAGCTCGAGCTCATCTTTCTCGTTTTTTTTTCTTTTCAGTTGGTTGTCGGCGGCGGTGGATTAATTCACGGCGATACGGCGGTCAATTTTCTAGATCTGCGGCGGCGTATTTATAGATCGGTGGCGGCGATACGGCGGCGAATCCTCTGAAATATTTACCCACAACTGCTTCTGTAATTATTTGTAATTGTATGGAGGTAATTATATATTTAGATCTAGGTTTCTCATGAAGCTCATGAATTTACAGTTCGTCGATTTTGTATTTCTTACATTCGTTGGCATTCTTTGTTGTACGAATTGCATG
This sequence comes from Agastache rugosa, assembly GCA_031470985.1. Classification (NCBI taxonomy): domain Eukaryota; kingdom Viridiplantae; phylum Streptophyta; class Magnoliopsida; order Lamiales; family Lamiaceae; genus Agastache; species Agastache rugosa. Next base: position 16,246,871 of record CM062604.1, read on the forward strand.
TATTTCATGCAATCTGATGGCACATTTGGTACGAATTTATATTAAATTCGTACCGAGGTGTGACACGCTGGTTACGAAATAAATGTAATTCGTACCATTCGCTAGATTCTAAACAGCATGCCACACTCTGATATGGTACACGGTACGAATATGTAAGGATCGTACCCAGACGATGATACTCTTGTTACGAATTGCAAGGATTTCGTGCAATCTGATGCAACATGGGGTACAAATTTATATCAAATTCGTACCGAGGTGTTACACGCTGGTTACGAAATAAATATAATTCGTACCATTCGTTAGATTCCAAACTGCATGCCACACTCTGATATGGTACATGGTACGAATATGTAAGGATCGTACCCAGACGATGATACTCTTGTTACGAATTGCAAGGATTTCGTGCAATCTGATGCAACATGGGGTACGAATTTATATTAAATTCGTACCGAGGTGTTACACGCTGGTTACGAAATAAATGTAATTCGTACTATTCGCTAGATTCCAAACTGCATGCCACACTCTGATATGGTACACGGTACGAATATGTAAGGATCGTACCCAGACGATGATACTCTTGTTACGAATTACAAGGATTTCGTGCAATCTGATGCAACATGGGGTACGAATTTATATTAAATTCGTACCGAGGTGTTACACGCTGGTTACGAAATAAATGTAATTCGTACCATTCGCTAGATTCCAAACTGCATGCCACACTCTGATATGGTACACGGTACGAATATGTAAGGATCGTATCCAGACGATGATACTCTTGTTACGAATTGCAAGGATTTCGTGCAATCTGATGCAACATGGGGTACGAATTTATATTAAATTCGTACCGAGGTGTTACACGCTGGTTACGAAATAAATGTAATTCGTACCATTCGCTAGATTCCAAACTGCATGCCACACTCTGATATGGTACACGGTACGAATATGTAAGGATCGTACCCAAACGATGATACTCTTGTTACGAATTGCAAGGATTTCGTGCAATCTGATGCAACATGGGGTACGAATTTATATTAAATTCGTACCGAGGTGTTACACGCTGGTTACGAAATAAATGTAATTCGTACCATTCGCTAGATTCCAAACTGCATGCCACACTCTGATATGGTACACGGTACGAATATGTAAGGATCGTACCCAGACGATGATACTCTTGTTACGAATTACAAGGATTTCGTGCAATCTAATGCAACATGGGGTATTAAATTCGTATCGAGGTGTTACACGCTGGTTACGAAATAAATGTAATTCGTACCATTCGCTAGATTCCAAACTGCATGCCACACTCTGATATGGTACACGGTGCGAATATGTAAGGATCGTATCCAGACGATGATACTCTTGTTACGAATTGCAAGGATTTCGTGCAATCTGATGCAACATGGGGTACGAATTTATATTAAATTCGTACCGAGGTGTTACACGCTGGTTACGAAATAAATGTAATTCGTACCATTCGCTAGATTCCAAACGCATGCCACACTCGATATGGTACACGGTACGAATATGTAAGGATCGTACCCGTACGTTGACATTGTTGTTACGAATTACATGTATTTCGTGCAATCTGATGCCACGTGCGGTACGAATTTATATTAAATTCGTACCATATCGTGGTACAAAATGGGTGAATTTCGTACCGTGTTACCAATGTTAGAACTTTTATATCGTGGTACGAAATGATTGAATTTCGTACTGTGTTACCATAGTTATAACTCTTAGATCGTGGTACGAAATGGTTGAATTTCGTACCGTGATAGTAGGTTCTAACTTTGATAACACGGTACGAAATGGTTCAATTTCGTACCCATATCGTGGTACGAAATGGGTGATTTTCGTACCGTATTACCAAAGTTAGAACTTTTATATCGTGGGACGAAATGGTTGAATTTTGTACCGTGATATTAGGTTCTAACTTTGCTAACACGGTACGAAATGATTCAATTTCGTACTCATATCGTGGTACGAAATGATTGAATTTCGTACCGTGTTACCAAAGATAGAACTTTTATATCCCGGTACAAAATGGTTGAATTTCGTACCGATATTGTGGTACGAAATGTTTGAATTTCGCATCGTGTTACCAAAGTTAGAACTTTTATATCGTGCCGCGATATAAAGGTTCTAATTGAGGTAACACGGTACGAAATGGTTTAATTTTGTACCGATATAGGGTACGAAATGGTTGAATTTCGTACCGTGCAACTATGTTGAAGTTTTGTTAACGATATAGGGTACGAAATGGTCTTTCAAGCTGGGTACGAAATGTTATTTTTCGTACTGTGTTATAGAACGAAACATACATTTCGTACCTCGTAATATTCATACAATAATTTACATAATAGTTACAGAATAAATACAATACTTTTCTCAGATATTACAGCAAAATATACAACATCGTAATATGTACATAATATTAACATAGATTAAGCATATTACTAGCAAAATATATATAGTTTTTGTTCGACATACTAAAGTGCTTCTATAAGAATTGGAACAGGGGCTTCATCTGTGCTATGACCATAAATGGTCCTTGCAATGTGGTCTCGATAAAGTTCCAGCTGCTTTTGGTCTTTCAAGCTCTTTGGCAATGGCTTCGTTGATAGAATTTGCTCGACGTACATCAATGCGTAGAGCCCACAATTCCCGTCGTCTTGCTGCTTGAATGTGTTATTGACTTTAGCAGGTGGGAAGCATAGCTCCCACTGGGCGTACTGTGGTGTGTCACGCTGATTACGAAATAACTGTAATTCGTACCCAGAAGTTGACACTATTGTTACGAATTGCATGTATTTTGTGCAAAGTGATGCCACATGCGGTACGAATTTATATGTAAATTCGTACCGAGGTGTGACACGCTGGTTACGAAATAAATGTAATTCGTACCATTCGCTAGATTCTAAACAGCATGCCACACTCTGATATGGTACACGGTACGAATATGTAAGGATCGTACCCAGACGATGATACACTTGTTACGAATTGCAAGGATTTCGTGCAATCTGATGCAACATGGGGTACAAATTTATATTAAATTCGTACCGAGGTGTTACACGCTGGTTACGAAATAAATATAATTCGTACCATTCGTTAGATTCCAAACTGCATGCCACACTCTGATATGGTACATGGTACGAATATGTAAGGATCGTACCCAGACGATGATACTCTTGTTACGAATTGCAAGGATTTCGTGCAATCTGATGCAACATGGGGTACGAATTTATATTAAATTCGTACCGAGGTGTTACACGCTGGTTACGAAATAAATGTAATTCGTACTATTCGCTAGATTCCAAACTGCATGCCACACTCTGATATGGTACACGGTACGAATATGTAAGGATCGTATCCAGACGATGATACTCTTGTTACGAATTACAAGGATTTCGTGCAATCTGATGCAACATGGGGTACGAATTTATATTAAATTCGTACCGAGGTGTTACACGCTGGTTACGAAATAAATGTAATTCGTACCATTCGCTAGATTCCAAACTGCATGCCACACTCTGATATGGTACACGGTACGAATATGTAAGGATCGTATCCAGACGATGATACTCTTGTTACGAATTGCAAGGATTTCGTGCAATCTGATGCAACATGGGGTACGAATTTATATTAAATTCGTACCGAGGTGTTACACGCTGGTTACGAAATAAATGTAATTCGTACCATTCGCTAGATTCCAAACTGCATGCCACACTCTGAGATGGTATACGGTAATTCTTACTAATTACCATGTAAGAATTTCACATTTCGTACCAGGTTTCAAGTGATATGCTGGTACGAATTACGAAATTCTTACTAAGTATCATGTAAGAATTTCATATTTCGTACTAATAACCAAGCACATAGAAACCATGGTACGTATACTTAGTAAGAATTTCGTAATTCGTACCAGAATTTCATATTTTGTACTAATAACCAAGCACATAGAAACCATGGTACGTAATGTGAAATTCTTACCAAGTATCAGGTAAGAATTTACAATTCGTACCATTAACCAAGCACGAATATATCAAATCATGGTAAGAAGTTTGATATTCTTACCACGTATCATGTAAGAATTTCAAGCTTCATACAAATACTCAAGTACGAAGAACATATTCATACGAAACAATTCAATATTCAGGTAAGAAGTTTAACATTTCTTACCACTAAATCATTCCAGATCTACATTCTTTTTTTCCAGATCTACATTCCAGATCTACAAAATTGATGAAATCTTACCAACAATTCACCAAAAGGATCGGTGATTCTCGATTTGTAGGGTTGTTCTTCTTCGTCCGTTCCAAATCTATCCAGTTCAGTGGTCGTTGGTTCTGCCGTTTCTTCCTCAGATCTCGCCGGCGATGTGGTCGGATTTTGTGCTTCTGGTTCTTGCGCCATGGATTCCGTTAGTATGCTTGCTTCTCGTGTTTCAGTTGGCGCGCTGGTGGTCGCCGCTTCTCTGGAACGGTTTTCTTCTTTTTGCTTGCTCGAACCATGGTGGAGACGGTGTGGTGGTGGAGAATATATGTGTTGACAGTAGGCGGTTGCGGTGATGGAGGCGGCGCGGTGGCGGAGACGGCGCGGTGATGGAGGAGGCGCGGTTGCAGAAAACGGGGAGAGATGAGAGAGAAGAGAGAGAATTTGTTTTGGACGATTTGAAAAAAAAAAAGTGAAATCTCAAAAGTTAAAAGTGACAACTAAAAAGTAACTTCCATCTACAAGAGGGGTATTTTCGACCAAAAAGGCAAATGTTTGCCATAATTTGTGAAAATTAAACTTGTGGCCAACATTTGTGTTTTACTATGTGTTTTGGCTATTCTAAGTTTTGCCTCTTTAATCAACATGCCTATATGGAATCCTTTTAATTTTTCATTCATATTTTTCTAAAAACTTCGATTAGTGCTTTTTAAAAAATATATACATTGAATCAAATATGGGATATGTAGCTAAAGAAAAGAACAAAAAAATTTGAAGATGTAAACATATTTTTTTTCACATTTTGGCAAAGATTAGAGATATCGATTTAACATGAACTAACGAGACGATTCAAATATACTTGAAAATAAGGATTTTTACTAATGTTAATTAATATTAACTTTGTTTAGATTTTTATCGAGTAATTTAGCATAAACCAACGAGACGGTTCAAATAACATAGAAAGAATAATTTTTACTAATTTTAATTAATTTACCTTGAAGATGTAAGCATTTTTTTTCCGCATTTTGGCAAAGATTATAGATATCGATTTAGCATGAACCAACGAGACGAATCAAATATACTTAAAAAGAAGAATTTTTACAAATTTTAATTATAATATTATCGAGTAATTTAGCATAAACCAACGAGACGGTTCAAATAACATAGAAAGAAGGATTTGTACTAATTATAATTAATTTTACTTGGAGTGTTCATATTTTTATCGAGTATTACTCAACGGATTTGAGACGAGTATGTACAGTAAAGTCACTATTTTAACCGAGATTAGGACGAACATGTAGACAAATTCTAAATAAATTTAGATTTAAAAAAACATAATGAATGAGTATACTCGATCCATTATCATTCATAATTATAAATTTAGATACGTGAAATAAAATTAATTTTCTAAGTTTGATTAATAATTAACACAAACAATATCACAACTTTTAAATAAGAAAACCTCTCTATGAAGACTAAATAAATATATTTAATCAACATGTCTACATGGAATCCTTTTCAATTTTTCATTCATGTTTTTCTAAAAACTTCGATTAATGTTTTCTAGAAAATATATACATTGAATCAAATGTGGGATATGTAGCTAAAGAAAAGAACAAAAAAACTTGAAGATGTAAATATATTTTTTTCCACATTTTGACAAAGATTAGAGATATCGATTTAACATTAATTTTAATTAATATTAACTTTGTTTAGATTTTTATCGAGTAATTTAGCATAAACCAACGAGACGGTTCAAATAACATAGAAAGAATAATTTTTACTAATTTTAATTAATTTTACTTGGAGTGTTCATATTTTTATCGAGTATTACTCAACGGATTTGAGACGAGTATGTACAGTAAAGTCACTATTTTAACCGAGATTAGAACGAACATGTAGAAAAATTCTAAACAAATTTAGATTTAAAAAAAATGCATAATGAATTGAGTATACCCGATCCATTATCATTCATAATTATAAATTTAGATACGTGAAATAATTAATTTTTTAAGTTTGATTAATGATTAACACGAACAATATCACAACTTTTAAATAAGATATAAAATTATTTTTCAAATATATACATATAAATTAAACATAAAGTTATTTCCCGTCGAATTTCGACGGGCTACTTACTAGTATTAGATAAATTGGAATCGAGGATGAATTGGCCAAATCAAATAAGAAATTATTAAATGTTCAACTATGTATTTAGCAAAAATCAATTATTATTTGATTAGATTAAATAAGAAACGCAAATACTTATGCACGGTCGCCGTACGCCATGCTGCTTGACCCCGCGCGTCTTAATATATATATTAGTATTCGATACGATAGTCACACGTGTAGCTTGTTCTGGTGGTGAAAGCTCTGCCTTTTATCGCAAATTCTTAGGGCTCTTTTGGCAGGTATGTTAGGACAAGATAAGATGGAAAATGTCAAGATAAATATAGTAAATAAGGGATGATTATTAGTGTATATTTGTGTTTGGTAAATAAGTTATGAAGGTTAGATAAGATAGGTTAGATATTTGGTATCCTAGTTACAAATCTAGATTAACTTATGCTTTCCAATTTTACCCCTAGTATAATTTAAGTAATACTAAAATACCCTATCATCTATCATCAAATCGGACAAATCCAGTGAAAAGGCAAAATGAACTTTTGATATTTCCAACAATAAAGAATTGAAAAAAAGAAAACAAAAAAAGGAGACCCAAGAAGCTCAAAGAACTCCAGATCGCTTAAGCTCGCTCGCAAATGTTTTGTTCAAGCCAATGAGTTCTGCAAATCAAGGTCAGTTATTTTGGTTATTTGAATATGATTTGAATACCTAGATGTAATATTTTCATGAATCTGACGCCAATTTCTGGCCTTAAATCCTTGAAATCGAGTTGATATTTCGAACAATTATTTTACACCCGATTTTCTGGAGTGACAAATATATTCAGAAATATGCAGGTTAATTTGATGAACATTTTAGATGGTCTGCCTATTTGTTGTCTGAATCAGAAATGTGTGTGCGCAAGTGCAAGCAATGGTGTGTTGTGTTGTCTGGTGAGAAGTCAGAAGCAGAAAAAGAAATGATCTTTTTCTTATGTTATGCATCTCAAATACTATGATGACGTTTCAAAGACTTCTTCTATCACTGGAGGTGGCAACGCAATCGTCGGATAAGGAATTTGCCGGTGAGGGATGGATGCGGGCAATGAGCAGCGAGAGAGAATGAAGAACCGTGGTTTTGAATTTGGGATTTCACTTTTGGATTTGGGATTTCAGGAGTAAATTAGAGGGTATTTTGGTCTTTTCATATATTAATGTGGGACACTATTGAATTTAGTTACACTATCCGATGGAATGGGCGAGTTATGTACTCCCTCCGTCCCGCCATAAGTGGCCACATTTCCTTATTGGGCTGTCCCATCATAAGTGGCCACTTTCCTAATATGGAAACACCCTCTCTCACATAAAAGATGTGGGCTCTACCACTTTTTATCTTTTTACCCTTTAAACACTCCTCTCCTAAATACATGTGCCCAAAAGAAAGTAGCCACTTATCATGGGACGGATGGAGTATTACAAAGCGAAGCAGTAATTTTACCACGGGTCGGGTGTAATAACGGGCCTGCCTTGTTACAAATCTTGGATACCAAACGTCATGATAAGGCCAGATACATTTTCTTGGATACCAAATCTTAGATCCTATCTAGGCCTTATCATGGCTACCAAACAGCCTCTTAAATTCTTAATTTTGGTTTTCCCCTTTCATTTTTTCTCAAATTCTTAATTTTTTTTTGGACATTTTGCCCTTTTGTTTTTTTAATTTTTTTTTGGTTTTCAAAGTTTCCTTTTTTTTTTCTTATCTACGTTCTTTTTCAATTTTTCTTCAATTTTGATTTCTTTTTCAATTTTCTCCCTTTTGTTTTTAAATTCTTTTATTTTTGTTTTTACACTTTCTTATACGATTTTTCTTCGATATGTACTTTCCATTTCAATTTTTCTTCCATTTTATTTTTATTTTATTTTTCTAAATTTTTTATTTTGTTTTTCTTAATTATTTCAATTATGGCTTATTAATCTCCAATTAGAGTTTATGTTAATTTTTCATTTTTTTTTTATTTTCATGTTTTGTTTTTTAATTTCTAATTAGGATTTATATTACTTCTTATGAATAAATGTAACACTTCTCATGATAAAAGTGACACTCCTTATTAATCAAATAAAATTTTTATATATAAAAGGAAAAGGAAAAGGAAAATGAACCTATACCTTGATGATCACAAGTCCATTCCTCAAGTGACACTGTTATTGATAAAAGTGATAGTACGTATGAATAAAAATGACACTCATTATTAATAAAAGTGATAGTCCGTATGAATAAAAATGACACTCTTTACTCATAAAAGTGATAGTCATTATGAATAAAAATGACACTCTTTACTCATAAAAGTGACACTTATTATGAAAGAAAATGAATCTATACCTTTAGAGTCCGTTTACTTTGGGTGATAGGGTAGATAGATAAAAATAGTATAAGTCAATATACCGTTTACTTTGATGGAATGATTACTTTTGAGCTTGTTTGATCATCTAATCCTTCATATAGTCAATCCTATGTTTTATCAATCTATCATATCACACAAAATAAACGCCTCCTTAAGGTCACAAGTCCTCAAGTGACACTCTTTAATTATTGATTAAAGTGATAGTCATTATGAATACCTTTAAGGTCACAAGTCGATTCTTCAAGTGACACTCTTTAATTATTGATTAAAATTATATATAGTCATTATGAATAAGAATGACACTCTTTATAATTGATAAAAGTGATGGTCTTTATGAATAAAAAAGTATACTTTTTATTGATAAAAATGATAGTCCTTATAAATAAAAATGACATTCTTTACTGATAAAAAAGTGACACTTATTATGAAAGAAAATGAACATATACCTTGAAGATCACAAGTCAATTCCTCAAGTGACACTCTTTAATTATTGATTAAAATGATAGTCCTTATGAATATAAGAATGACACCTTTTATTGATAAAAGTGATAGCCCATATTCCAATAAAACAGCGAAATCAATAAATTCTAATGATAGATTATTGATAAATCTAATCACTACTTGAAAAGGGAGCTTTAGTGACAAAAATATTAGTGATGGGATAAATACCCTCACTAATTGTGTATTTTAACTGATTATTTGTGAGGGGGTGTTTACTTTGGGTGATAGGATAGATAGATAAAAATAGTATAGGTTAATCCACCGTTTACTTTGATGGATTGATTACTTTTGAACTTGTTTGATTATCTAATCCTTTCATATAGTCAATTCTATGTTTTATCAATCTATCCTATCCTTCAAAGTAAACGCCCCCTAAGAATATTAATAGTACTCTAATTAAATGCTAGAATTATTTCTAATACAAAATTCTACCATCACTAAAAGTAAAAAAGTATAGTTTTAGTGAGATAATTAAATACTCTAATTAATAGATATGTATTATTATGTGATTATCTAATAATTAAGTAATATATTTATTATAAATAGATTTATTAAAAATAATTAAAAAGTCATAACAGAATTCTCTCAAAACTCACACCTGATGCCTCTCTCTCTCAAAATTGAAGTGTTTTTCTTCGAATTTTCAAAATTGGGGTGTTCTTCTTCCCCCAAATCTCGAAATACTCAGTCAAATGAAGTTTAATCCAACAACGAGATCAGCTCCTTGCTCAATTCACCTATTTCATTACGAGCATTTTGAGGTGTTGCTTAATTTGGTTTGCTCGCAAAGGAACTCGAGAATCGATTCTTAATCGCGGAGCTAGAAGAGATTGTAGGCCTGATTACATTTGCCTCTGATCGGTCTTTTCGATTTGCTTCCGACCACATTATGATGCGTGTTGCAAGGATATTATTACTGCTGTTGGGAAAATTATAAGGTTTTGATTTGATACCAAAACCCAACTGATTCTCCAACCGAATAGATGATCGCGTCAACCTAAAAGTGTTTTCCAGCTCGCCTGTTTGAGCTTTAGATTTTCTAGGTTTACAGGTTAAGGAAGCGGAAGACAGCAGTCGACCCAGCTGTGTCTACAGCAGGAGTCAGCAAGCGGAAGACAGTAGTCGACCCAGCTGTGTCTACAGCAGGAGTCAGCTAGCGGAAGACAACATGAGTTAACCTTCAGCTGAGTCCTCCAGCAGAGCATGATCAAGCTGAAGAGAATTCGAGCTGAGTTCAAAATACAGTCGGTCCAGGTGTACAGATCAAAGGGAACTAACTCTGAAGACATCACTTCAAGTCAGTTTGCCAAATCCAGCTCTGAATTCAAAAGCCAGCTCCAAAGGCAGAAGATCCCGGCATCAGAGGAAGTCAACATGCCTCGACCAATGAGGGATTGCCGAATCAGCATCCTAGACTTCAGGACCTAGGATGTGACACAAATGAAGACATGTACAGATTCGCCCAACGGCAGATCTCGAATTTAAGAAGAGTAGGTAAGATTCAAACGGCTCCTCCAACGGCTAGTCTTGAATCTCTACCTAAATAAACCCGTCTTCAACCTCAGGATCAAACACGAAAAACTCTCTACAAGCTTTCATTCTCTGAAATCATCAATCTTTCAAAAGCTCTCAAGCAGTTATACATAGATCAAAGAACACTTTATCTTAAAGTGTTTCTAGTTCAGAAACTGCTTAGTTTTTCGTCTGATCCCTAGGCCAAAATCTTTGTATATCTTAAAGCCTAGATTTCGAACGAGTTCATCATACTCTAAAGTTCTTAATTGTAAGAACTCGTTCACAGTTGGAACCCCAAACTAAACCCCTCTTTACCCAGAAAGGTTAGGTCAAGGTAACGCTTGCTTGAAGCGGGAAATTCAAGTGTGTAAGGTTTTTTCAGTACCCGTAAACTGAAAGGTTAGGCTTGACAGTGCCCGCAAACTGTTGGAACACAGCTCGGGTTAGAGTTGTGAAGTTGCTTGGTACTTGGAAACCAAGTGGTGGTGGATTACCAGTAAACCTGGTCGTGGACGTAGGAGGTGTTACTCCGAACCACGTAAAAATCGTGTGCTCTTTACTGTCTCTTTAAATTCAGTTTTGTACTAACTCTTTCATAACATTACATATTTGATCAAAACTGCATACGCAAATGCTTTCCAAAGACAAATTGTGTCTTTCTGAAAGTTGCACAACTTGACTAAGCTGAAAACATAAAGTTAATATTTTCAAGCTGAGTTTTTCTAAGTAACCGAGCTAAGTTTTCAAACCACCACATTCCGCACCGCTAGCTGAGTTATTTACCCAGCTGACCCTCCTCAGCTGGATCAATAACTGAGCTCACCAACTCTGTTATTTAACTTGAAAAAGTTTTCAGAAATCTATTAGGTGTATTCACCCCCCTCTACACCAAATACCTAGCTCAGGGACCATCAATTGGTATCAGAGCAGTGGTTCAACAGACCACCGTTTCTGTATCAAGAGATCTCTCTTGACAATCTGTCAGTGGTCATCTGAACAGATCCTATTTGTGAAAAAAACTCATAATATTACATACTGCATATTTCCATGGATTTTTATCTTAACAGGAATCTTCCCACCTTCTCGGTAGACGATTATGCAATATGGAAGTTCAGACTGAAGAGCTTTCTCTGTGCGCATCACGATATGATGTGGGACCTCATCACAGACGGACCCATCATCATCTATAAACAAGGGAACGAGCTTGTTCCAACTCAAGATCGTGAACAGCCAATATATCAACTCATTCTCAAGCCAAAGGGTGAGCACACCTCAGAAGAAAAGAAGCAGACTGGACTAGACAGCTTCGCGAGGAATACCATATCCTCAACGGTCTCCAACGCCTACCTCAGCAAAATCATCAACTGCGAAACAACAAAGGAGATGTGGGAAACCCTAGCAAAGCTATGCGAAGGGTCGGAAGAGATAAAGGAAAATAAATTCACGATTGCATGCCAAAAGTTTGATAACTTCAAGCAGCTGGTCAACGAGTCCATCGAAGGGATGGAACTCAGATTTTCCAATATAGTGGTGGAAATAGAAACCATCAGAACTGGGAAATACACCCAGTGAGAAAAGAATCTAAAAGTTCTTTCAGCGCTCACCGCTGAATGGAACACTTATAAGGTGGTATACCAAAGTCGAAGTGACTTAGGTGATCTTTCAACTGAAAGATTATACTCCCTGCTCAAAGCCAATGAATACAACTTGAAGATTACCATGAAAGAATCTTCAAGCAATCAGAATGATGGAGAGCTGACACCTGCAACAAAGGAGATTGCGCCAACTCTGAAAAATCCGCATACATACAGTCAGCTGAGTCATCGAAGAAGGATAAGAAGAACATGAGCAAGGAAGAGCTACTTGAAGAAATAGCTATGCTGGTCAAAAACTACAACAGACTCAACACCATCAAGGGCAAATACAAGAAGTTCGCAAGAACTTACAGAGACAAGTACGCAGCAGCTGATGAGAAGTCAGCTGACAAACGAACAGAAGAAGGTTGCTTCAACTGCAAGGAACCAGGACACTACCGGCTCGATTGTACAAAGTTGTCCAAGAAAGATAAAGACCAACTGAAAGCTAAGGCAGCTGACAGAAGGAGAGCTTACATCGCCGATGAGGAATCAGAGTGCAACAAAATGGATGACAGCATGCCATTTTCAGACTCGGAAGAAGAAACACTGATGGCCCATGATGAACCTGATTGGAATACATGCTTCATGGGACAAACAGACGGCATCGATGAAGATGAGGTAATGTCTCGAACTCAAAATCTATCTAACCTCTCACCATCACACGGACACTCTACACAGGTTTCAGAATCAAAGCTACCTGATTGGAGTCTAGTAGAGAAAGTAATGAACGATTCCAAGGAGCTCCAAGAGATCCTTGACATCATTATGTGTGAGAATGCCGAGCTGAAAGCGGAACTGGAAAAGACAAAGGTATCAGAAGCAGCTGATACAACACAGCTCCAACAGGAAGTTGTTTCATTAAAAGACAAAATAGTGAAACAAGATCAGCTGATGAAGGAATTCTACTATGAGAAGAAACAGCTGATGGAAGATTTGGAAAAGGTCACAGCTGAATCAGAAAAGAAGTCAGCTGAGATCATTGAGCTGGAAAGTACCGAAGAGGTACTATCTAAGAAGATAGTAGCTCTCATCAAAGCCACATCAACAATGGATGAGATCATTAGTGCATACGTCCAGCAGCACTCAAAGCAGGACTGGGATACAATGAATCAAAGGATGCCTCAAACATTGCCTCTACAAGTGAAACAAAGGTAATGTTTGTACGAGCAAAAGAACATCCAATCCCAGCAACTCAGCATCAACAGTTGAGGACACAGCAGGCATCAGGAAGACCAGCTGTGAAACATCCTCAAGCTCCATCAAGGACACAACAGGCATCAAAAAGGCCAGCTGTGAGACAACCTCAAGCCCAACTCAGACAGCAACGTACTCAACCTCAACAAAGACAACAGGCTGGACTTTACAGATACCAGCAACAGCAACAGCACGTTGAACGATATCAACCGAGATATCAGAGATACCCAGCTGGATATCACTCACATGAGTACCAGCTGGATAATCATTTCCAGCCACAGCATCACATGAGACAGCAGAGACAAAGGAACGTCTCAGCTAGGTACACAGCTGGAAACCGAAAGAAATCAAGACATCAAGACGGGAAGACACTGAGATCAAGATCCCGCCAGCAACAACCGAAGAACACAAAGAATGTGTATATCGACTCAGCTGGGAGAATTATCAGATCAAATGACCCAATTCGAGTCATCAAGCAGATCTGGGTCGTCAAAGGATCTCTGTCTAACCCACAAGGACCCAATTAAAACTGGGTACCTAAATCTTGATCTTTTGTATAGGTTGCAAGGAATCGACGCATCACTGAGGAGTCGATGAGAACGCTATGGTACTTGGACAGTGGATGTTCCAAGCACATGACGCACTTAAAGCATCTACTTCAGAAGTATATCGAACGTCCAGGCCCACAAGTAACATTTGGTGACAACTCCAAAGGCCTAACCAAAGGTTATGGTACATTTAAAACTAAAAATGTAATAATCCCAAATGTTTCTTATGTACAAGGATTGCAACACAACTTGCTTTCCATTAGCCAATTCTGCGACAACAGTTTTTCTGTCAAGTTTGATGCACAGGAATGCACAGTGAAGAACAGGGAAACCAAGCAGATACTCCTAAAAGGGAAAAGAGAAGGAAATATGTATTTTGCTGACTGGAACAGCAGCCCTCCGGAGACTTATCTTGTATCGAAAAGCAACAATGAAGTCAGCTGGCTGAATCATCTCAACTTCAAGACAATCAACAAACTGGCTAGGAACCAGCTCGCTAATGGAATTCCAGATCAAGTATATGACAAAAGTCATATGTGCAGCGCGTGTCAACAAGGAAAGCAGACAAGAATTTCATTCTCTCTCAAGCCAGTTCAGTCAACTGATCGAGTACTTCAACTCCTTCACATGGATCTTTTTGGTCCAATTACTCCAGCAAGCTTCAATGGCAGAAAATATACTCTGGTCGTAGTGGATGATTTCTCAAGATTCACATGGGTATCATTCATGTACCAGAAGAGTGAAACCAGGACTAAGCTGCCTATCCTGCTGGAAAGATTGTCAACACAGAAGGAGTGCAAGATAATGTCAATAAGATCAGATCGAGGAACGGAGTTTCTAAATAAAACTATTTATGATTACTGCGAGAAGAACGGAGTTCAACATCAAACATCTGCAGCACGCACACCTCAGCAGAATGGTGTAGCAGAGAGATGAAACAGAACACTCAAAGAAGCAGCTACCTCAATGCTAGCCAGCTCTGCCATTCCATAGAAGTTCTGGGCCGAAGCAATCAACACAGCTTGCTTCACTCAGAATCGCTCCCTAATCACATCAAGGCAAGGAAAGATACCGTATGAGCTATGGAACAACAGAATACCATATATTGGATATTTCAAGGTATTCGGATCCAAATGTCATATCCTAAACAATAAAAAGACACAGCTCAAGACGTTCGACGAGAAGACAGACCGAGGAGTATTCCTTGGTTATTCTGCTGTGAGTAAAGCATACAGAGTCTTCAACAGAAGAACTCAAACAGTCGAAGTAACTCCACATGTTACCTTTGACGAATCATCTTTCGAATATAGAGATTCTATCAAACGAAGAAACGAAGGAGAATTTTCAAGACAGATTCAGACAAGAGCTCAAGAAAATCGAATCAGAAATCTGGCCGAACCATTAATTTGGGATGATGAGCCAGAGGAAGAACTTCAAATCAATCGGGAAGCTCCACCAGCTGGAAATCAAGAAGAACCTTCAACGCCATCTCCAGCAGAGACTCTACAGAAGTCACCTCAAAATCCAAATCAAGGAGAATCAATCTCTCAAGACTTAACTCCAGAGCAACTCCAAGACAGACGAAATTTAGCCACTTCAAGCATCAATCAACTGGAAGAAGAAATTCGTAAAAGAAGAAGATGGATTGAAGATCATCCATCATCAGCAATCATTGGAAAACCATCAAAACCAGAAGCTCAGCTGCTCAAGCTTCATCGGATCATCAAGAAACAGCTGACACAGCTCAACTCTCAGTAGAGCTAGAACTGACGGTCTATGATGAAGATACAGCTCTAATGGACGTAGCTCAAGTGTCAGAGCCTCAATCAATTCTCGAAGCTTTGAAGAGCGTGCCTTGGACTAACGCCATGCAAGAAGAGCTGAACGAATTCCTCAGAAATTGTGTCTGGGAATTGGTCGACATACCTGAAGGAGTCAAAGTCATAGGACTCAAATGGATATTCAAGAACAAATTGGATACCCTGGGAGTCATCATCAGAAACAAAGCTCGACTGGTTGCCAAGGGCTACACTCAGCAGGACGGAATTGACTTCGAAGAATCATTTGCTCCAGTAGCGCGATTGGAAGCAATCAGACTCTTTCTTGCTTATGCAGCACATCACAAATTCAAGGTCTATCAAATGGATGTGAAGTGTGCATTCTTAAATAGAGAAATCAAAGAAGATGTCTACGTCGAACAACCTTCAGGATTTGAAGTAGAAGGAAACAAAGTCTACAAGCTAAAGAAGGCGCTTTATGGATTGAAGCAAGCACCTCGAGCTTGGTATGACACTTTGTCAAATTTCCTTGTATCCAAAGGATTCAAGAAGGGCTCAGTAGACAGAACTTTCTTCACCATCAAGTCAGGAGAAGACATCCTGGTTGTTCAAATTTATGTAGACGACATCATCTTTGGATCAAGATCAAATTTCTTATGCCAAAGATTTGGAGAAATGATGTCAGAACAGTTCCAAATGTCCATGATGGGAGAAATGAGTTTCTTCCTAGGACTTCAAGTCAAGCAATCAGCAGAAGGGATTTTCATAAATCAATCCAAATACGTGAAAGACTTGATCGCCAAGTATGGAGTTCAATCCAGCAGAACTGTAAAGATTCCGATGAACACCAACTGGAAGATTGAACCAGGAACTGAAGGGAAGACAGTTGATTCCAAAGAAATACAGAGGGATAATAGGTTCCCCGCCGTATCTAACAAAGAAGTCGTCCGTACATCTCATTCGCAATGGAAAGGCCGGATTTCAAGTTGATCCAAAGGAAGCACACATGCAAGCAGCCAAGAACATTCTCAAATATCTCAAAGGAACTCAGAATGTTGGGCTGTGGTACCCAGCTGAAGACAATCTACAGCTGACTGGATATTCAGACTCAGATTTCGCTGGAGATCGGTTGGACAGAAAATCAACTTCAGGAACTTGTCAGCTCTTAGGAAGTAAGTTGATTTCATGGTTATCAAAGAAGCAAACGTGCGTCGTAACTTCCACAACAGAAGCAGAATATATGGCCGCTGGAAGCTGCTGCTCACAAATTCTCTGGCTGAAACATCAGCTGGATGACTATGAAGTAAAAACTGGACAAGTTCCAATTTTCTGTGATAGCTCAAGTGCGATTGCTCTTTCAGAGACTCCAGTACTTCACACAAGATGCAAGCAAGTGGGCGTACGCCATCATTTCATCAGAGATCACGTGGAAAAGAAGGATGTGATTGTTGAGAAAATTCATACAGACATACAGCGGGCTGATATACTCACAACGCTGCTGATAGAAGCAAGATTCAAAATGCTGTGCGGATTACTTGGATTACTCAACCCCGACGATGCTTCACCCAGCTGAATGGAAGCACTTACGAATGACAGACCTACCGAATGGAAGCAGATGGGAATTCGAATCGACGTCACTTGTATCACCCGAGAAAGAATCTAGCTAAACCGTATGCCGAAATTGAAGGATTATTCAGTGAACTGGCCGGAAATTGAACAACGATCACCCAGCACACCCACTCAACCGAGGTATCAGCTGACTACAATGATCAGCTGAGAGGTTTGCAACAACATTAACTACACCTACTCAATCTGTTTTCAGTCAAATCATATCTTGTCATATTTAATCAAATTACATTAAAAGTTTGAAAAGAACTGAATCATGGGAGTTTCGAGGAAAAAGTCAAAGTGCCCCAACCATCCTCTCTCACACATTAACTCGCAATGTCTGAACAAGAAATTGACATGAAGCGAGAATCACTCTCAGTCGTAGATCTTCTTATCAATCGATAAATCTTGATCGACCATTCATCAAATCAGCTATATAAATATGCTAGAAGAGATACGTAAAACATTGCATCAACCCTAAAAAGTTTTTCGGCATTCTTTCTTATTTCCATCAATTGGTATTATCTGTTTCTACTAACCAAAGTTGCAGAAGCAGAACATGGAATCTAGAAAGATATCTCCCGAAGCCGATCAAACTTGAAGAATCTGTCAAAGCTTCAAGATAAGAGTTGCTTAACTCTCAGGAACCTCAAGAAGACAGAGTTCCAGGAGAAAGTGAAGCCCATCGACAGATCCGGACCAACGCAGTGGAAGACTACAAAGCTCAAGAACGTCATTCACCAGGAAGGTGCAGATCTTCCTGGGAATGTGAAAGGAAAAAGACCTCCACCGCCCCACTGTTTCTCTCAAAATAAAAGAGAGAACGGGACATACAACTCCCTGGGATGCAAAAATCAACGTCAACAGAACTGGACCAGATGTTGATAAAGCCGGAGTCTTCAAGAGCAGTCATGTCAAAGCTCTTGCTCCGTCACAGGAGGCACAGAAAAAGATGCAGGAGACAAAGCAGCATGCATCTATGTCTGTCCCAGCTGGGAATCGGAAACAACTTGAGGAGACAAAACATGTTGAAGCACCTTTTTCAAACAGAAGACTCAAGTCAAAGGTGCTCAGTCAGTCAGCCGAGAAGTCAGCTGACATTATGAGAGAATTCGTAATTACTCTCCGAGGAGCAGAAGGCCCACAAGCGGTGGTTTCTTACGGTGGAGAAGAAGTTCATGTGCCAGCATGAACATCGTCATCATCAACACCACAACGACGTATTACAGCTGATCAACCAAGCTTAAACCCCACGACAGATGAAATACTTCAACCGGCCTCTCCTCAATTTCTTTCAGCTCAACAGGGACACCAACTTCGAGATCTTTCGATGAAAGTTGCTCAAGCCCCTGCACCATGCTCAAGTGGAAAACATCACCCAGCCGATGATCACTTGCAGCTGGATGATGATGATATGAGCTAAACCCATTACCCACCACTTCGAAGTGGAAGGGGAATACTCAAGTCCCTCAAGTGCTGAATCAGACTTTCTCATTCAATCTAATGAAGTCTGAAGAAGCAAAATTGCAAGGAATGAAGTTGTGCCCGACTCAGAAGATGTTATCTCCAGTGCCAACTCATCCCTCCAAGCACTCAGTTGGACCGCCCCAGCTGAATCAGGCTAAGGACGTTGTGTCTGCAATCACAGCTGAGGCTAATGCAACTGAAGAAGAGCTAGCTAATACAACAGCTGAGCCACCTAGACTCCAGACCTCGCTGCTTAGAGCTGAAAACCACAGTTTCACCAAACTAAACATCGCAACAGCCGATGGTGTATCTCTCTCACCTTGTTTGATCATGCCAAAAAGGGGGAAATAAGGGGGAAGAGAATGAGACAAAGAAGAGGCAAACTGTTGAGCTAGAGGAACCAGCTGAATCAGAATCAGCTGGAGAAGAGACGAGTCAAAAGAAAGAAGACTGGATGCAGAAGAGAAGATCCAGCCAACTGGGATTGAAGAACTGAAGATTTGAAATTTTTTTTCTTTCTTTCTTTTTCCTGTGTTATAATGTATTTGCTTACATTAATAAAACACAAGTTTTTCTGCGTCATAAGTTGTCTCAGTTAGGTTTTGGCATCATCAAAAAGGGGGAAATTGTTGGAAAAATTATAAGGTTTTGATTTGATACCAAAAACCAACTGATTCTCCAACCGAATAGATGATCACGTCAACCTAAATAGTGTTTTCCAGCTCGCCTGTTTGAGCTTTAGATTTTCTAGGTTTACAGGTTAAGGAAGCGGAAGACAGCAGTCGACCCAGCTGTGTCTACAGCAGGAGTCAGCAAGCGGAAGACAGCAGTCGACCCAGCTGTGTCTACAAGCAGAGTCACCAGCGTAAGACAGGAGTTAACCTTCAGCTGAGTCCTCCAGCAGAGCATGATCAAGCTGAAGAGAATTCGAGCTGAGTTCAAAACACTGCCGGTCCAGCTGGCCAAAGGGAACTAACTCTGAAGACATCACTTCAAGTCAGTTTGCCAAATCCAGCTCTGAATTCAAAAGCCAGCTCCAAAGGCAGAAGATACCGGCGTCAGAGAAAGTCAACATGCCTCGACCAATGAGGGATTGCCGAATCAGCATCCTAGACTTCAGGACCTAGGATGTGACACAAATGAAGACATGTGCAGATTCGCCCAACGGCAGTTCTCGAATTTAAGAAGAGTAGGTAAGATTCAAACGGCTCCTCCAACGGCTAGTCTTGAATCTCTACCTATATAAACCCGTCTTCAACCTCAGGATCAAACACGAAAAACTCTCTACAAGCTTTCATTCTCTGAAATCATCAATCTTTCAAAAGCTCTCAAGCAGCTCTACGTAGATCAAAGAACACTTTATCTTAAAGTGTTTCTAGTTCAGAAACTGATTAGTTTTTCGTCTGATCCCTAGGCCAAAATCTTTGTATATCTTAAAGCCTAGATTTTGAACGAGTTCATCATACTCTAAAGTTCTTAATTGTAAGGTTTCGTTCACAGTTGGAACCCCAAACCAAACCCCTCTTTACCCAGAAAGGTTAGGTCAAGGTAACGCTTGCTTGAAGCGGGAAATTCAAGTGTGTAAGGTTTTTTCAGTACCCGTAAACTGAAAGGTTAGGCTTGACAGTGCCCGCAAACTGTTGGAACACAGCTCGGGTTAGAGTTGTGAAGTTGCTTGGTACTTGGAAACCAAGTGGTAGTGGATTACCAGTAAACCTGGTCGTGGACGTAGGAGGTGTTACTCCGAACCACGTAAAAATCGTGTGCTCTTTACTGTCTCTTTAAATTCAGTTTTGTACTAACTCTTTCATAACATTACATATTTGATCAAAACTGCATACGCAGCTGCTCTCCAAAGACAGCTGTGTCTTTCTGAAAGTTGCACAACTTGACTAAGCTGAAAACATAAAGTTAATATTTTCAAGCTGAGTTTTTCTAAGTAACCGAGCTAAGTTTTCAAACCACCACATTCCGCACCGCCAGCTGAGTTATTTACCCAGCTGGATCAATAACTGAGCTCACCAACTCTGTTATTTAACTTGAAAAAGTTTTCAGAAATTTATTTGGTGTATTCACCCCCCCCACCCATCTACACCAAATACCTAGCTCAGGGACCATCAACTGCTTGTTACCCAATTAAACTATCTTTCCCCGAATTTTTGCGAAAGCTATCGATGGATAATTCGAAATCCTCCTTGAAGATAATCTCTGTAAGTTGATTCTCTTCTTAGGTTTTCAATTCTCGCTTTATCACGCTTAATTTCTGAATACTGGTGCAATTTCCATGGAATGAGCGTTTCTAGGTTTTGTACTTGAAATTTGTTATATATTTATCTTGTTCTTTGTTAGATCGATGCATGTTTTGGATTAATAAGTCGAAATCATGTATAATTGTGTGGCAGGCTTTAATGGCGACCGAACAAGCAAAGCCAACTACTGAGAAAGTAAAGATGGATCTGTTTGAAGATGATGAATTTGAGGAGTTTGAAATTGATCAAGGTCGGTAATTCTTGCCTAGGATTTGGTTATCTGCTTATGTTTGATTTCTCGTTTTGCTAGTTGTTTTATTGATTAACTTAGTGAGCACGAAAGGAATTTTATCCCCTTTTTTCCTGATTATAGTCTGTTGTGTCTGATTATTTTCTAAGATTATGATCATAATGATGCTACTGTATTATTAATTAGTTTCTGTTAATTTATCTAGGTTATGAAAGTGGAAGTGTAGTGCTTAATTTCTTGTATGTTCTGCTTCAAGAAATGCCACTGGTGAATTCTAAATAATATTTACATGATATCTAGATCTTCTGGTGTGTTGGTGTGTGAAAGTGATTTTCTAACTTTTTTAACAATGAACTTTTGACTAGAGGATTTGGCTCGAGATTCGATTACGTTTAAAATCAATTCGGAGATTAGTGGGGAGGTCGGGCTTTTCTTCGTTGAGCTGCCTATCAAGGTAATAGTTTGGTCTCTCACTTGTGTTCTTGTAATTCTCTTGTTGTTGTTGATTAAAGTGGTATGATTTCTGTTGATTAAAGTGGTTTGATGTGTGCTGCTCATCTTTATGATATAGAACCTGAAAATCTTGCTGAATGGTCTTTTTGTAAAGAGAAAAGACACAGGGGAAATATATTTTGCCTGTGAGCTTATGAACGCGTTGCTGTATAATTGCATTTTATGTACCTTGAGCTAAAGTCTTATTCTGTTATATTGTATTATGATTTCCATTTTATTTATAGAAACATAAAATCTAGCACCTAAGCTTAAGGGCAGCTAAGCTTAAGGATTCAAAGATATAAGAGCTACAAGGAGAACTATTTCTTCTTGGAAACATGTATGCTTCTCTCTCATTTGTTGTACTTTATGTGAATATAATTCTCCTCTGTGTGATCTGCTTGTTCATAGGTTTACACGCATACTTTGTCCAAAGAGATTGTAGTTGTTATTTGGTTGCATACTTGCACGTTTAGTTCAGATTAGTAATGTTCATAGTTCCATAAACTTTTAATTTTCATTCTATTAGGTTGTATAGAGACAGGCACCTAGCTCATTATTATGACATAACTTCTAACTGGTTAGTTATTAACTAATGTATAAATTCCCCTTTTGCAGAATAATTTCTTTATTTGCCATCCGTTTGTAACAGGGTGTGACTTAGACAAGGTCTCTCTTTCTCCCTATCTTTTTCATACTCTGAACTAGAATGTTTGCATTTAGTTTTATAACTATGCTTTTCCACCCTACATCTGTTTTGGAGTTTTTCTACACTGATCAATTATATTTCTTGTTACTATCTTGCAGATCATTTTATTTCAAAGGTTGTTAATAATCTGTATAGTCATGAACTTAGGAAAAGTAAAGTAGACATGAAAAGAACATCGTCATGAGGAAGCTCAAGGTATATTCTGATATTATCATGTGTTGCTTGACTACAATAATTGCCCATATACTACTACCTTAACTTTTATCTTTTTATCTTTTTATTTAACAAGTAACAGGATATTGGTGAAAAATAGCATACAAAAGTGGTATTGATAGTCAACTATTTGGTTTAGTTTTTGTCTAGTAGCTGTGGAACGATTTTGTAATTTTAGAATACTAATCCTAGAGATTTGTATGTCGGATGATCATGTTTGCTCTTGGTGTAATACCAGAATACATTAGGACTCCCAAATGTAGCCTAATAAGCCATCCGAATTCACTTGATTTTCTACGTAATATGTAAGTTTTTGCGTTTGTCTCTCTCATAGTACGCACAGAGAGAGAGAGCCCATATTTGTTGTCTGATTGTTTTGACAGTGAGACTATATAATACAAATTTTTATTACTGTGTTAAGTATTTTTTTTTTCATAGTATGCATAGAGAGAGAGAGATTCAAATTTGATATCTGAATTGTTATGACAACACTAGATTATATAAATGACGGAAAGAATTCTAGAAATAGTGAGAGAATTTCGTATCACCAAATTATGTCATTTAGTGACGGTAGGTTTGAATTTTAATGATGGTAGATATTGTAATTAAATGTACTTACAACGAAAGATAAAATGATGTATTAATGACAGGATTTTCCATCACTAAAATTAATTTTTAGTGAGGGTAAATTTACTCTCACTAAATATTTATTAGTGACGGGACGCTATCCCGTCATTATTGACTTTTAACTAGAGAGGCAATAATGAGAGGCCATGACGGGCAATTTCCTGTCACTAAAAATTATTAGTGACGGTTTTCTAACTTTTAGCTATAGTTTTTACAGTCATAAAAAATGGTTTTTCTTGTAGTGTAATTTGATAATAAATATTGGAGAAGTAGCAAATACACCCCTAACATATACCCCCTTATCATATTTACCTCCTTATTTTTTGAGTTGGAGCTGCCAGCACCCCAACGTGCCATAACTAGTGCAAAAATCGCTACAAGAAATTGAAGTTTTACCCACACATAATTATCAATTATGTATGTGTGGCTAATGACTTTTTAAAATTATTAATTGTTGACATATAATATTATATTTTTTTTAATCACATTTATATTTAATGGCCTTATTAAAATTAACACTAATATTGAATACGTACTACATAAAATGAATATATTAACAATCTTAACTAATAATTTATCAAATAAAATAATGGTGTTGGTTAGTACTCTAATGTATTTACTTAATTAATCTAAACCGCCATTTTTAAAGAGAGAAATATGAATACAAAAAATACGAAATTAAACTAGTAAAGTTATTTTGTGATTTTCACTAATATTTCGGAAATACTATTACTTAATAAATATTTATGCATTCACTTGAATTAGATTACTCAAAAAATAATAAATTGAATGAATGTGGAGAAATTACAAAATTAAATAAATAAGTTAAACGGATCGAACCAATTCATTTACCTAAACTAGGTAGATTATGTCCGGACATTTATGTCCGAATAGCATCACTCATAAATTAATTATTTTCATTAAATTTTGTTATGCCCGGGTAATATCAGCACACACTCATCAATTATATATGTGTTGTTGTTAATGACCTTTCGTAATTACTTATTATTAGTATTTTTTTTTTTTGAAGAACTACTCATTATTGGTATTAATTAATCTTTAATAAGTGTGAGCAAAAATTCATCACACGTGTATAATCTCTTCTAGAAAAAAAATAAAAAGAAAAAAAGAAGAATAAATTAAAAACAAGATAAATGAAAAGGAAAAAGAAACGTCTGCAATTTAAATTTTAAGAAAGAGAAACAAATCTCTTTTGTGTAAATCTGTTACAACGTTTCAGGATGCCTCAGGTTCGTTAAGATATTTCTACAACTAAATCTCTTTATAATGAAATCTACACAGTCAAATTCATTAACGTTGACTCTTTCTTCCCGTAAAATTTTCGACTACTGAAATCAGTTTTCTAATATCTCTTTCTTCTTGTACATCCAAGTGAATTGAAATTGACTAGTGTGTTAGAAGAAATTGGTCAATAGCCACATAGAATTCTTTTTCTACAGGTATGTTAATTACGTTTCGATCAAATTAACTTTATGTGCTTATGCTCTATATATTTCATCTGCTTCTTCCTCTCCAAGAGATATACGAAAATTTGCTCTATACAAGATTATGTTTTGTAGCTGCTCGATGAAATTCCTCAATAAGGTTGTGACTGTTTTCTTACAATTTCTTATTAGTTTCTAGCTTTTGGACATCTTAATTCAAAAGAAGTGTCAGTATATTAGCATATGGATCCATGACTCCTCAGAGTTTTAACTTGTTATTTGTTTGATCTACAAAAGATAAATGGCAATTAAAGATAGAACTTTATGCTATATAAAACATAGATTGAGTACTTGAATCTCATTAATAAACTTATTACCGAATGATATCTCGCCAATCTATCATGTTATAATCTCATATTAAGATCAGAGAAAAATTGGGGAAGAAGAAAATTCATTCTATTATATTGATGAAAAGTGAATTACAAGAAAGGAAAACAACTATTTATATCTAGCTACAAAGGATATGCTGACTCACCAATAAAACGTAAGAGAAAAATAAAAGATAAAAGTGACTTTATCTATGACTATCTAAACAAACAAAACAGCAACATTCTCTCTTCCTTGATCTTTGCATCCATGTATTTTATACTCCCCCTCAAGATGGAAGGTATATACTGGAAAACCCCATCTTGAAGAGAAACCTTTTAAGAGCAAGTGCTGGAAGAGACTTAGTTAAAATATCTGCCAATTGAAGATCATTCTTGATGTGCACTGGTTTGATCAATCCTTGCAAATATATGTCACGCACTGTATGACAATCAATCTCGATATGTTTTGTTCTTTCATGAAAAACAGGGTTCGAACAGATATGAACTGCCGCCTTGTTATCACAAAAGAGTGGAACAGCCTTGGCCTGTATGACTCCAAAATCTGCAAGTAAATTCTTTACCCCAGTTACTTCACAACAAGCCTGAGCCATTGCTCGGTATTCTGCTTCAGCAGATGAACGGGATATTGTATCTTGCTTTTTGGATTTCTAAGAGATAAGAGAAGAGCCAAGAAAAAGACTGAAGCCAGTTACAGATCTCATTGTATCAGGGCAAGCAGCCAGTCTGCATCCGCAAAGATACTTAAATCCACAGTAGAATCCTTAGCAAAAAAACAAACCATGGCCCAAAGTACCTTTTAAGTATTTCAACACTCTCTCTGTTGCAGCAAGATGTCCACTACAAGGCTTAGACAAGAACTGAGATAGATTATGCACATTATAAGTGATATCCGGCCTTGTAATGGTCAAATACAATAATCTGCCAATGAGCCTTCTGTAAGATTTTGGATCCTTTAGAACTTTACCTTCATCTTGCTTCAAATGTTTTCCAGATTCCATCGGTGTAGAACTGGGTCTACATCCTATGAGGCCAGAATATGTTACAAGGTCCATTGCATACTTTCTTTGGCACACATATATACCCTTTGGATTTCTGGCAATTTTCAAACCAAGAAAATATTTTGATTTTCCCAAATCCTTGTATTTGAAATGTTTGCTCATAAACTATTTGAAATCACTTACAAGAGTTTCATCATTATTGGCCAAAAGTATGTCATGAACATAGACAACTAATCCCAAAAACTTCTCTTTTATCTCTCTTGAAGAAAAATGAATGATCAGAAGCAGATTGTTGGAGACCAAACTTAGACAAAACTCAGAAAACTTCAAATACCATTGTCTAGATGCCTGCTTTAACCCATATAAAGACTTGTTCAACTTACATACAGTGCCAGGTGGATAAGGCTCCCCCTGATTAAGCAAACCAGGGGCAATTCCATATAGATATCCTCAGAAAGATCGCCATAAAGGAACGCATTATTGATGTCAAGATGAGTCAAGGACCAACCAGAAACAGAAGATAAGGCCAACATGATCTTAACAGTAACCAATTTAGCAACTGGAGAAAAAGTATCCAAAAAATCAACCCCAGCTTGTTGAGTGTACCCCTTTGCCACTAAGCGAGCCTTATAACGGTCCACAAGACCATCAACAAGGAATTTAATCCGAAAAATCCACTTACAACCAATGGCAGTTTTCCCCGGTGGAAGTAAAGTAAGAATCCATGTATGATTTCAGATTAAGGCCTCTAATTCTACTCGCATGGCCTTCATCCACTTAGCATACATACAAGCTTGGTGATAAGAAGAAGGCTCAGGGATGGAAGAAAGAGCACTAATGAATTTAAAAAAAGAAACATAAAGTTTGCAGTAGGAGAGATAATGGTGTAAGGGATAAAAGGAAACAGAGAACACAGAATTACAAACAAAATCATGAAGGGCATTAGGGGGTTTAACGATTCTGCCAGATTTTGTTGTAACTAGATTCAGATCAGAAGTGGAAGAAGAAAGTGGAGGTGAAATGTCAGGATCGGGTATGGAAGAATCAGTAAATGAGGAGAAGTAGCAGTGGGAAGAGTGAGATGGTCAGCGGTACTGAAAGAAGGAGATGAAGATGGAAAAGTGAGATTGGAATCAGGAAAAGCAAATGGAGTAAGATGAGAAAAAGGAAAAACTTCTTCATGAAAAATAACATCCCGGCTAATGTAAACAACATTATTCTCCAAATTGAGGACTCTATATCCCATATATCCAGTTGGATATACCAAGAAAATACCCTTGAAAGCTCGAGGAGCAAATTTAGATCTACTTCTATCCAAAGTGGAAGCAAAACAGAGACAACCAAATACCCTCAAATGAGAATATGAAGGAGGCTTATGAAAGAGCATTTCAAAAGGAGAGAGATGATCAGGTGTGACAGAAGAAGGAATGCGGTTAATGAGATAAGATGCAGCATGGATGCAATCCCCCCAATAACCAACAGGAAGATGTGATTGAAAAAGCAGACTCCTAGCAACATTAAGTAAATGCTGGTGCTTTCTTTCGACCGTAGCATTTTGTTGAGGTGTGGAAACACAAGAATGATGCACAATGGTCCCAAAAGAAGAATATAGATCACTAAGGCTAAATTCTGAGCCATTATCACACCTAATGGTTTTGATATTTTTGCCAAACTGAGTCTTGACAGTGTGAAAAAAATGAGTAAGGACAGTTCTAACATCATACTTATGCTTCAAAAGAAAAGTCCAAACAAAACGAGAACAATCATCCACAATAGTCAAGAAATAAGAGAAACCTTGAACAGTAGGAATATGATAGGGTCCCCAAACATCACAGTGAATAAGATCAAAAACATCCGTAGAAACATGTGTAGAAACAGGTAAAGGTAAGCGTTTTTGTTTAGCAAGGGGGCACTTCACATAAAGTGTGTTTACAGGAATTCAGAGACAAGACTTTAGACAACAATTGCATTTTATTGAAAGAAAGATGACCAAGGTGACAATGCCAGGTATCTACGGAAACAGCAACAGAAATTCTAGCAGTAGCACTATTCAATGAAGCAGTAGATAGGAGCTCTAGTGCATATAGATTTCCAAGTCTGCTACCCTTCCCAATCAGAATCCCCTGTGAAGCTTCCTCAATAATACAAGAATCATGAGTGAACTTCACAGTACACTTGGATGAAGATGTAAGACAACTCACAGAGATAAGATTGTAAGTGAAACCAGGAACATAAAGGACAGAACTAAGATGTAGAGATGGAGTAAGAATGACTGAACCTATCCTAGTGACAGCAGTTGTACTGCCATTTGGAAGATTAACAGCAGAATTGGAAACAACATAAGAAGTAGTAAACAATGATAGATCACTACACACATGATGAGTAGCACCTAGGGGTGTGCACGGGCCGAACCGAACCGACAAAACCGACCGAACCGAACGGTTTTGGTCGGTTCGGTTTTCATCAATCGATTTTCGGTTCGGTCCATGATTTTGGCAAAATTCAGTTTTCGGTTTCGGTCCCGGTTTCCCAAAATTTCATCGGTCGGGCACCGAACCGACCGAATATATATATAATATATATAATATAATTATATAATAATATAAATATATATATGAAAAAACCCTAACTTCTACTATTCTGCTCTGCCGCTTCAGTTCACTATTTGCGTTTCTCTCTCAGTCTCCTCTCACTTTCACCACTCACTTCAGCGGCGACATCCCACCGTCAACGCCCTTCTCCCACCGCCGGCGACCTCCCTCTCGGCTCTCCCATCAGCCACCATCGAGCATCTGCTGGCTGCTGCATCTCTGACTCTCTCATCTCCTCTCTCTCTCTCTCTCGCTGGGACGCTGACTCTCTCTCACTCTCATTTTCCACCGCCATCCTACCCGCCCCCTCCGCCTCGCCGTCACCCCGCCTCGCCTCCGTCCCTCCCCGCCTCCACCCCGCCGCACCTCTCTCTCTCTCGCTGACTCTCTCTCACTCTCCTTCTCGGCCGCCGTCCTACCAACCCTTCTTCGTATTGCCGCCGCGGCGCCGCCCTGCCCCGCCTCATCTCTCTCTCTCTCGCTGACTCTCTGTCACTCTTCTTTCTGCCGTCTCTCTGCCGCCTTACAGGTGATCCCGTCACGGTATGCACTCTCTCTCTCTCCATTTATGTCTTAATTATTGTCTCTCTCTTACTGACCATCTCTCTCTCACTGTCTCTCTTTCTTCTGTTTCTCATTTCAAATGAGTCATTTGTGATTATTATCGAGAAGTTGTGATTATTGTTGATTTGGGATTATTGTCGACAACAAATGAGTCATTCCTTATTCTTTTGATTGGGAGAATGAGTCATTTGTGATTATTGTTAATTTGTTGATTATTTCAGACTTGAAGCTAAAGGATTGATAGAGTTTTGAAGTTAAAGGATTCAAGCTACATATTTTATGTTATTTGATTTGAAGAATATTGTACTCAAGATTTATTTATTTGATATTTATGGGATATTGATATGTTGTTGTTGGAATATTTTGTTAATTGTGTATTTTATTAGTTATTTGTAATGATTATGTTTTAAAATTAGGATGAAATTTGTGATGTTTTTATTGAATATTTATGTTTTGGAAATTGGAATTTGTTTTTTTTTAAACTGTCGGTTTTTTTTTCATAAACCGATCGAACCGACCGAAATTTTCGGTTCGGTTTCGGTTCGGTCCAAAGGATCTAATCGATCGGTTTCGGTTTTGAATTTTTTGATCGGTTCGGTTTTCGGTTCATGAGATTTTGGTCGGTCGGTTGGACCGACCGACCGATGCACACCCCTAGTAGCACCTGTATCCAACAACCATAAAGGAGAAGGAAGAGTAGTAGAGCAGATGAAAGGTTGGAGAGAAATAGTACCACTAAAAGCAGGATGAGGATCAGTAGCTGTGGAACTCGAAGCAAGGTTAGAACCTGTAGCATGAGTGGAAGAAGCACTAGCAGTAGTACGAGCTGAGCCTCCAACAGTCTGCATTTGATGCTGCAGAAGAGATATGAGCTGAGCAAGATTGTCAGTATACAAATTCTGAGTGATAGGAGCAGGTCGATCCACATGAACATTGTCACCAATCTGATTAGCAAATCTATGTCCATTATCATTTCTAGGTGGAGGCATCCTTCCTCTTCCATGACCAAAACCAGGAGGATATCCTATTATCTCATAGCATCGATCAACCGTATGATTAGTCTTTCCACAATGAGAGCACAAATACTTATCACGGTCACCACGACCTCTATTATAACCAGCAACATTTATCATATATCCTAGTTGTTCACTTTTATTAGACATCAAGGTAGGAGTAAATCCAGTATCAATAGATCTTTGTCTTTCCTCCTGCATTACCATCGCAAAAATTCTAGACAATGAAGGCATAGGATCGACAAGATATGAGATCTGATTTGAGCTAAAGAAGAATTCAATCCAACCAAAAATTGCATCGCACAATCTTGTGCTTGGTAATCATTCCACTTTTTGGCACTGTTGCATCTACAATTGTTACAAACACACCAACTCGCTGGTTGAAAATCTCTGAATTCATCCCACAGAACTCGAAGATTAGTATAATACGTATTGATATCAGAAGATCCTTGAGTAACATTTAACAATTGCTACCTCAATTGATAAATCCTAGCCAAATCACCTTGAGAGAAGCGCTCACGCAAATAATTCCAAATTGAAGTAGGATCTTCCAGATACATTAAGCTAGAACTAATATTAGGCACCATAGAATTTCTAAGCCATGAAACTACCATGATGTTACAGCGAATCCACTGAGAATACAGTAAATCAGACGGATCTGGTCGCGGCAACGTACTGTCAACAAAAGCGAGTTTGTTTTTAGCAAGGAGCGATGTGATCATGGATCTATGCCAGTTATTGTAATTCGATCCAGTCAATTGTTGAGTAACCAGAACCACTCCTGGATTATCGCTATGTGGAAGATGATACGGACTGCTTGGATCTTCTAACGCAACAATCTCGCGATGATGGTTCATATTATTTTGACGAACCATCATAGAAGAAAAATTTGAAGAAAATCAAAAGGAGTAAATTGCGGAAGACTTTGCTCTTGATACCATATTAAGATCAGAGAAAAATTGGGGAAGAAGAAAACTCATTCTATTATATTGATGAAAAGTGAATTACAAGAAATGAAAACAACTATTTATATCTAGCTACAAAGGATATGCTGACTCAGCAATAAAACGTATGAGAAAAATAAAAGATAAAAGTGACTTTATCTATGACTATCTAAACAAACAAAACACCAGCATTCTCTCTTCCTTGATCTTTGCCTCCATGTATTTTATATCTCACTAATTTTCCAATATGGTATTCTCAATACAATAACACTTTTTGGACATATATGTCCGGACATAAAAGTGTATATTAATAATTTTAACTTAAGATTTATCTAATAAAATCATTTTAATCAATCATTTTATCTAATATTTTCATAATACCTTTTATCATCAATCATTTTACATTATTGCCGCTTCATTTTCTGCTGAAAAGTATGCAACTTTTTACCTTATTTCACGATTAATCTTTTTCAATATTATTAATTTATTACCACTGACAAAATTTTCTAACATGCATCTACCCAATTTTCTTTCATATTACTTATTATTATTTTCTTTTAATTACAAAATTTATGTCCGGATATTTATGTCCGAATAGCATCACTCTTCTCAATATTCATAAAAATCTCGAATTGTGCTGCCAAAAAATAGAGCCAACAAGTCTGAATGCAACATATGAAATATGTTGTTTCATTGATGCACTCTTGACTCTATATTCATACTTTTTTGCACACATGTTTCCAAATCTCTCCATTTCCCAAAATTACTTTATTTTGTTCTTTTTTCCCCCTATACTTTTCTATTACTTCTTTCGTGCAATCAATCTGTAGCTGCTTTCTTTGCTGCAAGGCCGCCTTGTTTATAATGTACAGATCATATTGTTGCTTCAATTTGCATTGTAATATTAAGTTTGAAGATCCCTTGTGTCCTGACATTGCATTTGTCTGTTGAAAGATTCCACGACATGTCTGACAAAATCTTGAACCATGAATATTTTATAGAAAATCAAAAAAATGGACTTACTGTAATGAATGGTGAAACTTTATCTGTTTTTGGATAACATAATTGTGTTTAATGGAACTAAGATTGATCCAAATAACATAACTGCTTTTAGTTATACAGTTACTACATGGTTAGAACAAGAGGAGGACATCGTGCACCTAGAGAACATGCCATCGACCATATTGATCCCTCCACTGCATTACATTCTGGTAAGACCTAAGAAAACGTAACATATTACAAGTTTCTTTATATTTTTTACGATTAAGCTCATTAATGTCTAACTTATTCTTCTTCTTTCTTATGATTTATCTAAAGAATCATCTGCACCAGTGGCACCACAAGTTGGTTAGTAAAATTAATAGTTATTATTGTCATATTTATAAGATTTATCTTTGTGATCTATTTTATACTTATTTGAAATGCATTATCAGTGCCTCTCACCCAATCAACTTCAGTTGTGTCAGCACCCAATATAGAGTCAAGAATGAATTCTAGTGTTCGTGGAATCACTAGTGGCAAAGGTGTTCGAAAAATAATGAAAAGTGCCAAAAATAGATTGCGTGTAGAGTTTGATTTTAAAGTGAGACGAGCCATATGTGATAATGCTGAAGCCTTCAATAATGAAATTGGCTACATTGTGTGCAACAATTGTAGCATGCAGTACAAGGTTTAGAGGCTTGTGCCCAGAGATGTTAAGGCCCCACTTCGAGAGAAACTTCTTGTACGTATTTTTCTAATATTTAATTCGGTCATTATTATTGAAATATAAATACTAGAAGCATAACATCTATTTTTTTTTCAAACTTGCAGACAGTTTTAATTCGGTCATTATTATTGATCAGCAAACGCAAAGAGCTTGGAGAGGCTACAAATATAAATTACATGATCACTTCAAAAAAATTAGGGGAGATGAAGATCCAGCTAAGACCAAAAGCACTTGTCCCCACGGTGTAACGAAAGAGAACTGGGAGTATCTTTGTGATATTTAGTCTGACAATTCATACAAGGTAATATGTCTTGAGGACACTCGTTCCAGACGAATTCGTGGAAAACAATGCTATACTGGACATTGATGTTTTTAGATGATATGCACTCGTGGCGAAGGAGCAACGAATATGATGGAAAACCCGAAAGAAGGGGACCACCTCGTCAGTTTTCTGGTGATGATATTTTGTTACAATTAGAAGATTTACCAAGATGCATCCCTGGTAAAGTACCTAATAACGAAGACAGA
Source organism: Agastache rugosa (assembly GCA_031470985.1). Taxonomy (NCBI): domain Eukaryota; kingdom Viridiplantae; phylum Streptophyta; class Magnoliopsida; order Lamiales; family Lamiaceae; genus Agastache; species Agastache rugosa. The sequence goes on from CM062604.1 coordinate 16,280,558, forward strand.
AAGCGCAAACGTGGTGTAGACGAGTTAAATTGGTCAAAAAAGAGTATTTTATATGAGCTCCCATATTGGTCAAAATTATTGATGCATCACAATCTTGATGTCATGCATATAGAAAAAAATGTTTGTGACAATAAAATAGGGACATTGTTAAACGATCCAAATAAGTCCAAGGATACTACAAATGCACGTTTAGACTTGCAAGATCTAAACATTCGTAAGGAACTATGGTTGAGGAAGAGAAATGGAAAATTTGAAAAGCCTCATGCAAATTACACATTGAGTAAAGTAGATTGTGCAAGGTTTTGCGATTTTATAAAGTCAGTTCGTCTACTAGATGGATATGCATCCAACATCAGTCGTTGTGTGATGGGTTCTAACACACTAGGAGGAATGAAAACCCATGATTGCCATGTATTGCTCCAAAAAGTACTGCCAACGGCCATTCTTCCCTTCTTAGATAAGAAAATACGTTCTGCGCTAATTGAGGTTTCTCAATTCTTTCAAAAGTTGTGTGCTAAGACTTTATATTTTACTGAGCTTGAAGATATGAAGAAGGGGATTGTTATCTTATTGTGCAAACTTGAAAAGATTTTTCCATTGTTCACTATCATGGTTCATTTATGAGAGGCACTGATAATGCATTTCAAATAAGTATAAAATAGATCACAAAAATAAATTTTATAAATATGACAATAGTAACTACTCCCTCCGTCCCATTATTCTTGTCTTGTATTCCTTTTTGGGCTGTCCCGATATTCTTGTCCTGTTTCCATAAAAGGAAATATGCTTCTCTCACAAAAAGTTATGGGCTCCACCACTTTCTATCTTTTTACCCTTTAAACACCCTTCTCCTTAATACCCGTGCCCAAAAAAAATGAGACAAGAATAATGGGACGGAGGTAGTATTAATTTATGTGTCACTATCACAAAAATAAATCTTATAAATATGACAATAATAACTATTCATTTATGTGTGCATCTACCGAACAAGCATTGTTAGGAGGTCCGGTAAGTCAGAGATGGATGTTTGGTATTGAACGCCGTATGGGTACATATAAAGGATATGTTCATAATTTTGCACGTCCTGATGGCTCTATCTCTGAAGCATATATTGTTGATGAGACGATTACATTTTTGTCTCACTATTCACATAATACCGAGACAAGATTTACTCGTCTAGAAAGGAATTGGGATATATCTGCTCCAAAATACTCAATAGAGGTATTCAACAACAAGATTCGCCCATTAGGAGCACCTGCATTTGGACTTTTAAGGGATTGGCGCAATGTAGTGCAATGGTATATTCTCAATAATTGCGGAGATGAACTCGGTATTTATATCAAGTGAGTTATACACATGATTTTTAGATTTAAAATATGCAAGTTGTTTTTATCCTCCATGAAACTCACTTCTTTTTAATTGCAGTGAACACAAAGAAGTTTTGCGCTCTAGGAATATACGAGAAGAAGATTTTGATGCAATTCAAAAAAATAAATTTCCTACTTGGTTCAGACAAAAGGTAATCATATGACATATGAAGTTCTTTCTAATAACATATAACAAAATTGATTATAAATGATAATCACTAATTCATTTCATTTATTCTATTTTTTGTAGATGGCAGTTCTTAAAGTTAATAATGATCCGAAAATTAGCGACGATCTATATTCATTCTCACAATTTCCTGATGATCGCTACAAAAGTTGGTCTAGTTGCATTGTTAATGGCGTAAGATTTCGTTACAAAGAACGTGATGATAATTTCAAGACACAATGTAGTGGAGTTTGTACATGGGGTGGCGACGAGATTGATGATATCATATATTATGGTGTTTTACTTGAAATCATAGAGCTAGACTTTATCTACCAAAGAAAGGTGTTCATGTTCCGTTGCAAATGGTACAATACCGACTCAAGAGGGAGAAGAATATTAGTTGATAACAATTTGACATCGATTGATATCACATCTGAATGGTATAAAGACGAGCCATTTATTTTGGCCACACAAGCTTAACAGGTGTTTTATTTGAATGATTTATCTCAAGGCAAGAATTGGATGATTGTACAGAAAGTAAATCACCGTAACATTTTTGATATAGTTGAGCGTGATGTTGAAGATACTATGACCAATGATATATTCCAAGAGGATGATTCAAGTGAGTTGCCACATTTTCATCCAACAGAAGATGTAGTGGAAGCATGTTCATTGGTTAGAGAAGATATTGATCCAGTTGTTGTACCTGATGGCATGGTGACTAGATTACATAGTGGAGATATAAGTCTTAATGATCACGAAATAGATGATATTGAGGAAAATAGGGATGATGGAAGATTTTTTATCAATGATGAGTCTATTTTAGAATATGATGTCGATAAAGACTCAAATGACTCAAATAATAAGGATGATGATGTTGATGACGGTGATTTTGATAGTACATGATTCCAGGTAGGATATTTAATTTTATAAATAATATGCATTTATATTTTTTTTATCTAAACTTGTTATAATGATGCAGTTATTACACGGCTAGACAATGAGGATGATGTCTTGCTCCTAACAGACATTCCATATAGCTTATTGCTCGCTCCACCGCATAATGTTCTGGTTATTAGACTTTAAAATGTGTAATATTACAAGTTCATGTAATTTCTTAATGTTTATAAAAGTAGTTGACTAACTTATTTCTTTTCTTTTATCTGAAGATTTAAATGCATTGGTGGGATCACTATGGTTAGTAATTTCAAATAATTATTTTAATCATATTTATATTCTAAAATGTCTTTATTTATGTATAGGTCTATTTCCAATAGGATTGGATAAACAGCTTAAATGGAATCAAGAAGAAATTATCTTGTTCATGGGGATAACTTGTTGCCAAAGTGCTCAAAAGGAGTGAGAAGTGCTAAGGGTGTATTATATGTGAAATTTGATTTTGATAGTATTCTTTATACTTATGTTTCTCAATCATGTTTAATCTTATGTGTTTAAACTAATAACTGAAACTTGTCATTACAATTTTGAAGATTTTCGTAATTAGCATAGAGATATTGTTTAATTACTTTTATGTCATGTACTGATCACTTGTTTGTTAAATTACTCCCTATATTTGGTCAATTGTTAATGTAACATTTTGATGATTTCCAAGAACTGAGTTTTGTTTCTAATAATTAGTTATTTCTGAATCCTTTAAGAGGTATTTGTCATTTTACATTTTTAAGTCGAACAAATTTATTTAATTTTGCTTTTATAGAAGTGTGATATAATTTGCAATTTCACATAATCTTGTGTTCTCTAAATTAATAAAAAAAAATTGGAAACACATTTGAGAGAGAGCTAGGAGTGTGTGAAGATAATGTATAAACTTCTTTACTAATCATATTTTCTTTTTAATCAGTTGACATAAATATGAAATAATTTTCTATTTATTACGTGCAATTGTAATAGTTTTTTATTTTATTTCATGGTATTCAATAAGGCTAGAATGTTTCAAAAATATTAAATTAAGCCTAGAATTTTTTTTATTGCATTAATATTAAAATTTCAATAATTACATTAATGTTTAAAATCAATAAATTATTTTGAAAATAAAATTAAAATAAATAAAATTTATAGAATAATGGATGTCCAATATTCCACAATATAATAATAAAAATAATTTCACATTACCGCGTGCGCGCGGTCTCTTCTAAAAAAATCACTACAAAAAAAATCCCTCCATAGTTCAGATATATATAGAGATGAGAGAGAGCGGCAGTTTTATTTCTCGCTCGCACACCTTTCTCAATTCCCAAATAATTCTTATAACAAAACCTTTGTTACAGAAAATTGATGGCAAATTAATTTGCGATAGTTACTGAGGGTGTCGCTTGAGTTGTTGCAGTCTATGATAGTGAGGAACAGGTGGTTCTGCCTAGAAACCGTGACATGGTCGGCAGCGTCGAAGGTCTGCTAGATTTCATTTCGGAATAGCGAGGACGCATGGGTTCGTATAGAAGGTAATTCACCTCTTCTTTCTAATTTTTGTCTTTTTTTCTGGGTTTTTTCTTCTTCTTCTTCTTCTTCTTTGGGTTGAATTTAATTTGATGTGAATTTGCAGCCTAATAAGAGTAGAAGCTTAGGGAGATTCTTCTGGAGTATATATTTGCAGAATTTACATCCTAAATTCATGGAGTTGTTCATCAAGATAGCACCGCAGCATGTTTAATTTTGTTTCTTTATTTATATTTTTTAGTGGTGTTTGTGAAAATGCCTCAGTGAGTATTTTGTTCTTTTTGGTTTTTGTCTACCTATTGTGAATCCTTGTCAGACATTCTAATTTTATTCTTCGTTGTTTGGAAATGTGACAAACAAAGCTACAATGTTGAATTATTAGTGTTTTTCTTATTTTTTTCATATTAATATATTAAATATTCATAAATATCTTTCAGATTTTCCGATTTCCCCTGTTTTGGGTGAATATTGAGAATTTGAGTTGTATTATTCTGAAGGGAAAGAAGCAGTGAAGGCGACTACATCGTGGTGGTAAGTACCTCAGATTTCCGAATAACATATTTACTTATTTAATGTTTGTGTTGGGCTATGATCTGAAACTAAATTTGGTACTTTTCATTTCATGTGGCAGTGTATTTATAACATAGTTCCACAACGCATTTTAGAGCCATCATGTGATACTATTGTGAATCATAAACGAGGTCCGTTATTGCATCAGATGCCTATGTATGAGGAGATTTGCTAGACGTTTTCTAAAATGCTCTCTTGGTGCAGAATCATGGTGTAATATTTCCTTCTACTCAATAAAGCTAAGCTCTGTTACGTGTTATTTTGTCGTGTCTTCATAACTTGTTTGTTGTTTTCTAAACCAGTCTATGGATAAACTATTATCCAGCAAGTGGGGGAATAATGAACTCATCCAAAAAGCTCTACGCTTTCGTGAGGTAATTCCGAACAACTAAAACTGGCTATGAAGATTTTCTTCTCTTTATTCTTTTTTGTTTTTTGCTTCAAAAATATTGTATTTTACAGGGTTAGTAAAACAATGGGTTACCTTATGACTAAACACTTGCATATGATGTGAGCTCTGTTGTGGAGTATTATAAAAAGTGTACTATTAAAGAAACATTAGCTTGCTCAGCTAATTTGAAGCGTCTGAGCTCCATAAGTAAACACAAGATTAAAGAAGTGGTGGAAGTGATTATCATAGAAATAGGGCTTCAAGATTGTAGTCATTGGCAGATTGTATCCAGCGGCACGTGTAATTTGGATATACTTGAGAAAACTGACACATATTGGTATGATTCTTTATTGTGAACTTAATTTTAACGAATCCATTGCTTGGTTACTTTTATTTATTACAACTATTATTCTTTAATTTTCAACCTAACATGTGAGTGAATAGCCTATTTTGTCATACTTTTCTATGGTTTTGACAGGTATATACACGAGTTTCATTCAACATCTGAATATTTGCAAACTTTTAATGTGGTAATATATTTCAATCTTAAATTAGCTCTGAAGGTGTGGCCGTTGATATTTTAATCTCCTACATATTGCAACTCAGAAATTATTTATGACAGATCTTGATATAAGTTTACTTTGTTTCAATCTTTAGTACATATATAACTGCATAAATAGTTCTTTTTGTTGATTATGGATTACTATTTTATTTTTGAGCATTTTACATTTGTTAGTTTGCAAGCACTGATGAATTGCTATATATCTTTCAAAGCTCACTAGGTCCATGCTGAGATCCTGAAATTATTAAAGAATTTCTTTACTTGTTATCTTTAGAGGTAATGTTTATATTCTTGAGTCAATAATTGAGATTTCAGTTGCAAAATATTTCTCTTGTGAATTCTTAAAGAGCGGCCATTGTTTTTATATTGCAGGTTAGGAGCCAAGACATTTTTGGATTGTCTGTTAGCAACAAATCTCAAGAGACAACATGGAATTACTTGAAAGGCATGGGAGGTGTTAGATTGATTGTATAGTTCTTTAGACATTTAGGGCTCGTTTGGTAGGCATGTTAGGATATAGTAAGATAGTTTAAGGCAAGATATGTATCGTAGATAAAGTAAGATTGATATTGTATCTTTGTGTTTGGTAGATAAGATATGTAACGTAGATATGATAGTTGGGTTGTTTGGTATCCTAATTTAAATTCAAGATTAGATAGGAAATGACAATTTTATTCCTCATATAAATTAATGATTTCTCTCACTTCTCTCTCCACAATATCTCTCCTCTCTCTCTATTCAATTATATTCTACCTCTCTCTCTCCTCTGCAATTCTCTCTTCTCTCATCCTACCACCTACCACCACCACTCTGCAACCCACAACCATGAACCATCTCTCTCTCTATCTCTCTTCTTCCTCACCTGCTCTCTCTCTCTCTCTTTCTCCCCTCTCACTCTCTCTCTTTCTCTCACTCTTTCTCCCCTCTCTCGGCCACCGCCACCACCTCCATCTCCCCAATCTCCTCTCCCTGCCGCCGCCTCCTTCTTCCGCCGACGGAACTGTTGCAGTTTTGTTGCAGTTTTGCAGAAGGAAAGAGATGGAAGAGAGAGATGAGAGAGGAGAAGTGAAGGGTGTTTTTGTCTTTTTATTTCTAATCTTATGCACTGTTGCATAGCAATCTGACCAGAATGGTGAGATGTGTTTTATAAAGATGAACAGTAAAATAGCAACGGGTATGGATTAATATCGGGCTGTCTAGTTTACGTATCTTGGCTACCAAACAGCCATATTATCCAAGATATGTTAGCAATCTTCGCTAATATGGCCTATCAAACATGGCCTTAAAGTTGTAGTTAGTACACATACATTGTCTACTTGTACGTTTTAATGAATATTTGAAGTAATTTTTCTTATATTTAATTTGTTGTGTGTGTTCGTCAATTTATGGTTCTATAAATTAGTTGTAATAAAACTACAAATATCCTGGAAAAAAAATACAAATTAATCTCCACACATAATTTATGTTTTACCCACACTTTAAATTATTTATATCCACAAATAAAATTATTTTTCCTAATTTACAATTACCAAAAAATTAATTACCCACACTTACACTATAGTATTTACCCACTCATATAAAATCTCCATGTGTCAATATTGGATGCCACATTGTCCTCCATGTCATTTCCACCTCATCATTACATTATAGCAGAATTATGTTTACCCACACACAAGACACACATTTAGTGACATATGTATGTGTAGGTAATAATTGATGATTTATCCACATATTTATGTATGTGTAGGTAAAACTCTATCTCTACATAAAAAGACTATGTGTCAATAGGGACACATATTGACATTTGCATGATGTGTGGGTTAAAGACTATTCACACACATAAGTATGTTTTTAACCACACATGCATGTGCGGGTGAAACCCTTAATTTCTTGTAGCGCCTCTGATGGTCCCAAGACGGATACCTTGGTGTAGATGGGGGGTGAATACACCAATGTTTAAAAACTTTTCCAATTAAAACTCTTTTGAGTGAGCTGGCTGTGTTCGATCCAGCTGGAAGACAGCTTGATCGACACAGCTGGCTGTGTGCGGAATGTGGTGGGATTTTGGAAAGTCCGTCTGTTGCTTCAAATATATTGCAAAGCTTAGTTTCTCTTTTCAGTTAATCAGTTTATGCAGCTTGAAATAATGCTTATGAAGGGTTAGCTGGATGCATAAATAAACATGAAAGAACAAAGCAACTTAACGTGGTTCGGAGAAACTACTCCTACGTCCACGACCAGAAACCTCTGGTAATCCACTAAGGATACCACTGACTTTTCGCGCAGTCAGCAAGCGCTGCAGCTTGGTTCCTCAAGCTGGATACAAGTTTACGCGTACTGTATCGAAACGTAACCAGACTGTTTACGGGCACAGCTGAAGCCTAACCTGTAGTTTACGGGTACTACAGAACCAACACTCGAATTACGCGCTTCGAGCAGGCGTACCTTTACCTAACCTTTTCTGGGTTTGGGTTTGGGGGGTTTTCCAACTATGAACGAGTTCTTACAATGAAGAACTTTGAGTATGATGAACTCGTTCAAACTAGGCTTAAGATGGGAAGGATTATATGCCTAGATACTTGTGGGAGAGAGCTTCAGCAGCCTGAGAATAAATAATCACTCATAAGTATGAAGGCTGCTGGATCTTTGAAGCTTTTCTGAGAGATCTCTTGATCTTTGGTTAGACTTCCTTCAATGAAGTATGTTGATCTCTCTTGAATATATTCTCTCGTCACTCCTCTTTTTCTAATGATGAAGAAGACTTCTATTTATAGGGAGAGATTAGAACTAGCCGTTGGAAAGAGCCGTTCTGAATCTCTACCTAACTTCTGACAGGATTGACTTGTCTTCTTCCTTGATTTCCTCGTAAAGCAATCCTAGGTTTGACTTCTAGGTGCTGAGGTGTCGAGTTCCTGATGGTCCAGATCAGATCTGACTTTATCTCAAGTTCACTTCGACTCTGCTGTGCTGGTGACTCTGAGCTGTCTTGAACTCTGCTGGATCATTGACGCTGAGCTGAGTCTTGAACTCTGCTGGGTCTTGACGTAGAGCTGAGTTGTCACACGAGCTGGGTCTTTCCTACAGCTGTGTCTGGAAGAACTTTATCGTCTTGAATCTGGATAACGTTACTTATCACTCGACTTGGCTTACCCTGCTGTGTACTCAGCTGGGTCTTCTGCTGTCTTCAGCGATTCCACCTGAACTTAGAAACTCTATAAGCTCAAACAGGTGAGCTGGAAAAACGCTTGGGTTTGAGCAAACATCTACTTGGTTGGGGTCAGCTGGGTTTTGGTATCACTTCAAAACTCTATTAATTTTCCCAACAATTTCCCCCTTTTTGATGATGCCAAAACCCCAAGTTGGAAAAACAAAAAAATTGCTTCCCCCTTAACAGGAAACGGGGTTTCAACGAATTAAATAATCACAGCAGGTAAACATATTCAGAGCCTGGACAAAGAGAGATTGTCTTCAGGTTGATTTTGATAAAATGAACTTTTCATTAATAGGAAGAATTTTTACAATTATCTAAATACAAAAGTTCAAAAATAAAATTCCCAGTTGGCTGGGTCTTCAGCTTTGCTGCTTCCTTTGTTCATCAATCTGATGGTCAGTCTTTAGACCATATCTATTGAAGATGAACTCTTCCAGCTCCTTCCATTCAGCTTGATTCTTCGATTTTGAAATTCCTCTTTCACAAGCCCAGTGATTAATTTCTTTGATGATTTGGGCCTTGTCAGGAAGGTTCATTCCAGCTAGAAATGGAGGCTTTAGCTGTTTGACTTTTGGAGCCTTCAGCTGGATGTTGTTACTCTTGACATAGAGGGCAATTGATCTTGCCATCATTGGATCTGTCTCATGAAGTTCGAGGAAATAGTCTTGGAAAGCAGCTTCTGGATCCATGCCTTTGAACTGATTCAAGTAGTAGAATTCTTTGATGAATTCTGATTTGCATCTTTCCCAGTTTTCATTGATATCATCTGGGTTCTTCTTGTCAGCTGATGCTGCTTGGATTTGTTTCTTCTTGGCTTGTCTGTAGCTCTGCATTTTCTTCTTCTGCTTTTTCTCAGCAGGCTTGAGCGATTCAGCTTTCTTCTTAATGATCTTATCCAGCTCTTGCATTTCTTTTCTTTGCTCGTTGTGGAAGTTACACAGCCAATGATAGTCTTTGTATTCTTCAGGCTTGTGTCCACATGCTTTGGCAAGAGCAACCATTTTCTCTCTCCATGTCTCTTTGACTGCTTTGGCTGGAGCAGTTGGCTCTGTCTCTTCTTCATCCAGCTCTTTGGCAAAATCGTTGATTTCCCTCTGAATTTGCTGCACAGGTTCCCCCTTGGCTGCAGCTTCCCTCTCACTTGTTTTTCCAGCTTCATTCTGATCTTCTCCCTTTTTGGCATTATCAACAAGGGAGGCAGAGAGGTTGGCAACTGTTGCGCTGAGCTTGGAGAGAATACCTTCAACATCAGCGATCTTGACTGAGTTGTCAGCTGTGACGAGATTCAGCTGGGCATTCTTCTTTCCGGCTACCGAGCATCCGGATCTTTATATAAGTTGAAGAGTTGGCGGATGTCGGCTTGTTGGAGAGAGTGGTCTTTTTAGAGCTAGTCGGCTTGAAAGATTTGCAATGTCGTCAACCCGGTGGAGCTTGAAGGTTTGAGATGATCTCAGGGACTCTCTTCTCTAGATGAATTGACTGATCAATTTGTTGAGAAACAAGAGATTGCCTGAGATCTTGACTGGTGCTTTCCTGCAGATTCAGAGCGAATCTATGAACGTCGTCAATGGACAGTCCATTGCTATGGACTTGCGACTCTATAGCTGTGATGCGCAGAAGGGTATCAACATTTGATTTGAGTCTATCCTGAAAAAAGGATTTCCTCGACTTGTTTGGCAATCTCGTCCTTCATTGCATCAGAGAGCTCAACAGGATCCGTCTGGGTTCCGGATTCGACTTGGCTGGGTTTTACTGCCTCGATCTCGACCAGTGAGCGAGTGTCATCGGCAATTGGACTCTGTGGGGCAGCTTCCTCTGGTTCAGTTGATGCAACAGCTGGTTCTTCAATGATCATTACCTCAGCTGTTTCATCAGGTACAGCTTCCTTGGTAAACTCAGCTGAGACTTCTTTAGAATTGTCAGCTCCAGAATGTGTCTCCCATCCCGCTGCTATAAGAAGCTTGTTGGCAGATTCCCAGACTTCAGCTGGGTGCGGCTTGGGGTATTGCTGAGACACTTCTATAATTCCTCTGATGAGATCATTCTGGTGTAAGTATGCATCCTCCAAGCTTCCAAAGCCAAACGTGTGCTGGAGGCGTGCTTCATCCGTCTTCAATTTCTCAAAGGAGAAAGTCTCTATCAGCTGCTCATTCTGGTACCAAGTTGCCATCTTGGTGGCCAGATAGAACTTGAGATCTCCAACTTTGACGAGGGCAATGGGCAGGTGCGCCAGAATCGGATGCTGAGTTAGAACACTCTTGATCCCTGCAATGCGCAAGTCCTCGTACATGGCTTCTATAAAGGCTGAGCCAGTAGAGTTGAGTGAAGGAGAGGCAGAAGAATCACTCTCCTCTGATTCTGTGGAGATTTGAGGAGCAGGTTCAAAAGGGTTCACAATTGGCTGTGAAGAAGTATCAGCCAACTGCGTGGGAATTTGAGCTTTGGGTGATGGCTGTTTTGGGGGTGAGCTGGGATTCGTGGAAGAGGGTTCAGCATGGGTGTCAGCTGGCTGTGAAGGAGCTTCAGCCAGTTGAATATCTTCCTGCTCTCTTGCAGGAGATGGCTCTTTGGTTGGAGAGCTGGGTGGAGGGGAAGGCTGTTTCGACGGAGAGCTGTGAGGAGGTGAGGGTGGGGTTGAGCTTCTTGGATTATCCGGCTCGTCCTACGAGAAGTGGATGACAATCCATCATTCAATCCCATCTCGGCCGGGATGTTTGATCCGTATTGATCGAAGGCCGACACTTGTTGTGGGAGAGAATCACCATAGCTTGACTTGGAATGACAGCTGGTTTCTTTTCTTCTCGAAATTTGGACCTCCAATTTGGTTTAGGGTCAGTTGCCTTCCTCTTTCTTTGTTTCTTCTCAGCTGGAACTTCTGCCTCTGTTCCTTCCAGCTGCTTCTTGCTTTTACTCACAGCAGGCTGCTTCTTCAGAAGATCATTGACTTGACTTATTCTTTGGAAAAGAATCTTCGTTTCTGGAAACGGTTCTGAATCAGCCCACTTTACTGTGTGCCCTTTCACTGCTTGCTCTATCAAGAAAGAAATTTTGGAGCGAGAGATACGGTGGCTGCGAAGGCTGAAAACGTCGTCCTGGTGGAGTTGAACTTTATCTTCTCTGACTCCTTGACCAGTCGGTTGAGTAAGAAATCAAACCAGTTGACGTTTGCGCCTTTGATCATGGCAATCATCGGCTTGAGTTTTGGAATGCTGATCTCTCCTTGAGATCCAGCTATCCCTAAGATGCATTTTTGTGTAATATCCAGCAGCAGCCTGTACTTTGGCTTGAGCAGGAGCTTTGACATGCTTGCTCTGTACGGCTCTGGGGAGATAAGCATCTCTCTGCTGAGGAATTCATCCACTTCTTCACGGCTGTAATCATCTGGGATGAATCCTCCTTCTCTGGGAAGGTTGAACACCTTTCGTAGCATCTTATTGAGTTTGATGGTGACGGTTGCTGTATCAAACTTTCCGTCTTCGCCTTTGACGCTCATGTCAAATGAAGATGAGTAGAAGCCGTCTTCGTCAATAATGTTGAGGTAGAAAAGTGCGGCATCTCTCTTTAGCAAAAGCTTGGGCATGGGGGTTGCCCACAGCAGGAGACCGGAGTCTGCAACTAGATCCACCATCTCTTTTAACTCTGAAATATGGAGGTTGGAGGTTGACAGAACACTCTCAAATGATAGCTTTGTCATTAGAGCTTCAAACTGGTTCATCCCTGCGGTTGATTTCTTGGGCGCCATTTCTGCAACTTGGTGAATTTGATTGTGCGAAGAACTTGCAGAGAATAGATGAAGATTTTGAATCTTTGAAATTTACAGAGATAAAGATGAAGGAAGAAAGAATTTGCGTATCTTTTCCATATATATCAACTGCCATAGGGTCAACGGTTGAGATTGAATCTGTTGAAATTCTGATCAACGGCTGGGAGAGATTCACTCATCACGTTTTGCTGACGTGTTTTCGGCGAGTGTATTTCAACCACGCGTGAGGCATTTCAAACGTTTGACGTTCTGCCTCGATCCTGCCGTGCTACAGTACTATGCAGACTTTATAATTAATGCGATGAGAAAGGAAACTTATCAAACAATTTAACTAAGGAATGTCTGTCCGCTTAACATATGAATTCAAAATAATTGGACTTTATATAGCATATTCCTCAGAGCAATTATTGCATGAGACGCAAACCGGTCAGCTTGGACACAGTATCCAGCTGATATCACAGCGGTCTTCTCCTTTGCTTGATTGACAGTTTTCCTCAGCTGAGTATTTGAAGATTTTGCTTGAATTTTAGTCAGCTGAGTTCCCTTTAGCTCTTCGACTAATGTCCAGCTGAGTTTGTTCCCCCTCTGCTGGATGGTTTTTCTTCACCCGGAATGAGCAGTCCAAATAATTCACACATCATCTTGACTTGGATTTCAGCAGTTTGTGCTTTTGTGTGAATTTTCCCAACAATGGATTCCTTCAGATGTTGAGAAGTCTCTTGGATGCTTTCTAAGTTGTCAGCTGGATTAGAGAATTATCTTGATTTTACCACTGGATCAGGTTTCTCTTGGTGAAGACTCATTGAATCTTCTTGATGAGTGCATCCTGCTGGGTATTCTACTTGAATTTGCACTCTTTCCAGCTACGTAGAGTTCCCCCTTGATTTGATAGTAGGTGGCTTTTTCTTCAGCTGCATCCTACATCAGTTCATTTCTTTGATGAGATCTCAGTTTGTATAGCAAGTAGACAGCTGTCCCAAATTCAGCTGATTCAAATGCTGCTTCTCTAATCATCTCTTGAGACCAATGTACTCAGCTGTATGACTGGCTGAATCTTCAGTTTTGTATCCAGCTATCTTTATTTCACAGCTGGTCCCAGTCAGCTAGCTGGGTTTCTTTATTTTCTTCATCGGTTGATTCAATAAGATGTTTCAGACATCTTAATCAGAGCAATCATCCTCATCTGAGTCGGAGAAGGAGATTTGATCATCATCCATTTCGCTCGATTCGATCCTTTTATCCTCTCTCCGGGAGGATGACTCAGCTGGGTTGCTCTTTGGGTAGAGTTGCTTGTCGTGATGAACCTTCACGATATTCTTGTACTTTTCCTTGCTTTGTTCCAGCTGATTAATGCTTCGTACAAGCATGGCAACTTCTTTGTTCAAATCTTCTTTGCTCATAAATGCCGAGCTCTTTGTTGGTCCTTCCAAGTGAGTGATTGAGCTTCTTTTCTCGGCTTGATCCTCGGCTACTTGCTTCATTCATTTGGTGGATGAATCTGCGCTTGTGATCCCCGGATCAAATTCGTTGGCCTTCAAGATGGAGAACAATTTTTCCGTCTCCATGCCGCCAAGATCGGTTACGCTTTGGTGAACCACTTTGTGTGTACACCATTCGAGAGAGAGGCTGAAAGAACTTTCAAGTTCTTGTCTCGAACTGTATATTTTCCAGTTCGGATTGTCTCGATCTCGATGACGAGGTTGGAGAATCTGAGCTCCATTTGATCGATGGACTCATAGGGGAGTTGCTTGAAATTGTCAAATTTCTGGCATGCAACTGAGAATTTGTTCTCTTGAATTTCCTCTGAGCCTTCACACAGCTTGGCTAGAGTGTCCCACATCTCCTTAGCTGTCTCACAATTGATGATCTTGCTGAGATAAGCGTTCGTCACTGTTGAGGAGATGACGTTGCGAGCGTAGCTGTCCAATCCAGCTTGTCTTCTTTCTTCTGGAGAGTACTCCCTTTTGGGCTTCACAACTTGCCGGAGTACTGGTTCAGCTCCAGGTAAGGTTTCTGCTTGTCTTTCTGATTTCATGATGATAATGGGTCCGTCAGTGATAACATCCCACATCATGTCGTGATGCGCACTCAGAAAGCTTTTGAGTCGGAACTTCCAGATCTGATAATCATCGACAGAGAATGTCGGAAGATTCCTGCACAGGGAAGATTCCATGACAGTATGCAATATAATGATTTAAAAAAAACTTTGAAGGATCTGCTCAGGTGACCACTATCAGCAAAGAGGCTGACTTGACACAGAAAAAGTGATCTTTTGAACCACTGCTCTGATACCAATTGATGGTCCCAAGACGGATACCTTGGTGTAGAGGGGGGGTGAATACACCAAGGTTTAAAAACTTTTCCAATTAAAACTCTTTTGAGTGAAATTTGTTGTGTTCGATCCAGCTGGAAGACAGCTTGATCGACACAGCTGGCTGTGTGCGGAATGTGGTGGGATTTTGGAAAGTCCGTCTGTTGCTTCAAATATATTGCAAAGCTTAGTTTCTCTTTTCAGTTAATCAGTTTATGCAGCTTGAAATAATGCTTATGAAGGGTTAGCTGGATGCATAAATAAACATGAAAGAACAAAGCAACTTAACGTGGTTCGGAGAAACTACTCCTACGTCCACGACCGAAACCTCTCGGTAATCCACTAAGGATACCAACGACTTTTCGCGCGATCGGCAAGCGTTGCCTTGGTTCCTCAAGCCGGATACAAGTTTACGCGTCTTGTATCGAAACGTAACCGGACTATTTACGGGCACAGCTGAAGCCTAACCTGTAGTTTACGGGTACTACAGAACCAACACTCGAATTACGCGCTTCGAGCAGGCGTACCTTTACCTAACCTTTTCTGGGTTTGGGTTTGGGGGGTTTTCCAACTATGAACGAGTTCTTACAATGAAGAACTTTGAGTATGATGAACTCGTTCAAACTAGGCTTAAGATGGAAAGGATTATATGCCTAGATACTTGTGGGAGAGAGCTTGACGGCACGAGAATAAATAATCACTCATAAGTATGAAGGCTGCTGGATCTTTGAAGCTTTTCTGAGAGATCTCTTGATCTTTGGTTAGACTTCCTTCAATGAAGTATGTTGATCTCTCTTGAATATATTCTCTCGTCACTCCTCTTTTTCTAATGATGAAGAAGACTTCTATTTATAGGGAGAGATTAGAACTAGCCGTTGGAAAGAGCCGTTCTGAATCTCTACCTAACTTCTGACAAGATTGACTTGTCTTCTTCCTTGATTTCCTCGTAAAGCAATCCTAGGTTTGACTTCTAGGTGCTGAGGTGTCGAGTTCCTGATGGTCCAGATCAGATCTGACTTTATCTCAAGTTCACTTCGACTCTGCTGTGCTGGTGACTCTGAGCTGTCTTGAACTCTGCTGGATCATTGACGCTGAGCTGAGTCTTGAACTCTGCTGGGTCTTGACGTAGAGCTGAGTTGTCACACGAGCTGGGTCTTTCCTACAGCTGTGTCTGGAAGAACTTTATCGTCTTGAATCTGGATAACGTTACTTATCACTCGACTTGGCTTACCCTGCTGTGTACTCAGCTGGGTCTTCTGCTGTCTTCAGCGATTCCACCTGAACTTAGAAACTCTATAAGCTCAAACAGGTGAGCTGGAAAAACGCTTGGGTTTGAGCAAACATCTACTTGGTTGGGGTCAGCTGGGTTTTGGTATCACTTCAAAACTCTATTAATTTTCCCAACAGCCTCTAACGGATGATTAACACCGTTAACAATTTTTGAGAAAATACCAATAAGAAAAGAAAGAAGAAAATAAAATATTAAGAAAAAGTAATAGTTGTAATCCATAAAAGTGTAAGTCTTAAATAGTGGTCGACTCGATTAAATAGTGGTCGACTCGATTAATTGCCCAATATTTATTTATTGAGGCGTTTATCGTACATTTTTATATATGGGACTATGGTTGTACATTTTTATTCTCTCTTTTGAAAGGGTTGTACATTGTTTTTCTTTGTTAGGGATTAATTATATCAGCGCAACTTAACTTTAATAGCTTGCCTACAAAGTATACAAAACAGACGACCTATATATTAATAGTAATTTTTTGCATCGAGTCTTTTGACTTTCTGCTTGACCATGACATAAATTGATGAACGCAAACGTTGTGGGATTTCACAACATCATAACACTAACAGATCTAGAGAGAGAGAGAGAGAGGTTGTTAATCTGTCGATTTAGTTTGTTGTAGTAGAATGACTAACAATAGAGTTGTAAGTTGCCTGAGGGAAGTAAGGCCACCCGTGACCAATCATGCGCCAAACATATGGGGTGATACTTTCTCCAACACTTCTTTTGACCACCAGGTATTTTATTTATATATTTTATTAATTTATTCATGAATTCATGTAATTATTAATTAGAATCTATATTTTCATGCACGTAAAATTCTATCAAATTAATCAAATTTGTGTTGACCATGCATGCAGAAACAACAAAAGTACGCAGAAGCAATAGAAGCACTGAAGCAAGAAGCAAGAGGCATGTTAATGGCTGCCACAACGCCTCTCAAACAAATGATATTAATCGACACTCTCGAGCGCTTGGGATTGGCCTATCATTTTGAGACAGAAATCGAACAAATACTGATCAACATTAATGCACAAGACGACGACGTTCTTCAAGACTACGATTTATTCACCACAGCACTTCGATTCCGTTTGCTCAGACAGCATCAACACCACATTTCTTGCGGTTCGTCTGTTTCCTATAGCTACTACTTTTGCTTCATTATAAATAAGTTAATTTCACATGTTTCATTAATTAATTAATTTTCAGGAATTAATTAAGCAGATGTGTTTGACAAATTCGTGGATGAAGGCGGTAAGTTTGAAGAAGCCCTCAGCAAAGACGGTGAGGGACTATTGAGCTTGTATGAAGCAGCTCATGTTGTATTTCGCGACGAAAAGATATTACAAGAAGCTGCGAATTTCGCAAGGCATTACTTGAAGAAACGTATGGAAGCTGCAGAGTTAGGGTTAGAATCTCCCCTTAAAGAGAAAGTGAAGCGAGCTTTGGAGCATCCTCTTCATAGGGATTTTCCCATAGTCTATGCACGCCTTTTCATCTCTATCTACGAAAAGGATCCATCTAGAGATGAACTACTTCTCAAACTAGCAAAGTTTAACTTTAATTTTTTGCAGAACTTGTACAAGAAAGAGCTCTCCCAACTCTCCAGGTAATTGATAACAATTTTTTAATCACAAAAACTGTGCGACATGTGCATGTTGCACAAGCCAATCGCATCTCAGGCACGTGCATCTCATGCACCAAAAAAGAAGGGTTCAATTCGGCTCATGAATTAGACATGTATATATATATATATATGGTCATATAGGAACACATCTTTATATAATAAATAGAAATTAAATTATTAAAAGTGCATTAAAAGTTTGTGTAGTAAGTTATTGTAGTTTCTGCATTAAAGGCATTTTGTATATTATGCGATGTGATAAATTGCATAGTTCTTACGTTCTTATATAAATATAATGTGTTCCTATCAGATCCTAACCCTATGTGTGTGTGTGTGTGTATATATATATATATAGGGAAAGGATCATATAACCCTATGTGTGTGTGTGTGTATATATATATATAGGGAAATGATCATATAGGAACTCATCTTTATATGAGTCTGTAGGAACCATGCATTTTTATCACACCGGTTAATGCTCAAATTGCATTATTTTAATACACAAACATATGTTAATGAAAATTGAACCGTTGATCTTTTATATGTATTGTCGATATTTAATTGGTGCATTAAATTATTGCAGGTTGTGTATTAAAAATGTATTATATATTTGTACATTAATTTACTGCAATTTGTCATTTGTCATATTTGTGCATTAAAGTACTGTATTTTGTACATTTTCGAAGTGATAAAAATATATGGTTCTACGGACTTATATAAAGATGAGTTCCTACCAGATCATATATATATATATATATATATATATATATATATATATTCAAGAAATACTAGTATATATATTCAATATAAATATAAATTCATATATCTTTTTGATATTTTTTTTTTCTTTTTCCAAATTAAAGGTGGTGGAACAAATTAGATCTAAAATCAAAATTACCATAGCAAGAGATCGTGTGGTGGAGGCGTATGTTTGGGGTGTAGGATACCATTACGAACCTCAATACTCTTATGTACGAATTGGACTTACCAAAGGCATACAAATTATTGGAATTATGGATGATACATATGATAACTATGCTACAGTTAAGGAAGCTCAACTTTTTACAGAAGTTTTAGATAGGTATGCGATATTAATTATCTCTCTCTCTCAAATTCTTAATTAGCTTGGTCCTTTATTATTAATTTTGTTGTACATGAATCATATAGTTGGCCCAAAAGTCCCATTTAGTCTCCAATTACTTCAACTCGATTTATTTAAGAATTGATGGCGAAATAATGTAAAGATTATCCGTAAACAACGTAAAAGTAAGAAATTTGTACCACATGTTGAAATTATAAGCAAACATTAAAAATATATAGGTCTAACTGGAGATATATTTAAAGATTTAGGGCTCTAAATTTAAATTAATATTGATTAGATAGGTTACCATACTTTAATTGAGGAGGCAATTATCATTCTTTATATAAACATATAAGAGAAAATATAGGATTATAGCATTTTCAGGGAGAAAAAAATACTAATAATAGCACCAATTTTTAAAAAGATAAATAATAGCACTTTTGGACATTTTTGCCCCTAATTCTTTTATCTCAATCTATTATCATCTTTTTATTTATTTATACGTATCTTCTTCATTTTTTTCATACATGGCGACCATCTTTCCGCCGCCGGCGTGAATTTTAAAGTCGTCATCACCGACTCACATGGCCTAGTCGTCGTCGTCTCCTTTTCAGCGACCTCCTTTCTTGTGTGTGAAATCACATATTAAAATTCGTGAATTCACATATTAGAATTTGTGAATTTGTCAATTCTCGAATTAATATTTTAAATTTGAAGAAGATATAGCGTGAAATCACAAATTTAAATTTGTGAATCATAAATTAAAATTTGAGAATTCACAAATTTGAATTTGAGAATTCACAAATCTTAATTCGTGAATTCTCAAATTCTAATTCGTAAATTCACGCATAATACCATCTCTCCCAACATATAAACTAGCTCGTGTTGCAAATATACCCCTAATCATGCATTAGGTCAATTTCTGCATAAATTACACGATCAAAATATTGATCGTGTAATTGGCTAAATTTAAGCATAAATTATATGACTACAAGATCAGTGTATTTTGTAAGATTACACGATTATATATTGGGTATTAAATTTTGCAGGTGGAATAAGGATGAAGCTGATCAACTTCCTGATTACATGAAAATTGTTTATCATTTTATTTTAAGTACATGCGAAGATTATGAACGTGATGCACTCAAACTTGGAAAAAGCTTCTCAGCTTCTTATCTGAAAGAAACGGTAAGGGCATATGTATATTTATGAGAGAATGCATGTTTTAATACCAAAGAATAAAACATAGAAGTTATTCACACACATTCATAAGAGTAGGAGTTTTTCATACCAAAATCAGTAAAAAGACTAACATATCCCTAACTTATCCTTTTTGTCTTTTTTTTCATTTTTTTAGTCATCATCTTCATCAACAAATAAAAAAAATAAATAATAAAAAACTAAAAACTAAACTACATTCAATTCGTCGTCAATCACAACCCCTACAACAACATTCATTCAATGTTTTGTAAGAGAGGTTGTTTACTCTCATTAATATCACAACAACAACTAAATACATTACATTTGGGACAAGAAGGAAGAAAAAAAAGATTGAAGAAAAAACATGCGATTTTTTTACAAATGGGTCTCTCAAAATCCTTGTAAAAATCACAAGATTATTCGAAAAAGAGGAGTTGAAGTGCAAATAGGACCGCCGATAAGTGTTTCTGGGTTCATAAAGAAGGTATGAAGCTATATTTAACCCGCAAATTTTTTTTTTTCGCGAGTTCTACACCACACGGTCATGCACACGGTAGTTCACACGGTGGCTACCACCGTGCACACGGTGGTGGCCTGCACCGTGTGTATAAGAACACAATTAATTTTGCATTAAATGCATGACAAATCACTAATTTACGTATTATTGAGTGCGTATGAACGATTATTATGAACAAATATGTCTATTTGTATCATTATAGGATTGCATGAACGAAATCCATTATGTATTGTGTATAATTCTTAGATTAGGAAGATATATGTAATATACTTTGACATCTTGTTATTGAGAAAGTACCTCTTACACTAGTGAATTACACAAATGTTATATGTATGCGTTCGATTGAGGTGTTAAGTGGCTATAAATGTTGAAATAAGCTATTAGAGAATCGTTAAACATCTAAATCGATAACACGTGGAAAGATAAGAGGCCTAAATGAAATGTTCTTGTGCACACGGTGCAGGCCACCACCGTGTGCACGGTGGTAGCCACCGTGTGAACAACCGTGTGGTGCGACCGTGTGAACAATTAGGCCTCTTGATTGTTCACACGATCGCACCACACAGTGGTAGCCACCGTGTGAACAATTACACCTCTTGATTGTTCACAGGATCGCACCACACGGTGGTTCACACAGTGGTAGCCACCATGTGAAAGGTTGCTACCACCGTGTGGTGCTACCGTGTGAACAATTAGGTCTCTTCCGATCGATTTCCGCTCATGGTGCCGTCGAGGGTTGGTTCACACGGTGGTGGCGTAGGGTTGAGACAGAGAGACGAGTTTGAGAGAGAGAGACAAGTTTGAAGAGAGAGAAAGAGAGACAAGTTTTGTTTTAGTTGTTTTTTTTATTTGTTTTAACCTTTATTTGTTTAATAAGGGTAGTTTAGTCTTTTTACTGATTTTGGTATGAAAAACTCCTACTCTTATAAATGAGTGTGAATAACTTCTGTCTTTTATTGTGTGGTATTTAAAAAGAGTTGGCCCTATATTTATTTATCATCTAATCCATCTTAAAGAATTAATTAATTAATTATTCTAAAAAGTAAAAAATATCTTTATTATTTTTTTCAAGTGTTTCAACAATGGTTTTCAAATTAACATATATTTTCTTACATGCATGATAACACACACACTCACACTCACACTCACACTTACACGCGTATAAATTAATTAAATTTTGTGGATCATGATTAATTAGGTGCAACAACTTGCAAGGGCTTACAACCAAGAGCTAAAGTGGATTATGGAGAGAGAATTGCCTTCTTTCCAAGACTACCTTAAGAATTCAGAGGTGACCAGTTGCATTTTTATTATGTTCGCTTCTATTATCCCAGGTTTGAAATCTGTCACTCAACAAACAATAGAATGGCTGAAAACTGAGCCTAAACTCGCAATTTCAACTGGAATGATTGGTCGATATTGGGATGACATTGGCTCTCATAAAGTAAGTTTATCCATCATTTTTCGAGATTGTTGGTGCGGTCCATCCTATTTTCAATTTTTTTATTAATTAATATTTATTTAACATTAATGGAACTTGATAAACTCTAACTAAATAGAGATTAATAAACTCAGATATTTTATATATCATTATTAGATTAGGGATTTCAGATCTGGAAAGTGAATTGGGGAAGAAGAAAACTAAATATCTTCATATATTTTCCACACAAAAGATCATACGTACAAAGAAAGGAAACCCTATTTATAGCAACAAAGGGCTGACAAATCAGCAACAACTAAAGACGTAAAAAGGAAAAGAACGCTTTCAATAAAGGAATAATGAAGAATAATGAAATGCTTCTCATATTCGTAATACTCCCCCTCAAGATGGGAGGAAGATACTACGAAATTCCATCTTGGACAGGATGTTCTTGAGCGTAGGAGAAGTCAAAGGTTTGGTGAAGACGTCGGCCAGCTGTAAGGAGTTGTTGATATGCATGGGTTTGATCAAGCCTTTGAGATAAAGATCGCGAACGGTGTGACAATCTATCTTGATGTGTTTCGTTCGCTCGTGGAAAACAGGATTTAAGCAAATGTGCACAACTGATCTGTTATCACAGAAAAGAGGAACAACTTTGCTTTGTGTAATCCCAAAATCAAGCAACAGATTCCGGAGCCAAGTAATCTCACATGAAGCCTGGGCCATAGAGCGATATTCTGCCTCGGCGGATGAACGAGACACAGTATCTTGCTTCTTCGAACGCCAAGAAATTAAGGATGATGTCGGGGCATGCCGCCGAGTTAGCATCTGCAAACATGCTTAAATCGGTGCTAGAGGACTTAGCAAAGTGAAGACCATGGCCTAAAGAGCCCTTGAGGTATTTAAGAACACGTTCAGCTGCTGCCATATGCCCAGAACATGGCTTAGAAAGGAATTGACTGAGATTATGGACAGCAAAGGTGATGTCGGGCCGTGTAATACACAAATACAAGAGACGCCCAATCAATCTTCTGTAGGGTTTAGGATCATGAAGAACATCACCTTCATCACGCTTGAGGTGTTTACCAGACTCCATGGGTGAAGAACAAGGGCGACATCCGATGAAACCATAATCAGTAACCAAATCCATGGCATACTTGCGTTGGCAAAGAAAAATACCACTTGGATTCCGAGCGATTTCCAGACCGAGGAAATATTTAGGCTTGCCTAGATCCTTATAAGAGAAATGTTTACCAAGGAAGGCCTTAAAATTCTCAACAGTCTGAGCATCATTACATGCCAAAAGAATATCATCCACGTAGACAACGACGCCGAGAAAAATGCCATCTGAGTTTTTAAAAAAAAATGAGTGATCACTAGCAGATTGCTTCAAGCCTAAAAGAGCTAATATCTCTAAGAACTTGAGGTACCATTGACGCGACGCCTATTTTAAACCATAGAGCGACTTCTGAAGTTTGCAGACACTGCCCGGAGGATACTCCCCCTGAAGACCGGGAGGGAGCTCCATATAAATGTCTTCATGTAAATCCCCATAAAGAAATGCATTGTCGATGTCCAGATGTGTGAGAGACCAATCATTGATGGCAGCAAGGGCAAGCATTATCTTCACAGTAACAAGCTTGGCAACAGGCGAATATGTATCCAGGTAATCCACACCTTCCATTTGAGTGAAGCCCTTGGCAACAAGACGAGCTTTGTATCTATCCACAGCACCATCAGATAAAAACTTTATTCGAAAAACCCATTTGCAGCCTATAGCTTTTTTGCCAGGTGGTAACAAGGTGATAAACCAAGTGCCTTTGAGACCCAAGGCATGCAATTCCTTCTGAATAGCAGCCTGCCATTCAGCGTAGTTCATGGCTTGAGAATGATGTCGAGGTTCAGGAAGAGCAGTAATGGAGCAAACAAAGTTTTTATGGGAAGGGGATAAGTGAGAATATGAGAGATAATGGTGAAGTGGATAATCGGAAGGGGTGGTAACGGCGTTACAAACAAAGTCTGTAAGAAAAGAAGGGGGTTTAGTGGAACGACCAGATTTTGTAGTAGTAAAAGGTAAAGAGGTGGAAGTAGATGGAGGTGCAGAAGTAGAAGGAGGAGAGAGAGGGGAAGAGGAAGGAAATGAGGGTAAAGGAGATAAAGAGCTGAGGGAATCTGTGGCAGAGTGCGGAGGAGATTCAGTGGAGGATAAAGGAAAAAAAGATGAAGGAAGATGGGAGAAAGGAAAAATATTCTCATGAAAAACTACATCACGGCTGATATAAACAGTATTTGTGTCCAACCGAAGCACTCTATATCCCTTAAACCCAGAAGGGTAACCAAGAAACACACACTTAGTAGCTCGGGGGGAAAATTTGGTGCGTTCCCTATCTAGAGTAGACACGAAACAAAGGCAACCGAAAACTCATAAATGATCATAAGAAGGTGATTTGCCGAAAAGGACCTCAAAGGGGGTTAAATTACGGATAAGCACGGATGAAGGAGTTCGATTGATGAGATATGAAGCAGTGAGAAGGCAATCACCCCAATATTCAATTGGGAGATGAGATTCGAAGAGTAAGCTACGAGCGACATTGAGCAAATGCTGATGTTTTCTCTCCACGCGTGCATTTTGCTGTGCAGTGGAGACACATGAGTGCTGGACAATGGTGCCAAAAGAGGAGTAAAGATCAACAAGGTTAAATTCAGGGGCATTATCACATCGAATAGCTTTAATGGTCTTTTCAAACTGAGTTTTAACCGTGTGAAAAAATTGAATAAGAACAGGCTTAACATCATATTTAGCCTTGAGAAGAAAGGTCCATACAAAACGAGAATGATCATCAACAATTGTTAAAAAATAGGCATAACCTTGTGTAGTTTTAACATTGTAAGATCCCCAAACATCACAATGAATCAAGTCAAAAACAGAAGGAGCAATAGAATCAGAAACAGGAAATGATAGTCGTTTCTGTTTAGCAAGAGGACAAATTTCACATAGAGTATGCTTAGAACTAGAGAAAGATAATTGTTTAGACAATAGTTGAAGCTTATGCATTGACAAATGACCTAAGCGACTATGCCAAACATCAGCAGAGACTGCAGCGGCAGTGAGAACAACAGGAGAGCTGGGAGATGAATGAACAAGAGAAGAGGAGCTAGCTGGAGAAGAGACCTCTAGAACATAAAGTTTGCCTAGGCGCCTACCCGTCCCAATCAGAATCCCCTGTGAAGCTTCCTGAATCATGCAAGCATCATGAGTAAAAATGACAGAACAAGCAGTAGCTTGGGTAAGAGAACTAATGGAGAGCAGGTTATAAGTAAAAGTGGGAATATAAAGAACAGAGGAAAGAGACAAAGAATAAGAAAGTTGAATGAAACCAATGCGACTGACAACAGCAGTGCTACCATTAGAAAGATTGACAGAGGCATTGGAAACCAAAGAAGATGATGTAAAAAGGGCAAAATCACAGCAAACATGGTGTGTAGCACCAGAATCCCTCCCTTAAAAGGCCTTATAAGGGAGAGGGATACCTCACCAATATAAATTGATTCATGCCAAGATCTCCAACCAATGTGGGACATTTTAACACGCCCCCTCACGCGCAGCGTGGACAATAACCAACGCCATCTGTTGACAACGATATTGGGTGGCGCCCGTCATTTGATTGGGCTGGCTCTGATACCATAATAGAATTGGATATTGGGCCTAATTTCCCTTAAAAATGCCTTATTAAGGGGAGGGATACCTCACCATTATAAAGAGGTTCATGCCAAGTTCTCCAACCAATGTAGGATATTTTAACACGCCCCCTCACGCGCAGCATGGACAATACCAACGCCATCTGTTGACAACGATATTAGGTGGCGCCCATCATTGGATTGGGCTGGCTCTGATACCATAATAGAATTGGATATTGGGCCCAATTCCTCTCTTAAAAGGCCTTTTAAGGGAGGAATTGGGCCCAATATCCATTTCTATTATGGTATCAGAGCCAGCTCAATCCAATCTCTGTGATACCATATTAGATTAGGGATTTCAGATCTGGAAAGTGGATTGGGGAAGGAGAAAACTAAATATCTTCATATATTTTCCACACAAAAGATCATACGTACAAAGAAAGGAAACCCTATTTATAGCAACAAAGGGCTGACAAATCAGCAACAACTAAAGACGTAAAAAGGGAAAGAACGCTTTCAATAAAGGAATAATGAAGAATAATGAAATGCTTCTCATATTCGTAATAATCATCATATATTAATCATCGATCATCTGTGTGCATGCATTTGAAGCGTGAGAGTAAAGAAGGGAAAATGCTTACTGCGGTGGATTGCTACATGAAACAATATGGCGTAACAAAGCAAGAGACAATATCTAAGTTTGCAGAACTGGTTGAGGAAGCATGGATGGATGTAAACAAGGGATTTGTCGCGACGACGTCGTCAACTTTGCCCAAAGAAACCACCTTCACATTTCTTAACTATGCTCGGATGTGTGATGCCAGTTACAATAACAATAATGGAGACGCGTATACAGATCCTCTAGTTGCCAAGCCAAATGTTGTTGCTCTCTTTGTTGATCCCATAATTATTTGATTAATTTGCACCGTACGTAAAATCATATGTTATCAAGGCCACTGTGTAATCAATAAATTAATATTTAATCTAGCCCTAATGGATTGGCTTACTGGTTTAGTTGGCGAATCCGATTAAGGAATAAGTTCAAGATTGAAGGAAGCATGATGCAGAATAAATGAAGAAGGAATTAAGCAGTGTTCGTTGAAGCTGTTATTAGTTGATGTCGAAAAAGCTTTTCTTTTCTTTTTTTAGTTGTTTACGTTTCTTTCTCTCATTTCTAGTTGCTAAGTCAGCTCCTAGGTTTAATATAAATATCTCGTAGCTGAAGATTTGTAATTCAACTTTTCAATAATCAAAATAATAGTTACTCTTTCTGCAGAATTTTATCTCGTTTCCTAATAAATCCCTATAAGGTCAAACCACTAGCAATTATATATGTGAGAGTTTTGAAATAGTATCTAGAATAATCTATCTATTTAATATATAAAAACACAGTTTTGACAAGTTATTTTTGGCGCCAATTTAAGGGTCATTTCATTTGATATAAATTGTCTGGTGCACAATCTGTTTTATTATCAAGCAGTTTTTCATTAAATCATGGTTGGTTAGGCAGTTTTAATTGTTTTTTAATTGTAATTGTATAGTGGGAAGTTAATGAGTCTTCTCTTTACCAAGAATATATCGCCATTTCCCATCTCGCCCAGAGAAGTGTTGACTTTTGTAGGATATAATGATTTTATATCATTATTTGTGGTGGTTGATTATTTAATTTATTGAAAAATTAAATAAAGGATGATTATTTTACTTGTTGAGTAAATAATTAAAATATATTCATCGTCTCAAAACCATTATATGATGAGCGAGAAATGATATATACAAGTTGTGTGTTGAAGATGAATTTGTTGTATGCAAATTCGTTAATGTGGTTATTCACGTTGAATGAACGAGCTCGGGCTCGGGCCTTGAACTTGAATTTAGATTTGAATTGGGCTTGAAATAAGCTTGTCCGAAATGTGCTTCCAGTTAGGAATTGGGCTCGGCCCAAAATCACTAATTATCCTAAGCTAATTAAATATTAGTTTTGTATAATTAATTGGAAGTGATCGGTTGATTTGTGCAACACATAAACCTTTATTCTGATATTTATTCCTATTATTGCTGTTGAGGGCATATAGATTCAACTCTAAACCTGGGATTTCACCTTAATTAATAATTAAACATGGTAATTTCTTGACTTGCTTGGAAGTCACGGCCTTGCCAATTTAATGGCAAATTCTTGGGCACAAAGTATTTACCAAAATTGATACCACCGATCCTTCCCCCTTGAGTGCTATATATATGAGCCTCTTGTGATGTTTTTTACACACCACAATTTGCTCTCATCTCTCATAGCATCAAAACATCTCATATAGCATTCTAGGGTTCTATAGCTCAGTTCTCAAGCTCTGTTTCGTTCGCCGAAGCTTTTTCTTATTTCGGTGCTGATTACGAAAGAGATGTAGTCGTTTTATCTTTGAAAGACGATACGTCAGACCGTGAGCACTAGCCGGGGCATATCTCGTCTTGCGGATAGAGGCTTCCTCGACTCTGCGAATCAAGTTCGTTATTCATTATTTCCGTTAATCTTATTTTGTAATCTAATAGTTTCAAGTTATTGTTCAGTTTTATTATATTCCAAGCTTCTACCATTGTCCCGTTATACTTGTTGAGCACAAATTACAACTGTTCAGAAAATAGAGGAAAAGGACTATACAAAAATTGAACTAATTAGATTACAAAGGAAATAAACGGAAATAACGAATAACAAACTTGATTCGTCGAGTCGAGGAGGCCTCTATCTGCAAGATGAAATACGCCCCGGCTAGTGCTCATGATACGGCATATCGTCTTTCAAAGATAAAACGACGACGTCTTCTCGATATCAGCACCGAAAATTGAGATAGCTCCGGCGAACGAAACAGAGGTAGAGACTTGAGAGTCATCGGTCCGGGGAAAGAAAGGCCTTTGCTTATCTTACTCTTACTAGTCGCTCTATTTGAACTTCTAAATGCAACTATATGAATGACAATATAATGCAGAATGCTAGAGCGGAAATGAGAGCAAATTGTTCGTCCCTCTCAACTCCAAATAGCACACATATATATAGGCTTCACGAAGGGATGTGGTTGGTCACACATTGATGGAGCAACCATCAATTTCTCGGCAATTACAACAAAGCCGAAAGGCCAAGAGATGGCCATTAACATTGTGGCAATTAAATGGAAATCAATAGCCA
The DNA here is from genome assembly GCA_031470985.1 of Agastache rugosa. Classification (NCBI taxonomy): domain Eukaryota; kingdom Viridiplantae; phylum Streptophyta; class Magnoliopsida; order Lamiales; family Lamiaceae; genus Agastache; species Agastache rugosa. Next base: position 16,309,336 of record CM062604.1, read on the forward strand.
AAGCCATGACTTCTTCCATTCCACACGCAATTAACAATTTCATGTAATTAAACAATTTAATTGTTTAATTTCTTTTATGTATTGGACTAAAAGGGCCGAACATATAAATCCAAATAATTATTTACACATTTTGGGTCAAGCCCATCTCTCAACAAATTTGATCCAATAGATTAATCCTTTAAAAGAATTAATCCATGCCCAAATCAAATTTAAGGCCCACGGTCCGAGTTTGAGCTCGTTCATTCGAACAACGAATATGCCTACAACAAATTCAATTCCAACACACAACTCAAATACACCATTTCTCGCTCACCAATAAATGGTTTTGAAAACATAAATATATTCCGATTATTTACTCAACAAGTAGAATAATCCACCATTATTTAATCCTTAATTAAATAATTAACCACCACAAATAATGATTTTAAAACCATTATATCCAACAATACTCAATATTCAACAACTTTGTTATCAATGTGTATGTAAATCAGATTTCTTCCGATGAGTTCGAACTGATGTCGTATTTCTTCGCTGTTTATAGCTCTGATGACAGAGACTGAGAGTGAAGGGTTGGGTCGAGAAATCGTTCTGTTCGAGGAATCAACACCGTCGACTCTATATATGAGGTAAGAATCTGATAATTTTTTTTTCTCTAATATAAGAAATTGATATTTGTTTGATGATAGGAGTCGTTATCCCTCAAACATCCCCTTTTTGATGAATTTTGTGATAAGATGTGTATTTATATGTTCATTTTTACTAATGCCTTTCTGATAATATTAGTATTAAGAATTTTCTGAATTTCATTCTTTAGTAACAATCTTTCTTTTTTTCCAGAACTTGGTGCAGATCATTTTGCTGAGAGATGCTCCAAGAAAAAAAAGGAGAGTTGAGAAACTAATTTTTATGGCGAATGGTTTTTTACCACTAATTTTTATTTGTTCATATTCACAAACTAATAATTATGGCAGATGGTTTATGATTTTACGTTTTTTTTTTATAATTACTTGATGAATTTGGTTTAGTGGAATGTGCATGGGCTTTTATGATTGCTGTTAAAATAGAGTTAATGTAGTATCTTACAATGCAGTCTGTAATTGATAAATCTATATTGTTAAGAAGAAATCACTCACTCCTCACTGTTGGAACAGAGACTCATATCGAAGTGTTTTGATACCACTGGCTCCCTGCATGGGGCAAATTTGAAAGGTAAATTTATAAATTGATTGCAACTTTTATCTAGGTTAATCCATAACTCATATTGTATACGATTAATCCAGAATTTCTTCTCCAATCTTGGAAGAAAATTCTCCCATTTTCATTTTTTTGCAGAACCCCAATTCTACCGAATCCCCTATAACGGAAGTGCAATTGATTTTCTCCTTTGGGAGTAGTCGATTTCGTATATAGTTGATATAACATCCAAAATCTGTTTGTTTGAGTTATCTTTAGAGAAAATAACATATCTAAATTATAATTAAAATCATAATATCATGAAATATTAATATTTTTTTTCATTTTTTTATTTTTGGTTATGTTCGATTTTTTGGTACACCGAAACCGATCGGTTATTGATTTACCAAAAAACCGGCTCAATACGGTTTCGGTAAATGGATTTTGGCGGATTTCGGTTGCGGTTAACCGAAAATTTGATTTCGATTAACCGTGGTTAATCGAATTCCCAACCCTACAAACTAGAAGGCCCGGCTAGACTAACCAGAACTAGCCCGTTAACAATTTTTAAAGCGGAACAGTGGTCAACGATGCGAAACTGTAACCGTGACCGGCGTAACAAGGGCCATTTATGGTTCGTATGTAGGGATAACCGTAACCGGCGGGCTTAATAGGTGATTAATCGACAGTTAACCGCTAGTTAATATTTATATTCAAACCCTATAAAATCGTTGGTTTTTGCCCCATAATCGGCAATTTCGGCATAATGTTTAATTTTTTTTTTTTTTAATTCTCCATCTATTTTTATCTATAAATAAACCTTTGAGAATTCATTTCCTCCATATCATTTCTCTACTTACACCTTATCTTCTAGTATTCCCTCCGTCCCATTCATAACGTTTCATTTTTCTTTTTCGTCTGTCCCATTGATAATGTCCCGTTTCCAAATAAGGAAATAATTAACTCTTCAAAAGTGGTGGGACCAACTACTTTTCTATCTTTTTACCCTTCTCCTTAATAACCGTGCCCAAAAGAAATGGGACGTTATGAATGGGACGGAGGAAGTAGTATTCTAGAGATATAGTTTTAAATTTCTAATTCTTTTAAGTAGCTCTTTTAGTCTTTTATACTTTTATTTTTCTCAAATCTCAACTCTTAACTCTCAAGTAGTCAAGTAAATTTTTTAAGAATATCGAGTTCATCCCGTGTTTATGATATTTTCACTAAGCATTAATACAATACTAGTATAATACTAATAAATTAAAAAGCAAAAAATTAACCGACTATACTAATACAGATACTTCTTTTTTGAGAAATACTAATACATATATTTACAATTAGTACTAATGAATTGTAATTATCATGCATACCCAAAACACGAAGAAGTAAATGTTGTCCTTTATTTTTGCAATAAACCATGCACACTCGTTGTAAACACAAATTTTATGTATTTAATATAATAAACACGATAAATTGTGTACAAATAAATATTTATAAATCAAAATAGAAGTGCGGGTTGCGATCTCTACTTTATCCTCTGATTCGTCTCTTCGATTTGTTCTTGAATGATCTTCAAACAGTTTCCGGGATTTTCGGAGATTTAGCGTCTCCTTGATCTTTATCGGATTTGATGTTTGACTTTATAATGTTAATCCAGAGGGCCGACGCCTTATTTCTGAATTAAACGCTAGACTTTGGACGCTTTTGGTAAGAACGTCTTGCTTCCCACGAAGAACGCCTTGCTTTCCTTGAAGAACGCCTTGAATGTTGGAGAGGATTCTTAGAGAAATTCTCTACAACTCTTGAGCTCTTCAATATGATTTTTGGTGTGATTATGACCTCTCTAATCACCTCTATTTATAGGTGAAAATAGAGTAGATTTGGTGGGCTTTTGGGCTTCATCTTGGGCTTTGGGGCTGAGGTGGCTCAATCTTATTGGCTCCTCAAAATTTGTAGCTATCACAATCAAATCTGATAATTATCATAATCACATATTTGATCTTCTATGCAGATTTAACACATGACGACTTCTGATTGGCTGAAAATCTCCATGTTCTAAATATCAATTTATATTTATTTAATTTAGGAATTATCTTTAATTAAATTCCTAAAATATAAATAAAAGATATAATTTGATATTTATTTATTTATTTTCCACGTGTCGCCAATTTATTGGCCGTGAATTTAATGTATCTACAAAACGGCCAATAAATTGGTGACACGTGGAAAATAAATAAATAAATATCAAATTATATCTTTATTCTATTTTGGTGGGATAATTAAGTTTAGCCACATTAACTTAACTCTTGGTGGAGAAGTTAGCAGTTTAACCACGTACACTTTCTTTGGTGGTTGCCTTTCACAGTTTATACTCATGCGGGCCAAGAGTAACATGCAGTTTAGGCTCGTGCGTCATGGAGCTATCTTCTTTCTCTTTTTGGCTTTTTTTTTTCTTCTTCTTCTTCTTCTTTTTTTTTGCAGGTACACTCCCATCATTTAGGGATAGTAACGCTTCAAAAACTTCCCATTAATTGGACCAACTCTCACATTCTCTTTGGAAACTAACTTGTATGCACCATTGGTGTAGACTTCCTTGACGACATAAGGACCATCCCATCTCGATACGAATTTATTTCCAACACGATGAGTAGTGATGATTGGCCTTCTCACAGCTAGCACCAAGTCTCCAACTTGAAAAGAGTGTGGCCGGACTTTCTTATTGAAAGACTTTGAAAGACGAGCTTGATAGCATTCCAGTCTTTGTTGAGCCTCAAGTCTTTTTTCATCTAGGGCTTCTAATTCTTCAAGGCGTAGACGAGCATCCTCTTCTTCAGTCAAGCCCTCTTGGATAGCTTAATGATGGAATTTGTTGTTCAAGAGGATTTACAGCTTCCACGCCATACACCAATGAGTAAGGAGTTGCTTGTGTAGGGGTCCTGTGAGTAGTTCTGTAAGCCCATAATGCTTCTCCAATTTTCTCATGTCAATCACGCTTTGTCTTGGCCACAACTTTCTTCAATAAGCTGCACAGTGTCTTATTAAAAGCTTCAGCCAATCCATTAGCTGCTGCATTGTACATGGATGACTTTCTCTGCTTGAAACCAAACTTTTCACAAAGTTTATCTATGAAGGCATTACTAAAGGACTTTCCATTATCAGTAATGATGTATCGAGGAATTCCATGACGATAGATGATATGGCCTTTGATGAAATCAGCAACGTTTTCTTTCTTTACTTCTCTTAATGGTATTGCTTCAGCCCATTTGGAGAAGTAATCTGTCGCAGCCAAGATATATAAATGCCCCCTTGATGATTGTGTCAAAGGCCCTACGACATCCATGCCCCAAGCATCAAAAGGCCATGAAGCGACTGTGGGGTGTAGTGGCTCGGGCGGTTGATGAATGAGATTTGCGTGAAACTAGCAAGCTTGACATCTTTGAGCGTATTCCATGCAATCTTTCACCATTGATGGCCAGTAGTAACCCATTCTTTTGATCCGAAAGTGTAATTTTGGACCAGATTGATGAGCACCACAAATACAAGAATGTGCTTTCTTCATGGCTTTTGTAGCTTCTTCTTTGTTCAAACATCTCAGGAAAACTCCATCAAATGAGTGCCTATAAAGTGTATCTTTGAAATAGATGAAGCGAGTGGCCCGACGCCGGACATCAACTCTTCTACGTGGATCACTTGGTAGCTTGTCATACTTTAAGTAATCAACCAACACTTGGCGCCAATCTTCTTCTTCTATCTCGAAGACTTCAACAAGATTACTTTCATTTTCTTCACCATCTTCTTCTTCAAAGATAGGTGGAATGACCCAACTTTGGCAAATTGGTATAGAGATCTTATCTTCAGACATAGCTATAGTAGAAGCAAGTTTGGCCAGTGCATCGGCTTGCTTGTTTTCATTTCTTGGTATATGCCCAATTTCCACATCTCCAAGCCATGCGATGATTCTTCGGGCATACTTGACATATGGAAGCAGCTCTGGCTTCTTAACTTCGTATAATCCGAGTATTTGATTCACCACCAATTTAGAATCACCATATACCTTCATGTGTAATCTCTTTGCATCCACCGTCATTTCCAAGCCGATGATAAGCGATTGATATTCTGCTACATTATTGGAGCAATTTTCAGTCAAAGTGAAGGAATATGGCAATACTTGTCTTTCAGGTGTTACAAACACAACTCCTGCCCCAGCTCCTTCTCTGTGAGATGCTCCATCGAAGTACATCACCCAAGGAGGGCAAATATCAATTAAAAGTGCGTCTTCATCTGGGAGATCGTCAGTTAATTCCCATTCGGCAGGAATTGGATGATCAGCTAAGAAATCTGCTAGCACTTGTCCTTTTACAGCTTTTTAGGGAACATACACAATTTCAAACTGCTGCAGTTGTAGATACCAACGCGCAAGTCTATCTGAGAGTACGGGCTTAGACATGACCTACTTCAATGGATTTGCTTTGGATATGAGACTCACGGTATGCGCTTGGAAATAATGCTTTAACTTCTGGATAGAGAATATCAAAGCCAAGCACAACTTCTCAATTGGAGAATACTTCAACTCATTTGGCGTCATCATCCTACTCAAGTAATATAGAGCATTCTCTTTTCCATTCTCATTTTCTTGTGCAAGTAATGCCCCCATAGAGCGTTCTTGAGCGGCGAGGTACAAGATCAAATGACGACCCGCGACAGGTGCAGCCAAAACAGGAGGTTTCATCAAATAAGTCTTGATACTTTTGAAGGCATTTTTACATGATTCATCCCATTCAAATGGTATGCCTTTTTTCATAATTCGACTAAAGGGTTGACACCGTCCAGCTAGATTCGAGATGAACCTTCGTAGATATGCCAACTTTTCTTGTAGACTCTTCAACTCATGAATATTCCGAGGTTCCGGCATCTTCAAAATTGCATCAATCTTTGCCTGCTCGATTTCAATCCCTCGATGGCGGACGATGAAACCAAGAAACTTTCCGAATTTTACTCCAAATGCACATTTTAATGGGTTCATTCTTAGCTCGTATTTTCTCAACCGTTCAAAGACTATTCTCAAGTCTTGCAAATGGTCATTTCTTACTTTCGACTTCACCACCACATCGTCCACATAACATTCAATGTTCTTGTGGAGTATGTCATCAAATATCTTCTGCATGGCTCTTTGATATGTGGCGCCAGCATTTTTCAATCCAAACGGCATCACGGTATAGCAAAATATTCCTTTTGGAGTACGGAATGCCGTCATTTCTTCATCGATTGGTGACATTAGAATTTGATTGTAACCGGAAGATCCATCCATAAACGATAAAGCTTCATGTCCGGTTGTAGCATCAATCATCAATTCAGCAATGGGTAGTGGAAAGTCATCCTTAGGGCATGCCTCATTGAGATCTCTAAAGTCGACGCAGACACGAATTTGTCCATTCTTCTTTCTTACAGGGACAATACTAGAGATCCATGTTGGATACTTTACTTCCCTGATGAATCCAGCTTCAATGAGCTTGTTCACTTCGGCTTCAATCAATGGAATTAACTCGGGTCGAAATCGACGTTGAGTTTGCTTGACAGGTCGTGCCCCCTTCTTAACAGCTAAGTGATGAACAGCTATCTTCGGATTCAATCCTGGCATTTCTTTGTACGACCATGCGAATATGTCTTTGAACTCTTTCAAGAGTTCAACATATGAATGCTCTTCCTCGGCAGTCAGTGAAGCACTGATGTAAGTGGGTCGTGGATTATCTATAGTGCCCAAGTTAACTTCTTTCAATTCATCAATAGTAGACTTCACACCTTCTTCAAATTGTGGGGGCGCTATGTCTGCATCTTCTTCTTCAATGCTCACTTCTTCACAGAGAGTGATATGGTGTGATGAGGCGACATCTTCATTCATTTGCTCGGAATTTTTGAAATCTATGCACATCCTCATTGTTCCATCTCTCTTTCTTACTCTAACCATCTCTGTTATATCACTTGCTCTAATAATGCCACTTCTAAGTAAATGGGCGACATCTCGATGCAATCTACTGTGAGAAGTAGGATTTTGGATACTTTCGATAGCGTGGTAAGACGAAGCCACACTTTCTCTATCTTCTTCATCTTCATCCTCATCCTTTTTAGAGTCTTGGGTGAGGATAACAGTTTTCATCCTAGCTTTCAACTTCCTTCCACATGATACAGAGAGTATAGTACTTCTCTTCATTCGAGATGGGATTAGATTCCTCAATTTCTGAGTCATTTGTGGCTTTTCTTTTGACATGCTTTTCTTCATACTTTTATCCCTGCTCAATCTCTTGAAAACAGACACTCTTTCGATCCATCCTTCTTCTAATCTCTTGAAGGCCGATACTCTTTCAACTTTTCTTTCGTGTGGGAGGCTTGTTGATGTAGATGATACATCCACCTCAAAGATGTGATTGGTAGTTGCCCTTTTGATGGCAATACGAATGGGATTTCGTGGGACGAATCCTAGGCCTGTCTTGGTACTTTGGACAATATGACCATTTTTCTTTAAGAGTTTTTGGGTATTGTCAAGTCCATGATCATCTTAGTTTGTAACTTACAAGTTGGGCTTCAAATTAGGATTTTCTTTGGGATCATATCCGGCTTTGACCAGAAGTTCATATGCTTTTGGGCCGAAGCATTTAGCAACTTCAGGGCTCGAAAGTTCACCATGTTCGGTAGTACCACCTTGCTTTGGACGAACAAATCCTTCAAGTGGTGGATGAGTTGGTTTTGTTGTATCAATCTTTGTCAAAGGCATAGTGAGTCCATCCAAAGATTTTTCCTTAATGGTTAAAGCCTCCTTCTTGCTCTTTTGACTGCTTTCAGGCTCTTTATGACACTCGACCTGCTCTTTTTTGGCAGCCTTTGTCTTTGTCATGTAGTACTTTGCATCGGTAAAGTGTGATTCAGCTTCTGTAAAGGGCTTGTGATCACCAACCACTTTCTTCACTATGCCATCTCGGCAATATTTGAAACATTGATGCCACGTTGAAGGAATGACACCATTTTCGTGCACCCATGGTCGACCAAGGAGCATATTATAAGATGTCTTGGCATCAATTACTTGGAACAATGCAATTGAACTCATATCATCCATTAGTAAGTCCAGCCTTATTGTACCAAGAGCTCTTTGTCCTTCATGATTAAAACCTTGAATCATCAACCGACTGCTTGTGAGCTCACCAACTTGAATCCCCAACTCTTTAAGAGTCCTTAGTGGTAAAATATTGACCGCGGATCCTCCATCAATGAGTACTCTATTCACTCTTTGCTCATTAGTGTAGCAACTTACAAACAAAGGTCTATTATGAGGTTCGGCTCCAAGCTGCAAGTCTTCATCGGAAAAGGTCACCACTAGGACATCTTCATCATCGGCCACACTTGACTTGAGTTGACCTTCTACTTGGCTCACCTTACCGCACAAGGCTTCAGTACCTTCTTTTATGTTCTCGGAAGTGACATTATTTGCGGCGGCATTGTCTTCCTCAAGCGATATTTTCCCTTGTCGGGCAAGTTGCATGATCTTATCTTTGAAAATGAAACAATCATGTATGGGATGCCCTACTAGTCGATGGTACTTGCAGTATTTTGGATCATCAGTTTGTCCTGCTTCATTTGGCCTCTTCATTTCTGGCAATTCAATAAGTCCTTCTTTGACTAAGTCATCAAATATCCCAGAGACATCAGAGTCTAGAAAGGGATATTGTTTTTGCTGCATTTCTTCTAGGGTCAACCTTCTTTGCCTCATGCCTTGAGAGACATTCTGCTTATCTTCTTTATTGGCATCCTTTCTTGAGAACTTGACAGGAGTCGCTTTGATCGCCATTGACTCTTTCTTTGGGGTTTTGTCAAAAGAGTTGGCTCCTTTCTTGAACTCTTGCTTCTCTTTAACCCGACGAGGTTCTTGGATTGGCGGTCCTCCAATTCCACTTGCTGACATGCTCAACTCCATATCGTGTGCTCTTGTGGCCAATTCTTCAAATGTCCTTGGTTGAATCCCTCGCAGAATGTATTGCAGGCCCCAATGCATCCCTTGAATGCACATTTCAATAGCAGATGATTCTGACAATTGGTCTTTACAGTTAAGACAAATATTCCTCCATCTATTGATGTAATCGATCACTGGCTCTTCTTTGAATTGACGGGAACTTGTGAGTTCCACCATGCTAACAGTTCTTCTAGTACTATAGAAGCGATTGAGAAACTCGTGCTCAAGCTGCTCTCAATTGTCAATTGAGTTTGACTCCAAATCCGTATACCAATCAAAAGCATTTCCTTTGAGTGAACGAACAAACTGCTTAACCAAATGATCTCCAAAGGTGCCAGCATTATTACAAGTTTCAATGAAGTGAGCTATGTGTTGTCTCGGATTACCCTTTCCATCGAATTGTTGAAACTTAGGTGGTTGATAGCCGAGCGGCATCCTCAAGTTGTTAATTCTTTGAGTGTAAGGTTTTGAGTAAACCAATGAAGACTTGGAGCTTCCCTCAAATTTGTCTTTTATGGTTCCTTCAATAAGCTCCTTGACTTGGTCTATTGAGATGAAACCGTCGGAAGAGAACTGAAAGTCTTTATCATGCGACTTCCTTTCTTCGTGCTTTTCCTGCTTTTGGGAGGCTTCATCGTCGTCTTTCTCGTCATCTTCATTATTATCCTTACAACTTGATTCTTCTTTCTCTCTTATGAGTTTTGAGATCTTGGCATCTTGTTCTAGGATATGCTTGCCCATGCTTTCCATCATCCTTGTTAGATTTGCAAGTTGCTCCTCTACTGTAGACGCGTTTGTTGTCATAACAGGAGCCTCAAATGAGTAACTTTCTGTCGAATGGCTTTTGGGCGATGCAGATCCATCTCCTATGTCATCGCCTTCTTCATTCATAGCAGCAAGGTGCAGCTCTTGCTCCGTGATAGAGATTGACTTAGCAGCTTCTTGTATTTTTTTAGCTTTGCTTCGCGTCATGACGACATCACTCTCCAAAGAGGCCATTGAAATAGATTCACTAGCATCTTTAGTTTTTGGAGACATCCTTCAAGATTTTGGTGAAGAGTAGAGATGAGAGGTAGCGAGGTCCCACTGGGCGTGCCAAAATTTGTAAACACAAATTTTATGTATTTAATATAATAAACACGATAAATTGTGTACAAATAAATATTTATAGATCAAAATAGAAGTGTAGGTTGCGATCTCTATTTTATCCTCTGATTCGTCTCTTCGATTTGTTGAACGATCTTCAAACAGTTTCCGGGATTTTCGGAAATTTAGCGTCTCCTTGATCTTTATCGGGTTTGATGTTTGACTTTATAACGTTAATCCAGAGGGCCGACGCCTTATTTCTGAATCAAACGCTAGACTTTGGACGCTTTTGGTAAGAACGCCTTGTTTCCCACGAAGAACGCTTTGCTTTCCTTGAAGAACGCCTTGAATGTTGGAGAGGATTCTTAGAAAAATTCTCTACAACTCTTGAGCTCTTCAATATGATTTTTGGTGTGATTATGACCTCTCTAATCACCTCTATTTATAGGTGAAAATAGAGTAGATTTGGTGGGCTTTTGGGCTTCATCTTGGGCTTTGGGGCTGAGGTGGCACAATCTTCTATGCAGATTTAACATATGGCGACTTCTGATTGGCTGAAAATCTCCATGTTTTAAATATCAATTTATATTTATTTAATTTAGGAATTATCTTTAATTAAATTCCTAAAATATAAATAAAAGATATAATTTGATATTTATTTATTTATTTTCCACGTGTCACCAATTTATTGGCCGTGAATTTAATGTGTCTACACTCGTACTTCGATAATTCTTTTATTTATTTACTTTTCGAATGTTCATACACTGATAATTCGAACATAACTTTTCGTACAATATTATGAACATAATTCAAATTTTCACTCAAAGAGGTATAGAAGATTTGTTCTTGAAAAATAAATAAATAATTCTGCAACCGTCGGTCCTGTTACGCTATATGATATATGGCATAAAATATGGATCTAGAACCACTCCGAACTCATGACCTCCCAATCACGAATCCACCACTCCACCGAACCATAGCTCTTCAAGGGTTGGACACAGAAAATCTCCCAATAACGAATTCGTCTCTCCGCCACTATACCACAACTCTTCAGGGGTTGGACATAGGGTTGCGGATTCAAACTCTATTGCCAAGCCCCTACAATGTCCACAAGCAGATGGCTCAATCCAAACATAGCCTAGTAACTTGCTTCAATCATCAAATTTCTTCAAACTTAATGGAAAGGTAATATTGGTCCAGATGAAGTTTGTGGTAAGTTAACTGCAGAAAAGATACACAGGAACAATCACGAAAAACCAGATTGCAATAAAGAAAGACCAAATCACTATATACATATACAATGTCACATCTCAACACGCAGAGAATAACCACTACACTGAGGAAACTGAATCAAGCCTTCTTTCTCTACATGGGATGGACAGGAGATCTCACCATAAATCCCCATGCCAACCCAGACGAAGCCGTCAGCACCACTTCTTTTATATCAACCCTCCCAAGCCCCGCTGCATATTGCAACGTCGAGCACAATACGAACTACAGCACAGGGTTGATCAAAAAGCTCCTCTGACCTAAACTAATCCGAATAAAAACTTCACCAAAAAGGAAAACGGGATCATCGTCCTTCCTGAAGATCTTCGGAAAATACAGCTGTTCTAGAAATGTTATCATTATCCAAGGCACTTAAGCCCGAGTAAGGACCAGAAGAAAATATTGATGACGTTCCATCAGACTCAAAGGTTGTAGATGACTGCCTAAGATTAGGTGCAGTGTTGGAGGCCACTACAGAATCTTGATACTCTGTAACCCGTTGCACCATTTTGAGAGACTGTACCACTTCCCCCATAGTAGGCCGTTGGCCCGCATCTGGGGCCACACAAGCTGCAGCAATGGTGCACACTCGGAAAAAATCTTCCTTCGGATACTTGCCATCAAGTCTTGGATCAGCAAGTTCCTCCAATCGATCCTTACCTCTTAGTATTGGTCTAGCCTGCAAAAGGGCAACATAAACTGCTTACTATCTTAACACTTATCGAGCTTAACTATTAAAGATAAAGAAGCCTCGTGCAAAAAAATGGTGTCTCTGCGAAACATGTTATCACTGAAACAGGAAAATTACATAGAGCGAGACTGGATTTATTTAACTAACCCAGGAAACAAGGTTCTCCTGGCCTGAAGGCTGTGACATATCTACAGGTTTTCTTCCTGTCAACAACTCGAGAAGAACCACTCCGTAACTGTAAACATCACTCTTCACCAGCAGGTGCCCGGTCATAGCATACTCAGGGGCGACGTACCTGTAAATTGTTGGAAAATGTCCAAGTGTTAAAGAATGAGAAGTTCAGAGCATGAAGACTTGAAGACAAATGTTAATGGATGACCCAAAGAACGAACAACTAACCCAAAAGTTCCCATAACACGGGTGGAGAGGTAGTTTGTCCTGCCTTCAGGGGCCTGTTTTGCAAGGCCAAAATCTGAAACTTTAGCAAGAAAATTGTTCTCGAGCAATATATTAGATGCCTTAAAATCTCGGTGAATGACACAAGGTTGAGAGTCCTCATGCAAGTACGCAAGTCCTCGTGCAGCATCAAGAGCAATTTTCATTCTTGTGTCCCAATCAAGTGGGCAGTTTAGTCCCAATGGCCCTGTAAAGATTATCGTTCTCATCATTTCACTATAAATTTATTTTAAGTAAAAATTTGGAAGATATATCTATATTCATGCATTGACTATACCGTGGAGCCAAGCCTCCAAACTTCCGTTTGGAACAAGCTCGTAACAAAGTAGGTTCTGTGAGGAGTCACGATTGCTGTAGTATCCAACAAGTTTCACCAAGTTACGGTGATGCAGCCTACTGAGCATCTCAACCTCAACTAAGAACTCTTTATCCCCTTGTTGTCCACCACTGCTAAGTCTCTTTATGGCAACGGCAGTTCCATCACTTAATACACCCTTATATACTCTCCCAAAGCCACCCTCGCCAACAACACTAGTTGTCTCAAAGTTATTCGTAGCCTCTTTCAGTTCTTCATAGGTGAGAAACCGCGTGCTTGTCGGATGGTGAAGCGATCCCACTGCTGGAACTGTTCCCGCACTACTTTGTTTTGCTATTTCTAAAAGAATAAGCACATGAAATCCATAATGAGAAGTGTACCCAAGAAATACGTGATAGCAAGATACCAAAAATCAAAAAGTTAAATTGAGGACTGACTAGAGATAAACTAGGAAGGAAGAGATGAGGGCATTGGTAAGATGCTAGAAAGAAAAGAAAACTAAGGAAAAAGAAAAGAAAAGATGAAGAGGATGCTTTTCTCTTGGAAAGCAGCCATGCACACCCTTAACTAACATAGCATCAGAATGGGATTTGAAAATTGTGATTCATATCAGCGGGCAGGCCAAGTGTGCCATTCTGAAGACAACGTTATATACTAAACAATCTATCAATAACAAAGAAGGAACTAAAACTGCAGATAGAAACGCAACCGATGCAACTCTCTACATACCAGTTTCTTTAAAAGGTTCCAGATGCTTTCCTTCGCGAGATACACAGAAACAGAGTATAACCACAGTGATGACAGCAATTATCAGGATCACAGTTCCAAGTCCAATGACAAGAATCAAACTTGGATGTTTAATTTTCTTTGAAGGGGCAAGTGCAGAAGGACTTGATGGAAGGTTTGGCGGTGCTTCTGATGGAGCTGTATCGGAAATTGGAGCTGTAGAAAAGACATAAATGATTACTTCAGTTTCAATATAATGTAAGCATATAAAGGAACATGATGCAGTGTTATAAAACAGCTTGGGGTCAATGCCTGCCTATTTATCAGATACTGACAGTGACATCAGTAACAAAGACACTGCCATAACTATAATTTTAATGATAATATTTTGAAATTTTCAAACTTGCCTAGACAACAGAATGGGTTTTTCATAAAGTTCGGGTGGGGGTTTGGAGGAATAGTGTGGCCGAGTGGTTGCTAAAAGAATTCCCAGCTAACTATTATTCACCATGTATGAGATTCACAATCAAAATGACATTGTTGATAGAGATCTTTAACTTGCACCTAGAAAAATAAAGATTACCTTGAGGCATTAAGGGCGGTTTAAACCAGGTTATGTTTAGAAGCTTGTAGTCACCAACTAATGCAGGATCCAGACGGACCCTGTGTGTTGACAGTGAAGAGTTTATTCCTGCAGCTTCATTGGAAGAAAAACTTATACCCATATGTGGGGTAATGTCCATTGATATATTAAGACCAGATATTCCAACTAAATAAAAGTTAATGAGCTCAATCTGTGACACTCTTAGACCAAGCTGTGAAGCAAACTGCTCTAGAAAAAGTTTCCAGTTAGGATTGGATGAGACGTTCAAAAGGAGAATCTCAAGCTTTATTGGATACACACAATGGCAGCCCTGGCTCTCACGTTTGAGTACCATGTCTAGTCCACAACAACCTGACAAAAGGAAACAACCACCTCATAAGAAACAATGAAACGAAAAATGCAAGGACGGGATTGCCAAAGAATTATAGTACTCCCTCCGTCCTAGGTTAGTGTGGTTCAACCAATATTTATACCTCACTACAAATCAAATACGCACCACACTTTTAGGGGACGGCGGGATTACTATATTACTATTCAGCTCTAGAGGATAGATTTGAGAGAATTTGATTCTTACTAGAAAAGCTGGGAGATAATGGTGGCTGAGCTAAACCAGTAGGTAAAGTGCTAGGTCCAGCTTGAGGTGGCGCAATCTCTGAATTGCTCGGAGCTGATCCGCTCTTCTCCATTGAAGGTTTGGACAAACTGGAGCTAGAAGGAGGAGTAGAAATCACAAAATGACCGTAATTAGGAGGTTGAGCAGGTGAACCGTGAGGGCTGAGATGACTCCGGTGATGTTTGTGGAACAAAGGCAGATTGGCAGGTAGAGGCAGTTCTGCCATGGCAGGGGCATCGAAAAGTGTGGTAGCTGGAGATAGAGCTTCTCTTTTCAACATTTTGCTCCGTAGATTAGCATCAGTGAAGGATAATAAAGAACACAAAAGAAGTAACTGCTTCAAGAGACACCAATGAGCCTCATATAACAACCCTGTAGTTCACATTGCAAATAGAAGCACACAACATAAGATTTTCTGCAAAAACATATTAAAAATGCATATATTTGGAATCAAAATACCACGATCTCTAAGAACCATCTTTCCATTTCAAACAATTTAACAGCATTATTGTAATCCGAAATGACACGAAAAATAAAAGATCAAAGCTTAAGCCCTAAATCCGTCTTTCGCTGACAATAATAACAAATCATACATTGAAGACATGCACTACTTAGACTCTACAACCTGCTCAAATTCAGACCAAGAATCACTTTTCCCCCTAAAAAGTGCAGAATCACTGCTACACATACTATGCTAGCAATACACATTAAATCAATTGAAGAAATGATTAGTCCAATATAAGGAAATGACACAAAATCTAACACACGCCTCTAAAAATACCCAAACTTTTGCGTCTTCTCCCTCCCTAATTACATTTAGGGGGGTAGGAAATGGCATGCCATTATTAGAAAATATCAGTAAAACCTTGAAGTGCATAAGAATTTCCTAAAACAGCACAAAATATGGCATTTCTTAAACCCTCACACTAGATACTCACCGCTGCCCCGGGTGAAAAACCGCAAATTATCGAACTGCAACATCACCGACAAATCCGAACCGCTTAGATCTACAAATCTCGTCACGAAACGAATCCAACGGCTAGGATTCACCCAGAGTCAACCCCAAAACTACGAGCAAAATCCGCATCCGCCGCCCACTGAGTGAACATCGAACGGCCGTGGAACTCGCCACACACTCAGTCCAAACTCGTGACTCAGCGAGTTCCCCATCTGTCACCTCCAAATACACGAAACCGAAGAGAAGAAAGAAAAGGCAGAGAGAGAGGGGAAATTCTAGAGAGAGAAAATCAGAGAATGATTTGTGTATATGTGTACATGTGTACATGTAATGATTGTGCGCGCGTGTATGTATCGTCGGCTTCACTCAGATATCAGTACTAAACAAAAATCTGTTGAGGATGATGAGCGCACGGTAAGATGGAGCTCCGATATGGTAAGTGGTAAGGTAGTAGAATATTATAATATTTATCTAACATGCGCCCTTGACGGAAAATTGTCTTCATTCAACATTGGACGTCAGTCACGTCAGATTGATTGCTTGCGGCCACGGCCCACTGGGTAACTGTGGTCACTTAATTCCGACAGAGCCGTTAGATGTGCCGTTAAAAAGGGGATTATTTTTTGTAATAAGATTTTTTATGTCATGTGATTCCCACTGATTCTAAGCATTATCTATTCATTATTTATAGCAGTATGCTCTCACTCATCAGAGATGCTCTTATTTTCATAGTTTAAAGTCCTTAAAAGATTATGCTTCATCCGTACCAGATTAGGATGGCTCAATTAATATTATATATCTCATAACAAATTAAAAATACACCACACTATTGAGAACGGAGGGAGTAATTCTTTGGGACGGGCTAGTGGTGGTGAGAATATTCTTTAATGGTAAAGGTCTAAATTTCAAATTTTATACTCCTTTTGTTCCGTTCATTGTCTACATTCCCTTAAATGGACGTTTGACTCAATTTGTCCACTTCCCAATAAGAAAATAATTTACCCTTCAAAACCCTTTAAAAGTGGTGGGACATACCCATTTTCTATCTTTTTACCCTTATCCTTAATATATGTGCCGAACAGTAAGTAGACAAAATGAGCGAAACGGAGAGAATATATGTTACATGTAATTTTTCAAATGTTGTTGTACAAGAATAGTTAGTTTATTCAATTCGCATTGAAGGGGAAAAAAAATCCATAAGACTATTGAAGTTCATAGTATGAATATCAATTGTAATACAGCGAATAGGGATAATGTGTAAAATAACAACTTGATTTGTATGGGGGAATAAATTGTTTATATTGAACATGTGTGGATCAGTAAGAAATGAGCAAATGACAATATTAGAGAATTTACGGTTAAAAGATTAAAAAACACATAAATAATCATAGCTACTTACAGGACAGGAAAAAAATAATTGATATTAATATGTAAGTTAACCGATTGGTCAAAGTTATGAAAGTTAATTAAGTAAAATTTCTTAAAAGGATGTGCACTGTGCACATTGTAAAACGTGAATATGACTTTAGTCTCTTGGTCTTTGTTTTTTGCTTATTTCTAGATTATACAAGTACTATTTTTCTATATCTTTCTTCTTCTTTTTCTTGTTTTGGAAATCGTTTATTATTATTTATTTTTTGTGATAGAAATCGATTATCATTAAATGTATAGTTATGGTAAAATATAGACTTGAATAATTTTTGGGATCAACTAAATTATGAATATTAATTATGATTATTCATCAAATATAATACTTCTAGTGAATATATTAAGGCGCCTTTATGAATTCTTCACAATATTGTAATTTGCAGGAATACCACACAATTAGTCTTCTCTATCCTACGTATACTTCGTTAGACTACACACATACTCCCTCCGTTCTTTTTTAAGTGTCCATTTAGCACAATTTTTTGTTTCTAAATAAGTATCATATTTCAAAATTTGAGAGTAAAATAGTGGCTTTCTTCCTGTTTTATCCTTATTTAATGTTTCTCGTAATTTGTTAATTAGTTGTATGTATACATTAATGATGGTAATTAATAAGGTTACATAGGTAAATTTCTTTATTTCCTTGGTATGTGTAATTTGACGGTGGGGGACACTTATAAAATAACGGAGGGAATATTAAGATAACTCAAAGCCTCGTATTAATTTGAATTTGAAGAATAAGTCTTATGGATAATTAAAGTCTCATGGCCAAACTTTTGAGCTAGTTTTTTTGTGTCTCGTTCGTGGATCATTATTAAATTTATTATTTTTAATAACATTTATTATAAAAATTAAAAAATATATATATAACAGAATGAATGTTAGTTAACATTTAATGCTAAAAATTGAATTAAAAAAAATTATATATATAGCCTTGTTTTGAAATAATCAATCATAATAATTAATTAATAAATACAAAACTTTAAATTTAAATCGAAGAAAAAATGAGAGAAAAATTAAGAATAGAAAGTCGAATACAAATACGTAAGACAGGAAAAAATGGGATTGAAGATTTCAAGTGGTGAAAGGTGATGTTTAGTATCCAATTCCCAATATTTCCCCTCTCAACTATAATGTCGAAAATGGAAAGATGTTGAATAATTTCATAGATTTGTTATCGAGAAGACGTTGAGAGTTTTTTGTACGTAATTAGAAGTGATTAAGTCTGGGCTTTATATAGTTTTTCGTAGGGTTGAATTTAATTCTCTCATAACTTTATTTGTATTTCACGTTCAAATATCCAAATAAAGATATCTTATTTTTATTGAATTCACATTACATTTGGATTTTTTGAGAAAGTATCACAAGTGGTAAAATTTAAATAAAATAACACATGAAAAATTATGTAATCTAAAATATTTTGCTAGTCATAAGTAAAATTTGGAGTTTGAGCACTTGAATAGTAATACTCCGTATTTGAAAAATGATGTTTCTCAAAATATTGATCTTGGGTTGTTTGGTTGTTGTAAATAAGTTCGGGCCATCATCGAAACTAACTTCATTAAATTTTCGGTATTTTATACTCCCTTCGTCTCATTTTAATTGGCTCGTTTGATCAGTAACAGAGATATTAAAAAGTGAGTTGAATATAATAAAGGAGTAAAGAGAAGATAACGTTTTCGAAAGTATTGTTGTCAAATCAAATATGAGAGAGAAGAGAGATAGTAGTTTTTTTGAGGTATAATATACACCTTACGTCCCAATAGCAAGGTTTCACTTGCTTTGGACATGGTTATTAAGAAACAAGAGTAAAAAGATAAAAAGTGATAGGTCCCACATCTTTTGAAAAGTTAATTGTTCCATTTTTTGAATGTGACTATACCTAATGGGACAGACAAAAAATGAAAGAGAAACCTTACTATTGGGACTAGAGCTGTGAATTTAGACCAGGCCCAGCCCGATTTCGGGCCGGGCTGGGCTCACCATTTCTAGGCCCGACGAATTTTTGGGCTGGGTAAAGCCCGGTGGGCTCGGGCCGGCCCGGCCCCGCCAGGTAAAAATTACACTACAATTTAGTTTTCGGGCCGGGTTGGGCTGCCCAATTTCAGGCCCGATGATTTTTCGGGCCAGACATGCTCGGGCCGGGCCGGGCCGGCCCGGTAATTTGACAGCTCTAATCGGGACGGAAGGAGTAATAATTTATGAATTTAAGTTAGGGGTGTTTATAATATGTAGTGGGTATAAAAAATTTTATTTTTGGAACATATCAATTAAAGTGGGACAACCAAATATGGAAAGTAAACCAATTGAAATGAGACGGAGAGAGTAAGATGCATGCATGCAAAATTTTCATCTGGTATTCAACCAATCTTTCAATAGCACGCATGCAAATTTTTGGGGTTAATTGAGTCTTTCAATTTGTCATTGCCCTTACACTTGAACTAAAAGTAGGGATGATCAAAACCAAAAATAAATTGAAAAACTCATTTCGGTTAGGCGACTGTATCAATTTTAATTTGCTATCCTTTTTAAATGTTAATTGCAAGAATATTCAACACTTTTTTTATATTGTTTTGTATTTTCCACACGTCTTTTTATTTGTTACAATCCGAAACACCATTCTTCATTTTCTTTTATAAATTTTGCATGACTTATTATTCAATCCCACCTTTACACAATCTTACAATTTTCGCACGACTTTTCAAATCTTAGATTTCAAATATATATTTTAAAGTTTTAGTCCTCTATGATCAATATTCATTATAATGTATATCTTATATATATTAATTTCCCAGCACATAGATATTTATAGTATATATATTACTCCCTCCGTCCCACTGAATTTGTCTTCCTTTTCTTTTTGGCCGTCTCATTTAACTTGTCATGTTCCAAAAAAGAAAATGATTAACTCTTCGAATTGAAAGTGGCGGGACCTACACATTTTTTTTATCTTTTTATTCATCTCCTTCATAACTTCGCCGAACAGTAACATGACAAATTCAATGGGACGAAGAGAGTATAAAATAATGTTATAATTATACATAAGTAAAAACGGTAGAATATTAATTCAATAATATTATATTAAGTCAGGTGCAACTATAACATTTATGGATGGCTGTCACGTGTCAACAAAATTTAAAAGTCAAATAAAAATTGAAAGATTTTGCAAGCATAGAAATAATTAATAATTAAGTTCTCTGAAATAAATATGGTTAATTTTTAAATTTTTAGTACTATATATATATATATAGGGGGAGGATCATATAAAACAATTCTCCCCGTAAAAAATGAGAAGCCATTTGGAGCGTTCATATTAAATGATCTATGGTCAATATTTCTTTTCATATTTAATTAAAATATTTCAATTTATAAACGAAGGGGGATATTATGGTACTTTTTAAGAATAGACGGTTCCTTAATTTAAGGGATGCGATGATTTGTTTATGCTAATGAAATAAACACGTTCATATCTTTCAACTAACATATTTTCATAAATTTTTTTTCACCATTTTATTATTGCCTTCTTCATTTTTTGGATTGATGGTTTCTTCCTGATGATGTTTAACAAATTTTTTTCGTCCTTTTGACAATCAATAATCATTGGCCATATTTTCTCAGTTTGTAACTATGCATTAAAAATAAACTATTAATGCATTACGAGAGCATCCGTAGAACATGTCTTCGCCACACACAATATTCATAAATTAATATATATAATGACTAGTGATTTGCAATGCTACAACGAATGCATTAAAACAGACAATCAATGCATTACAAATGCAACATTAGTATGATGTGTATTCGTCACACACAGTATTTATATAAGAGAATGCATTACAATACAAACTTAAATGCATTACAAACCAGCTCTAATTGCATGATAATATTACTTGAATGTTGAAAAAATATGATATACGATTTATTTTGCTTTACCAAAAATTTTATTTGAATTTTGTGCGATAATTGTTTTATATCATCACAATTTTAAGTGGGTATTCAGCTTTGTTTTCCAAATCCCGTGATTTCCTCCATTACCGAGTGATTTTGTTTTTTTTAATTTTTTGTCCTTTTGCCATTTTAATAGCGGGCAGTTTCATCCAAAAATTGTTAAAATATATTTAATCACACTAAATATGAATTGTTAGATTAAGTGTAATCAAGGGTCTAGATTGTTTCTTATTTTTTACCTTAAGAGAACTTTATATATATATCCAATATGGTGTGCATAATATTGCATAATAGCGTCTCTTCGGGAACATCCAAACGATAATAAATCTTGTCTATGAATAGAGAGGTCTCGGGTTCAAGCTCTACCGCTACCACTTCCCCATGTCAAAAAAATTTTTGCACAATAGTAGTTTTTACCCAAAATATACCCACATTATCTACTTAATTAGTCACAACTTCTCCCATCATCCCAAAAAAAGGGACAATAAAGAATAGGAATCGTTGTTTAATTTGGAGTGCTGGCTATTGAACATTTTTCCACAATTAATTAGTATTAAAGCAATGACCACGTTTAAAATTAACTAGGATGCAAACAAACAAGGAAGAAACTAAAAAAGGAAATTGCATTCATGAAAAAGTATCAATAAAAAAATCGAGAGTTTACATCCTGGTACTAGGGTTGCTTGGATGGCTGGTATTTCTTGGCCCGGCTGAGCCACCGGTGGTGGCGGCGGTGTTGGCGGTGGCGGCGGTGTTGGGAGCATTCATCCCTAAAGTATTTTTGACAACCTCAGCCGCTCCTTGCGCCATGTTAGCCGCACCTACCGCTGCTCCCTTAGCCATGTTTGCCGCGGATTGCGCCACGTCCTTAGCTTGTGCACTGGTCTTCACTATTCAAAAGATTTGATATTAGAAACCAGAAATAATAAGTTTAGCTGATTAATTTAATTTTCTAGTATATATTGAAAATTGAAGATGAAATTGGAAAAATATTATCTCAAGACTTTATGTACCTCTTGAAGGAATTTGGTGGCTTGGCCCTGGCTATGGATGTCGGATGGTTGGTCCACAAGATCCCTTCCTCTGATCATCTGCAACAAGGTTTGTTTTAGTATTTATGAAGTATAATTAAAGGTGGAGATGCAAGAATTTTTTAGAAAACTTATAAATAATGCTGATTATGCATATGATATGAAGAGTTAGTTCATTGAATACCTTTATATATATTCGTTTGGTAGGAATGATTATGATGTATAATATATCTACGACCCTCTAATATCTTGTTTGACATAAAATATTAATTCGAAACTAAATTTTAATTTATAAATTAATAAAAGCACGTGGCGAACTAATAAAATAAATTACTAGAATTAACATTAAGATATTGAATTTGGCAAACCAATATGAAAAGGTTTTGAATTAAGCCGGCCTTAAACTACAATAAAATATTGCATAGTGTGCGTGTGTTAGCCTAGTGGTAAAGTGGTTAATGCTCGGGCCAAAGGTCACGGGTTCAAGTCCAACGTCACGCGGCCTTTAAAATTTCTTGTAATGTTTGTTCAAAAAAAAAAAAACTTTACATTATTGTAATTTAAAATTACTTATTAAATTTTTGTAATTTTAGAACTTTCAATTTTATTTTTTTCTGACAATGGCCGTTATCTAACATGTCCGATTATTAATCCACATGTTTATATATATGAAGTTGTTTAGTCCTGAAATTTCAAATTTAACGATATTTTTTTATAAAATTTAGCGATTTCCTCATAAACTTTCAAATCTTAGCATGGTATATTATTTACATAATATTGAGTATTTCAATAATAAAAATATTATGACATATTTAAATTCATATGCTATGTTTTTACATATGTGCATACATATTATAATATATTTTTTGTACTATATAATTTGGGTCTTGATGGAAAAAGAATTGGGGACGTTAATTAAAACTGCAAAAAATTGAAAAGTGGTGTTTGAAATACTAGTAACAATTGAGAAGCCATGTGAAAGAAATTAAAATGATGTATAGATGATGATGAATTTTGCAATTAACCTACTATTATTTAAAATAAAATAATTCAAATTTTATAAAAAGATAAAATAAAATAAGGTCACATTGACCTTTTTGTGTAAAAGTTAGGGGACAATGCAAATTGTTACTTATAAAAATATGTATACTCTAAATAGAAAAAAAAAACTCAATTATAAATTGTAAAGTGCAGACGAATGAATTCAAGAACTACCTATTGTCTTCTCAAAAAAAAAAAAGAGAACTACCTATTGTGATTATCAATGGAGTTTCTAAATGTTACCTGAGCTTGATTCGTATCATGTTCAGGGTTGTAAGTGTTGCTGGGGTGACCATGGCTTGCCATTTTTCCTATCTCAGGGGATTTTTATGTTAATTATTGTAAAAAATTAATTAAATGGACAAAATATAAATTTTATTTTGATGAACTTATAGATTTCAAGCTAGGCATCTTTTTTTTTTGCCTAACTATGTGCATCAGCTAAACACATGCAAGTGCTCCTCCTACCTCATAGAGTTCGGGCAAGAATATTTCAAAGTTGAATATTTCCAACAAGAGGCAAACAAATTATACAGTTGTTTATGCAAAAAAATATATATTTATATAAATTGAATATATATATATATATATATATATTTCTGAAACATCATAATTTCTCCTAATTCATTAACTAATTTGGACAGTATAATTTCTCTTTAATAATACGACAAATTACACTGAGTGAATATTGGTAAAGAGATTGATCCCAAAATGATGGGAAGACATACAATCAACATTAATAATGGGTTTCTAAATAATTTTGATAGATTGGACTTGCATTGCGCCTCAAAAAATGATAATTTGGGAAAATATTACTCTTTACTTCAATAAATATATATTTATTTATCCTTTGAGATAAAAAGATAAGATTGTTGGATATAATGGTTTTATATCATTATTTATGGTGGTTAATTATTTAATTGAGAATTAAATAATTGGAATATATTCATGTTCTTAAAACCATTAATTGGTGAGTGAGAAATGATATATTTGAGTTGTGTGTTGGAGATGAATTTGTTGTAGGCAAATTTATTATTGTGGTGATTCCATATTGGAGGAACGAGCTCGAGCTCGGACCGTGGGCCTTGAATTTGGATTAGACTTGAATTAATTTCGTTAGATTAATTCTCGAACCAATTTATGTGTCAATTGAGCTAGACTCAATGTTATAATCCATAAATCTAATTAAACATTTCATTATTTAATTGCTTGGGATTTGTCGGCCCAATTCACAAACACATGAAATGATTTGAACAAATTTTATTTGTTTGATTGATAAGAATTAATGTCAGCTGCACTTTGGCTATTGATTTCCAAATCAATTTAATGCCAAGTCTTTTGGCTTTTTGTAACCACCGTCTCTTGGCTTTCCTTTGCCGATAAATTGATGGTTTAGCCATCAATTGAGTGACCTTAGAATTCCCCCTATTTGTGCTATATATATTGGCGCCATTTGAGGTTTGTGATGACAACAAGTTTGCTCTCATTCTCTCTCAAGCATTTTGCATTTCATACTAGTTGCATTGTAGTATCAAAAGCTCGGTTCTCAAACTCTGTTTCGTTCGCCGGAGCTCTTTCATATTTCGGTGCTGATTACGAAAGAGATGTCGTCGTTTTATCTTTGAAAGACGATACGCCATGCCGTGAGCACTAGCCGGGGCGTATCTCGTCTTGCGGAAAGAGGCCTTCCTCGACTCGACGAATCCAAGTTTGTTAGTTCGTTATTTCTGTTTATTTCTTTTGTAATCTAATTAAGTTCAATTTTGTGTAGCTCTTTTCTCCTTCATTTCCGTCCCGTTGTAATTATTTTCCAACAATAAGATGTCATAAATATTGAAGGAATTATCGAAATTGAAACGATACTATAAAATCATGAAATTAGCAGGTGAAAATTTTCCCTTTGGCTGGATTGGAATTGAGTTGTTGCAATTTCATCCTATATTATACTACAATTTAGTCATAATTACAACAACGGATAATGTCGTTGCTATTTTCTATGAAGAATTAGATTATGAGTTGTCCGTCTCAAGTTTGTTGTTAGACATATTTAGCGACAATAATTTTCCGTCACTAATCTGCATTATTTTATTCAATAAAGATATTTAGCCACCTTGTGTCTAGGTGTCTATGGCATTTTTGTAAATAAATGGCCATTATATTAGGATTATTAATTTGCGATAATTATGGAATTTTTAACATTGTCTATTTTACCCTTTACCGTCTAATTAGTCTCTAATCTTGAAAATTAATTCAAAATTTGAATTTCAAATTTTGAAATTCGAATTTCAGTATATTTTCGTAATTTATTTATGATTGATAATTATCCATAATTAATTAATGAGTTTCTTTTCATAATTACCTAATTTACACAAATTTAGGGATTTGCTATGGGTGGAAAGTTTGAATATATTGATTACATATCTTTTATTTTTTTATATTTTATCCATAATTCAATAAGGATTTTGTTTCCATGCCTAATTTCCACCAAATTAGCAATTTGCATAATCGTCTACCGAGAAGGTGGGAAGATTCTTGTTAAGATAAGAATCCATGGAAAATATGCAGTATGTAATATTATGAGTTTTTCACAAAGAGGATCTGTTCAGATGACCACTGACAGATTGTCAAGAGAGATCTCTTGATACAGAAACGGTGGTCTGTTGAACCACTGCTCTGATACCAATTGATGGTCCCTGAGCTAGGTATTTGGTGTAGAGGGGGGGTGAATACACCAAATAGATTTCTAAAAACTTTTTCAAGTTAAATCACAGAGTTGGTGAGCTCAGTTATTGATCCAGCTGGGGAGGGTCAGCTGGGTAAATAACTCAGCTGGCGGTGCGGAATGTGGTGGTTTGAAAACTTAGCTCGGTTACTTAGAAAAACTCAGTTTGAAAAGATTAACTTTATGTTTTCAGCTTAGTCAAGTTGTGCAACTTTCAGAGAGACACAACTGTCTTTGGAGAGCAGCTGCGTATGCAGTTTTGATCAAATATGCAATGATATGAAAGAGTTAGTACAAAACTGAATTTAAGAGGAAAGAAAAGAGCACACGAGTTTTTACGTGGTTCGGAGTAACACCTCCTACGTCCACGACCAAGTTCACTGGTAATCCACTACCACTTGGTTTACTAGTACCAAGCAACTTCACAACTCTAACCCGAGCTGTGTTCCAACAGTTTGCGGGCACTGTCAAGCCTAACCTTTCAGTTTACGGGTACTGAAAAAACCTTACACACTTGAATTTCCCGCTTCAAGCAAGCGTAACCTTGACCTAACCTTTCTGGGTAAAGAGGGGTTTGGTTTGGGGTTCCAACTGTGAACGAGTTCTTACAATGAAGAACTTTAGAGTATGATGAACTCGTTCGAAATCTAGGTTTAAGATATACAAAGATTTTGGCCTAGGGATCAGACGAAAAACTAAGCAGTTTCTGAACTAGAAACACTTTAAGATAAAGTGTTCTTTGAACTATGTAGAACTGCTTGGGAGCTTTTGAAAGATTGATGATTTCAGAGAATGAAAGCTTGTAGAGAGTTTTTCGTATTTGATCATGAGGTTGAAGACGGGTTTATATAGGTAGAGATTCAAGACTAGCCGTTGGAGGAGCCGTTTGAATCTTACCTACTCTTCTTAAATTCGAGATCTGCCGTTGGGCGAATCTGCACCTGTCTTCATTTGTGTCACATCCTAGGGCCTGAAGTCTAGGATGCTGATTCGGCAATCCCTCATTGGTTGAGGCATGTTGACTTCCTCTGACGCCGGGATCTTCTGCCTTTGGAGCTGACTTTTGAATTCAGAGCTGGACTGACTTGAAGTGATGTCTTCAGAGTTAGTTCCCTTTGTTCTGTACAGCTGGACCGGTTGTGTTTTGAACTCAGCTCGAATTCTCTTCAGCTTGATCATGCTCTGCTGGAGGACTCAGCTGAAGGTTGGCTCCTGTTATCTTCTGCTAGCTGACTCCTGCTGTAGACACAGCTGGAACTTCTGTTGTCTTCCGCTAGCTGAAACCTGCTGTAGACACAGCTGGGTCGACTGCTGTCTTCCGCTTCCTTAACCTGTAAACCTAGAAAATCTAAAGCTCAAACAGGCGAGCTGGAAAACTCTACTTAGGTTGAAGCGATCATTTATTCGGTTGGAGAATCAGTTGGGTTTTGGTATCAAATCAAAACCTTATAATTTTCCCAACATTTATTAATTTCAATATTTTTTTTTTTGTATTTCTGTTTTCTTGCTCCCATCCACACCCTACCAAAAAATAATGTAAAATACACGATAAAAATTTGTATTGTTAAATTCATATATATATTTTTAGTTTGCTTACTTCTTCTTTCTTGCTCCCATCCAAACCTACCCAAAAATAATCTAAAATTTTCAAGAAAATATTTGAATAATTAATTTCATATATTTTATTATTTTTACCTTTAATTTGTTGCGCCCATCTTGACCCTACGGAAAAATTAGTGAAATTTCCTATAAAATCTAATTATGATTAATTTCACACTACTAAATTCCAATTTATAGAAATTAATTCGAGTTATGCTCAATTTCACTATATTGTTACTGAAAAATCGAATTATAATTAATTTCGCACTACTATAGTCCAATTTGTAAAAATTAATTCGAATTATATATGCTCAATTTCACTATATTGTTACTAAAAAAAGAATTATGATTAATTTCACACTACCATAGTCCAATTTGTAGAGATTAATTCGAATTATGCTCAATTTCACTATATTATTACTGAAAAATCATTAATTTCTCCAATTTGTAGAAATTAATTCGAGTAATGTTCAATTTCAATATATTGTTACTCACAAAATTAAATTATGATTAATTTCACGCTACTATAGTCCAATTTGTAGAAATTAATTCAAATTATGCTCAATTTCACTATATTATTACTGAAAAATTGAATTATGATTAATTTCACACTACTATAGTCTAATTTGTAGAAATTAATTCGAGTAATGTTCAATTTCAATATATTGTTACTAACAAAATCGAATTATAATTAATTTCACAATACGATAGTCCAATTTGTAGAAATTAATTCGAGTTATGCTCAATTTCACTATATTGATACTAAAAAAAATTGAATTATGATTAATTTCACACTACTATAGTACAATTTGTAGAAATTAATTCGACTAATGTTCAATTTCAATAATATTGTTATTAACAAAATCGAATTATGATTAATTTCACAATACGATAGTCCAATTTGTAGAAATTAATTGGAGTTATGCTCAATTTCACTATATTGATACTAAAAAAATTGAATTATGATTAATTTCACACTACTATAGTCCAATTTGTAGAAATTAATTTGAGTTATGCTCAATTTCATTATATAGTTACTAACAAAATCGAATTATGGTTAATTTTACACTACTGTAATCCAATTTGTAGAAATAAATTCGAGTTATGCTCAATTTCACTATATTGTTATTAACAAACTTGAATCTATTATATATTAAAGAGGGAGTTTTCAATCTGAAATTAATTGCAAATTCAATTAAGTGGCAATTTTGTAACTAAATTAAGTTTCAAGGACAAATTCATTACATACAGTGTGAACGGAAATAAGTATATACATATTCATTCGGTACAGAATTTTAACAACAATTACAAATTAATAAAGATAAAAATAAATGTACATGGCAGCCTTTTGAACGGAAATTAGTGGACAAATTCATTCGTTACAGAATTTTAATAACAATTAAATAAAATACAATTACAAATGAATAAAGATAAAAATAAATGTACATGAAAAGCCTTTTGTTTTCTTTCGAGCCAACAAGTCAATTAATCTTCCTCACAATCTAAACAAAAATAATAGAAAAATAATTAATGCATATTACAAACTCAAATAAAATTTTGAAACAAAAAAATACATATTACAAATAAAAAATATACGGAGCTTATGGGCAGCTTTTTCAAAATTAAAAGTTCAAAAACAGTATAGGGTTCTATTAACAACACGTATACTTTTAACATGTCTCCAAAGATGACACGTAGAATAAATATGAGTTAAATTAAAATAATTTTTATCAATTATACATGGTATGACAAGTATTGCTTTTTACAAGCTAAAAAGTGGGCCACGTATTGGATAAACATACATAAATAAATAAATGGATAAATCTAAATATATCACACATGATCAGCAATAAATCACGAAACACCACACAACAGAAAAATTGCTCCACAAAAAACAAACTCCTCCCACGATCAATTAACTGGACTGAATTAAAAAAAATTAATTTTGTGGACGTGACCATGATTTAGCAGTTATAAAGGAGTGGCTTCACAAAACATATAATTTTAGACTTATAAATAACTACAACTTAATTAGTAAAAGAACACAAGTCAATCAATTCACTAATAGCAAATATTCTATCGTTTCATTATGGCGCCGGTATTTGGAATAGTTGATGAGCTACAGGCAGGAAAAAGCAAGTTCGGAATTGAGTTACGCCTCATACAGATTTACGATGTACCCGAGTTCAAGGATAAAACAAAATTTTTTACCATGGAATGCATATTCCATGATAAAAAGGTGAGAAAAATGATACGAATATTGTTTTGTTATACATTCAATTTTTGTGTTATGACTAATAAATAATAGTTTAAATTTTTTAGGGTGCAAGAGTCCATGCTTCAATCCAACGTCCACTTATTGCAAAGTTCAAATCAGAGCTAGAAGTTGGAAAAGTCTATGCTATCATGGAGTATGTAGTGGGAAATCATACAGCAAGATACAAGACAACCGAATGCAGCTTTAAAATTCTCATATTTCAACATACAAAAATTGTTAAAGTATTTGATGATAAATTTCCCAAGCAAATTTTCAATTTCAAATCATTTAAAGAAATTGCTGCGATCGAAAATGTGCAACATGGAAACATGTTTGGTTAGATAAACTTCTATATTTTTTTATATATTTATAATACATTTCTATGTATAGAAAAATTAACAATTATTTTATTGATATGTAGATATCATTGGAGTTCTGGTTTCAAGGTATAAACCACAAGAGAAGGAAAGAAACCACAAGAGAAGGAAAGAAACGGATTAAGCACTAGGCTTATTGACATTGTTCTACAGGATGTGGAATAAGATATTTCTTCAAATTTTTAACAATTCCAAAAATCCCAGTGTTTCTGTCAAAAATCCGTCGTTATTCCGTCGTTAGTTGTGACGGATTTTTTTCCGTCGTTAATTGCAGTCGTTATTTCAGCATTTTTTTGTAGAGTAAGGTTACACAACTAATTGCATAATAATTATAATTAATAAATTTTATTTGAATTATTAATTTACATGTGTACCCTTAATATTATTTATAGAAAAAATCAATGCAAGATCATTCCTAAAATGACATTCCAAATCAAATCATTAATTATATCAATTAAAGATTATATTTTTCATTAATTAATGTAAAAAAAATCAATCTGGCCAAATCTAAATTATACTTTCAATTTTTTTTCACTTTCGATTTTTTTTTCAGTCATTATCTTTCCAAATTATAGTCATGTTTCATTTTTTTTCCCAATTGAATTTTATTTTACAAATTCCCCCCAAAAAAATAAAAATTTGCTTTACAAATTTTAACTTTTATATATCTAATCCTTCTTTTTCTTGGATTTTATTTTTATAATATTTTTTATATCAATTTAATAATCTTGTTATCAAATATATAAAGAAATATTTTTAAATTTAAGTAGGATTATCTTGATACTAAATATATAAAAGAAAATAATTTCAAATTTAAGTAGGGGAATCTATGCTAAAAATAATACTAGGGACATATTAGTACAAAAAAAATCTTCTAACCGGTTCAAATTAAACCGATCGATGTTTTAAAAATTTAAGGATATTATGGCTGGCCATATTATGGCCACCTAGATTTATTCATACTTTTTTACGACCAGATTTTGATTTCTAACTCGCAATGTGAAGCAACTTCTCTCGAAGAATTGTCAATTTTATATGGGCAAAAACTTGTGTGCAGCGTATGTACTGTATATCCGGGTCAGATTTGATCTGACCAGACCAGACCCATGATCCGACTCCGTCAACGTTGACCGATCAATGGTCAATGTTGATTGTTGACTTTTTGAATTTTTTTTAAGAGTCGAGAGATAGGAGCCGAAGGCCTCGAAGCGAGCTAAAAGACATTAATGTTGCCACAATCATTATCTATAAATTAAAATTAAAGTCGAAGGCAAAGACAAAAAAAAATAATCAATTGACCGTTAATGGTCAACGTTGACTGGGGTCGCAGGTTGGATCGACCTGGATTCACCGTGGAGATGCTCCACGGAAGTGTGACTCTTTTTTTTTAGGGAAGGAAGTGTCTCTTTCATATGTAGGGTTCGAGAAAAGGAAGGTGAATTTTCTCTAATTTTTAAATCAGGAGGATTGGAACGAGGATGATCTGACGTGGGTTCTCTGGCAAGCTAGCTTGTTGGCAAAAATGAGCGGAAAATTTATGGTCAAAATTGAAAAATGAGTACCAATTTATAAAGATTAATTCTTACAAATTACATACATATTCAAATACATACTACCTTTCGATTTTTCTAATAAAAATCAAAGAAGTGATTTGTATTGAAGATGTGATGTCATGTTAAATTAAAATTGAGACGGCTATAAAAAAAATGTAATATATATATATATATATATATATATGGAGTGGATTTGGTAAAAACACATCTTATATAAGAACGTAAGAACAATGCATTTTTATTACATCGGAAATGCATAAAATGCAGAAACTAAATGCATAATATTTTAATGCATAAATTACAATAAATTAATGCATTAACATTTAAATGCATAAGTTACAGTAACTAAATGCACGGTTCAATCTAGACCGTAGATCAACAAGGATCAAGGGTCCAGATTTCTTCTTATTTATCACATAAGAAAGTGTTTTTATTTTATCCGCGCTATATATTATAATATTACTAATATGAAAATAAAGCTGCCCCATCCACGGTGCTCCATTCAGATTTTCCTTTATTCTGGTAATTTGTTTAATTTTAATTCATATATATTCTTATTAATTAAAATTTTATTTATTTCATATTCTTGAAATATCACATGTTTATCTAATTAATCACATCTCATATTTATCTTTCCCTCTATTTAATTAATTTCTTCTATTACACATATTAAAATAATAACAATTTCGGAATGCATTCTTATAAATCCTTATTTTATACATTCTTAATTCATATATAATAATCTATAGAAAATTTGTAAATGAAAATCCCTATGAAGACTAAATAAATATATTTAATCAATATGTCTATATAGAATCCTTTTCATTTTTCATTCATGTTTTTCAAAAAACTTCGATTAGTGCTTTCTAGAAAATATATACATTGAATCAAATGTGGGATAGATATCTAAAGAAAAGAAAAACTTGAAGATGTAAACATATTTTTTTCCGCATTTTGGCAAAGATTAGAGATATCGATTTAACATGAACTAACGAGACGGTTCAAATATACTTAAAAAGAAGGATTTTCACTAATTTTAATTAATATTAAATTGTTTAGATTTTTATCGAGTAATTTAGCATAAACCAACGAGACGGTTCAAATAACATAGAAAGAAGGTTTTTTACTAATTTTAATTAATATTACTTTCAAGATGTAAACATTTTTTTTCCGCATTTTGGCAAAGATTAGAGATATCGATTTAGCATGAACCAACGAGACGGTTCAAATATACTTAAAAAGAAGAATTTTTACAAATTTTAATTAATATTAACTTTGTTTAGATTTTTATCGAGTAATTTAGCATAAACCTACAAGATGGTTCAAATAACATAGAAAGAAGGATTTTTACTAATTTTAATTAATTTTACTTGGAGTGTTCATATTTTTACCGAGTATTACTCAACGGATTTGAGACGCGTATGTACAGTAAAGTCACTATTTTAACCGAGATTAGGACGAACATGTAGAAAAATTCTAAATAAATTTAGATTTAGAAAATACATAATGAATGAGTATACCCGATCCATTGTCATTCCCAATAATAAATTTAAATACGTGAAATAAAATTAATTTTCTAAGTTTGATTAATAATTAATGCGAACAATATCACAACTTTTAAATAAGATATAAAATTATTTTTAAAATGTATACACGTAAATTAAAACATAAAGTTATTTCCCGTCGAGTCTCGACGGGCTACTTATTAGTATATATATCAAAACAGAGTAGTAAAACTATTTTAAAATCAATTTTGACTAATTTATTGAGCAATTTTTTTTTTGCATCATTATCAAAAACCGGTTAGATTTGAGATATTTATGGGTGAATTCTTTGATAAAATAATGGATCGTTTAACTTTTAAAATCGATTATATAATAGTGACAATCACTTATATTTACTAAGTTTTTTAATTTAAGGTACCTAAACTGCAAAAATGTTAAATTGCTTTTAACATACATTTATATTATCACAAATTATTGAAGAAAAATGAATATTATTCTCTTTATTATTTCTTAAATTACTAAATTATTTATATTAATACTATATGTCTGTCGTGTGCATGCTATCTTTCGATATTTGATTACAATATTGCCGATAAAGATTAAAATAGATGACATCAAGTATTTGATCATTTTTTTTATTAATGTAATAGTAGTATATGTACAAATTAACATTCATGCATAGTTCTTAGATTTATTTTATTTTATTTATAATTTTTCAAGATTTTTTTAAAAAAAATTTACTTTAAATTATCATTATTTTTCATGTAAACCTTATATTGTAATGTAATTTCAAAAAATTAATAATATTTAATGATCTTAAATAGTATATATACACATGCATATATATAAACATGCATGATATGTGCCTAACGTCGCGCAGTAAGGTATATAAAATAGAATTAAAAAAGAAAAAAGTAAGACCACCTAAAGGATAACTCCGCCGCCTCCTAAATTCTTTGCCCTATTCTCCTTCCCCCCCTTTCATTCTAGCCGACCACCACCGCCGCCGCCGCCGCCTTCTGCAACTGGACGGAAAATATAAGAAGTTAAAGTTCAGTTGTTGAAGCAACCCCTATAAGTTCGGTTTTGGTTAGGATTCGAGATATCTTCTCACCCCAGTTTGGTTAAACTAAGTGAGCAAACCTCATTGATAATTATATCTTCAGATTGAATACTTGTAGTGGAAGCGCCAAGGATTGATTTAACTCGGAATGGATGCAGAAGATGATGTGTTGGGCAAAAACGACATTAATGATGTCCGTTGGCTCTGTTCTTTAACCGACTCTGAACTTGTAAGCTTAGCCTCTATTCATTTCTCTATTCAAAAATATTTTCTTTTTGCAAGAATTTCATATGAATGTTGTTTTCTTGCACCAGGACCTGTTAATTGGCTTAAAGAATTTGGTACAGATGCGAGCCGTTAAAATTGGCCATGAAGCTTTGGCAAAGAAATTTGACTTGCATATGCTCCGAACCTTCAGTATGTTCTTGCTTAACATGCTTCAAATTTTCATGCAATCCAGATATATTATCTACTTTTGATAACTTTCATTTCTTTGTTTTGGAGTGAGAATATGTTTGGTCCAACGCCAACTTTGAAATTCTGATATTCAAAAGTATAATTTGTTCGATATTGTGTTGAGCTTCTTCGAAATTGAGGCAGAAGATTGTTGAGAATTGTTAGCTTAAATGACTTAGTGTAATTACAGGTAAAGACTAATGAGCATAGTATAATAATATTCAGCTTTTATGTTATAGATTTCTTTAGTTGACTGATAGATGTTCCATTTGGAAACTTTTTCAAAATGAGACTAATTTTGGGTAGGAAATTTTGTGGGAGGGATCATGGCTTTTGGAAACAAGACTTCAAGTGCTATATCATGTTCAAGAGCTTGCGGTGTTTGGGATATCTCTTCTGTTTCGTAATTAGAGTAGGCAAAATGAGTAAAACTAGCCACTACAAGGATACTGTGTCCTTTTTGGCGCCCTTTGTTTTCTTTGCGCTTATTTGAGGTAGTTTTTGGTGCATTACTTTTGGCTTTGATGATCGACATTTTCCCCGACTAGGAATGCTCTGGAACTAGGCTTATAGTGCTCGTAGATCATCCATGGGATGACTTTCTATTGGCCTTATCAAGTTTGAGAATCCAATGAGCCAAACAAATGAAGTTGAGATTTCCTTCTGAGTGATTAGTGACAATGAGAGTATTTAGTGTGTCGAGTGCAATAAAAGGTGCTAACTACTTATTTTGTTCCTTCTTTCATAATTTTCCATTTCTTGATATTTGAATGATTTTGATCAATCCTGATGACACATAAGCATCTTTCGTTATGCCCTAAGAGTTTATGCTCCTTGGGAATCATAGAAACAAAATTTTGTTGTAAGAATTGTTTCCATGGTTGTACTTTGAGTGATAAACAGAAGCTTCTGGATATTTCATGAGGCATAAAAGTAAGCAGATTCATCACTATACGTGAATAATGCAATTTTGTATTTGATGGAAAGCATGGTTTACCTGATGGGATTTTAAAAATTGTTGGTTTTTTATACTACGATTTGAATGAATGATTAAATGCAGACGGCTCACATTCTTTCTTATGAAGTATGCACATATAGTTGTTATCTGTGAGTACTTTTCTGTTCTCTTTTGATCCCTACTTTGAAATTTCATATTTTTGATTGGTTCAATTGAGTTATTTTTCGTTTGTGTTGCTACTTTTGTTCAACATGCTTCTTTAATATTCAGGTTTCATCTTTATGGAACACTTGAAAGGGCAGCTAAAAGATGTACCGGTGGCTCCCGATTTTGACAGTAACTTGCTTAAACAAAACCTCAGTGGTAGTTTTGCAAGAATGACCATTGAAGATTTATATCCATATATCTGTTCTGGTCAGAGGAAGAGAATGACTGACTGGTAAGTGAATCCTTTAGCATTCCATTAGATGAACTTTATGAATAATAACATTGTCTGATTTGGGGTGATTAATAACATTGTCTGATTTGGTACAACTTGAGAGATATGCAAGGTCGCGGGAATCACATCCCTCCATTTCCTCGTAACTATTCAGTTATTGATGTTCGAGCTTATGATCTATGTGGTTGTCTTGGATTTCATGGAAATTCATGTCTCTCATTATAGTTTCTTCTTTCTTTCAGTTCTTGTGATGTAGGTTTGCTAACTGGCTGTAAAACTTAATACTTTATCATACTCTTCATTTTTTGTAGGGATACGTATAAACTTAAAAATGGTTTGAATAAAGGTCAGTTATAAAAACTCCTTGCTCTGCTTCTAATAGAATTGCTATTAGGGATTGGTACTCATGACATTAGGAAGTCTTGAAACACACACACACACACACACACATATGTATATATATATATATATATCCCTATATATATATTATATATATATTAACTACCAAAAATAAATTATCCTGACTAATTTATAGTTTGAAAACTTCTTGTTTGAAACTTTAGCTTAGACAATTAAAAAAAAAATTAGAAATGGGGAGTTCCATTTGAAATGGACAAGAGGGCTTTTTTATCTGGAATTAAACAAAAGAAAAGGATGCGAATGCTGTTTGTCAAGTCACATAAAAGCCACATGCTTGTTCTTCACCTGCAATTTGTTTTCCAGAAAAGTGTCGAACCGTCTTGTGATATTGAAGAGATGAAGTGTTTACATGTTGTTTGGCGAAGTAATGTGCCGAAATCATCAAAGTTCGGAGGGTTAACCGTTGTTTTACCTGATCAATTCTTCTATACAAAACACTATCTGAAAATCACATTCCTGCTATAAAATGGGACTGAATTTTATTTGCTGCTAGCAATTTCATTATGCTTCATGTCTCTTTCCAACTATCAGATTACATATAAGACATTCTTTTGAATTTCTGTGTGTGAATCTACTGTAATTATCTTTCTACTCTGTCTATTGTTTTAACACTCTGACTGGCTCAATATTTGCCCCTAATTTTCTATACGACATTTCTGTTATAGGCTTTTTCAGGATTTGCCTCCCTCCCAAAAGCAAAAAACTAACAACTGACGTCTCAAAGAGACTTGTACAATTCGTCACTCTCGACCATCCGTTGCCAGTTTTGAGCTCATTGGTTGTGGTTTTCTTCTCAAACATGTACATTCAACCATAGCAACGGGATAAACATATCCTCGATTTACCTCCTCCACCGAGCTCTATGGATGTGGCCGTAGCGGCCTTTAGAGATAAGGTTTATTTTTGTTTTGTACTATCTGACTGGGTGTTTTCATTGTAATAGTGGAAAGATTAGCCCCTGTTTGTAGATTGCCTTAATTTATCTTTTGCTCTGTTTTAACTTTTTACAAGAATATATGGTTTGTAAAACTATTGCATGAAGCACATTCATTACCATAACAATTCAAATTCTAGCTGCTGCTGCTGATGCTGATGCTGCATAGATAAATAGATAAAAAAAAAAAAAATACATCACAATATTTCATCAAAAGTTACAAGCACCTGAGATCTGAACTACATTACAATATATGATCAATCAGATACTAAAAGTTCATCCCAGATCACATCCATGTCTAAAGAAGGCATTCTGCTTAACTGCACTGCATCAACATCCGATCTTTTCGTGATCTCGTTCGCCTCCCCTGCTTCAGCTTTCCGACTCTCTATCCCAAACACCCACTCTCTCTCATCTGGTTTTTGGTTAAGATTCTTCATCGTTGACGTTGGTGAGAGTTTGCTACTCTTCTTATTCGAAGGCGCGATTGCTCGTAATTTCGCCTCAAGAAGAGCTGCAGTTGTGTTGTTGGCGGCATTGATTCTGTGCTTTTGATCGGGGAAATTAAGGTTTGCATGATCGCCTCTGAGAATGTAAGCAGCTGTGTCGTAAGCGAATGCAGCTTCCTCTGCAGTGTCGAACGTCCCTAGCCACACCCTCGTCCGGTTCCGTGGCAGCCGTATTTCCGCCACCCATTTCCCCCAATGCCTCTGCCTCACCCCCCTATATAGCCTCCCTCGTGATGAAGGCGAAGACGAAGAAGATCTTTGTTTGAAGCGTTTAGATGGATGATTTTCGACGTTGTGGGTGATTTTGAGACATGATTTTTGATCGAGTTGAGTCGTCGAACATGGATGGTTTGTTTTCGAAAATGAGGTGTGATCTTGCAATGGTGTGCCTAGATTTGTGATTTTGGATTCGGAGAGTTCGACTCCATTTGAGGTTTGGAAGAATTCAAGAAAGTTGAAAGGGACATAGTTTTGATTTGGAAATTTAGGGAGGAGGGAATGTGATTGGAGTTCATTGACAATATTTTCCTTACTAAATCCAGCTGATTCAGTGTTGAGTGTGGTATCAGAACAGGTCTCGTCTACAAGTGAGTTAGTCGTGTCTCGACTGCCGCCCTCTTCGGTCGTAGCGGTCTCATCGTGGCCGCGAGAAACGTCGGAAAACACAAATGACCTTAATGATGTTGCTGCACCTTGCAAAAGTGATGATGCTTCCTTCTGTGTGAAAATTTCCATCTTTGGGGGAGAGAGAGAGTGTGAGAGAGAGAGCGCGCAAAAAATGGTCACAAAGTATAAGACAATAGTCAATATATATTCGCGATTTTTCTCTATTACATCATATTTATTGTTTGAAATTATCAATATACATCTTGGTACTTTTATAATGTCATCTTATGATCTTATATATGATATTCAATACATATGATACATATTTAATATAATTATATATATATGGAGCGGATCTGGTAAGAACACATCTTATATAAGAACGTAAGAACAATGCATTTTTATTACATCGGAGATGCATAAAATGCAGAAACTAAATGCATAAATATTTTAATGCATAAACTACAATAACTTAATGCATTAGCATTGAAATGCATAAATTAGAGTAATTAAATGCACGGTTAAATCTGGACCATAGATCATCAAAGATCAAGGGTCCAGATTTGTTCTTATTTCTCACATAAGAAAGTGTTCTTATTTGATCCGCGCCCTATATATATATATATATGCATAAAAGTATCCTAAGAGTAAGAATGTCCTCCAATATTTATTTAGTAATTCAGAGATAAATAAGTCGCCACATAGTTGCGCAGCACAAATTACGTTAGTATAATCACAAATATTCATGCATAAAACTATAAATTGAATTCAATTGAATTTGGACATGGATCCAAAAACTACAAAGGAGCTTCCACCTTTTGCGTTTGCTAACTTGTCCACTGAAAACTGTCCACGTGTCTTCTTGTCTTTAAATAGTCCAGTCTTTTTTAGATGAATGTAGATTCTTCCATGACAGTGACCACAAGTACCTCCTTAAAACTCTATATTAATTTCATGGTTATTTAAAAAATAATAATTTCATGGTAGTTTTATTATATGATTTATTTGTAAAAGTTCCTATACTTCCACTTTCTTTGCTTATCGAATTTTATTATATTCAATTAAAATTCATGTTTTCATTTACTTCAGTTTGATCCATAGATTTTATATTGTGTTAACATGGAGTTTTCAATTAACAACCCACTCACTCTTCTCGAAAGAAAAATATATCATGATTGAATTGAATTAAATCGAACTAAAGGAAGGTTTGAAGATTTAATTATAACAATGTAAAATTTAATCAAATAATTAATAGTTTAAGATTCGATTGTAAAGGAATGAAATTAATACCATGTGACTTGATCAATCAGCCACATGCATGACCCCATTTTGCCCAATTTACTCTATTGTCGAGTTAAGATATAATAGTCTTAAATAATAAAATATTCTCTAGGTCTCAACATTTTTGTCTACCATAACACTTTCATATATCCTAATAGTAAATGTACGATTTTATGATTAAAATATTAAGGGTGCGTTTACTAAGTAGAGTTGTTAATATATAGGATTGACTATATAATTTCTCATCCTAAGGATTCCTTTAATTCCACCCATTTGGGTTGGATATATATCAGCCTAATAATTCCAAATAAGAGCAATAATCACGGGTTTTGGGATATCCTATGAATTCTAATCTTGAAAAGTAAATACTAGATTAGTCTATATTATTTTTATCTATCCGGACTGATCCTGCTTAGTAAACGCCCCTTAAACTTTGAGTTATACCAATTTCCTACATCCATGGATATAGGAAATTGATAAAAACATATCAAGCTTCCATTTTATTTTCAAATGAGACTTCAGATTAGATAAAATTTACCATAAACATAAAACATACATGTGAGTATATAGGTAATAATTCTTTTAATTACTTTAATTAAGCTAATTTTGACTTATAATCATCATGTGGATGTTCCAATGATTGACACTAATCAGATTATTAACATTATTATCATCATTAAGCCACATAAGCGACGACATGAGAAACTGGCGTGGGGTTTCATAGTATAATTGAATCATGGCTGTGATAAATAGTTGGCACAAATTCATCAATATTATATATATAACTCTTAGGGTGAGTATGCTTTTTGATAAATTTATCCATCCTCTCTTAAATTCCTCATTTTTTATTCCTCCTTTTGATTTCCAATGAGAGAAAAATAGTATTCCCTAAAAATAATTTTATATCCTAAAATAGAATACAATTAGAATATATACAAATTACCCCTAATACTAAAAAATAATTATATTACACTGAGCACTAATTAAATAAGTACAAAATCAAACTAAATTACATGAAACTTAAATAGAAGAAAATATGGAATACAAATTTAATAAAAATGAAAGTGTTATACAAAATGTGGGACATTGAATCCCAAGTATCTGATAATACACTGTGTGTTGGGAGTGTATTGGGAGAAGGAGGAAGAAATACACTTGCATCGTTTTCCAACGATTTTCAGTTACAACCTAAGTCAGTCATGAATTAGCTTTGCTGACGGTGAGTCTGACTTTCCGATTGAGCTCCAGATAAGCTTACACTGAGTGTGCAGAGTAAGATTTGGAAAAGTCTAGTGCGGAATGTGTAGGCCCTAATGATTTATGTTGCGTTCATTAGATGATGTCCATAAAACCTCAGACTTAGTCGATCTACAACTTTTTATTGCAAAACCATCGCTGAATAATATTTCAAGGATGAAGAGGTGATTCAACAATATGAGTGAGAGAAAACAAGAAGCTATGTTATGAAAATTACTCTTGTCTTTTTCATCTTTTTAAACCATTCCATTCTCTCTTTTCATCTTAAAACTAGCTACTTTATTCTTTCACAAGTTTTGGACCGTAATACACAACACATGCCATATGCACTTTAGTTTCCAAAAAGTAGGTTTATACATGTGGGATATGAGTAAATTGCAGTAGTCCATACTTTTTCTGTATTGATCTTTTGTATGATCAACTAGTATGAATATGAAATAAAGTTGTTCCAATTGCACAATAGATCACTTTTCTCTAGTTTTTCTCTTCTTTTCTTTCTTGGAAGAACTGCACTACTTTAGTTAAATATAGTACACAAATCAATGATCAATTTAAACA
Organism: Agastache rugosa; assembly: GCA_031470985.1. Taxonomy (NCBI): domain Eukaryota; kingdom Viridiplantae; phylum Streptophyta; class Magnoliopsida; order Lamiales; family Lamiaceae; genus Agastache; species Agastache rugosa. Next base: position 16,351,169 of record CM062604.1, read on the forward strand.
AGTGTACCTAGCTCGAGCTTGACTCATTAAACATATAATAGAGCTATTAATTATACAATTAGATATAATTAATATTTTTAGCATATAAAATTGTAAAGAAAATAATTGAGTTAAGCTCGAGTTCGAGCCCATTAACTTGCTTGAGGAGTTGAAATTTATAGGCTCTTGAATATACAAATAAGCAAGTATGCAAATGCAAGACAATGAGTCAAATACTCCTAGGCTAGAAGCCTAGAATGTGGCTTTAAGAAGTTTTGAGCTCAAATATATTTAAGGATTTGCTAGATAATAAAAATATAAAATCGAGAAAAAAAAAAAAAGCGCCGTCTGTGGGAATCGAACCCACGACCACGTGGTTAAAAGCCACGCGCTCTACCAGCTGAGCTAAGACGGCTACTTATAAGCACTGTGTGAGTATGCATTTTATAAGTTTCAGAATTTCCCTCCCCCTCTACACACACACGTCACATCATCTTTCAGATGATGGATTTTAAATTTCAAGATATAATTGATACTAATAACGTTACAATTTTGGTCGTTGGGTATTAAATCGTAATTACATACAGGTCATTATGTTTCGAAAATATTGAAATTTAATTTGATAAAAATTGATATTTACCAATATATATATAGCACTAATACTTTTTGGACATATATGTCCGGACATAAAATGAATATATTAATAATCTTAACTTATAATTTATCAAATAAAATAATGGTGTTGGTTAGTACTCTAATGTATTTACTTAATTAATCTAAACCGCCATTTTTAGAGAGAGAAATATGAATACAAAAAATACGAAATTAAACTAATAAAGTTATTTTGTTATTTTCACTAATCTTTCGGAAATACTATTACTTAATAGATATTTATGCATTCGCTTGAATTAGATTACTCAAAAAATAATAAATTGAATGAATGTGGAGAAATTACAAATTAAATAAATAAGTTAAACGGATTGAACCGATTCATTACCTAAACGAGCTAGATTATGTTCGGACATTTATGTCCGAATAGCATCACTCTATATATAGTGTGTGTGTTCAATTGATTTTTATATTTTCCACATTGGTAAAAGACCAAATAATTGTAACTAACCGGAATGCTTCGATTGAAAAAGTAAATGTAGTTGATGCGTCAATTGAAAGGCATTAAAAAGTCTAAATTATAATTGAAAATTGACTCAAAATTCGTGATTGTTTTTATCATTAACCATTTTGGGCATTCTTGTTTAGTTTCGTCGAATGAAAATTGGTATATGTACTCTTAACTATAACTTGTAAAACTATATGTGATTGTGTATATTTTTCGTTTGCAAGATTTCATAGACATATTTTTTTCCCCAAATAATATATCAATATTATATACAAGAACTTGTACAAACTTGTTCGACGAGTCTTGAGTCTCTCTTGACCCAATCCGAAACACAAATATGTGGTGACATATTTCTAATTTACAAAAAATTGAACAGTATCTATATATTATTAAAACGATTGCGGATTCGAGCTCTCTCCTTAATTCGAGGTCCTACGTGGCGCACTCTCCTTTCAATATTCTTATATATCTTTAATCCTGATTTTGAGAATTTTTATTCATTTATTCTATTTATATTTAATATAAAATTTCCCATCTCACATTGATTATTAATAAAACTTCACTCTTGGAGAACATATACATACTCATAATTCATGTGTATTTTTTCATTCCACAATTATTTTGCACAACCAATATAATTTGACACCCATAAATTGATTCAATTAAAAAGAAACCGGTTCACTTAAATATGCCGGTTCAGAATTGAAAGCTTCGAGTCAATTTTACTGTTTTATCCTCGACCATTTCCCTCTCTTAATTTTTGCTTACTTTTGTTCCCCCTCATTTGTCCTGCCCAATCCATTCCCTCTAATTAATTTCATCAACAACACTAATTGCAGCAACAATTCATTTCATTGTTATTCTTCAGATATTTTTTGGTTAAATACTTCAGATGCCTTTTGGAGAAGGTGGTGGCGTCGGCGGCGGTGACAGAGATCTTGGTCTTGTCGCGAACGAAGGTGACGGAGTCACCGAGAGCACCGGGCTTGCCGTTGACCTTGAAGCGCTCCTAAAGGAACTTTTCCAGTGAGGCAATTTCCATAATCTTATCCTCAACCGGCTTGACGCAATCGATCACGAATGTTGTCGCCTTCTTCTTCCCCCCTCTCTTCTGGACCCCACCGCTTCCTACTCCTTCTTCACTCATCTTCCCATCATCAAATTAAGAGCTGTGATTGGAGCAGAGGCGACGACAGCATTATGGAGAGCTAATTTATGCCTATTTAATCATATACTTGATTTTGCAACATGTTTTCACGAAAATGCATTTGAATCCCTTTTGTGTACTCAACCCTCAAAAACTTTTTGAATTTTTAATTGAGATGCTACTATAGGAACCGAAAATTTAATAAATATTTTTATTAAATATCTTTATTTGATTATGGAATCTTATGAAATTCATATTAAATAAGTTATTTAATTAATAAATATATCTTATTTGGTGATAAATATTTATTTCTTTGGCAACAGTTAAATCTTGATATACATCAATATTCAAGAGCCAATGAAATCGTGCCACCTCACCCTCAAAGCCCATGATATATCCCAAAAGCCCACTCAAACCTCTTTCCCTACAACTATAAATATGGTCTCCATATCACTTCAAAATCACACCAAAAATCATCTTCAAGAGCTCAAGAATTGAAGAGAAATTATCTAAGATTTCTCTCTCAATATTCAAGGTGTCCCGGCGAGATTCAAGGCGTTCTTCGTGGAAGCAACGTATTCTACGTCGGAATTGTCTCAAAGTGGCGTTTGATCCGGAAACACGGCGAAAGTCCTCCACGTCAACGTTATAAAGCTTAAAACAAAGTTTACTTTGGAAACATGGCGAAAGTCCTCCGCATCAATGCTATAAATTAAGTCCAAAGCTCAAGTCAAGCTCAACGTTTACTTCGGAAACAAGACACAAGTCCTCCAAGTCAACGTTAAAGCTTGAAGATCAAAATTCAAGGAGACACTAAATCTCCAACAAATCTCAAAGACTAACTTGAAGAGAAGAATCAGAGGATCAAATAGAGATTGAACTCGCATATATTCGAAATTCTTATATTTGTATGCAATTTTGTGTTTATTAAATTAAATACAATATTTTGTGTTTACAGATTTTGGCACGCCCAGTGGGACAATATCTACCTCTCATCTCTTCCCTTCGTCAAATCCATCAAGCGAAGATGTCTACAACTCTTGAAGAGAAAATCGCGAACTTGACGAAGCTTGTTGAAGGGCTCGCTAAATGCTTGGAAGAACGAAATGTTGAAATTGCAAACTTAGAAAAAACTATGTCTGTTGATACAAGGAGCAAACAAGCGAAGAAAGATGATGAAGCCAAGCTATTTTTGAAGTCAAAGGACGGTGATAAATCTCCGACTAAGGAGTTTGAAGTAACTTTTGATGGATCGATACATGTTGACCAACTCAAAGAGTTCATCATGGGAACAATCAAGGACAAGTTTGAAGGGACCTCTAAATCCTCATGGACTTATAGCAAGCCATATACTCCAAGGATTAAAAGCTTGAAGATGTCGGTTGGCTATCAACCTCCAAAGTTTCAACAATTAGATAGCAAAGGAAATCCAAAGCAATATATGGCTCACTTTGTGGAGACTTGCAACGATGCTGGAACTTATGGAGATCATATGATGAAGCAATTCGTGCGTTCCTTGAAAGATAATGCTTTTGATTGGTATTGGTATGCTGACTTGCAGCCATATTCAATTGATAGTTAGGGGCAATTGGAGAATGAATTTCTTAATCGTTTCTATAGTACTCAAAGAACGGTGAGCATGGTTGAACTTACAAAATCAACTCAATGGAAAGAAGAGTCCGCCATCGACTACATCAATCGTTGAAGGGACTTGAGCTTGAATTGCAAAGATCGATTGTCTGAAACTTCAGCAATTGAAATGTGCGTCCAAGGCATGCATTGGAGTCTTCGGTACATTCTAAAAGGAATTCAGCCAAAGACCTTCGAAGAATTGGCAACTAAAGCTCATGACATGGAGTTAAGCATGATTGCAAATGGAATTGAAGATATGTCAATACTTGAGCCCCACAACTTTGAAGAAAATCAAGAAACAAATCATGGGGCAAATATCTTGAAGAAATTTCAAGTGAAGATAAGGAAGACACTTCAAATGTAGTCACGGGCCAAGATGAAGTCAAATGCTCCTTATAAGAGCATAAACTGTCTAAAAACGCTCCTAGATGCGAGCAAAAACCATCTAAACACTTCAAATAAAGAACTTCAAGAGTGCTCCTTGATAAGAACCAAAACTATCTACATCGCTCCTTGATAAGAGCCTAAACCGTCTACATTACTCCTTGATAAGAGCTTAAACTGTTTAAAATGCTCCTAGATACGAGTAAAAACCATCTACACTCTTCAAACAAAAACTTCAAATGCTCATTCATAAGAGCCTAAGCTGTCTACATCACTCCTGGGTAAGAGTTTAAACTATCAATAAAACTCCTAGACATAGAGCATAAACTATCTAAACTCAAATCAAAATTCAAGGCTCATTGATACGAGCATAAACTATCTAACTTCAAATCAAAATTCAAGCTCCTTGATACGAGCATAAATTATCCAAGTTCATCAAAGCTCCTTGATATGAGTATAAACTATCTAATAAGTTCAAATTTATCAAGACTCATTCATTTTCACGACAAGTCGTCCATGAACAAGTCTCGAGGGGGCATTTGTAGGAACCGAAAATTTAATAAATATTTTTATTAATTATAATATCTTTATTTGATTATGAAATCTTATGAAATCCATATTAAATAAGTTATTTAATTAATAAAGATATCTTATTTGGTGATAAATATCTATTTTTTTGGCAACAAGTCAAATCTTGATTTACAAATATAAGAATTTAATAAATATCTTTTGTTTGAGAACTATCTTGAAGTCTGAGACTATCAGCACTGGCAGGAGTCCATCTCCTAAGCTCTCTTTCAATTTCTTTGAGTTTATCTTTGACAAAATTGGTCTTCTCCTCTGAATTAATTGCCAAGTTGCTCCATTTCACAAATTCTCGTTCCATCTCCTGAAATAGTTTATACTCTTTCGACATGTGTGGGTACGCACCTGCAAAAAATATGCTAAAATGTGCTGGTTGAACATGTCTGAACATGAGCTGGAGCCGAGCATAATCATGAGCTGGAGCCGAACATGAGGAGAAGATCAATTTTGTCAAAGATAAACTCAAAGAAATTGAAAGAGAGCTTAGGAGATGGAGTACTCCTGCCAGTGCTGCTACTCTCAGACGTCAAGAAATTGATGGTGTTGATATTCCTATTTTAGATCCATTGGTTGTTCGTAGCAAAGGAAGGTCGAGGACTAATCGGTTTAAAGATCCAATTGAAAATAAAAGAGGTCGAGGTCGACGTCATGGTCGTGGTCATGGTCGTACCGGCGAAGTGGACATCAACTAGTGCATTTTATTGAAGTTTAATGTTTTATTGCATCTTTATGTTTCTCAAGGTTTAATATTTTTGTTTGAGCAGTCTTAAGTTTAATGTTTTTTGTTTGAGCATACTTAATGATTTTGATTTCATGGTTCAATTCTCCTATTCTACTCTACTTCATTTCTTATTTAACCTCCATCTCTCTCTCTACATATTTGCTGCTACGTACATATATATTAAATTATTAATTTTATATATTGAAACTATCAAATACAGTACGTAATTAATGTTTGTGTGCTAAATTTCAAATTTCAAATTGCATCTAGTCTCTTTCATCTTAAAAAGGCATTTAAGGGTAGAGATATAATTTTATTTGTCCACTAATTATAATCAATATTTTATTTATTAATTAAGACTCATTATCTACTATTTACCCCTATGTGGGTGGCCATAATGTGGCCATATAGCACCACTTTTATTAAAACGATTGCGGATTCGAGCCCTCTCCTTAATTCAAGGTCCTACGTGGTGCACTCTCATTTCAGTATTCTTATTTATCTTTTTTTTTGAAAATATTCTTATTCTTATTTATCTTTAATCCTGATTTTGAGCATTTTTATTCATTTATTCTATTTATATTTAATATAAAATTTTCCATCCAACATTGATTCTTAATAAAACTCCACTCTTGGAGAACATATATATACTCATAATCCATGTGTATTTTTTCATTCCGCAATTATTTTGCACAACCAATATAATTTGGCAAATTAATTTCATGCTTATATATTGCAAAATAATAATAAAAACAAAAATATTTGTTAAGTACAATAAAATCGAAGAAACAAGCATAAAATAGTTTACCATCAATTTTCGATGGGATACACACTAGTTAGATATTAATTGAAAATACACGCATAACGAAAAAAAGAAAGGCAAAAAATATCATATTTCCACATCACCTTTCCCCCATCCGAACTACAAATATACCATTTTGAATCTAGATCTTTTACCCTCCATTTAAATATGAATTTTAATTTAGAACTTGAACCCATCTCACTATAAAACCATCTCGACAAATTTTACTTTGGGCAAATTGCGAAAAAAAATATCCTACCTTTGGTCAAATTTTGATTTATCGTCTGAACTTTTAAATTGGCAGCAAAATTCACGATCTTTCAATTTTTCTAATTTTTCCCAAGAAAATAATTTGAAAAAAAATAATAAAAAATGACATGTCCAATTAGAACTGACGTGACATTCAAAACAATGTCGTTTTGATTTAAAAAAAATAAATATCAAATCAAAATTCTTTAAAAATAAAGAATTTGGCCGCCAATGAACCAGAATTTGATCAAAGATAGAATATTTTTTTTGCAATTAGCCCTTTTAGTTTCTGTATTTAAGTTAGACTCAAAGCATGAATCAAATTCTTGGGTTCCATAAATCAAGATTTTGAAAAATCAGAAGCTGATTTATACAATCCAGTAAACCATAGATCAAATTAATTAAGGAAAAGCAATCAAGAAAAGCAAGGATAATACAATTCAAACAAGCTACTTTCTCACCATCTATAACTACAACAATGTTAAACCATTACTGCATCAAAACAGATTTGATAACTAAGTTTGAAGCCCCTGATTCTTTCAACCACAATCATATGTACCCATAAAATCTTCAATTTTGAAAGTTTAGAGTAAAAAGACATGTACAAACTCAAGCATAACATTGGCAAAAATGATCATCACAATTAGCAAAATATCGTACGATTCCAAAACTCATGTTGCTGTCAGCATTACCAACATACCATCCTACGATCTGTGAACAAGCTCCAGAAAAAGAAACTTAACCAAGTAGTATTACATTTACATTTCACTTTAATTTGAGATTCAGCTATACATAAAACAATACAAAAGATCGTCATATATTTACATATTCGTCATGAAAATCTTGCTCTTAAGATCTCATTTTAAGAAAAGAGAAATTATCGTTTTCACTATTCATCTTCTCAGTTAGACTTCATGTAAAATTACTAACTAAAATATCAACTTTCGACTTTAAATCACACTAAACAAACATAGGTCATAGAAACCATTTAAATCTGCTCAAACAGCATAGATTATGAATGTTCAAACAAAGGGACTAAATAACATAACATACTACAAGTTACATCAGCCAAAAAGTGATTCTACTCGACTAAAAAGCAACTTTACAAAGCATGTTCTAGCAGAATTATATAAGCAAAGACTATTATTGGCATTCAAAATATATCAGCAGCCTATAATGTATGACTGAGCTCCAGATAAAGAAACTTCAACTAGTTTTATACGATAAAATCCAATGAAATAAGCCAAGTGCCTAAGGGAAACGATCATGCTAAAAACAAGTACGCTAAAATAAAATTCACCATATCTTGCAAATCAATCAGAAAAGACATGTCACATAAGAGAAAATATAGAGCAATAGTTAACACTAGTGCTTTTACTTGCACATTCTACCAGCCTGAAACATGTATCGTTGAATTGCTCTGTTTTGATATCTTCAAACATAGATACAATGTGTATTTAAAAATCACCTAGCACTAGCAGTGATCCTTCTTTATTTTGCACACCATATGAACATAGAAACCTTCAAATCCGACATGCAAAATAGCATACAAAAGAATGTAAAAAAATAATAAGTTTACTGATTGGAATTATTCATGAATAATTTTAAAATCAATGTCAGCCATTTAAGTGTTGCTACTCAGGGTACACCAATTTTACGTCGTGTTTTCAGCAACATAAATTTATCTATCAACATTTGTCAGCACTAATAAACTGTACAATCTACGAGCATGCTCTAGAAAAAGAAACATAACCTTTTCTATTTTAATTCAGCCAAACATTAAAAAAAAAGAAAAAAAGGATAGCAGTAACTAAACTCAAAACCTGAAAAAAGTATAAATTCTAGAATCTCTTCAGTTATACTCCATTGACAAAGAGTACAAGAGAATAATAGATCACCATGACATATAAAAAACAGGAAATTGTTTACCAGAGGATTACAAGAACGAAAATCAAGAAAATCATCAACAAGACGATTCACTATTTTTTGGTGCTCGTACCTCCAGCATCACTACCCCCTGCCTTAGCTGCCTTCTTTGCATTCTTCTCCTGAAGCGCCTTCGCATCTCTGTTAAACCACAATAGCAAACACAAAGAGACGATGCCGTTAGATATAAGATCCAAAAAATAACCGAGAAGTGTGAGCCATACCAGCTCCTAAAGTTCATCCATATGTTAAATCTAACAGCAGGAATGATACTATATATCAATCGTAAACAATCAAAACCGCATCTTTGTACATAAATTCAAATAAATGTCAATACAGCAAGAATAATACTATATCGCAATCATAAACATTCAAAATCACATCATTGTGCAAAAATTCATCTAATTGTCAAATATAACAGCAAGAATAACATTATATCACAATCATAAACAATCAAAATCACATCTTTGTAAAGAATTTGTATAATAAACAAGAAAACAAAAAATCCAAATCCGCAGATTAGTACATATCAACACAATCAATCAAGACAAGGGCTGGATGTAAAGAAAATCAATTCACACATTACAATTGAAAACAAAGAATTTGCAAATCAACGAGGCTAGAACACAATGAATTAGGTAAATCTTAACGCATAACGCCATATTGGATACAGCAAGTAATCGCCATGGCATTCAGATCATAGCAAAAAATAAATAAAATAAGTAAACCTAAATCTTGCAAAAATCAGAAAATTAAAACAAATATAAGAAAAGGGTACCTTTCACGACGCTGCTCCGGGGTCAACCCATCGTCTTTATTTTTGCTCTTGCCACCCCGAGCTTGAGCCCTTTCTCGATCTTTTTCTCTTTGATTTCCTCGTTACTTACAGTTAAGAATACAACAACAAAAAATCTAAGAAAATAAAAAAGATATCATCGTAGAGAAATTAATTAAAGTCCATTGGTTAGACATTAGCAGAAATTAGCAGATTAATGACTTCAGGGTAACAAAAATTCCAAACAAAATGTTGTAACAAATCGAAGGAAAGGATATTAGTCATGGTGAAACGACGCCGGAGCAGCCGGGGAACAAAGTCTGCGTTTAGAGAGAGAGAGAGAGAACTCGCAACAATTGGATGGGCCGAATTTGTGGGCGCCTCTTTTTATATCAATCTTTACTAATTTTACAGTTGACTTTATAATTGATGAGAGAATCCATTTTATCATTTTATGTTATGGCCATGTTCAGAATCAAAGAAAGAAGAGAATAATTGAGGCTGTGGGGTCAGAGAGTTGATAAGTCATGCAATTTTATTATTATTATTATTATTATTTTTAATTTAGGTTAATGGTTAGTGAATTTCAACGTTTTAAAAGCCGAACCGAAGATCGAATCGGTATGGCCTTCGATTCGTGTGTTTTCGATCTAGTCGTCATTAAATCGATCAAAATCAATTGATTCACAGTGAAATCATCCGATTGGAGTCATCGGACCGACCTGTTCAACCGGTCTGTGTTTTGAAATTTGACTTATGGTACAAAGGGAAGAAATATCAATAAACTGTCATGTTAATGGATGTATTTATTTATTTTTAATAATGATTTGATTCCTCAATTTTTGTTTATAAAAATTATTTCCATGTACTTTCAATTATGTTAAACTAGGTCTTAAATCATTATCTTTTTGTTTTTGATATAGCTTGTAAAAGGATTTAGCTTTAACATAAATAAAAGTACATAAACTCTATTTTATTAATTAAATAAAAGTGGAGGGACTTAATTAAAAAGCAAATAAACCAATGAATTGAATATGCATTATTTTTCCCTAAAAAAATGTAGGTAAAATAGAATAACTTAATATTTTAGTGGCCAAAAATGAATTTTATCCTAGATCTTGTATAGAGTTGGGTGATGGTGCATAGATGCTTCTTAAATTCAAGAATAGTTGAGAAAAAAAAAATATTTCGTCATTTTTCAAAGGAATAATAAATGTCATTAATTAGTATCTTCAATTGGCTATACATATTTTCTTAGCAATAAATCAGTAATTGGTATGAGGGTGTTAATTTCCCTCAGTAGACAGCAGTTTCACTACAAATACAGCAAAAATAATAATTCATCTTCAGCAGTTTGGTCTATTTTTTACATAGTAAAAGAATATTCTAAAATATTCAATTTTATTTGTTTAATCATAAAAATATGAATAACTCGATTGATGAAGAATAAAAAAGATTATATTATAAATAAATAAATTAACAACCTAATAATCCCCGTAAAAACAAGAACCCGATGATTGAGCCTCAATAAAATTTCTCAAATGTGTAGGAAAAAGAGTACTCGTCCCACGTTATTATTAAAAAAAAAATTAATCTACATAATAAAATTATGGGAAAAGGTGCAAATACCCTCCTCATGTTGGCAGCGCCGGACAAATACCCCCCTGAACTTTGTTTAGGTGCAAATTCACCCTTCCCTAAAGTTTTCGGGTGCAACTACCCCCTCGCCGTGACGGAAACTACACTTTCGTTGACAAAAAAAATATTTTTGATTTATTTTTATTCTTGTGGACCCTTACAATTTCCAAGAATTAATTGGTGCTAAAAACTCAAATTAGGATAAAATTTGTTTCGAACCCTAGCTCACAACTATCAAAACTCAGGCGAAGCTCTCTAATAATTTGCAATCCAAGCCAACTATTTGTTGTTGACATTGATGATCTCATATTCTTCAAGTGGTCCGTCATCCTTTTTTGTGCAAATTATTGGAGAACCTCACCTGAATTTTGATAGTTGTGAGCTAGGGTTCGAAATATTTTTTTTCCTAATTTGAGCTTTTAGCACCAATTATGTAGTATATAACCGTTGGAAATTGTAAGGGTCCACAAGAATAAAAATGAATCAAAAATATTTTTTTTGTCAACGAAAATGTAGTTTCCATCACGACGAGGGGGTAATTGCACCCGAAAACTTTAGGGAATGGTGAATTTGCACCTAAACAAAGTTCAGGGGGTATTTGCCCGGCGCTGCCAACATGAGGGGGTATTTGCACCTTTTTCCTAAAATTATTATAATTCTATAAATTAGAATATTCATCCCACAAATTTATTGTTGGTGTCATTTTATATATAAATATTTCATATTATTGAAGTCTTTTTTTCAATCACATATTATTATGTATAATGTTAATTTGTAATAAGAAAAAAAAATCGAAAAATAAAATATACAGAATCTACATTCTACAGTGATGCGGTAACAATACCGCAACATTGTAGACATCTCAAAAATAGAGTTGGGTTATGGTGCAAACGCTGCATAAAGTGTATAAGTGCACCTCCTTGCTGATAAAAAGTTTTAAAATTATTTTAAAAAGAGTGAATAATTTTTTATAGGTAAAATACCAAGTAAAAGTTATGATGATGAAAAATGATATTATTCTGAAGTAAAAAAAATGACAATTCGAATTTGACCACATTCAAGTTCACCTCTAACTTATGATCTCCTGTAGAACAATTTATAAGGTATGTAATGGTTTATAATATGTTAAATTTTGTTATATATAGTATTTTTGAAAATTAATCTTTTATCTATCGAAATAAGATTTTGTTATATATAGTAGTTTGATTCTTTTTTAAATATAGGAATATTCTAGAATATACTGTTTTATTTATTTGATTTTAAAAATATGAATAACTTATCCTAATTAATGATTAAAAATAATCAAAATTCATTACATTAATATATGAAATAAGAAGGAGATTTTTCAATGCGAGATTTAAAAACATATCTTTCCGCGGCCCCAGTACTAAGTATGCTATGGTTCGGGGCTTTAGCAAGTCTATTAATAGAGATTAATCGTTTTTTGCCCCGATGCGTTGACATTCCCCTATCATATTTTTAAATAAATAAAATTACAAACCTAATAATCGAGAAAAAACGAGTGGAAGAAAGATTGAGCCTCATTAAAACTCCTCAAATGAGTAGGAAGATAGTATCAGTTCCTGATTATTACAAAAAAATATAAGCTACATAAGTTTAAGAATCTTTATAGTGCATATTCCCATAAGCTAATAGATTTGAACTTAAGTCACAAAAATATGGAGTATATAAATGCACCTACACATTACCTTTTTATGAAAATCTAAAAAATTACTTAGAACTTTTAACTATTATCTACATAGCATTTAATTAATTTAATAATTGTAATTGCAATTACACTTCTGAATTATAGAGATTTAAATGTCATATTCGTGCATCGCTCGGGCTCACCTTAGTATATTGTTATTTAAAAGAAAAACTATAGTTGCAGACTCCCCTAGCGCCACTCAACTTGTTGAAAAGAAGCATCTAGCCATCTACATCACTTGTGTGATTTTTTTTTTTTTTTTAATATATCTTCCAAACAATGTGAATAAGACTAGGTTAGGTCCATTTGATTTGTATGTAACAAGTTGCTGTCATTTGTATTTGGTTCTTCTCTCTCTCTGTCCAGCTTATCATTATCAATAAACATATTTCAATTTCTACAGATTTCTTATCAATAAACATATTTCAATTTCTACATATTTGTATACAATACTGAAGTAGAAATAGAATGACTGAATGACTATTAAACTTTTGAGCTACACGATCATTTTTTTTTTCTTTTTCAAATTTGTAAATATGAGTTTTATCTTCAATATTCACAATCTAACCACGTTCAGCAGAAGTAGAATTACTACTAAGGTTTTGAGCTACGTCAAATTTGTAATTATTAGTTTATCTGGATCAATATTCAAGATCTAACCACAAAAATACAATCTATGATAAAACCTTACAATTTAAGCATCCAAACAAACATGTAGAGATAGAAAACACAATTAAGCACTTCCTAATTTCAAATGCCCTATTATATTACATTTGCAATATGCTGGGCAGCATACAACAGCTTGATGTCGTAATTTACATCTTAATCAAACATGTTTTGACCACTCGCCAACAATATCCATTGATCAGAGACATTTCTCCTCACAAATAATATCCATTAATCAATGCAATACTAAGCAGGTCTTGTTGCCATCGTCCTCCAAAATTATCTGGTTTTGATCTCTTAAAGACAGTCCCCAATGAAGAAGAGGTCGGGATTCATCTCATGAAGAAAAGCCAACAATCAAGAAAAACCATGCACTTCTTCAAAGGGTCAATTAATATCGAAAGCGCACAAAACATTCTTGCAAGTGAGATCCATATTAGGTTTGTGGCATGCAAAGCAGCTGCGACAGTAATAAGACCGATTGAGGCAGAGAGTCGCCACATTCACATAAAACATTTTCATCTCCTTCTTTCTCTCTTCAGTGCTATCCTTACCGACATTTGGAGAGCATCGTCAACCATTCCGTCCTTGTATGTAACTTCATTAGGTTCACACAGTTTGGTTGCCTCGCTGATTTTTCCAACCAACAAAAGCCTTCCAAAGCTGCCTAAAATAGCTAGCCGAAAACCAGCTATTTTCAATAGGCAGCAGCAATCAATCTCATAACTCAAGGTGTGTAGTGATATACAGGAACATCCCTATGAAACATTTCATCGAACACATGAATGGAAACATAGTATTGCTTCATATTCAACAAACCACTCAATAATTTCGTATAATCAATTAGATGGCTGACGTAATACTTAAATGAACAATTTGACAGAAACTTACCGAAAACCATGACAGCGCGATTTGATCTTGAATACTTGGTTGAATTTGGGGGGTTCTCTTTAACACTTAATTATCTTTCTATACTTGTATTAGCCTTTAGCTTCTCCAACCATACTGCAAAACCCCCAAAATACAGTTAGAAATTTCTCCAAACATACCGGAAACCAAAACGCAATCTGATTTATACGTTTCTACTGTTCATAACGCAAACAATTTCTTCCAATTTTGATGTATTGAATTCAAACTCCAAATATTGAATTCAAGAAATAGAAAATGGAGGAGAAGAGTTGTGTAGGGGTTTATTTATTTATTTATTTTTTTGAGGAAAGGAGCGGCGTTTATGAATTATGAAGCCATATTGATTTTTGGAGATGTGTAGGGGTGAACATTCGGATATTCGGTTCGATTATTACATAAAAAATAATCAAACTAATATTTCGGTTTTTTTAAATCCATATCCAAATCGAATCCGAAATTATTTCGGTGACCGAACCGAAATATCCGAAATAACCAAATTGTTATTTCGGTTAATTCGGTTTTTCCACTTTTTTTTTGAAACAGTTTTCCTACATTTTTTATATTCATCCAAACCATTGAAAACTAGAGAAATCGAACATGTCAATAAACAACAACAATACACATGAAAAACAGTCACCACTAACAACAAATAAAGTTTCAAATCTTCACGAAACACCAAACCACCAACAACAAAATGAAAATAATATAACAAATAGTTAAATTAAAAATCCAAGTAACAACAAAAACTAATACAAAGTTCAATAATCAATATCTTCCAACAAATACTAGAGCACGAGCATGTTAATAGCTTTCAATTTAGAGTAGTATTCAATATTTTAGTTTTAATAAATTAAATATAAATTAAAAAATATATAAATAGTATATATATAATTCGAATTTCGGATATTTCGGTTTTTTAAACAATAAAACCGAACCGAAATCCGAAATGCAAAATTTTAAAATTTTGAAATCCGAATTGACCGAAATATCCGAAATAACCGAACCGAAATTAATTTTCAGTTCGGTTCAGTTTTCGGTTTTCGGAACAATTTGCTCACCCCTAGAGATGTGGGCTTATTTAGTTAGAGTGTTAGACTAGTAATTTTTTTGGTAAAATCTAATTCAAGGCCAAAAATCATTTATATCAATTTGATTTAGATTTGTTAAGATTATTTTTATCTATTAAACATTACAAGTTATAAAATTTTAGAAAAATACATGTAGAGCAATAAAATGATAAGTTTTAATTGCGCTTAATTAATAGTAAATGACAAATTTAGTAATTTTTATTTACTAATAATAATGTTATTTACTAAAATTAAATTTTGTATGAATTTAGTTGTAGAAAGGTTTTAGTGAGCTCATGTGCAATTATACAAGGGGGTTCGATTTCGGTATAATTGAACCGACAACCAACAACCAAATACTGATTAAGCACTATTTGTAATATGGTTAACCGGACCGATTACATAGACGATTACAATACTACATACTTTATGGCTAATTTTCCCTAATTCCTCATTAAGCTAAGTGCAAACAAACTAACCTATTAGGATTTGAAGACTTGGGGCCGTGAGCGGTTGAGCGCTGGTTAAAACGGGTCGCTTAGATGGCTGGGAACGACGACGAGAGTGCAGCGGCACCGTCGTGTGCCGACGAGACATCGTTGGTGTTGTGACTATGTGTTGAGAAATGAGAGAGATAGAGTCTAGAGAATTGAGAATTGTTGAAAGAAATAAATGAGAGAAATCCAATCGGGTATTATGGCTAACGAATACGGTTAACGGTTACAACTAATAACCGTGAAACCAGAAAAACCTGCTCGACAACCGACCCGTTCACTGACTACGGCGATTATCGGTAACCGATAACCAGCGGTTATCGATTCGATCAGTTATTAATTGATAACCGCCTACCGTTCAACCATCCCTAATCTACAACCCATTACATTTAAAAGCTCATTTGGTTGGCATAAAAGTAATGTTGTATGAGAATATGATTTCTAGAAATATGATTATGAGAAAAATAAATACGCCGACTCATTATTAGAGATGACAATGGGTTGGATACCCACACATTAAGCATTTCTCAAATCCGAACTTGTTTAGTATTTCTCTACCCGTACCCGTCTCGAATCCGATTAAAAATGATTTTACTATTTATACCTGTCTCAAACTCATTAGATAATACCCTCTAGCTACCCGATAAAAAAACCAAATATTACAAAGTAAATATTACTAATAATTAAATAGTAAAAATAATAAAGCAAACTTAGGGTTAATTAATCCCCAACTAGAATTTATTAGTCCTCAATTAAAATTTATAATCCCCAATTAGGATTTATTTATTTTCTTAGAGTTTATTAATTCACAATTAATGTCACAGCCCCAAATCCCGAAGGACGGCTAAGCCGGGGTGTGACTAGGGGTTGGAATTAAGAAGCGGGGAAGAAAGGGGATTAATGAATAAATGAGGGATAAATCTCGAATCATCAAGTAAATACATAGAAGTGAACTTTGATTATATCACGCGAGACAATCTTGAAGGATTTCTCAAATAGAACTAACAAGTCGTTTCAAGTTTCAAGTACAAAATACTTAAACAAAAAGTGTTATAACATATTAGAGTGTTTGCAGCGGAAAAAGAACGTAGATTGACTCCACATATGAAGATGTGAAATCGAGGCTCGACTAGCTTTATTAAGGATTTACAACCACGTACTCAACTTCCGCCGTCACCCGTCACTCAACCTGCATATTTAAAAACATATACAGGGCTAAGTACAAAGTACTTAGTGAACACATGCCAAAAACATATAATAGATTTAATGGATTTATCAGGCATTTCAACAGTAACACAACGGGGTTTTTCATTAAAGGCCCGTGCTTACTAAAATTTCTTTTCATAATTGCTTGCAAGCATTTTCTTACTTTTAATTCAATATGACCAAATCGAATAACGCCGGGGAAGAATGCACTCTTCCGCGGTCGCTTCTCACCGTGGCTGGCTACCCCTCAACAGTACTCACACACTCCGGCTACCGTGTACACTAATTAAGGAAAGCACCCTCTTGGCTAACTCAGAATCCGATCGATTTCTAGTTGGCGAACCAACTCAGTTAGGCATAATAGAACTCACAAAACAAATTCTTTTATGCCAAGACCATCACTTTAAAACATGCTTTTTAAAGTGATAAGAAAAACAGAAGCTCGAGTTATTCGATGGCCGAATATCCACATTTATTTGTATAATAGAAAAGCCCACCTTAATGGTTTACGAACGGAAACCCGGCTTCAATCTTCCGTCCTTTCTTCTATGTATGATGTCCTCCTTTAATCGTAAATAATCAAATCTTAGAAACGGATCGAGAGGGAAACCATACGATAACGGACTTGATAACTTGATTAATCTTTAATATATACTTTTGAGTTTACTGAAAGAAACAGCGAAAACAAGTTGATCATAAATCAATTTGGATAAAACAAGTATCTGGAAAATCAAGCTAGTGGAAAAAGCGAGTTATTTGGAAAATCGAATGGCTAGAAAAACAATTTGGAAAAACAGAATTGAAAACAAGTGGAAAACAGATGGCCGGAAAAACAGAGTAGAAAAACAAGCTGGCAAAACATGGCCGGAAAAACAGTATTGGACAATGAGTTAATCCAGTGGGTCCAGGTAATTCCATTGGCCAGGTCCAGTGAGTTAATCCAATGGGTCCACGTGGTGATTCCAATTGGCCGAGATCAGTTTGAGTTAATCAATATTTGGGTCAATTTGGGTGATTCAATTTGTTGGATCCAGCTGACTTAATCCAGGAATTAAACTCTCAATTTCAAAACTTGGTATTAAAATTCTGAAAAATTCTACGTCACTTAATTTTTAACGTAGATTCCAATTCTATCATTATCTTCTTCATTAAAAATCAAATACATGGCTTTATTGTACATATATATATTTCGGTCCTTTTGATAAATTAAGAATTAAAAATCCAAATTTATTCAATAAATAAAATATTTTTATAAAAATTCCCAAATAATTATCACATGCTTATATCATCACATAGAAGCATAATCTATAAACAATTTATCAAGAATCAAAGCTAAAACAACAATCCAACCATCCTTCAAAAATTTCGAAAATTTAAAGATGGAAAGAATGAAATTTTGTTTGGTTGGGAATGAAGAAGAAGCTCCTACCTTGTCAAAATCGAACTCGGATCGAAAATCGGACGGTAGATGAAAGAGTGATCGAAACTTGAAGCTTGAAGGAATGAAGAAATGAAAGCTTATGGTGTTTGCTGCTATGGGGAAATGGGACGGCAGATGGGGGGGGTGAATGAGAGAGAGAAATTAACTCAGGAAAGTTATATTTAAGAGGAATGGTTGATCTTATTTGCTGTAATGATTCAAATGTAAATGTGATGGACGTGTATTACAAACTTAACCACAAGATTACTGACAAGATTTTGGAGAAGATTTACTCCTATCATCGGCACATTCACAGCTGTAAAAGATAATACTTGGTGCATTTCTGGTTGATTAAGGGCCTCACAGGCTTTTAAAGTTTTTCATGGTTGGGCTTTAATTTGGGCTTTTATTTATTTAACAAGATGGGCTTAAATTTATTTAAGCTCATTGGGCTATAAATAAAAGAAAAGGTTCGGCCCAAGTTACAAAGATATAAGTCGGCTCACTAAAACATATATAAGATTATTAAGTCTTTTATTACGAAGGATTTGATCGCCGATAATTAATTATAAATATAAACGGTTCAAACATTCAAAATTAATTTCTTAATTTCCCTATTACTTAATGACGGCAACAATATAATCAAACTTTAGAAAAAAAATGGAAATGAAAAAGTAAATCGTTTTAATACTCGACTCTGAACTTTAAGAGTATTCGGTTAAAATAACTTAAGGCTGCAAAAATTGTAATTAATTATATAAAATTAATTATACGCAAGTTTAGAAAAATCGGGGTATTACATCCTACCCCTCTAACAAGAAATTTCGTCCCGAAATTTGCATACCTTCTTCAAAAAGCTCAGGGTATTTTTCCAGCATCTTTTCTTCGAGTTCCCACGTAGCTTCTTCTTGCCCGTGGTGATTCCATAAAACTTTTACAAGCGGTATCGTCTTGGTTCGGAGTTCTTGTACCTTTCGGTCCAAGATAGCTTGCGGTCTTTCTTCATAGCTCAAATCCGGACTAAGAATAATGTCTTGCTGGCGAACCACGTGTTTAGGATCGAACACGTATTTTCTTAATTGAGAGACATGGAAAACATTATGAACACTCCCTAGACTTGGCGGTAAAGCCAATCTATAAGCAACGAGTCCTATCTTTTCCAAAATCTCAAAAGGTCCAATAAATCTGGGTCTAAGCTTACCCTTCACGCCAAACCTAATAATTCCCTTAGACGGAGAAACCTTGAGGAAAACCTTATCCCCAATTTCGAATGATAACTCCGATCGACGTACGTCGGCATAAGATTTCTGTCGACTTTGGGCTTCGCTTTATTCTCGGTCGGATACGTCGAATGATCTCTATCATTTCACCGGCCGAATACGGCCTAGATTTTTCCTTTCACCTACTTCATCCCAATAAAGCGGTGATCTACATTTCTTTCCATACAATGCTTCATATGGAGCCATGCCTATTGTTGCTTGATAAGCGTTATTATATAAGCAAATTCGATTAGTGGCAAAACATTTTCCCGGCTCCACCTTGATCCAACACCACAGTTCTCAACATGTCTTCTAGTGTTTGGATTGTTCTTTCGGGCCCGACCGTCCGTTTGAGGGTGAAAAGTGTGCTTTGAAATTGAGTTTGGTACCCAATTCTTTTTGCAAAGGCGATCCAAAATCTTGAGGTGAATTTTGAATCTCTATACCGATGTTATCGATGTTGGTACTCCGTGCGGACGTACGATCTCACGGACATATAATTGGGCTAATTTCTCCGATCCATAGGTAATCGGAATTGGTATAAAATGAGCGACTTTGTGAGACGGTCTACTACAACCCATATTGCGGTGTTTCCTCTTTTTGACTTCGGCGGACCGGTCACAAAATCCATTGTTATACCTTCCCACTTCCATGTTGGAATATCCAACGGTTGTAACTTTCCATAAGGTCGTTGGTGTAAGGCTTTTACTTGCGACAAGCCGGACATCGCTCAACGAAGGAGGCTACATCTCGGCTTTAAGCCGTCCCACTGAACTTTCTCTTTAAGTCACGATACATCTTCGTACTTCCCGGATGAGCGGTGTAAGGTGTATCATGAGATTCACTCATGATGTCATTTTTCAGTTCGTCATCATGAGGAATACAAAGTCTTCCATCGAACTCGATTGCATTATCCGTTGCTTCAGAGTAACCGCTAGGGTTACCTGATCTCACCTTCAGACGTAGTTTCTCAAACACCTCATCTTTCCTACGAGCACTTATTATTCTTTCTCGCAAGTACGGTATAGCCACTAGGGTTGCAACACGACTAGTTATTGTTTCGGTGAATTGATCACCTCCAAACTCATTCTCTCAAAGTCTTGAATGAGTTCTCCTTCTTCGGTAAGGAAACAAGCTAAGTGTGTTGGAGTCTTGCGACTCAAGCATCTGCTACAACATTAGCTTTGCTGGATGGTAATTGATACCACGGTCATAATCCTTTACTAATTCGAGCCATCTTCTTTGTCTCATATTCAATTCTTTTTGCTCGAAAAAGTATTTTAGACTCTTATGATCCGTAAAAATCTCAACCCTAACTCCATATAGGTGATGTCTCCAGATTTTTAACGAATGCACAACGGCTGCTAATTCCAGATCATGTGTGGGGTAATTGACTTCATGTGGCCTAAGTTGTCGTGATGCATAGGCTATCACCTTTCCATCTTGCATCAGCACACAACCTAGTCCATTTTTAGAAGCATCTGTATACACCACATATTCTTTATTTGCTTTCGGGAGAGCCAAAACTGGTGCCGTAGTCAACTTGTCTTTTAGTTCCTGGAAATTTGCCTCACACTCATCCGTCCACTTATATTTGATTCCTTTCTTGAGTAATTGTGTCATAGGTCTAGCTATCTTAGAAAATCCTTCAATGAATCTTCTATAGTATCCGGCTAGACCTAAAAAGCTCCTAATCTCATTAGGGTTGGTTGGTGACTTCCAGTCACGTACCGCTTCCACTTTAGCAGGTCCACCTTGATACCTCCTCGCGACACAATGTGCCCAAGAAACATCACTTCACTCGGCCAAAACTCGCACTTACTGAACTTGGCATATAGTTTCTCAGTTCTCAAAGTTTCCAACACTATTCTCAAGTGTTCTTCGTGCTCTTTCTCATTTTTGGAATAAATGAGAATGTCGTCAATAAATACTAAGACGAACTTGTCTAAGTATGGGTGAAAAACTCTATTCATGAGATCCATGAATACTTTGCGGGAGCATTAGTCAATCCGAATGGCATAACTAAGAACTCGTAGTGGCCATATCGTGTTCGGAAAGCCGTCTTGGGTATATCTTCTGGTTTGATTTTCAATTGATGATACCCGGACCTAAGGTCTATTTTTGAAAACACACATGCTCCCTTGAGTTGATCAAACAGGTCATCTATCCTTGGCAAAGGATATTTATTCTTGAGGGTTATCTTGTTCAACTCTCGATAATCTATGCACATCCTCATTGTGCCGTCCTTCTTCTTTACAAATAGAACAGGTGCTCCCCATGGTGAAACACTTGGTCTAATAAAACCAAGATCCAACAACTCTTGTAGTTGTATCTTGAGTTCTTGTAATTCCTTCGGTGCCAGTCTGTATGGTGCTTTCGACAGGGCTGACCCGGGCTCCGGAGTCAATGTTGAAGTCCACTTGTCGATTTTGTGGCGATCCTGGTAGTATTTACGGAAATACGTCCTCGAATTCTCGACGATCGCCACATCTCCTATGGTCTTTTCGACTCCGGCTTCCCCGTTCGGGTAAACAAGGAAACGACAGTCTTTCTTTTTCATCATCTTCTTAGCTTGAAGGGCGAGAGATAGCGGCACTCTCCTACCCATTGTAATTCCGTGAAATTCTGTGGGCTCTTCTCTGGGTAATTGAAAAGAAATTTTTCTCTCATTACAGAGAATCGTAGCATAGTTCTCAACTAACCAATCCATTCCTAGGATTATATCTACGTCCCGCATTACCATGACATTCAAATTGTTAGCTATAACCTTAAAAGTTCCTAGTTCCAATTCTAGGTTAGAGCAAACAAGTGAAGTGGTTGTGATCTCTCCGGATGGTGTAGTTACTCTCATTTTATGACTAGCTCGTTCTGGTATGATATCTAAATTATCGACACAAGAACTAGAAATAAAAGAGTGTGATGCCCCGGTATCGAACAAAATAATTACAGGAAAGTTAAGAAGTTTGCCCATACCTGCCAAATTTCCTTTGTTCTTAATTGGCGGCTTTTGTTCGATGGCAAAGGCCCTAGCATTCCGTTGTTGTGGCTGTTGTTGAGGTTGCGGCTGCGCCTGTATAGCCCTCAGAGGTTGGGGTTGACCATATTGGTTCGGCCTAAGTGCTTGGGGTGGTCTCGGGCACTCTCTCTTCATGTGACCCTTTTGGCCGCAGTTAAAACAGTTTTCGGTGCCCACGACGGACGCCGAAATGTACCTATTACACTTACGGCAAGTAGGGATTACAACCTTTCCACGACCGTTGCCTCCTTGATTCGGAGCATTTTGCCGCCCTTGCCATTGCCTGTTGGTTGTTTCCTTGCCATGGCCTCTTGCCAAGGTTGTTATTGTTACGATTGCTATTCGATTAGAATTTGTTGAAAGCCACGTTGATTACCACCCCGATTACCACGACGGTTGTTGTGTTGATAGTAACCACCGTTATTTCCGCCTTCCCATTTTCTCTTGCCCTTGTAGTTATTGTTGAAATGGTTCGAGTACCGAGCTTGAGCTTGTACCGGCACGGATGCGGAGCTCGTCTTTCTTCCGGCATTGCGCTCCATCTCTAGAGCTCTCTCAGTGACTCGGTGTGTAGCTCGGCCCTCCATGGATCGGCTAACGACACTCCAATCTCGTGTCTTAGTCCAGAACGGAACTTCTTTGCCGTTTTCTCATCCGTATCAATTTGATCCGGTGCATATCTTGCCAATTCACAGAATATTCCATCATATTCCGTCACAGACATCTTTCCTTGTTTCAAATTATAGAACTCAGATTCCTTCTTTGCTCTATAAGTCTTTGGCACGTATTTGTCAAACAGTGCCTCTTTGAATTCATTCCAGGTATGCGGAGCCGGATGCTTTCCTCTCGGAATGATTTTCTTGCGAGCCTCCCACCAGAAGTCAGCAGGTCCAATGAGTTGAAAGGCTATGCAAGAAAGACGCTCCTCATCAGTACATCTGAGAAGCTGGAAAATTCTTTCAATAGCTCTTACCCAAAGCTCCGCATCGCTCGGGTTTCCAGATCCATTGAAAGTAGGTGGATTTCTTTTGAGGAATAGATCCTCGATATCACGGCGATGAGGTGGTAGAGGTGGAGGTGGTGGTGGGGCTTCCTGATGCTCCTGATCTTCTCTTCGAGGTCTACCCCTACCCCTACCTCTTCCTCTACCTCTCCCACGTCCTCTTCTTCCTCCTTCATTTTCAGCTTCCATTTTGAAGATATTCTGAGATTTAGAAAGAAACTTATTAGAACATAACTTATCAAACTGGCATACTCGATGACAACTTTAAACAGATTGGCAATCATTACTTGAACAAAGATAAATGGATTTCGATTGTACAACTTCTCAAGTTGACAAACATAAAAACAGAACATAAGAAGATTGCAACATAAGAGTAAAAGCCCTCACATGGGGTCATATATATATATTAGAATAACCAAAATTTGCCTCCACGAGGTCTTACATCCAAAAGATCTAGACTTTATCTCGTCCAGACTAGGCTATCTGCCTATCTATAATATGCTTCTAGAAATTTAAAAGACGGAATGCTTTAACAAGATGCAATGCCGTCAACAACAGGGAAAGATGCTAGACTCGGGATTATATTTACATTAACTCCCGACTATTTACACCAAAAGAAGTCTAACACATTCCTGATCTATTTACAAAAGCAAAAACTAATTCCCACAGCTAACTGGCCCTAGACGGGTCCATGTCTGACTCTCGGAGACGCTGCAGTACTCTCCTCACTGCCCTCAGCGGGCTCCAACCACCAAGGAAACTCCTCGGGGTCCTCTTCCTCCTCTAGCTCTACGCCGAAAACTGCTCCCAAGGTCCCTTCGACCTCGGCGTCGGGTAGGTGCTGATCCGGTGCGTCGGCTGCGCTGCTCCCCGGGTGTGGCTCGGCCGGTGCTAGCTGCTCGGGCCCCAAGTACAACTCTGGTGCTGCCATCTCCTCAGCAAGGCTAGCCCAGTCGACAGTAACCATCGGCTCGTCTAAAAAGACAGGGTATGGGAGCTCAGTAAGGTCCACTGCAGTCAAGGGCTGGGTTAGGTGTGCAGGGTACGAGGAGGTGATATCTTCAAGAAATCCATAGTCAAGTGGGACCGCAGAAGGTCCAGCTGCAAACTCGTCGGCCTGTCTAACCCCAAGAAAGGGTAGGTCAGTAGTCGACCCTGCCTCCTCTGGTAGAACTCCAGGAAGAAAGTCAGTCACCGGTACTAGGTCATTCAGTCGACGGTACGAAGCGTGCTCCTCAAATTCAACTCTTGAACAACTACCCACTGTGACAAACTGTCTCAACAAAGCGGATGCAAACAGACAAAAGTCACCTGTAGGTTCCGTGTTAGCCCCCACCAAGACAAGGAAAAACCATGACTGTTTTTGCGCCCAACCCTTCCATTTCTGGGGCATCATGGCGATACAGTCCACCATAGCTTGTCTATCGTCCACTCCAAGTTGCTTAACAGGTTTCCAGTAGTGTAGAAAGTCTATAACATACTGTCCAAAGTCACAACTCGAGCGTGGGATGAAGTCATGGTACAGCCTTAATAGTACCTCAGGCCTAACGGGAGGCTTGAACCGGTTGCTGAAGAAGCTCGAGAAGCACTCCGTACTCATCCTAGGAGAAGAATTTGCAAAACACAAATCAGTAACTGGTAGGATAAAAACTAACACAACTTAAGGGATTCTTAAAGCACTTAAAGAATAAACTGTGTATTAAACAAAAACAACTTAAGCAATAAAAAGCACCACTTAACTTAAGCACTTAGCAATTATCTCAAAATTGCATATAAATCCAAAAATAAAAAAAAATTCCCAAATTTTATAACTCTATACTTAGAGGTTTCTTAACTCTAATAAAGGAAGAACTCAACTAAACTTTACTTAGCTAGATTCGACCAGCAAAATCTAAACGGTTCTCTATAATGGAAAGCAAAAGTCAACTTGAAGTTCCGTCGAATAATGAACTTCAATGAAGATGACTGTGCTCATATCACTTATACGCAAGTGACATTCGTTCTCTTTTGCTTTCGTTTCTCTTTACTTCTTCATTTCTTCGTTGATTGAGTTCTTCTTTATTGCTTTGAAACCAACGCTTCTTAAAAGTCTAAGTTCTCAAAAATCGAGAAAATGCCTTAGAAAAATTTTTCTAAGTTCTCAATCCGACATGCTCTTGAAAACGGAAATTATAAATCATATAATTCCAAGGAGATAAATTCTAGCATTAAATTCAAGCTTAGAATAATATTTAAAACATATTTTCAAGATGTTTTTAAACTTCTGCAAAGAACGAGAACTTTTAAAATTTCTTACCTTATTATTGGTTGAGCCGGCGTAACGGGGTGTTGAGTTCGTGACTAGTTTCTCAAGTTTAGTGGTTCGAACTAAACTTTTACTCAAAAGAAGACTCAGGCTCAGAGCAAACGAAACGCTGCGATACCACTCGTCGCGGCCCCAAATCCCGAAGGACGGCTAAGCCGGGGTGTGACTAGGGGTTGGAATTAAGAAGCGGGGAAGAAAGGGGATTAATGAATAAATGAGGGATAAATCTCGAATCATCAAGGAAATACATAGAAGTGAACTTTGATTATATCACGCGAGACAATCTTGAAGGATTTCTCAAATAGAACTAACAAGTCGTTTCAAGTTTCAAGTACAAAATACTTAAACAAAAAGTGTTATAACATATTAGAGTGTTTGCAGCGGAAAAAGAACGTAGATTGACTCCACATATGAAGATGTGAAATCGAGGCTCGACTAGCTTTATTAAGGATTTACAACCACGTACTCAACTTCCGCCGTCACCCGTCACTCAACCTGCATATTTAAAAACATATACAGGGCTAAGTACAAAGTACTTAGTGAACACATGCCAAAAACATATAATAGATTTAATGGATTTATCAGGCATTTCAACAGTAACACAACGGGGTTTTTCATTAAAGGCCCGTGCTTACTAAAATTTCTTTTCATAATTGCTTGCAAGCATTTTCTTACTTTTAATTCAATATGACCAAATCTGAATAACGCCGGGGAAGAATGCACTCTTCCGCGGTCGCTTCTCACCGTGGCTGGCTACCCCTCAACAGAGTACCACACACTCCGGCTACCGTGTACACTAATTCTGGAAAGCACCCTCTTGGCTAACTCAGAATCCGATCGATTACTAGTTGGCGAACCAACTCAGATAGGCATAATAGAACTCACAAAACAAATTCTTTTATGCCAAGACAATCACTTTAAAACATGCTTTTTAAAGTGATAAGAAAAACAGAAGCTCGAGTTATTTGATATATCCACATTTTATTTGTATAATAGAAAAGCCCACCTTAATGGTTTACAGAACGGAAACCCAGCTTCAATCTTCCGTCCTTTCTTCTATGTATGATGTCCTCCTTTAATCGTAAATAATCAAATCTTAGAAAAAGATCGAGAGGGAAACCATACGATAACAGACTTGATAACTTGATTAATCTTTAATATATACTTTTGAGTTTACGAAAGAAACACCTGAAAACAAGTTGATCATAAATCAATTTGGATAAAACAATTGTCTGGAAAATCAAGCTAATGGAAAACCGAGTTATTTGGAAAATCGAGCCGGCTAGAAAAACAGTGGCCGGAAAAACAATGGCCGGAAAAACAATTTGGAAAAACAGTGGACAGTGAGTTAATCCAGTGGCCAGGTCCAATAGGTAATTCCAGCTGA
Organism: Agastache rugosa; assembly: GCA_031470985.1. Lineage (NCBI taxonomy): Eukaryota > Viridiplantae > Streptophyta > Magnoliopsida > Lamiales > Lamiaceae > Agastache > Agastache rugosa. The sequence continues at coordinate 16,378,564 of CM062604.1, forward strand.
CTGGGTCCAGCTGAGTTAATCCAAATTGAAAGGGTCCAGTAGGTGATTCCAAACCGAGATCATTGAGTTAATCAAGCTGGGTCCAGGGTGATTCAATTGTTGGATCCAGCTGACTTAATCCAGGAATTAAACTCTCAATTTCAAAACTTGGTATTAAAATTCTGAAAAATTCTACGTCACTTAATTTTTAACGTAGATTCCAATTCTATCATTATCTTCTTCATTAAAAATCAAATACATGGCTTTATTGTACATATATATATTTCGGTCCTTTTGATAAATTAAGAATTAAAAATCCAAATTTATTCAATAAATAAAATATTTTTATAAAAATTCCCAAATAATTATCACATGCTTATATCATCACATAGAAGCATAATCTATAAACAATTTATCAAGAATCAAAGCTAAAACAACAATCCAACCATCCTTCAAAAATTTCGAAAATTTAAAGATGGAAAGAATGAAATTTTGTTTGGTTGGGAATGAAGAAGAAGCTCCTACCTTGTCAAAATCGAACTCGGATCGAAAATCAGACGGTAGATGAAAGAGTGATCGAAACTTGAAGCTTGAAGAAATGAAGAAATGAAAGCTTATGGTGTTTGCTGCTATGGGGAAATGGGACGGCAGATGGGGGGGGTGAATGAGAGAGAGAAATTAACTCAGGAAAGTTATATTTAAGAGGAATGGTTGATCTTATTTGCTGTAATGATTCAAATGTAAATGTGATGGACGTGTATTACAAACTTAACCACAAGATTACTGACAAGATTTTGGAGAAGATTTACTCCTATCATCGGCACATTCACAGCTGTAAAAGATAATACTTGGTGCATTTCTGGTTGATTAAGGGCCTCACAGGCTTTTAAAGTTTTTCATGGTTGGGCTTTAATTTGGGCTTTTATTTATTTAACAAGATGGGCTTAAATTTATTTAAGCTCATTGGGCTATAAATAAAAGAAAAGGTTCGGCCCAAGTTACAAAGATATAAGTCGGCTCACTAAAACATATATAAGATTATTAAGTCTTTTATTACGAAGGATTTGATCGCCGATAATTAATTATAAATATAAACGGTTCAAACATTCAAAATTAATTTCTTAATTTCCCTATTACTTAATGACGGCAACAATATAATCAAACTTTAGAAAAAAAATGGAAATGAAAAAGTAAATCGTTTTAATACTCGACTCTGAACTTTAAGAGTATTCGGTTAAAATAACTTAAGGCTGCAAAAATTGTAATTAATTATATAAAATTAATTATACGCAAGTTTAGAAAAATCGGGGTATTACAATTAACTAGAATTTATATTAATTAATAAAAAATTAAAAAATTAAAAATAAAAACTCAACCCTCCCGGTTGACCAACCGCACAGTACAATTGGTCGTACCAAAGTGTGCCTATAAATTAATTTATTAAACTTCTATATTATAAAGATTCTTCATATTTATATTCCACAAGTTATGCGTATGCAGTATCACTGATTTAATCTATACCTATTATATACATATTATATATTTTATTTAATTGCAATAATATAATATGATACATTATATTTATCTATTTATCCATTAGTACTATTATTAGAATAGAGTGTATTGTTACAATCTGAGTATACCTTTCTACTTAGTTTAATTTTCAAGGATAATTTAAAATTTTAATATTTAAAATTGTTATATATTTAATAGTATAAGAATACTTCTGTATCTAAAATTCTAGAAACTTATAATATAATATTTATTTATGCATATATTTATTATTTAAATTAATTACTTTTATATGCATCATGTACCATCCTTTTCTTTTAAAGAATACAAATTACATTTACATTATCAGATCACACATTTATGATATTACAATATCATCATAATACTAACAAATTAGTGTACACTGCACATACTATAAAATGAAAAAATAGAATTTGAATCATATACTTCTTGTTTAAAAGAGAGTTCCTCAACTTTACCACCATGCTGCTAGTTTTAAGATTGGACGGAAAAAGAAAATAGTGTTTGAAAATTGAAATTAATAACTTTTTACATCCTAAATGAGCTAGCTAGCCCAAACTCGAATAAAAACTTTTTTGACCAATGAATCTCATAGCGATAATTCGGTGTTGAATTCTTCCAAAACAAAACAAAACGAAAGAAAGCTAAAAAAGCAAAAACACTACATACATAAATAAAACAAAACAAAAGGGAATAATAGCCCATAAACCATAAAGAAAAAGAAAGAAAGAAAGCAAAAGACTCTCTCGATCATATGCACCCTCTTTTCATTTCCAATCTCTCCCTCCCTTGCTTTTCTACCACCTACTCCTCATCATGGCAGCGGTGGCGTTCTTTTTCAAAGCGGTGGCGCTGCTACTCGCCGCCACCTTCTCCGCCGCCGCAGCTACGTGGTGTGTGGTGAGGAGCGATGCGAGCCAACTGGTTATGCAAAGAGCTCTCGACTATGCATGCAGCCGCGGAGCCGACTGCGCCCCCATTCAGTCTTCCGGCCTCTGCTATCTGCCTAACACTTTGCAAGCACACACTTCCTACGCCATCAATAGTTATTACCAGCGCCGGGGCAACGCCCCCGATGCCTGCTCCTTCGGCGGCGCCGCCGCCTTCGCCACCACCGATCCAAGTTTGTATACTTCATCCTTCTCTCTCACAAAAAAAAAAAAAAAATACTTAGTTGTTTTCTTGCTTTAAGTGTTTTTGTATATGCTCTGGTTTGTTAGTTATAGAATTGATAAAACTCGCCTTCGAATTTGATAGAATTATTTTTTTAGTTTAATAGTTTCATGAACATATATTATAGAGAGAGTGAGAGAGAGAGAGAGAGAGTATTGTGTGTTTTTCTGCATGCTTCATTAGGGGGAACTTTTAAGTTCTTGTTTTGGGGGGTTTTTAGATTTTATTTAATTTTATATATATGCTCTGTTTCAGGCTATGGATCTTGTGTTTACCCTTCATCTCCAAGGTAAAATTTATTTGATAATTACCCTTTCCTTTGTTTTTCTTATGCAGCTTTATTTATTTTCTGAGCCTTGCAGTTGTTTTTCCATAAGTTAATTATGTGCTATTATTTTTTTTTGCGTTTAAATGTTTACTGTTATATATAAGACTTATATCCTGTAGCTACACTTATAATTATGATCTCCTTAATGTTTGTAGTTTTATGGCATGGACACGTTAAATAAAATTCTAACCATTGTCCGAAGATTCAGAAAATCATTGAGAAACTTGGGTGCTAAATGTACCCCACCAAATTAAATCTTTGATTGTGTTTGATACAAGTTATTGAAGGATAATTATAAACGTTAGTTTCTAACTTTCTGCTTTATTCTATCTATTTGTGCAATAGTATAAGAAAAATGATTAACAGCGAGTTCCTGCTTGTTTTCTAATATTGATAAAATTTATCAAGGTTAGTGAAAACGGCAGGGTTTCAAATTCAACGATGGAAACTAAACACGAGGGTTGCACTCGTTGCGGGCTAACATCTATATTTGTCATAATTTAGCATGTTTACCTAAGTTGTAATGGAACAGTTGATATGCTATACAGAGCTTTCTTGAGATTTATTTCAAGTCTCACTTGAGATATTTTCACTTCTTCAGTCGTAAAAAAATTAAAAGTTGAAAGACAAAGAAAGAACATAAAACAAAACGAAATAAGTAAAGTGTGCCAATATATACTGGCTTGTCTTCAGAATTTATACCTCAATTTGATGCTATAGCTATGAATTAGATACATGTTTGTTGTTTTCCCTTCACAAGATATCGTGCAAGTTTACATTCTACGTTACTAGAGTGTCCGAATTTTCAGCAATGCAGGAGGGACGGTGGGGACACCTACTGGCCCGACTACTCCAAGTACGACGTCAAGTGTAACAGAAGCACCTCCGCCACCAGGAACTACAACAACGCCTTTGTATGGTGGCGGAGGGATGGGAAGTATAGTCGCCGACTCCCCAATGTCTAGCGCTTCACTCAACTTGTTGAGAAGAAGAATCTACATCACTTATATCATTTTTTTGCTCGTTTTTTTGTATCTCTTCCAAACAATGTAGTATGCACCAAGTACATTCACCAGCATTTTGTTAAAATTTGAGTAGAATAGGTTAGGTCCATTAGGTTTGTGGGTAACAAGTTGCTTTTCTTTTTTATTTGGCTCTTAGAGGAAGACATGCTTAATACTAGGTTGTTCAGCACGAGCTAAAGATCTCTCTCTCTCTCTCTCTCTCTCTCTCTATGCATATCAATCAAAACTATCAATAAATGTATTTCACTTTCTACGGATTTGTATACAATACTCAAGTAGAAATAGAACGAGGCTTTGAGCTATGAAATCTTTTTTTTTTTTTTTGCATATTCGTAAATATGATTTTATCTTTTGTCAATCTTAACAATATAACTACTGAAATACAGTGTATGATAAAACTTTACAATTTAAACATTCAAAATCATCAAACATGGAGAGATAAAATAAACAAATAAGCACTTCAACTTAGATTAAAAAGTTTCTTTAACCTAAAAGAAAGAAAAGAACACTCGTAGTGTTTGAAGTATTTGCTTCATAATTTCAAAAATATGCTAGGCAACTTACAATATTGAACTTGATGCTTAAATTCACAGCTAAACTGAAGATATTTCTGACTTTGTCTTATTTTCTCGCAAACAATATCCATCCATCGATTAATATCATGTAAGTGACAAGCCACTTACAAACATTTTTGGCTTTGTCCATTTCTCCTCGCAATAAATCGAAGATTTTTCTGGCTTTGTCCATTTCTCCTCGCAAATAATTCACAACTAAATCGAGGGGATGAAAATGTTTTATTTGAATGTGCCGACTCGCTGCCTCAATTGGTCTTATAATTACCGTCGCAGCCACTTTGCACACATGCCTAATATGATCTCACCACTAAAATCATTCAACTAGAAGACTTTCTGAATATCACTACTAGAATACACAAGCCTAGAATCATCGAATTATACGACTCTCCTTTATCAATAATAAGCATCATCAATCATTCCATCCTTGCATAAACTATCATTTATCGTGGTATACCACAAACATTAGGTTTGCATCTTCTCTTTTCCATTAACTTGATCAAATCAAACACCCCGAGAGTAGCACAACCCTTTAATCAGAGTGCGATATGTAACTTCATTAGGTTCACACAGTTTCTCTACCAACACTTTTTGCTGCCTCAAGGATTTTCCCAACCAACAAAAGCTCAAAACCAGCTCTTTTCAGTCGGCAGCAACAAGCAATCGCAATACTCAAGGTGAAGTGATCTACAAGAGCATCCCTCAGAAGCATTTCATCGAACAGATGAAGGGCAACATAGTATTGTTTCATATTCACCAAATCACTCAATAATTTCATATAATCGAATCTGGGATTGGCGGATAAGTATCTAATTAGGTGGCTGACGTTAAGAAATAGGCATAATCTAAATTCTAGGAAACCAACTGCAGTGGACGATTTAAATGAACAATTTGACAGAAACTTACCCAAAACTATGGCAGCGCGATTTGATCTTGAATTCTTGGTTGAATTTGGGGGTTTTCTCTTTCTCATTTAATTCTCTTTCTGTACTTGTACTAGCCTTTTGAGCTTCTCCAAACATTCTGTAAAACCCAAACTGCAGTTATTAATTCCTCCAACCATACTACAAATCCAAACGCAATATGCATTTTTGATGTGTTTGTATTGTTCATAATACAAACAACTTTAACAAATTTAACAAAGAATATAGACGAAAATAGAGGTACCTGATTAAGAAAATGCAGAAAACTGAGGAAGAAGCAGCGGCGCATCAACTGAAGAAACAGTTATGTGAGAATAAGAAGGAGCGGCGGTTATGAGGAGTATTATGATTAGGGTTGTATAAAGTATTTTATATTGTTCTAAAGAAAAAGGATTGTATATATATATAGGGCTCGTCTGCTACGGATTAGGCTTGATATAATTAGCTGGAATATCTTAATCCGTATAAAGAATTAATATTGTGTTTGGTATGATGTATTAAATTCTCTGCAAAATATATTAATTTAGGTAAGAGGGTGAAATTATAGTAATTTATTCTTATATTTAGTTGCAGTATTATTTATACCACCTCATAGATGGTATTAGATAATAACAACAATAGGTATAATTCATACGGGCCCGAATTTTATAAAGAGCCTCATACTTTATACCAAATAAGATAATATATTATACACCCTAATCACCCCTAGCAAATAAGCCCATATAATATAGGGGTGGTTTTAGTGAAAAGAGTCCTTAAACTAAGAAATACAAATAAATCTCAACCCTTGATCCACAAGAGATGGATGGCTAGATTTGAAGCGGGTCGGATCCGGGTCAAACCGGGTCGGACCCGGGTCAACCCGTTGACTTTTCAATTTTTTTTTTCTTTTTATGTTTCGAAATTTTTTTTTTTTTTTTTGAAATTTTTTTTCCGTTTTTTTTAATAAAGTATGGTGCATCTCAATACACTATGTGGTGCATCTCATTTCATACTGTGATGCATCTCATTACACAGTGTGTTGCATCTTATTTCATGCTGTGATGCATCTCATTACACAGTGTGTTGCATCTACATATTGTGATGCATCTCATTATATATGGTGGTGTATCTCATTACACATAGTGTTGCATCTCAAAATGCATTGTGGTGCATCTCATAATACATGGAGATTTATCTCATACACTATGTGTGTGTATAAGAGCACATGCATTGGTGGGCGGGTGGGGGGTGGGCGCGGCTGGGCGGGTGGGCAGGGGGGTGGGCGCACCGATGGCGCCCAGGAGAGGGCGGGTGGGGTGGGCGCAGTCACGCCCGGGCGAGCTTGCTGGGCGGGGAGGGGGGATGGCCACGTGGCGGCTGGTTATTGGGCAACGGTTTTTTAACCGTTGCTCAACGGTTTAATTTTTTTTAATTTAATTTAATTCTAATTTTTACCTATAAATATTACACCTTATTCCATTCATTTTCACCCCATTCTCTACATTTCTATCTCAATTTCTTCTAAATTATCTCTACAACTTCTTATATTTTTGTGCTACAAATGGATCCCAATCAAAATTGGTCTTGGTTCGGTTCTAGTAATGCAAGTTTCGATCCCAATAATCCAAATTTTTACGGCAATTTTCGACCTCTATCCTTCCAAAACGTCTCCACCCTCACCCCCAACCGTCCTAAATTTCCGACGGGTTCCGCCTATGTCCCTCAATTTTCACCGGGGGCTTTCTCCACGTATCCTACACATCCGGCACCTTCTCCTGGCGACTTCCAATCGGCCGTCAATTTGGACTCGTCCGAGGACCAAGTAAATGTGGAGTACGAGGAGCCCGCAGTTACTTCTACGCCCAAGAAAAAGGGCCGGGGTAAAGCCACTATCCGAGGCAAAAGAGGCGGCGGCAGCAGCAGCAGACCTGAAGGCGGCCGGGCCAGTCGGGGCGGCGGGGGAAGTAACTACAGTGAGGCCGAGACGGAGTGCTTGGCTCATTGTTGGGTCGATATTAGCCACGACCCTATTGTCGGTAACGCCCAAAAATTTGGAAAATATTGGGAGCGAATCATGGAGTGCTACAATCGCCTCCGTCCCGAGGGAACGAAAGCGCGAAGTGAGGAGCAATTGCGCAGTCATTGGAAGAGAACCAAAGATTTGTTGATTCTCTTTCAACAAATCTACAAGGATGCTTCGGAGCAATATCATAGCGGCGAAAGCGGCGAGGACATTTTTCAGAGAGCACTAGCGGAGTGGCAGAATAAATTCTACACCCCATTTAAGCATTTGGATGCTTGGAACGTGGTTAGGGATACGCCGAAGTTCCATATTGTCGTCTCTTCCAGCAAAGTCAAAGAGAATATCGCCAAACGATCCAAGATCCGGGAAGACGGGAGCTACACCACGACATCAGAAGCTTCCACTCCAAGCACTCCAAGCACTCCGGGCATGACGAGCGGCGGCGAATTCACCTCGGGAAGCACTCGCGCCGCACGTCCAATGGGAACGAAAAAGGTGAAGGCATTAGCTCGGGGAAAAGGTAAAGTTTCTGCTGACATAGAAGAGAAGTTTAATGCTATGCAATATCAAATTACGAGGCAGACAAACTACGAGATTCTAACTCGAGACACAACGGGCATAGCACCTGACGCGCTCCAAAATCATCTTGCGTTTTGTGCAATGCTCAGGAGAGAAATGGGACTCACCGACCCCCCGCCGCCACAAAATTAATGTATTTTTTTAAATTTATTTTCATGTAATGTTTTTTTTTCAATTCAATAAAATTTGCATTTAAAAATTAATGTTATTTAAATTATGAAAATAAAAATAAAATTGAAAAATAAAATCATTAAAATAATAGGTGTGCCCACCTTAATTTGTGCCCACCAATGTGGCCAACTTTTTTGTGCCCACCCTACCCCACCAATACCCCACAAATACTAATTAAATATTGGTGGGCACAACTTTTTTGTGCCCACCAATGTGAGTGCTCTAACTATATCTAAACGAGGGAAAATCTTGGGGTGATTTGGTATGATGAAATCAAACTACTTTTCAAATCATTGTATTCATATCATATCAATAAGCAAGTGTTTAAGATTTTTTTTTGTCTCCGCCTTCTGCTCCGATTTTAATTTATAGGTAATGATTGTGGCAACATTATATGTTTTTTAGCTCGCTCCGAGGCCTTCGGCTCCCCTCGCTCGACTCTTGAAAAAAATCAAAAATCAAAAATAAAAATAGTGAAAAAGAATAGTAAAAAATTGTGGCAACATCTTATTGGACAGTTTGGTGCATCTCATTGCACAGTGTGGTGCATATCATCTGACCCTTAAAAAAAATTCGAAAATTTAAAAAAAAAAGTAAAAAAAAAAACGAAAGTCAACGGGTTGATCGGGCCCAACCCGTTGACCCGAATCCGACCCGGGTTGACCCGAATCCGACCCGGTTTGACCTGGGTCAGATTTGACCCTCCATCCCTTTTAGATGTATGGTGGAGATCTATCCCTTTAAAAAGTGAATCATAATATATATAGTAAAGAAGTTAATTATGTTGATAGTATAATTAATTTCACCATAATATGTAATACAATAATTATTTATTTGGTCTTTTCAAAAAAAAAAAATTTATTTATTTGGTTGCACAAAATGGAGTACGTTTTCATTAAATCGATATATTGCCTAGTTCAAAAGACTTGATACTCATTTTATTAAGGACGTAAATTTGTAATTATTATAGAGAGTTTATTTTTAAATTTAAGTTTTAAACAAAAGAGATGCATTTAGGGTTTGTCCCATTAATAACATATCATTCCAAACAAGAAAATAATTAACTCTTTGAAAATGGGGACCTACATACTCATTTTCTATGTTTTTACCTTTTTTCATAATAACCGTGTCCAAAAGTTATGATACGTTATTAATGAAACTGAGGAAGTACGTAATAATAATAATAATAATAATAATAATAATAATAATAATAATAATAATAATAATAATAATAATAATAATAATAATAATAATAATAATAATAATAATAAGTCAAGATTTCTTGAGACAAGTAATCAAAATACCTACAACTTCTCATGCAAAAGCTGGAGTTTGGTGCATCTCATTGCACCATCTTGAAGTGCAGATTTTGAAGTGCAGATACGAGGGTATTTGGAACAACAAAACTTGCACCTCTCAACAAGTCTCCATCTTGGCAAATTTGAATATGACGTAAGCTGACATGGTGTTGTGGAACGCTCATGAGGGATTTGAGGAATGCCCATGAGAGATTTGTAGCAGCGGAAGTTATTAGCGTTCAAGGTTGTAAGCAAGTTGACAAAGGTAAGGCTATGACATTGAGTGAAACTCTTTCTTGGATCGTACAAAAAGGTATATACATAGTAATATCAAATAAATCATAATTTAATTCATAGTTTTTTTTTTGTGAGAGAATTACACAAGGTTATTATACAAGGTATATATATAGTAGCATCAAATAAAACCACCATACCACCACAAACATAGGACATCTACATTAAATTACTTGGTTTTATTTTATAGTTTTTTTAATAAATATGTAAACAAAAAATAACTGGTCAAAACGTAATTTTTCACAATATTGAAATAAATTTACTAAAAATTCCGAACTGATTTTTCTTTTATTTTTAATTCGATTTTGATTTGATTTAGTGTTTGTTTGTTTGTTTTGTTTTGTTTTTTTTTTGTTTTTTTTTTTTTTGATTTAGTTGGTAATAAGGTAATGTAATGTTGAAAAATAACAGTGCAATCTTATAGGAGGTGATAGCTCCCTGCATGCCAATTGTATCTTTCATATTCTAATTTTTTTTTTTGAGGGAAATTCTTATTCTAAATTTTTAATACTGATTTATGACTAATTTTCATCTAAATTTAATTTTATTAGGGCCAATATTACAATTATTTTTTAGAAAAATACTCCCTCCGTCCCATTATTGTTGGCACGTTTCTTTTGGGCACGTGTATTAAGGAGAAGGGAGAAGGGTGTTTAAAGGGTAAAAAGATAGAAAGTGGTGAAACCCACAATTTTTAGTGAGAGAAGGATATTTCCCAAAAAAGGAAACAGGCCATTCGTGGCCCAAAAAGAAATACAGGCCAACAGAGACAGTAAATTTTAACAGACCCACCCAGAGAGATCTCAGTTTCAGTTCAGTCTCAACGACTGAAAACGAAGACAAATTGCAACAGGAAATGCTGCCAGATCTATTTTCTGGGCTCTGTGATTGAGTGAAGTTCAAATCTTAGAGAGAGAGAGTGTGTGTGAGAGAGAAAAGATGAATATATTCAGGTTAGCAGGGGATATGACCCATTTGGCAAGTGTTCTTGTTTTGCTCCTCAAGATTCACACTATCAAATCTTGTGCCGGTAATGCATTTCTCATATTTTGTATATTTCACACTCTGTGTGTGTGCGCGCGCGCCTTTGATCTGATTATTGAACAAGTGATGGTAGTTTTGATAGCTATTTTATTTATTTGTTTGATCGCCAATATTGTATTTATTTCTGTTATAATGTGCATTTCTCAGAAAAATGAATTTATCTAGGGTTCAAAGGCATTTGTTCCGGTGATTTGGGAAATTGAGAAATATGTTTGTGTGTGTGATATTTTTTTAGGCTTGTTCTGAATTCAGCTTTGGAATTAGTATGAATCAATTAGTTAAGGTCTCAATTTGTGCCAATTCTCAACTGCTAGAATGTAGCTTAGTGGTTGAGGTCTTCGAATTTCGCCAGATAGATCATGTCATATGGTCTAGAATATTCAATGTGAACGATATATGAACTAGAGAAGAATTTTTAATCTTGAGTTTATTGAGATGATTTTCAGAGTGCTGTTATGTATACAGCTTTTCTCAGTTATCTTTGCAAGATGCTTAGAATTCTTTTTCAGTCTTTCTCAGTATTAGAAATTTAGAATTGTGGTGGGATCAGTGTGTTAGAAGAAGGATACAGAAATGCAGTTATCGTGATGTTACTAGTGGACTTGGTAGAAAAACAAAATGTTTGGCAGAGAAGCAAATCTAAAGTTCCATCTTCTTCGAACTTGTGCTAGTTCAGTGAAGAACATAAGTTATCGGATGTACAATCTCCATAGATTTAATAGATTTCCAGACTGAATGCAGTCTTTTTGTTATTGTTTTATGAACAGTCTATTAATTAAGTCCCTGCTGCATGGCAATTCTCTTACGATACTTTGTGAGTGTGCGACATTTATTTGTGAAATAATTTAAGGAGTCATTTGGCCTAAATCTTTGTTGCTCAACAGTTGGAAGTTTGGTTGACATGTATGCCAATGAATAATTGAGTATAATTTGCCTAAACCAAATAATAGATCCCTTGGTTAATGGTATGTTGCCATGTAATCCTAATGGAGGCATGATATATATATCGATGCGTTTTTTATTTAATGAATATCATTTCCTTAAAATATAATATACTTTGCAGAAAAAACATTACATCCATTAAGGTATCAATATTTTAACTGCTATTTAACTTTTAATTGGACTTTCTACTTTGTCCAATTTTACAAATGTTTCTCATAAAGAATAAGAACTCAAGAATTATTTTTTGTACATCTGGCCTGTTGTGAATGAATTTATATCGTGGGAAACCTTTTTTTTCATGTTTAGCAGATAATGCCTTGTATATGTCGTTATTTTCTTAAATAAGTTTTGAAGTATTGAGAGCTGCATTGATTATTTCCAGTTCTCTTTTGACAGTGCATCTAATATTGGCATTATTTTTTGTAGGCGTTTCTCTGAAGACTCAGGAACTCTATGCTATTGTTTTTATTACTCGATACTTGGATCTTTTCACAGACTATATCTCACTCTACAATACATTAATGAAACTTATTTTCTTGGGAAGTTCTGCATCAATAGTCTGGTATATGAAGCATCACAAGGTTGTCCGCAGATCCTACAACAAAGATCAGGACACTTTCCGCCACTACGCCCTCATGGTACCCTGTTTGTTATTAGCGCTAGTTGTGAATGAGAAGTTTTCCTTCAAAGAGGTACTTTGACTTCCATTAGATTAGAGAGCTAGTAACCTTAAACTTATTGGAGTCGTTGTGTCTGACACTTTTGTATTGTTATCAGGTGATGTGGACATTTTCCTTGTACTTGGAAGCAGTTGCCATCCTTCCTCAGTTAGTTTTGCTGCAGAGAACAAGAAATATCGACAACTTGACTGGACAATACGTTTTTCTTCTGGGGTAATTGTTTATTGCAGCATTCTTAGTTGTCAAGTGAAGTTCTTTCATTTATCAGTTACATGAAATTTAGTGTTAGATTGTCATAGTCCAGTTTCTATATATGTTTATACATTTTTCATACTTTATGCTGGTATATGGGCTTACTGCACATATATTGTTTGTTGGATAATATCAGTGTAATTCAAGAGGGGTCAATGTTCAATTATATTACAAACTTAGAAATTGGCAATCAATTCTGGTATTGAGGTTAGCATATATTTGGTAAATGATTGAGCTTTTCCCGCCTTCAATTTTTGTTGTTTTTCATGCTTTCTATCATCATATGTCCGTCCATAATATTATTTCTTTGAAGAACTATGCTCTAATAATTATTTAATCATATATTATATTATGCTTAGGTGTGACCAAGCTGTACTAACCAGATGTTCACGAATGTCATAATTGGAATCCATGCTTTGTTGCATATATTTTAGTTGAATCAAGAACTGTTAACAAGCTTATTTACAGCTTCTGGTGATCAATTTCTTTCTCCTTTTGTATTTTATTGCCCTTTTCATGGTTGTCTTTCACTGTTTAGAAGATCGATTACTTTAACATATGTGATCTGGTCAAGCTTTCTTGACAGAACAAGTAATTGAAAAGAAATATGCATCAGTTAGAAATTTCATAACTAGGACTATTGTGTTGCAGTTTAAATCAAATAATATTCATTCTTGACTACTTCAAGTTGAGACCCTCTATCTCTGTGGTGGGTTTTGCTATTTTATATCCAGTAGTTTTTAACAGAGCGAGTGCCGAATTTTATTTAGCTAATCTTCTGCTCTTCTTATGCATCTATCTGAACATCTGAAGTAGTGTCATGTCATCTTCCTTCAAGATTTATAAACTAACTCTTGCAGAAACATGCAAATGTATATACTCCCTCCATCCCACAAAAACATTTGGCACTTTTGGTGCACGAGTTTTAAGAAATGTTAGGTGAATGTGTATTGTGAGTGGAGAAGAGGTCCCACTTTGTGAGTGGAGAAGGGGTCCAAAAGTGGAAAGTGAATGTTTTTGTGGGACGTACCAAAATGGCAAATTGTGAATATTTTTGTGGGACGGAGTCACGGAGGGAGTATTCAACACACAAGCAGTGTTTTACCATGTCAATGTTAAAATTTGTATATGATTATGCAATTTTATTCGTGGTTATTTTTTTAGCTAATGATTTTTTTCGCCTTCTCAATGCAGTGCATATCGAGCATTATATATTCTTAACTGGATTTACCGCTACTTCACCGAACCAAACTTTGTGCACTGGATAAGTATGTCTCTCTCTCTCGTGTTCATTTGTGAATCTTATGACTTTATGGAGCATTAAATGACGTGTATTCCGTTTCTGCTCCTGCAGTTTGGATTTCAGGACTTGTTCAGACGCTTCTTTATGCTGATTTCTTCTATTACTACTTCCTAAGGTATGATCGCCTCCATACATATGCATCCATATAAGGCTCGGTTATGATCTCCATATCCATGATCTAAAGCTCGGTTGATCTCATAAAACATGATTTATACCTTAAATTCTACTGTTTTCAGCTGGAAGAATAATGTGAAGCTCGAATTGCCAGCTTGAGTTTGGTTTGAGAAAGAGACGAGGGTTGGAGAGTTTTGAGAAATCATATGTTTAAACAAACACATCGTAGTAGTTATGAACTACGTACAGCTCGTCCTGTAGGTCTGAGAAGAGGCGAAGCATCTTTTTCTTTCACTCACTTACTTGCGACGTATTAATTTTGTAGCCTTTGAAGAGCATTCTTTTGTATTGTTGCTTGAAATCTGCAAAGATTTGCTTAGTTAGTTCTGGCATATCGGAGAGTCGGCATTTGACGCTCGAAAAACGACACCGTTTGTGGCCAAACGTTCATTAGGTTACTTGCAGCAAATTGATTTATTTGATCATGATTCCTTCGGTATGTAGTCACAAATATGAAAAAAATACATTGAGTGTATCACTCTTTTCAGTTTTGTTCATGCAAGTAGCACTATCTAGTATCTTTTGTATGCACTCACATATATTTGGCTGAGAATCTCCCAAGAAAAGAAAAAATAAATGCATTATTATGTTCTACCCATGGGATAATCTTTGTAAATAATACAAAATATACACCATTTTTGAGTTAATTGCATATTACACCCCTATATTTTCTGGAACCTGCATAAAACATCCTTAAAATGTGTCATCGCCACCACCACTACCACCCCCAAAGCCAAAATATGAGCAAATCTTAGAAAGTACCGGTGAGAGAGCATCGGTTTCAATATGCATCTAGTTACACCTTCTCATGCTTACAAATTCCTACATCAAGTGTCCCTCCTTCAACTGGATTCAAGATGCCATGTTCTATTGATTCTGCACTGCTCCATCTTCCACCAAGAGACAGAAAAGGCCAATTGTTGATGATCTTCTTAGAAAAATTAAGGAGAGGAAGAGAGGGCATCATCCATTTTGATGAAGTGTGGTTTTATTGTGATATGTCAAGAATCATTTTCTGAAACAATACATCTTTTTGTCTTGAATAGGATTATAAAATATCGTGTGGTTGGTTGTTAGGTAACAAACTTTATTGTTATGGTGCTCACCTACCTTTTTGTCTTTTGGATGTTGGTGGATATGTGCGAAGACTTATTATGAGTATTATATTAGGATGTCACTTTGAATTTTTATCGTATAATAACTACTGTGAAATTTATTTTTAATCAATTCCTCTTGGATGTCACTTCGACTAAAGACAAGCAAGAGAGAATGAACTATTCATTCAAATGTGTAAAGGATCAAGAAAGATGGGGTATTTTGGATTACACCTCTTAAAATCATAAAGACATGAAGCATTCGCATAGAGCACGAGTGAAAATCATGCTCCGTCATTTTTCACAGAATAAATTTTCTATGCAGGATTTATTAAAACATAAGAATATTTTATGCAAATTTAAAGATATAAGAGTGGTTTGTACGGATTTTAGAAAATATAGGAATATATTATATTCCATCCGTCCCAGATTAGTGTTGTTCAATTAATATTTTATATTTTACAACAAATTAAATATGCACTACAATTTTGAGGAGGGAGGAGTACAATTTGCTCCACTATTTTTTGTTTACAACATTACCTTTTAAACGTCACATCAACATAATTTTACAAAATTTTGCAATTACAATACCTAGAAAAGTTTCCGGTGGGAATCTGGCCTACGTGGCGAAATCAATCTAGCATGGCTGAGATCAATCCCACATAGCTGACATGTAAAACAAAAATAATATTGTATTTTTTAATGAAATTGGTATGTATAAAAATAATTTATTTAAGACATAAACCCAAAGCAGCGTAGTTTCGAGGTTGTGAATAAAAAGATTACGTCATTTTTGGTTTCTGTCATTATGTGTGATTAAAAAACTGAAAAAGTGTGCGTGTGTTAGTCTAGTGGTAGAGTAGTTAATGTCCGGGCTAAAGATCATGGGGTCAAGTCCACCGTCACACGATCTTTAAAATTTCTTGTAATGTTTGTTATATCCCCTTAACGTTCACCTAATCCCTATCGTACTTACCTCTTCATAAAACATTTATGAGGCTGCTAACACCTCAACATATTATAAATTATTTATGTTCCTGTAGGTTGTAGTGGTTGTAGTGCCTCCAAACAACACACTAGAACAGTACTTAATTATACATATTTCCTTAGAAAGAATCAAAATCTTCATAAATTAACTAATATTTCGAAAAGGAGTATTATGCAAAATTACGATATACAATACTTGTTGGATTATGCAAATTTTATGTTTTTTTTTTCAATTGTTTAATACTCCCTCCGTCCCACCATAAGTGGCTACATTCTTTTCGGCACGGGAATTAAGGAGAAGGGTGTATAAAGGGTAAAAAGATAGAGAGTGGTGGGGCCCATAACTTTTTGTGAGAGGGGTATATTTCCTTATAAGGAAAGTGACCACTTATCCCGGGACAACCTAAAAGGAAATGTGGCCACTTATCACGGGACGGAGGGAGTACTAAAGTTTATTGAGACCTTATCAAATTCAATTCTGATTGATTGTGTTCTCACAGTTTTGAGTTGGGTTTCATAATAAAAATCACAATTATGAAGCAGTTGCAATAGAAACTAATATAAGAACCACAATCATATTTAACATCCAGTTTTTCATATTTACTGCTTTTGATCAAATTTCATCTAAGCAAAAACAAATCTGACGTAAAAAAAAAAAAAAAAAAAGAGTTGCTTAACATTCTCTATTACCATCAACGATTCAATGTGTTTCTGGTTGCCAATTTAAATTTAAACTCGATTTTAGTCTATATGTATATAAGTTTAACGTTCAAGCTCATGTCATAAATATTTTATTTAATTTATATTAACATGACAACATATCACAAATGCAACAGAGTTGAGTTCAAATCAACTTAATTTTCAGTGTGCACCAAATTAAAAATACCATGGTATACCCCAAATAGAATAAAATCGGAAACTCTTTTTTTTTTTTTTTTTTTGAGGAGAATGAAATTGGAAACTCTAAATTTCGAAGACAGCAGCAAAGTGATCAAAGCCGGAATTGCGTCCACTTACACAGAGGATTACGTCCAGGTGCAGTGCGACTTAAAATAATTACGGTAAATTATTTTAAGATTGCGTCCAGGTACAGTAATTAATATTTTTCGACGTAAATAATAACTATATATACATTATTTTTATTATAAACGTAGTAAAAATTTATTTACTACTACCTCCGTCCCATTATTCTTGTCTCATTTCTTTTGGGCACGGGTATTAAGGAGAAATGTGTTTAAATGGTAAAAAGATAGAAAGTGGTGGAGCCCATAACTTTTTGTGAGAGAAGCATATTTCCTTTTATGGAAACAGGACAAGAATAACGGGACAGCCCAAAAAAGAATACAAGACAAAAATAATGGGACGGAGGGAGTATAAAAGAGGACGTTTCTTTGTTCCCGCTTCTTACTTCTTAATTTCGTTATCGTCGAGACGAACATAATATTGAAAGAAAATGGCCTCTGAAGAGGGACAAGTGATCGCCCCTATCTCCGTCGACGACTGGAAGCAGCATTTCCAAAACGGCATCGATTCTAAGAAGCTCGTAATTCTCTCTCTCTCTCTCTCATGTTATTGATTCCATGATTTTTGTCGATTTTTGGCCTATGCATTATGTTCGTCATGTTGTTCTGTTCTGTAGGTCTCTGTTTAGTGTTTGATTGAATGATGTATGGTGTTTGCCTTTTTGTTTACACAATTTTATTGTCGACGGTGTCTTCATTTGGTAGCAGAAGCATTAGATTCGTCAATACTCCTTTGCTATATTCATGTCGCATCGATGACTAGGGTTTCAAAACTCTGAGATTTGGAACTTTACGAAGAATTGGAATCCAATTGGGTTGTACGTTAGACCTAATTTTTGAATATACAATTATTTTGGTGTAGAGTGCCCAAAACCTTAACATTAACTACTGGAGTTTGAGAGGTTTTCAATTTATCAACGAAATGTTTGAACTTTTCTGATAGGCGAATTGCAATCGTCAATCTGCTGCTATGATTATGGTTTTTGATTAAGTAAAATGCTTATGTTTAAATGTGATTGTCTATTGAAATTTGAAAAAAGAAAACTTTTATATTAGTATTTGCTTATGTAGCAACTATTGCAGTACTTGTTGTAAATTCCTTTGTTGCATTTTTTATTTTGATTTTTGAGCAAGAATTGTATATCAGGTGGTTGTTGATTTCACTGCTTCGTGGTGTGGGCCTTGCCGTTTCATTGCCCCTATTTTGGCTGAGACTGCCAAGAATACACCCCATGTTATGTTCCTCAAGGTTGATGTGGATAAACTCAAGGTGCTTACTCTCATTTATATTCTGATTTTAGTTTATTCCTTAATCTGGATGTTTTGTTCATATACTTCTAGAGGTGTATAATTTGGGTAGCTAAGAATAATATAGCCAAATCCACCATATATTTTGATGGATCATACAATTCTGAACTTGTTTGATCATGCAATCCTTCAAATACGATACACAATCATATTCATATGCATTGTCAATTTAATCTATCCCTTAAAGTAAAGGCCCCTTGAATTTATGTTTGGATGTCTTCTTCCAAAGCACAACTAAAGTACTATTTACATTCATTTTTTTCAGTATAGTTTCTTACATACATCAATCTTTTTTTAATTTCTTCTTCTAAAATTGGTCACCCCAGAAGTTCCAAAGGCCAATCCAAACATTGCCTGAGGTTTCTGATCAGTATTTCAATATTTCATACTGTTTTTGCAGACTGTCGCGGAGGAATTCAAAGTTGAGGCTATGCCGACCTTCTTGTTCCTTAAAGAAGGAAAGGAAGTTGACAGGTTTGTTGGTGCAAGAAAGGAAGATTTACAGGCAAAAATTACGGTACATGGCACCCTTTTCGCTTGAGGTTGTTCAACATAAAGTTAAAGTGTTCTATTGTGACTCGTGACAAAAATATGCATTCCGATATTCATCTGAGCCTTTAATGTGTACTTGAACCTTAAATTAGAAATTATCATCGGTTTTATGTGGATGGTTCTTGTTAATGTAATGAAGAAGATAAGTAGATTGATTTCAAGAGTACATTGTTATCTTCATTTTGTTTCATATTAAGTACTTCACATGAATACTATTGGCCTTGGAAAATTCTGCTTAGATTTATGAATTTCCTAAATTAGCAATTCAGAGGCTTTATAGGGACCTTTTAAGGAGTTTCCTTTTCCTTCTCTAATAATTTTATGTTGATAAAACTTGATATGCAGGACTGGTTATTATTCTAATACTAATGGAGATTTAGATGAGATGAGCAATCATGGATTGAGAGTAGTCATGAGAATGTAGTCCCTTTTGCTTTCTTTGAAGAAATCTTTAAAGATGAAATGTCACTGAAATTATCAAAATACTGACCTAATAGAAGTGTAAATAATTGAGATTGCTGAGATTGCAACATTTGTTCTCAGAGTATGAGAATCCTGCTGTTAACTACTACTAAGGATCATGACTATCAGAAAAGACAATTTTGTATAAGATAGGTAACACAAATGCTACACTGCTATATATCTACTAGCCGAACTGGTACAAAATTTTATAGATGACTGACCTTGTATAATGATATAGCCCTATCTGCATAATACCAGCTGCTGTTTTCCATCGTTGTGTAGCGCGACTTTCGTCAAAATTATGTACATTTCATTTTGGGAAAGTTTATGCCTTTCTCTCTGCCTGATCTCCTATCATCTGGTCATGCTGTGTTAGAGCAGATAGCTTCAACAGATAACTTCTTCAATACTTTCGGGCAAGGATCACTTCCAAAGTAGCTATTTGAAACCGATAGCTTGCAACTTTCCTTCCCAAGGCACATCTGTGACAGAATCAGAACAAAGTATGGATCAGTCATACTTTCATTTGCCTAGTGTGTGTGTGTGTGTGTGTGGTAATATCCTTGCATAGTAAATTTAGCAATTGAGATAAATGATGCAGTATAGAAGTTGCCTTTTCTATGATAGCTTGGGAGCTCTGTGCGTGACAACTTCCCATCCTAAAACTCCCGCATGTTCCTCTAGGTGTCCCGAAGCTTGCGAACTTGATGGTCGATATAGATTGCCCACGGGCACACCGGAGATGTACCTTGGCCTGGTGGAGCATTTTTTCTGTGCTCGTGCTCTCGAGCTGATAATTTGCTACCATTGGATGGTGCTCGACTGCATCAGCACAAACATTCCTCGTTGTTCTTTTTACTAGAGAAATTCTTGATGGATCTCCTTTGAGTTCCTCGATGAGTACTATGAGATTTTGTGTTGGCTGCAACCATGATCTGGGCACATGATACCTGAGGCAAGGTTGAAGTAATTCGACTAGTTAGTTAGGAGTTCTCCAAATAGCCTTTTTTTTTTCTTTTTCTTTTTTCATTCATAACTCGAAATTTACCATCGTTGAGTTGGTTGACCACAACCAACTTGACATTTAGGGGATCGGTATGGACCAGTATAGTGGCAAACTCCACAGCTTCCATTTGCTACAGCAGTCCAATATCTTCCTATGCTTTGTCCATTGATCCACACTTGACCTTTCCCCATGCTTCCCATGTCCAACCCCAACGGCTCATCTTCGTTTGGCTTGTCAAAATATGCCTGCATAGTTTCAATAATGACGGCATCTTAGCCATCAAATTTATTGAAATATTGGTTTCTATCTACTTGTTGCATCTTTACCTTGTACCATCGAAGAGGCTGCTGATTTTGGACGATAGCTGCTGCCTCTGTCCACTCAACTGACGAAACCTTGCCCGGGGAGACCAAATTTATCTTCTCACCGGTTAACCCGACCTGCTTACTGAAAACATTTAGTACGAATGTGTGTTATATGATACTATAACAAGCCTAATATCCACTTGCTTTACCTTGTAAGACCATGTTTGCCTTGTCAGATCTCTTTCTCCTTGATCTAGGCCGTTAAGCTTGACTCGCGCAACTCCCACGGTCCAATCCTCGAAATGCAATCCGGAATTCTTCATTTCGAGAAAGAAATCACTTCTTATTAGTTGTTTAGTTATTGAAGCAGCTAATGTCTAGACTCTGTTTGTTTTGATCACAATCATTGTCTATCAATAAAACCTATAGCAAAAGGAATATAACTAACTGGCAATCCCATGGCTATGCTGAGCAGAGAAATTCTGTTTTTGCCAGCTTGAAAGTTTACTGGTCCACTAAATGTGAATCTTGTATTTGTTCTAGTCCCATAAGCAGATCCTGTAAGCATAGAAAACCGATAGTTTTACGACCTTTTCATATACGAAATTTTCAAACACCTAGTGTTCAACAAAGAAAAGATCCTACCTGCAAAATTGCCATTGATGAAGACATGGAGGGCGTGGCCCCGAGATTCCACTGTTAGAGTAGGCTTCTGTCCACTTCGTAGAAATGCCTCGGATGAAGCAATCTCGACACTGTGTTGGAAGAAGAAAGACTTCACATATTAACTTACAAAGTAAATTCTATATCAAAATGTGGACAATGACACTTATTAATAGTACAAGATAGCATAAGAAAGACTAACCTAGTAGTGTACCACAAATAATCACTGCTATCCCTCGTGACATTCAACTGCTCGACTAGTCCAGGCGCTGTAAATGTTGAACTGTCTTCTTGTGCAGTTGTGTCCTCACTATAAGTCTCCCATGAATGCAGCTGAGAATTTGTCGCCAACATTTGATATCGCGATGTTTGAGTTCCAACCTAGATGATGATCGCAAGACAATTAGTCGTACATATGTACTTGTTTGATCTAGCAATATGTATTGTTTGTATCTACCTTTGCAGTGTTAAAGACCACATTTCTGCAGTCAGGAAGAATGCTGATGGACCAAGGAGGTAATTTGTAGTGCCTGTTGTTGAACACCACTCTCGAAGCAGATTTCGTGTCGAAGTTTGAAAGAAAAGCTGCACAGCTTCCTTCCCCTGCTGAGAATACATGAGCCTAGAAACAACGAGGTGAGTACAATTACAATAAAAATCATTGCGTAGAATTTGAAGGCTTGTATTTGGTTCAGAAGCCAAACCTGCTGAGAGGTCCCCAACGAAACCACGTGAGGGTCCGACGAGACAAGTGCATGCTCACAGAGCTTAATAGCCTTGTGAAGCTCCTTCAGATGACCATACTTGGGCTCCCGAATCAAACCTAAATACACGAGTAAAAATCGAGTTGACATTTCATGAACTTTGCATCTCTACATCAAGATGTACTAATAGTAATGCCAAAATAATCGATTAAAATTAGTATTTAGTACTTGTTACGCACCATATTCATCAATCGGTGCATCATAGTCGTAGCTGGTTGTGATGAACGGACCTCCAGCAGTGCGCCCGAAGTTGGTGCCGCCATGGTACTATTAAATAAGTTTCATTCAGATTCTAACAAATTATGCAAAATTACAAGTCATAATCAGATAATTTTTTTTGATAAACTTACCATGTAATAGTTTATAAAGGAGCCACCTATTTGTACGAAACGAGCTACTGCAAACGCGAGGTCTTGAACTGGACGCTGATGAATCGTTCCTCCGAACTCATTAAACCTGACCATGATTTTATTTTATCAGAAATAATGTGTGTATATATAGTATAGTAAAAAGTGAAAGATATACATTATGTGGTAAAATAATAGTTACCAGCCACTCCAAGCTTCAGTCCACAAAGTAGGCTTATAAGGTTTGTTGGGAGAAAATGAATCACAGTAGAAGCCGTTACATGTATTTATCTGTTGCATTTGTTCAATCAAATTAACCAAGTTTTGAAATTGAATTATTTTTAATACGTCGAGAAAAGAAATACTATGAAATATGAAAAGAATTACATACGATGGGATCAGGGGCATGATCGTCTTTGCACATGATCCAAGGAACTCCGGTGTCGAGTCCGACTGCCATTTTGGCTGCCCAATTCATATATGCATCTCCAGCTGCTCCAAGTGCAGTCCTTTCTTTCCCATATTCATTCTCAATCTATTGTCAAAATTTATTCATATCGTGAGCAATTTCGTTCAGTGAGCGCTAACTTAAAAATACTATAATTTTTTTTTCTTTGGTACAACTTATATTTTTATACTAACTAGGAATAAATGTATTTCGTCTCTAATTACCTTTATTTGTAATACAGAAATAATGAATTTTAGTATATACATTATATGTTTTTTGTGAATAAAGTAGTTTATTATTGAAGAATACTTAAATTTAAATTCTAATTCTAAATGTAGAGAGCTTGTCTAGGCTCAATTAAGCTCATGGAGCTTGAATCGATAATAAACGAGTCAAGTTTGAACTTAGTACACTCAGCTTGGTTTGACTTGATTACACCACTAAGCATGGGTAAAGTCTAAAATACGAGACAAAATTAACTATTAGATTGAAACAAGACTATTAATAACACAAACAAAAATTAGTGTTCATTTTTCTATACACAATTTAGTTGACCTTTTGTGCTTAACCCGATTTAGATTACTTTATTTGTCACATGTTTTTTGCAATTTTTTCAGGCTTTTCTATCTGAAAATGATCAACTTATTTAAAAAACATAATGCTTATTATATATATAGTTGAATTCATACCTGGGCGAGTATAATAGGACCTCCTTGTGATTCAAACAGTTTCTCACTCTTCATCATACCCACGATTTTCTCAGTGAACTGTTGCATAGCCACCTATATATATATATATATATGCTTCGAGTCAAACACTAACTTAAACAAAATATAATTAACTAAATCTACCAATTTTTAATACAATAAAAATTTTAGATTAATTAATTATTAGGAATTAAACCTTATAGGGCTCGTTGTCTGTTCTGAAGCTGATACCAGGTACATATTTCAACCATGCAGGAAATCCTCTGCATCAAAATCATAAATATTCAAGGAACAGAAAACCCAAATTAAAAAAAAAAACAAATACTACTAATAATAATAATAATAATAATTTATGTCTGAGACATTACCCAAAATTCCATTCTGCACAAACATAAGGTCCGATACGCAGATGAACATAGAGGCCCAATTTTTGCACCGTCTTAATAAATCGTACTATATCGTATCTACCCTCAAAATTATACTGCCATGAAATTACAGGTAATTTGATTAAATATGTAGCAATATAATAGATACATGTAGCGAGGATCGATATATAAGGAAATTCTATGCTATATGTACAATTGTACATGTACTACACACCCATTTACATGATAAATTATATTATTAAAATATTATTATGTGAGAGGTGGGTGTAGTACATGGTGCGGTTCAATATTTTTGAGCACTCGACTGACGTTTTATGTTTACTCCACGTCAATTTTTTTTATTTTTTAAATTGTTTTTATTCCAAATACTTCAAAATTATTATTGAGACCATCAAATTTACAAATTACACAAAAATCAAAGCTTGATTTATTTTTTTAAAAATTGAGCTTTGATTTTCATGAAATTTGTAAACTTCATAATCTCGGTTACAATTTTTAAAGTAATAGAATAAAAAATAATATTAAAAAAATACCAATATGGAGTAAATGTTAGCCGTGCGCACAAATGCCGAGCGACATATAATAAAATTTTAAAATAATTCAACTCACATTGCCAGGGGAAGGCTCATGCACATCCCAAAAAACATAAGTGTCAATAACATCCAATCCACCATTTTTGGCCTTCAATATCAGATCTTCCCACATCTGCAAATTCAGTTCAAATATTTCACCAAAATCACAAATTCAATCATCTTCTCAAACATATACTCACTAGTTCACTCTATAACAACAACAAAAAAGAAAAATAAAATTAAAAAAGATCGGTCGAGACGACGAGAAACATACTTCAGGAGTGCTTCTGGGATAATGTATAGAACCAGAGAGCAGAATTCTTCTGTTTCCATTGATGATAACAGCCCTTTTATCATAACTCACACTGCACTTGATCACCTTGCACTCCATCACCAAGAAAATCAAGATCATCAGCATAAATGAACTCCAATAGCATTTAGTTGCCATATTTTGTTTCTGTAAACTTCTTGTGTTTTCTGAATGTGGAATGAGAAATTTATTTTTCTATTGAAATCTGCATGAATGGAGGGAAAAGAAATGAAGCGGTGAGATTTGGAAGTGGTGGAATGTGGTGGAAGACCGGATTTATCACATTTGGCAATCACTCAAAATTTATTAATAAATGCGACAAATTTTTTGACAGCAAATCAAACGTAGACTTTTGGTGCAGGTGCAGCTATTCTTGCTTGCGAGTGTTTATTATCATCATGACTTATAATTATGTATACTTCTGTAGATGGAAGTACTGCAGTTCAATAAAAAAAAATGTTAATTGCGAATTAATACCCAACTTTTAGTATTTTTGCAATTTAGATTTTTATAATATTTGTACATAAATATACAATTTTTATAATATTCGCATATTTGATCTACCCTGTTTTTTCCGATTTTCAGCAAGCTGGTTTAGCACGTTCGCGGCGAGGACTAGGGTTCCGAACTGTATATACAATATTATCATAAATATTTCAGAATGACGTTGTTTTAAATCTAAATATTAAAATTCCAAGTATTAAAGAATCCTGATTTGTCGAGTACTTCCCCCAAATGGTATTTTGAAAAATTTATACAATGAAATAGTATATGGAAAAAAGAACCCTAGTCTACGTGGTTAATGAACATGCCAAATCAGTTTGTTCGAGGCAGGAAAAAACACGTCAGGTAGGGTAATTATTGTAATTGTTTAGTATGTATTTACAATATTCCAAAAATTGAGTCTAAATTACGAAGGATATTAAAGATTGGGTATTAATTTGCAATTAATTCAAAAATAATTATTAAATCATTTATCACATTTGGCGATCACTGAAAATTTAATAAATGCGACATTTTTTTTCTTTTTACAGCAAATAAACCGTAGACTTTTTGGTGCAGCTATTCTTGCTTACGAGTGTTCATCATAAAGATTTATATGTTCTTCAGTAGATGGAAGTACTGCAGTTCAAAAAAATAAAAAATAAATATTAAATCATTAATTGCAGGAATTGATAGTTTAATGAGCATGATCAAGTTGGAGGTCATGCCCCGTTGGCCGCATTAAATGTAGTTTAAATTAATTGGTCTTGATACTGATGCAGATGGCAAGTTCAAATAAGATTTGAAATTTGGATCCCCTCAAAAAAAAAAAAAAGGATTGAGTATTAATTTTCAGATGTTAGCTCTCAATTTTTATGTCGGTTCAATATAATATAATCCTATAATATATTTTCGCATTGATGAATGAAAGCAAAGTCAAAATAAAACAATTTTCTCCCTCAAAAAGAAAATAATAATAAAACAATTTTCGAAATGTATATATGCCAAAACATAGGCCAAAATTAAATGGGGTTACGTAGATCTTGTTAATGTTGTTTGTACACGTCTCTAATTGAGGTGGGGTTTTGTTCTTATTTGAATCTCTCCCATATTTAATTAATTTGGTCTATGGTTTCTTTTCTTGTTTTTAAATATTCCAACATTAACTAATAATAAATTCAAGTTTGGCAGTTCGATTCCATGTCCCAATATTTTTTTGTGTAATATTTTAGCACACTATTGAATTTATTATTTTAATAATATTCATTATAAAAATAAAAATTATTATATAAAGCATTATTAATAAAATTGAAACTTAAAGAAATTATATACCCTAATTAGGGAATAATTGACTCTAATAGTCTATTAACAAAATTGAAATTAAATGCAAAAAATAATAATTATACTCTAATTAAGTATAATCAACTCTAATTAACAATTTCATCAAAAAACTACTTAATAATTAATAATTACAAAATTAAAATAAAAGAAAGATAGAAAAAGACTGAAAAAACTAAATTTGGGACAGAGGTTAGACACCAAAAAAATAGACACCAAAAAAATAGAATGGTGTGTGTGTGTGTTAGCCTAATGGTAGAGTGGTTAATGTCCGGACCAAAGGTCACAAGTTCAAGTCCACCGTCACGCGGCCTTTAAAATTTCTTGTAATGTTTGTTCAAAAAAAAAAAAAAAAAAAAAGAATGGAGAATATTAAGAAGTGCAAGTTTGGTGTTTGGAGATGATTAATACTCCCTCCGTCCCAATAGCAAGGTCTCACTTCTATTAATTAATACTCTCTTTAATTGATGAGATTATTAATTAATAGAAGTGAGACCTTGCTATTGGGACGGAGGGAGTAATAAACATCTCATTTCGCAAGAGTTGGTCATTAAAATTAGAGGTGGCCAAAAGAATCGGAACCGCCAGAAATTAACCGAAATTGAACCGAAATCGGCGATTTCGGAATCGAAACTGGAACCGAACCGTCGGTTCCGGTTCGAAACCGAGAACCGCATCGACGACGGTTCGATTTTGGTTCCACAACAGCGGAATCGAGAACCGCCGGTTTCGGTTTGACTGCGGTTCCTCTTAATTTTTTTTTTATTTTTTACGTTTTTATCTATATTTATGTTACAATTCATATTTATTTCACATAAATGTTATATTAAATGCATACAATTACAATTAAACAGGAAAAAATAGCAAAAAAACGAAAAAAATAT
Organism: Agastache rugosa; assembly: GCA_031470985.1. Classification (NCBI taxonomy): domain Eukaryota; kingdom Viridiplantae; phylum Streptophyta; class Magnoliopsida; order Lamiales; family Lamiaceae; genus Agastache; species Agastache rugosa. The sequence continues at coordinate 16,406,477 of CM062604.1, forward strand.
ATAATTGGAATGCGGTTCCAAATCTGGAACCGCCAAAACCGAGTAATCAACCGAACCAAAATCAGCGGTTCCGATTTGGAACCGAAACCAAAGTAATAGACGGTTCGGTTCCGATTTTATCGGGATGGAATCGAGAACAACCGGTTCGGTTCCAGTTCCGAAATCGAACCGAACCACGGTCACCTATAATTAAAATTTTCCATTATCAAAGTATATATATCGTCTAACTAAATTGGATTGTTTATATACAAATTAATGAATTATATCGTCCATAGCTAGAAACTTACAGTTTTACTTCCAAATTAAAAAACCATTCATTTATCCCTGAAATTATTTTTTCTAGAAAAGAATATTTAAAAGTAATTAATATTGCATGATTTTATGAGTTAAGAAGCACGTGAATTGTCGTTAGGCTATTTGACTGCATCTGCAGTCCTTGATGTACTCTTCTTTCACATGCTGCTTACATAAATTATGTACAAAGTAATCTTCTTCCATTACAAAACGACCTATCACTATTACTCCATTCGTACCAATAATAAGATTCCATTTTTTTCGTACAATTATTAAAAAATAAGAGTAAGAAGATAAAAGATGATAGGCTCCAAGCCTTTTGAAGAGTTAATTATTTCCATTTTTGGAAGGAGAAAAGGAAAGAAGGACCTTACTATTGGGACAGAGGGAGTACTATACTATTAGAAAAAAAGAGAGGAAAGATAGAATATCATTTATTATTGCTAAATCAAATCACAGCCTACATCCTGATTTATAATTGCAACAACACTTTCAAAGTGTAGCAAACATGTACACAACATATTGAATTTTTGTAATTGGGATCATGCTCAATTTTTCCAGCAATTTGAATTATGATGTGGATTTTTTAAATTCACTGCACATGGATTAACATTTTTTAACATTTTTTTATCAATAGCCACGGAAATTCCTTCGCTATTTCCGTCGCCAGTCGTCGACGACGAAATCTGTGACGCAAGGTCAACGACGACTATTCCGTCGTTACCTTTGCGATGGAATTGAAATTCCGTCGTTAGTACATTTTAGCGACGGAATTCAGCGGTTTAGCGATGGAATATTCCGTCGTTAGAAGCGCATTTTTTTGTAGTGTAAGAGACTAGACAACATCGTTTGGAAAAAATATTCAAGTCATAACTCCAACCATCGGATAATTGAGGTGATTCCAATTGGAAAAAATCAATCGATTGTATATATATATATGTTTGCTACAGTTTAAAAATGATATTGCAATTTCAAATTGGGGTATAGATGTTGATTTAATTTTTATTGTTAACCCTTCATAATAATTGATAGAGAACTTGAAATAATTACGATGTGTGGATCATAGCTTTTGAATTTTTTATGCTACTTAATTTAGTATGCTCTTCTTTTCACATGCTAGCTAAGCAAAACATAGGTCTTGCAAAGATTTAATTAAGAAGAACAAAACAAATCTAGCTCAATTACTATATATGATGGATGCCACTCATGTGCATAAAGTATTTTCAATAAATTAACTGGTGACATTTATTAGTAGTAATAGATGAAATTAACAACATTCATATATAACATATAAAAAAACTTATAATAGGGTGTTGATCAAATTAACTCTTTCTCTCTTCGGTGTAAGGGATGAATTTTTAAGATCGAATCATCTTCACTCAGTGTGTGTATTATATACTCCCTCCGTCCCGTCATATGTGGCCACTTATTATGGGACGGAGGTAGTATTTTTTTTGAAAGGTCAAAGATAAACATATAGCAAGTGAGTACAAGGGGTATTCAAAACCAGAAAACATAGTACAAAGGGAGAACAATGATCAAGAACATCGAATCAAGTTACACCAATCATCTAAAGCAAAACAAAACGAATGAGGAAAATGAGCTTGAATCCATTTCCAAGAGCTTATTTTAATTTCTTCGATGACTTTCATCAAGACTGGATTAACATTTTTTAAAATCCAGTTATTCCGAGCCCTCCAAATCCTCCAAACCACACATTGCCAAATCAAACAAAACAATTTCTTTATCTCAAAAAAAAAAAAAAAAAAAACAATTTCTTTGCCACTTTACCTTTTCCCCCCTGAAAAAAGTTAATTATATATATAATTAGTCTTGCTATTGAAATACAAGAGTTGTGGTTTCATCATAATTCATCATTTCTCCTTTAGATTTAAATTATATATATATATATATATATATATATATTAAGAATAAAAGGAAAAAGTCGTTGTTATGGGGTGTATAGATATAAGAAAATAAATGAAATTCTTAGACAACAGGCCAATGCTGAAGGACTTATGTTTATTAGAGCAAATGTCGGATCTAAGTCTTGAACTAAGAACCTAACTATATTATTATGAATTAATGTAATTTGGACGTCGTTTCCTAATTCAAATCTCATTGCATGCATCATGCATGATCTAATCATTTAGCATAAACTTAAAAATTAATTTGTTAAAAACTTTAATCAATTTGAGACGCTTCTGATCATGAGAGAAATACATCATCTTCTGTCAAATACTAAGTTACATACTACATATAAAATCTCATTTGTAAATCTCATTTGTAAATAGGGTGTAGGGTTCAAACTCCACTGCTCTCAGAACTATAAGATGATTAGTAATATATATTATTAGAAATTAGCTTGATTAATGAAAGTTTATTTTTTGGTACTTTACTGTTTTTAATTTTTTTTTTATTTTGAGAATTTGAAAGATACCTTACAATCGATTACAATTGACATGATGAGATATGAATGAACATTTTCATAGGAATAAGTCACTAAGACAAAAAACAAAACTACCAAATTCTAATTGAAAAAACAAAACTACCAAATTCTGGACATATTTCAGAAAATTTTCAGCATAAGAAAGGACATTTCAATGGCCACACATGTTGAAACTTCAGTATTTTTTAATTTTTAATTTTTTGCGTATTTGTAATCTAAAGGATAATATACGTTTTAGAATGGGAAGTATATAATATAGTAACATCTAATTAAAAAATTGTGAGTTTTATAGTCACTTCTATGAGGTGTCAAACTTTGGACAGGATTGGTCCAAATTTTAATAGCCCAAAATTGATATGGTCCAGTCCGGTTCGAAATTGGGTCGCCCGTCACTCCTAGTAGGAAATGATTAAAATAACTAAACTCTTTAGCAAAGTGTAAATAAATAACAATTACTTGAAAACTTAATTAAATTGTGTAATTATCATTAGTTCCAAACTAAATAACAAGCACATATTTTCCTTAAAATTACTCCTAATTAATGAAAATAGCTAGAACATAGATTAATCTTAGATGTAAATCTCTTGCACCACGTATTTTGAAGGCCCACCACCACTGGCATATTGCATAACATCTATTTCATCTCGATCTTGCACCCCAACCTTCATAATACAAATCAAACAACAATTTCAAAATTTATTGAAATCTTTTCAATAACCGGAGCGAAAAAAAAAATCGATACCCGAGCAAAAAAAAAATTCAGAATTATTTTTTGGTGACGTCAATAAATTATAAATAGAAATTTTAATTAATTAAGTTAATTACCTGAGCGAAAGTCCCTCTGCGACGAAGACGACTACCATTATGAAAAAATTCAATCAGGTCCAAATAAATTGGTACCAAAACTTAAAGAGTATAAGTTTTTTAATCCTAAACTTAAAATTACAAGTTTTCTATGCCAAAATTGATTAAAAGACTAAAATGACCATACTATTTTAAATTTTGTCTCTCTCTCTCTCTCTTAGTCATACACATACGATCCCCCCACTACCCTACCACAAACCCCACATTCTCTCTCGCCTCTCTCTCTCTCGGCCGAAACCCAAGAAGAGGAAGCACGAAGCAGGCTTTCTAAGCATGCTCTCAACAGAAAATTGCCGGCACGATGAGTTCGTCCGAGACACAATCTGACCACGATGGAGAGACGTCGACGTCGATGGCGAATCACGAAGAGGAAGAGTTCGTAAACGAGCCGTCGGTTAGTGCCCAAATTTTCGAAATAAATTGAACTTTTTTGAGAAATTTCGATGTCTAATTCTTGGTTATACATGCTAAACTTAAGTTGCGAAGAAATGTACATGTTCTATGCGTTTAAATGTTGATTTTTGGTGTGAATTTGGGGTATATAATAGTTATCTCAATTGAGTTTTATGTGGGCACGATAGGTAGAGGGATGGGGGTTAGGCACGATGGGGGTTGGGGGTGATGGGGTTGGGGCGATGGGATTGACGGCGATGAGCCTGGGGGCGATGGGCCTGAACACGATGGGTCTGGGTGCGATGGTTGGGGGTGATGGCAAGTCCATCGTGACTTTGTTATCGTGCTCAGACAGGCCGGTATTTTTTTTGTATTGTCTTGTTTTTTTTATGTTGCTCGTGAATGTATTGCTTATGCTTTCCCGTTTTGTTATTGCAGGAGGGTTGTGTGTGGAAAAGGCCCACGTTACGGGCCGTGACACGTGGAATTAATTTGTATATGCGTTGTGACGTGTTCAAAGAATACTTTCCACGTTGCGTCGCATTGGCGAGCCTAGACACAGAGAGCGTGCGATAGAACACTTTACCTCTGGGTCGTAGGAAGACTAATTAGAGTTAGGCGGACAGACAGTGCTAGTGGTGCCCTTCACCACCTTATAGCCCGACAGCTGCAGTGTGACCACATACCCTCGCAGGAGTCGTGGTTTCAGCTCGGGGGTCGGACAGTCCGTTTTACAGCCCGTGTTTATGCCCTAATCACGGGACTTCACTTTGGAAACACGGAGTTCGACACTACTGAGACTTACCTGATCCGACCTAACAATTTTTTCCACTAGCATTTTCATGCTAAAGAAACAAAGGTGAGCGATCTGCGCAACAAGTTCAAGGAACGCAAGTTAGGAAATGAAATAGAAGATTATTTGAAGACGGCCAACTTGTTGGTTTACTACTACTTTCTCTTGTACCGGGACAAGATGTCGGTCGAGAACTGGGCATGGGCACTGGTAGAGGACTTTGAGCATTGGGACAGGTTTCCCTGGGGTGCTTACACGTATCAGGTGTTGACTAATTACATCGACACCGTGGCTCTTTCTCCGAGACAGGAAGAGATTGACTATCACTTCTACGGTCCAGTCTGGGTCCTGCAGCTTTGGATGTACGAGGTATTTTCTCATTTGGGACGTTATTGTGGAACGAGAGATAAAGTGATCAGGCTGCCCCGATGCTTGATGTGGGAGATGGGCACTGTGAAGGAGGACTTCAGTACATTTTTTGACCAACAGGTACGTAAATCACTTTATTTTTTATGAATTTTTGAAATTTCATAATTTTATCGATATGTAACTATTATTTTGTACGTATTTCATTGCAGCTTGACATGAATGATATCCTGTTGGTCCCGATGGAGGAAAAGGAAGACGAGTACTACTTCCTTAGCTTTGAAAATGGGGATCCGTTTGATGTGGTGTACCAGAAGCCGATCCGAATTGCAGGTAGGGGTAGAGCAGAAGTTGTGTTTGCGGGGCCCATCAAGAACAAGGACAAGATAAAAGTTAAGACAATGGAGAAGATGAAGGCGACCTTTGGAAATGTGTCGAAGCGATGCCGAGAGAGTAGTCCTCTCATCCGTCCTCAGATAGCAGAGCGAGTGTACCAGAAGAGGCCAGAGGACAGGGTGTGTTGTTTGCACGGACAGCCTTGTCCAGACCATACCGAGCACTCAGTCAGCACTAACGACGTCGTCGATCGCCGCTTGAAGGCGATCCTGCACAACGACTCAAGCACAGGTTTCCTTACTTGAGTAGCTGATAGGGTCGAACTGGGCAATGCGACCTAGACCACCTATGAGGACCGATTTGGGAAAGTCGTGTATGAACGCCCTCAGATGAAGCTTTCAAGGCAGAAAAATTCTTCTCGAACTCTCCAACACGATAAGCATATGCTGCATTTTGTAAGATGGCAAGGGCTGGATGGCCGTATCGCGTCAGATTCTTCTGCATGTGGTGAAAGCACAATCCGTGCGCTGCAATCGAATAGATGGCTTTCACGGAATTTGGAATGCTCTTATGTTGGTCAGAGACGATCAACAACTCATCCGGAGGGTCAAAACACCTGCGCAGATTTGAAAGAAACCAAGTCCACAACTCATCGAAACACCTGCGCATATTTGAATGAAATACGTACAAAATAATAGTTACATATCGATAAAATTATGAAATTTCAAAAAATTCATAAAAAATAAAGTGATTTACGTACCTGTTGGTAAAAAAAGGTACTAAAGTCTGCATTCACAGTGTCCGTCTCCCACATCAAGCATCGGGGCAGCCTGATCACTTCATCTCTCATTCCACAATAACGTCCCAAATGAGGAAATACCTCGTACATCCAAAGCTGCAGGACCCAGACTGGACCGTAGAAGTGATAGTCAATCTTTTTCTGTCTCGGAGAAAGAGCCACGGTGTCGATGTAGTGAGTCAATACCTGGTACGTGTAAGCACCCCAGGGAAACCTGTCCCACTGCTCAAAGTCCTCTACCAGTGCCCATGCCCAATTCTCGACCGACATCTTGTCCCGGCACAATAGAAAGTAGTAGTAAACCAACAAGTTCACCGCCTTCAAATAATCTTCTATTTCATTTTCTAACTTGCGTTCCTTAAACTTGTTGCGCAGATCGCTCACCTTTGTTTCTTTGGCATGAAAATGCCGGTGGAAAAAATTGTTAGGTCGGATTAGGTGAGTCTCAGTAGTGTCGAACTCCGTGTTTCCAAAGTGAAGTCCCGTGATTAGGAGGGCATAAACACGGGCTGTAAAACGGAATGTCCGACCCCCGAGCTGAAACCACGACTCCTGCGGGGGTATGTGGTCACCCTACAGCTGTCGGGCTATAAGGTGGTGAAGGGCACCACTAGCACTGCCCATCCGCCTAACTCTAATCAGTCTGCCCACGACCCCGGAGGTAAAGTGTTCTATCGCACGCTCTATGTGTCGAGGCCCGCCAATGCGACGCAACGTGGAAAGTTTCTCTTTGAACAAGTCACAACGCATATACAAATTAATTCCACGTGTCACGGCCCGTAACGTGGGCCCTTTTCACACACAACCCTCCTGCAATAACAAAACGAGAAAGCATAAGCAATACATTCACGAGCAAAATAAAAAAAAGACAAAATACAAAAAAATATCGGCATGTCTGGGCACGATGGACCTGCTATCGCCCCAGACCCATCGTGTTCAGGCCCATCGCCCCCAATCCCATCGCCTTAGCCCCATCGCCCCCAGCCATCGATCCCAACCTCCATCGCCCCCAACCCCCATCGTGCCTAACCCCCATCGCCCCACCTACCGTGCCCACATAAAACTCAATCTGGATAACTATTATACACCCCAAATTCACACCAAAAATTAACATTTAAACGCATAGAACATGTACATTTCTTCGCAACTTAAGTTTAGCATGTATAACCAAGAATTAAACATTGAAATTTCTCAAAAAAGTTCAATTTATTTTGAAAATTAGGGCACTAACCGGCGGCTCGTTTATGAACTCTTCCTCTTTGTGATTCGCCACCGACGTCGACGCATCTCCATCGTGGTTAGATTGTGTCTCGGACGAACTCATCGTACCGGCAATTCTTCTGTTGAGAGCGTGCTTCGAGAGCTTGCTTCGTGCTTTCTTTTCGTGGGTTTCGGCCGAGAGAGAGAAGAGAGAAAGAATGTGGGGTGTGTGGTAGGGTAGTGGGAGGGACCGTATGTGTTTGACTAAGAGAGAGAGAGTCAAAATTAAAATAGTAAGGGTATTTTAGTCTTTTAATTAATTTTGGTATAGAAAACTTGTAGTTTTTATTTTATGGTTATAAAACTTATACTCTTTAAGTTTTGGTACCAATTTATTTGGACCTCAAAGTATTATTAATATATAGGCAAAAACTTGCGTTATTTATCTAATGTTAATTGTAGTAATTAAGGTTTAAATTGTGATATATTAATCTCGAGTAAGATTTATTAATCATAACCGATATTTGATAATTTCAATTAAAATTTATTAATCCTAATTAAATTTATTAATATAAAAAATAAAGCCGCCAATTAATTATATCTTATAAACATAATTGAAGGACAGTGACGTAATAAAATAAACATAATTGAAGGACAATGCCTAGCTAGTAATTTGTTAGAATTTAAATTTACCTTTTACGATAATAAAATACTACTTCCGTCCACCATTAATATGCACATTTAATTATGATACGGATTTTAAGAAATATAATAGTGGGTATTGTGAGTGAAGAAAAGGGGCCCACATTATAGTGTTATGTTAGGATAAAGAGAAAATTGTGGTGGACCATAAGTGATAAATTCTGTAAATAATTGAAAGAATTGAAAGAGAGAAGGTAATAGATAAGAAAATATGATGTGTCATACTCAATAAAAGGAATGTGCATGTTTCTAATAGACGGATGAAAAAAGAAATATGTGCAAAATTTGAGAGTAAAATTGCATGATATTAGAGGTAAAATTTCCATTTTACCCCTGTCATAAATGCAAATTATTTATATTTTAGAGTTTCTATGCATTTAATTATGGGTAAAATTAGATGTGGCCGCAGTTCAGTTCGGTTCCGGAACCGGAACCTAACCACCTATTACTTCGGTCTTGGTTCCAAACCGGAACCGCGGGTTTCGGTTTGGTTCGCTTCCACGATTTTGGCGGTTCCAAATCTGAACCGCACACCAATCATTATTATTATTTTTTTGCTACTTTTTCTTGTTTAATTGTAATTTTATACATTCTAATGTAACATTTAGGTGAAATAAATATAAATTATAACATAAATATAAATAAAAAATTAAAAATTAAAAAATTTTATGAGGAACCGTCGGTTCAGAACCGAAACCGGCGGTTCTCGGTTCCACAGCTTTGGAACTGGAACCGAACTGCCGTCGATGCGGTTCTAGGTTCCGACCTGAAATCGGCAGTTTGGTTTCGGTTTAGTTCCGGCGGTTCCAGTTCTTTTGGCCACCTCTAGGTAAAATGAGTAATTTATTGACTTTTTCTTGGTATACATTTTTTGACGGTGAGAACACTTATTTAAAAACGGAGGGAGTAATCCATAATCCTGAATATATATTATTTAATTTCTCTCAACTTCTAAAATCTAGATATTTCTTTAGTATTGTACCATTAGAATTCTTCATCCACATAAATTAGTGTATTCTCTCACAATTCACAAATGATGATCAACTAATGCATTATGAAGTTTGATACGACCATCTTTATTTCTTATTACTCTAAATACCGAGACATCTGGTTAATTATTCCTCAATTAATTATAATGTGAGTGTGTGTTCATATTTTTATTCACTTATTATGTCAGCACAAATTGAAAATTACAAATGGATCTGATTTCATAACATATTGCTAATGTTCTGTATGTATAAACGAAAATTTTATTCATCAATAAAAAGAATTACGTTGAATAATATTTCAATTTATGAGCAAGTTGATTATATCATAATTTTATTTAAATATTTTATTGAGTTTGTGAAATTAATTTTCAAAAAGAATGATTCTTTGATCATTGGATATCACAATTTACAACTCGAATGACTGGAATAGATTGCAAACGGGATAATTTATCAAAAGAGTACCAAATTATAGTCTTTGTATCAAAAAGAGTACTAAATTAATTATCAATATAAAATAGCAAAACACATCCTAAACACCACAATTATCTTCATGCTTATGTGGCATTTCTAGAATTTTTGTTTTATATTTATCTAAAATCTTCAATACATAGGCATCCCCTTTCAATATATGTAACTGCAATTGACTAAATTATATACATTCTCAATTAATTAATTGATTGATTGGTGTATATGTATTGCATTTATAATTACGACAATCATGTAAATTAGCCTAAAAGCTATGTAACTGCAATTGACTAAATTATATACATTCTCAATTAATTAATTGATTGATTGGTGTATATGTATTGCATCTATAATTACGGCCGACAATCATGTAAATTAGTCTAAAAAATGTTAATAATAAAAACATATTAACTACAATAATTAAGATTGCAATTACGGTTACCTAAAAAAATTGTAATTTAACGACATGTGTGATATTAAATTTAATTAACATGTTTTCGTGATTTGTTTTTAATTTTCCATTCACTAAAATCTTAAATAAAGGGAGTCTATGTCATCAATTGGAACCTAAATAAAAGAAACCACATTTTCTGTAAATACTCTAATATTTTTATTTTCTCTCGCTGTAAAATTATTTTTTAATCAAATATTAGAAGGGTACGGGTATATAAATAAATGTGTTCATGTAATTAACGTGTATTTCTATATTGATTTGTGACATAAACGAGTAGTCTGGGATAAGAACACATAGTAAATTACTTTTTAATCGACTTTGGAACGAATATATGTATATATAAATTTTAAACGAGATTTGTAGATATTATATTTTTTTATACTTGAAATTTAATTTTTAATCTTTTATTATTTATATTGTGAATTATTAATGTTTACTTTGTTAATACTCGGCTTTATAACAGGTATTACAAGCATGGGTTTGAGATGAGAACAAGTTGTAAAATTATTTTACTTTTTAATCAGCTCTAGGACAAGTATTAGTATATACATTTTAAATGGGTTTCGTAGATTGTATTATTTTTAAATTTATATTTGAAATTAAAATTAAAATTTTTTGTTATATATTTGTGCTATATATTATAAATGGTTGTTTTGTAATATTCAAGTTTATACGAGAACAAGTTGTAACGGGTACGTGTATATAAAAATGGATTCGAGTAATTAACGAGTTTGCTATATGGGTTTGGACCATAAACGAGTAGTTTGAGACGAGAACAAGTACTAATCACTTTTTAATAGGCTTTGGAACAAGTACGAGTAGTTAATTTTTATACGGATTTTGTAAAATATATAATTTTCAAATTTGTACATAAATTATAAACTTATTTTTTTTTGTTATTTATGCTATTGATGTTTGCTTTGCAATATTAGTGGGTGTTATTATTATATGTGTTTTGGACGAAAACAGGAGGTAAAATTAATTTTTAATTGGGTTTAAAATGCGTATGAATATATAAATTCTAAACGGATTTTGTAAATTGTTAATTTTGAAATTTCTAATATAATTTATAATCTTTTGTTATTTATACTATTTATTATTAATGTCTATTTTATAATACCCGAGTTTTTTTTATTGAGAATTATAACTTATATTTAATTATTAAGATATTTCTTAAATTTAAACGAGTTCGTGTAATTAGCGGGTACTTTTATATGTGTTTCGAACAAGAGCTGGTAGTGAATCACTTTTTAATTGGGTTTCAGGCGAGTACGACTATATAAATTCTAAATGTGTTTCTTAGATTGCATACTTTTCAAGTTTAAACTTGAAATTCAATTTTTAATTTTTTGTTATTTGTATAATTTATTATTAATGTCTATTTTTTAATGTTCGAGTTTCAATTGAGACTGATAGTCAATTATTGTAATAACTTACTTCTATTATTTAGATAATTTCATATATATAAGCAGATTCGTACACATATCGGGTATTTTAATATGAGTTTGGGACGAGGAAGAGTAGTGAAATCTATTTTTAATCAGGTTTGGGACGGGTACGAGTATTTAAATTTTAAATAGATCCAAGTGACTGAACCCTAGCTTCACATTTTTTTATTTGAAAGACATGTTTGAACTTGATGTATTTTAAGTTAGAGTTTAGCCTAAATACATGTACATAATTTTTTTTATGAATAAAAATTGTTATTGATTTAAAAAAAGGATAAAAAAGGATACTTATTTGTGCGAGAGAATGCATGTTTTAATACCAAAGAATAAAACATAGAAGTTATTCACACTCATTCATAAGAGTAGGAGTTTTTCATACCAAAATCAGTAAAAAGACTAAAATATCCCTAACTTATCATTTTTGTCTTTTTTTCTTTTTTTAGTCATCATCTTCATCAACAAATAAAAAAAATAAATAATAAAATACTAAAAACTAAAATACATTCAATTCGTCGTCGATCACAACCCCTACAACAACATTCATTCAATGTTTTGTAAGAGAGGTTGTTTACTCTCATTAATATCACAACAACAACTAAATACATTACATTTAGGACAAGAAGGAAGAGAAAAAAGATTGAAGAAAAAACGTGCGATTCTTTTACAAATGGGTCTCTCAAAATCCTTGTAAAATTCACAAGATTATTCGAAAAAGAGGAGTTGAAGTGCAAATAGGACCGCCGATAAGTGTTTCTGGGTTCATAAAGGAGGTATGAAGCTATATTTAGCCCTCAATTTTTTTTTTCGCGAGTTCTACACCACACGGTCATGCACACAGTGGACCACACGGTAGTTCACACGATGGCTACCACTGTACACACGGTGGTGGCCTGCACCGTGTGCACAAGAACACAATTAATTTTACATTAAATGCATGACAAATCACTAATTTATGTATTATTGAGTGCGTATGAACGATTATTATGAACACATATGTCTATTTGTATCATTATAGGATTGCATGAACAAAATCCATTATGTATTGTGTATAATTCTTAGATTAGGAAAAATTTGTAATATACTTTGACATTTTGTTATTGAGAAAGTAACTCTTACACTAGTGAATTACACAAATGTTATATGTACGTGTTCGATTGAGGTGTTAAGTGGTTATAAATGTTGAAATAAGCTATTAGAGAATCGCTAAACATCTAAATCGATAACACGTAGAAAGATAAGAGGCCTAAATGAAATGTTCTTGTGCACACTGTGCAGGCCACCACCGTGTGCACGGTGGTAGCCACCGTGTGAACAACCGTATGGTGCGACTGTGTGAACAATTAGGCCTCTTGATTGTTCACACGATCGCACCACACGGTGGTTCACATGGTGGTAGCCACCGTGTGAACCACCGTGTGAACAATTACGCCTCTTGATTGTTCACACAATCGTACCACACGGTGGTAGCCACCGTGTGAACCACCGTGTGAACAATTAGGTCTCTTCCGATCGATTTCTGCTCATGGTGCCGTCGAGGGTTGGTTTACACGGTGGTGGCGTCGGGTTGAGAGAGAGAGAGACGAGTTCGAGAGAGAGAGACAAGTTTGAAGAGAGAGAAAGAGAGACAAGTTTTTTTAGTTATTTTTTTTATTTGTTTAATAAGGGTAGTTTAGTCTTTTTACTGATTTTGGTATGAAAAACTCCTACTCTTATAAATGAGTGTGAATAACTTCTGTCTTTTATTGTGTGGTATTTAAAAAGAGTTGGCCCGTTTATATAACTAGATTTACCCGCGCGCGTTGCGCTGCACTATGCGATTGTATTTCAATTTTAACATTTTTAGATGTTAATAGAGTATTATTTAAGTATTATTATATCTATATAATCTAATTAAATAATTTCAAACTAATAAAATTTATCTTTGTGAATCTTCTTACACAAATGATACATTAAGCAAATACAAAAAATTAATTAACGTGACAAAAAAGTAAAATAATTACTATATTTTAGTATAATAATGCAACATACACGTGATTATATAGTGAACAAAATTTGTTAGGCTTTAAAGTTTAATATTTGAATTTAAAAAATTGAAATGACATGGAAAAATGTACAGTTATGAATTTGTATTGAAAAGTGTACAATTATTTGCTTGTGGCATACAAAATGGGAGGAAAAATTCATGAATGGGCGAGAAAGTGCTTTGCAAATTATTTTGCATTAATATAGTAATAGATTTGTCAATCGCCATCGAATTTCGACAGGCAACACACTACACTCGGGGACTGCATAATTGAAGCCAAATTAATTTCAGGAAGAATGCTAACAAAAGTTTCCAATGGTAAGAATGATCATGAGTCCTCTAATTTTACTAAATTTCCAATTCGATTACAGAGGAGGCAGTCCCCTTGATTATTTGTTGCTATGACAAAAAACAAGAGTCAGGGACAATCTCTTTCAAACGCAGGATTATACCTACCAAAACCTGTGTTTAGCCATGGTGAGTTGTACGTTGCTATCTCACGAGTCACTAGCAAAAAAAGTCTCAATATTTTAATCTGTAACAATGATGATAAGGTGCATGACACAACAACTAACGTGGTTTACAATGAAATTTTCGACAGAT